>NC_069411.1:15617320-15654057 GCF_026875155.1 Cherax quadricarinatus | reverse complement strand
TGTTAAAGTATAGCTCCCTTATCTCCTCATTTTGCCAAACGTGTCCTTTAAGGGTCTTTGGCATGTTGGAAATTTTGTCAGTGGTTTGGGTAATGCCGAAGAAAATATGTATTTGACGGCATCTGACAAATCGTCCTGTCATTTTGGGTTAAAAATTCCCGAAAGCAATGTTTTCTTTTAAAGGGTTTCCCGTCGAACTTTGGGTAAATCAACGGGTGCAATCGGGGCAAACATTAAAGGGTGCGTTGTTCGTGTTCCTTTGAAACATTTCTCCCCCTGCGCCCGGCCTTAAAAGTTTTTTAACTGCTTGCAGGAGTCTCATTCTGCTTTCCCACTTCCCCTTTTTCTTTCGTCATCCCCGCCCGTGCAACTTCGACTTATATTCAGACTACCTGTATATAGGCCTTGTCTCAAAAGGAAAAACGATCTTCAAAGACCCCCGTTTTTGCTCCAAAGGTTCAGCAACTCTCTAGCCCCCTCCTAGTCGACACCCGGGATCTTCCCTACCTACACACTCCCCAATGCTTTGTCAGGCCCCCCTTATAGGCCCCCCTAGACCTTTTTTAATTGACTTAGAGTGGGAAAAAGGTACTACATCTTCACCCCCCATATTTTGCGGTTTATTTAAGATACGGTACTAATTGTACTTAAATTCCCCACCCCACAGCCGAACGATTTTAGGCAAGAATGAACGAGTCCAAGGTTTCTCAACAAGCTTAAAAAACTCCCTTTATTTACTGACTCACTGGGAAAAACAAAAATGACCAGCTCTCAACCCAAAGAAAAGGTATCGGTGTGAAAGCTTAACCCAGCAATTTCCTGTACAATGCCAGCAAATAATTAAGGCTTTTCCCAGTCTAGGGGACAATTTACAAATATTACATTAAAAAGAATCAAAAACAAAGAAAATCACACAAAAAAATGCAGTATACAAATTTAAAAACCTTGGTCCGCACAAATAAATTCAAAATTCAAAATTGTGAATCAGTAAATGAATATGTAGTAAACACTTTGGGGCAACTGCCCGCTTTCATTAAAGGGGGATGTTGGATAAGGAAATCCAACCTAATAGTGTGCTTAACTTAATTTTAAACCCGGCTTTTAAAATCCTGTAAATAATAACTAGGGTTAAAACTGTCCTGCACTATGTTAACTGTTGTAAAAAATTGCCCCAAACCTCCCCAAATATGGCTACCTTGCAAATCCACTGTAATTAACACCAAAAATCTCCACTCGGGTTACTGTAATCACTGAAATAATTTTAAATTCACAAGCTTCTCTGCCTACCCGGGCCCGCCTGTAAATTATTTCAAAAAATAACTACTGTGTATGTAGCTTGGCCAGCCCCTGTGTAACTTTGGGCCTAGGGGTGCTAACTTAACCTAACTCTGTTAAAATGGTTCCTAACGTGGCCAGCATGTTAATTTTACCTAGCTATTCCACTTTACGGTTTAGAAGGACCACTTTGTTTAAAAATTTTTTGGACTGCCTCCAAGTGGTTGTACCCTGGCAAGTCTGTTTCACCGAGCTCTGAAATTGGGACCTCAGCCTCAAAGTGGCTTATAGGACAATTTTCATAAAAGATTGATGTTTAAGAAACTCGCCTGCAGCATGTATAAAGGACTAACTTACTTGGTGTTGCAGATACTCCTGATCTTCAGCCTCCCTCAAAAAAACCTGTGCAAACCCGGGAGCCTTAATTTTTGCAAAAATTTCAATGTTTTGTGCCTGCCTGCACCTCAGAAATTCCTATATCCAAAGGGGGGGGTTCCCTGTATAACTATGCGACACGGACACTAGCTTCTAGACTGACAAAGGACACTGTACGTACGGGGATGCCCCAGCTGCACAAAAGGCCCACAGTTCAAATCACTACAATTTTTCCCCAGACCTGGGGCCCGAAAAATTTAAAATAAAGTGGAGGTCTTGTCTTTCTGTATGGGGCCCTGAGGAGGGTCATCTACTCTCGAGGTCCTCTACCAGATTTCCCCAGGTCTCAAATGTGAAGAACTGGGGGGCGCCTTTCTGCGATACGGCAGTGTTGTGCGTTGGTGTCAAAAGAAGAACGAGCTGGTCTCTTCCAGACCCGGCCTCGTCATTCAAACTGGGGCTCCCGTTCTCCCTGCTAACTTCCCCTAGTGTTTTCCCCTCATTATGGGCCTAGTACTCCCTATTTTAAAGGGCTTGGTCACATTATTTTTATCTCAGTTGCCTTAATAATCCTCATAATTACTAACAGTAAAACTAATACTTCTTCCCTGAAGGTAATCTAAAATTAAGTAGTACCTCTCATCCCTTTCGAAAAATCCGGGAGAGAATGTTTGTTTTTGGGGTTGGGTGAAGGGCCCCACTCACCTTTCCCAAAAAGGCCCATGGGGACCCTTTTGTACGCCGTATCTGTCCTGTGGAACTTAGGGACGAAAAAATTTTTCCCCATTTTATAGATTAAGGTAAGGGGACTACATCAAATTTTGAGTTTACAAGTGAATGCTTTTGTTTTGGCACAATAAAGGTGTCTTATTTGAGTAACATAGGCAAACTTATGCTATTGGTTTTATTTTTTTTAAGATTAAGATTATATTTCTGGGTTTTAGTCTTTGGGGGGATGAGGTAATTTTGAACCCCAGGGGGTTACATGTATTATTATTTTATTCAAGGGAAAAGCGCTGAACCGGAGGTTATACAGCCCCTGGGGGGGGTGTGGAAGGGGTTTTCAGGTTTAATTCGGGGGAACTGGAGCACAGACCAATTCCCAAAAAAGGGCCCCCTCCCAACATCAAGGAACCCCCTTGAGGGGGGTTATCAGTAGTTTTTGCGGGGTGGATCGGGGGAGATAAGATTTTTCTAACTTTTGAAAGTGATAAATTGTGCTGCAGTTCTAGAGTTTTCAGGTAGGGAGTTCCCGATTTTAGGTCCTTTGAAAAACATTAATTTTTGTAAAGGGGTTTTGAACAAGGGGAAAATCATAGAGATGTTTGTGTCTGGGTTATCCCCTGGATCCTGTCACAACTATAAAAATTTTTTTAGGTCAAGTTAATATTGGGAAATTTTGGTCCTATGTATAGATTTCAATAGTAAATTGGATGTTTTTTGAACGGGAGTAAGTTTGATCTATGAAAATGGGGGGGGGGGGTTTGCCAGGATGGGATTTAGGATTATTTTACTGCGGCTTTTTGTTTGGGTTTTTATTGGCTTTAGGGTGTTGCTGCAGTTGAACCCCAAGAATAGGTGAGGTATGGATATATAAGGGAATGGTATAGTGTGAGAAGGGCGTTTGCAGAAAGTAGTTCGTTCTTGGGAGGATCCCCCCTGTTTTTGGATACTTTTTTTTTGTTATGGTTGGTATGGGTGCTGAAATTTAGGTTGTTTTCGAGGTATAGGCCAAGGAATTTTCCCTCATTATGCGGCAATTAGAGTGTTGTCGGGTAGTAGTAGTTTTTTCCAGTGTTAAGTGTAAGTTTTTTTGGCGTCATCAGTCGATATTTTGAGCATCCTCGTTAACAATGGTGTTGAGGGTGGCAAATTAGGTGGGAAGAATAAGGTGCGTCAGAAAAAGAAAGGGGTTTTCGGTGTTGGGATATTTTTGGGAAGATCATGAGAAAAATGAGGAGAGCAGGGGCCCAAAAAACACTTTCCGAGAACTCCAGTATCAAGTAGCCATATTGATGAGGCTGGTTTTTAAGGTGAAAACGATCCCTATTAGAAAGGAGGTTTTAAAAATATTCAAGAGCAGGCCTTTATCCATAGTGGTAAAGTTTGTGGGTAGGATGCCATGGTTAACTTTGTCAAATGCTTTTCTTAGGTAATAAAAATTTAGGGAATTCCTTTTTTCCAATGCTTTGTAAAGCAGGTTTTGCATTTTTATAATTGCTCATTGTCTTTTTTTTTTTCCCGAATCCGATTTGGGAGGGGTTAGTATGTTTTTGGACTTTATAAAAAGAATTAAAAATTTCCTGGCAGGTTTCTCAAAATTTTTGGGTACAAAGGAAGTTTGATATTTGGCCCTTTTGTTTTGTCTGTAGGGTCACCCCCTTTATGTATTTGGTAACCCCTTTCTGTCTTGAGTAGGTCGGGAAAAATGCAGTTTCAAGTGACCCTTTTTAAAAAAATGTAAAAGCATGCGAAAGGACATGGGGGCCCCCCCACTTTACAATAATGGGGGACATAGACAGATTCCCCTGAGTTATTTTAAGTGACTTTTATCGCGGGGACTTCCTGGGCTCAGTTGGTCAAGATAGAAAGGAATTTGGGAAAACCCTTTAGGGTCCCCAGTACGGGTGTTTGGGACATGGGATTTTACTGGCGAGTTAGATCCCAGTTTTGGGAAGAAGCGTTTATCTTGTTAGCTGTATCAGTGGGATGCAGTGGTGTTTATGAGGTTTAGTTAGAACAAATTCTGTTTTTTTTCAGTTTGGGGTCCCCGAACGGGGGAAAGTGTTTCAGGTTTTTTTTTTAATCTCCCCTTGTGTCGTGAAATCCTGGAGTAGTACAGTTTTTTGGTTTTCTTTTTTAAATTTGGGGGAAAAAAACGTTGAATTTTGTTTAAGAAATTTTTGTGTTTTAAGCCCTGTTATTTTGCTTTTCATATTGGTTTTTCTTTAAATGGATACAAAATGCTGCTGGTTACCCGGGGAAAACCAAGCCGTTTTTTGTGATTGTTTCTTTTTTATGAAAAAATGTTTGTTGTATAGTCTAAGATTTTTTTAAAGAAAAATGTTGCCCAATCGTCAAACCTTTGGGGCATTGGAAAATCTGTGGGCCAGTCTATATTTTCCAACAAATAGAACACAAAGATAGTACTAAAAAGTAAAGTCTCAGGGGCTACGGGGAAATTCTGTTCCACAAGGCACAGTATTCGCTCCATCCCGTTCCTTTTCCCCTATCGACTGAAGGGAGAAGCCTCAGCACCGTGTCTTCCTTCGCGATGGACCCCAAATTTGCATGAGTGTCCTCCATTGAAGACACGCGAATCAACCAATCTTTAAAACGGGCCGCAGAAAAAAATTTTAAAGTTCGTGATGAGAAATTTCAATTACTACGATATGGAAAGTGAGGAAATTAAAACTTTTATGGAATATAAAAAAAATTCCCCAACACACAATAGAGCGAAGAACTATGTAAAAGATTGGGAGTGATCAGTCAGAGGATCTCGCCTTAAAAGACCATAACATTGTATCAATGCATCTGCTAAAAAAATAAAGGGATGGTAGTGAGAACCTTAAAAATTAGGGATGCCAAATCCATGTGCTTTTTTTCAGGTCGCTTGTTTGTCAGGCGGGAAATTTTGCTGCATACTAACAGCACCTTTCAAGGCAGGTGAAATTGTGACCAAAAAAATGTATACAGAACCTTCAGGGCACACACAACTGTGATAAAACACCCAGTTACTGGGAAGCTTGAAGTTCCAACCGTACCCCAAAAACCAGAAAAAACTCCCAATGAAAGCAAAAGATTCGGCAGACGATAAACACCCCCCCCAATGAAAAGCGGGGGGTTGCCACTGCACGATAAGAGCCAACACAATAAGTGTCAGGGGCCCCCAAGACTGTTAAACGCCTACAGCATACATAAAGGGAATTACCAATGCCCCTGGCTGTCTTAAAGAAGGCGTAAACTGGCACCAAAAGTCAGTACCTGACCTGCGGGCTGGGGTTCGAAAAGTTGGGTTTCTGCGGCCAACATTTTACACCCCTGTTATCGGGGCCCTGATCCACATGGGGCCGGTCACAGCCGGGCCATTGCCCCCAAAACCCCCTCCCCAGGTCACCTAGCAGTAATAGGGACCCGGGGTAGTGATTGTGAGGTATAGCCCCCTGGGGATGGTGGCAGTATACCTATTAGGGGTGAGCCTTTAGATAACAGTTCCTACCGTAAAAAATTTATTTTTGTAAAAATAAAGAAGCAGGTACCTGGGTGTTAGTCAACTGGTGAGGTTTGCACCAAAGTGTAACGAACAGGTGAAGTACAGCAGAAAAACAAAAAAAGAGGTTTTCTTGAGCTTCCCCGCACTTGGGCTTAATCCTAAAAACTGGGGGGGTTCCAAAGGGGCCTTTAGTGCTTGTGCCTTTTTCACCTCCCAATCGTCTGTGTTATGCACCGCCAACCTTTCGAGCCCCGTGTGGGCGGGGTTTGTGGAGGGCCCAAGGGCCTAATTCCCCTCCAAGCCCCGTGGGGCGGGGAATGGGGTAGTCCTGGGGACAGCTGGACAGGTAGGGGGTACTTTTACCCCTCCCATGGCAGACATTGGTCTAGCACTTTCCCCGACAGGGAGCAAGGGTGGGCCACCCTTTGGAAAGGCCTGGGCCCCCCCGGGGATTATACCGGGAAATTATCCTACCAGTGGGTGCTCCTAGGTGCGACCCATGTGTATGCCAATAATACAGCTAGGGCTGTAAAAGCTGCACATGTACTTGTAGTATAAAGTTATTTTAAAATTTTGTAATAATAGTACTTAACGTGAGACCCGTATGTAAGGGTCATACAGCCCTTAGGAAACAGAATGTGTGATAGGTAATTAGATTTGATTTTGCCCGTTGCCTGGTGGCTAAAGCTCTCGCTTTACACGGCGAGGGTCCGGGTTCGATTCCCGGCGAGAGTAGAAACATTGGGCGTGTTTCCTCACACTGGTTGTCTATTTTCCCCATCAGAAAAATAGGTACCAGTGTGTTAGTCGACTGGTGTGGGTCGCATCCTGTGACAAAAACTAAACCTAATTTGCCCAAAATGCTCTGCATAACAAGCGGCTTTCTGTATAGTTTAAAATGTCATTGATGTCAGCTAGGCCTGTTTACTTATATATGTACTTTTTAGAAATAAAAGATTATTATTATTATTATTTAAGGCAAGACAATCCCCCTTGAAGGGTAGAACCCACGTTTTTATCAAAACCCTTTCATTGCTGCTATACACTTTTTCCAGATTTATCAGTGATAGGGAACTTCGTACCTGAGAGCCGAGAACTTCCAACTCTTGTGTGCACATGGAGTGTTCCTTGACCAGTTATAATGTGAAGGAGTGCAACCTGGGACGAGTACCAGCTAACGTGGTCAGTTATCATAGTTATCTAATGCCTGTATAGTTACCAAAACATATAACATCTTAAATTTTTAGTAGTAAAGTGATAATAAGTAACTGTTGATACTGAGACTCGTGCAAAATTTTCGGACTTGAATTATGGAAAATTTTTTTCACCACGAGGGGCTTCTTCAGGAGTGAAGAAACCACTCTTGTCGAAATGTTTCTCGTTAATGAATCTCATGGAACTGTACGTCTCTCTTTTCCACATATCCCAGTGGAACCTCAATACTCAAACTTAATTAGTTCCGGAAGGCTGTTGAATGCCAATCTGTTCCAAGTACTGAACGAATTTTTCCCAACTAATATTCTCTTTGGTTGGCTGTTATCACTAATCATCGTAGGCCCCCATGGTGACTTGTAATATACAATATAAAAAAAAAAAATGCAAAGAAACACGAAATAGTTTACAGTGAAGTTCTGGCAGGTCGTGTTTGGTTTGAGTGCTGAGCAAACGGTCAACTAACGAGGGATATTTTTTTTTATCAAACAAAAAGTTCGAATACCGAACTCCCTGATAGGGAGCTGTTCGAGTACCGAGGTTCCAATGTATTTATTTATATCTTCTCAAGGAAAGCACCAAATGTGCATGGATCATACAACACTAGAGAATGGGAGGTAACGAGATTTAATCCATGGAAGGAGAATTTAGCTCCAACTCTGTGGATCAAGAGTTCTTCATTGAGGCACTCCATTGAAGAAAATGTTTTAGTAAAGTATAATAATTGTCTTAACTGTAAATTATTGCTTTCACATAGTAATTAAGAAATGATTATAATCATTCCCTAGAAATGTAAATCAGAGTAAGTAAGTTTATTCAGGTATACAAAAATACAGTTACATAGCAGCATATGTGTAGAGAACCTAGAATAACCCAAAAAAAGTCAGAGTGACTTATTTCCATTGTATTATTATAAACAAAACTAAGTGCTAAACCCACAAGGGAGGGGCAGGATGCAGTTCTGTAATACCACAGTTCAGATGCCCCTACACATACAAACACACACACATTCATTCATACTTATATTGATACAGGTTAGGTTAGGTAAGGTTTGTCAGGAAACTCGACAAGTGTTTCTGATGCAGGGCTTAGTTATGTCATGACCCAACACCAGCTTTTGGTCAAACTGATCGAGGCCTTCCACTGGCTTACCAGTAGAGCCCATTAAAAATTATGGTTATAATTATAACCATTTTTGATATACACCCTACATATTGCTTTGTAATATTCTGAAGATTGTGACACGTCAGTCTGAGAGTAGTGTGAGAAGGAAGACATGCTCCTACTGCTGCTGATGGCTGCAGAAAAAATTTTGGAAACCAGAGTCTTTCTTTAGACTCTTTTATAATTATTTTTCAAAAATGATCTACTTTTTAGTGTGAGTAAATTTTTCAGTAAACTAATTAGTTTAGTTACAACAATAACAAAGCCATTGCTTCATTTTAAGTGTCATGGATCATAATTGTATGCAAATCTTTGTTTTTTCCCTCACTTACATTTATAAAATCTTTCAGAATAAGTTCTTTGAAGATGTAGGTTTTCCAAGTCATTAACAATAATTTGTCAAAGTTTAGATTATTAAGTAATAAATGTTTTGCTCTCTCATAAATATTTCACCTTGCAGGAAAACACCAAGAAGTTAATACCAGTCAGTGATGAGGACCACCAAAGCTTCTTAACAGAAATGTGGTAAACCCGGGTGTAAAATTGTATGGACCATCATCTGAAAACTGCCAACACGTGTAACACTGTTGCTTTAAGAAAAAGAAAAATTAAGTTACTTTCACTATTTGTAATTTACCAGTTTCTCTAAAGATGCCAAAATACATGCCACTGTACACGAAGACTCATCTTCCAGTGGATGGGTTTACTGCTAAGGGGTTCTCATTTATCCTAAATAGTATGACTTTGTATATATTTTTACAAATCAAAACTTAAGCGCTAAACCCACAAGCACCATACAACAACTTTATGTATATTATCAGATTTTTCAATATATTTTTACAATTTCCTCATATTCAGAGCAGTAAATATTGTATTACTTTGTAACATATTTGCTTTTTATCCTAGTAACATCTTTATATTAATTACTAGCTGTTATTCCAGCATGAAGATTTTTCGAAATTTTTTATTGGGCTTTTAGTAACATTTCAAGATGCGAACATGATTGGTTTTGCACACAGCTGCAAAATTTTATATATATATATTTATATATATCGTTTCATAAATAATAAAAGCTTATACATTATATAGTGTTAAGATTTACAGTTGCAATCGAAGATTTTTTTTATTATTAAGTATATTTAATAATCCTTGTTTTAGTAGTTTCTTTTTCTTTTATTAATTTTCAACATTAATCATTATTATTATTCATGTTAATGTAGTATGCCTCTTTTTTTGTCCTCTTTACTGTGGTTGTGCTGTGAATAAATTTAAAAAAAAAATACATTTTTATTTAGATGTGGTCCACCTCATGTGTACCAGATATATTCTGCAGTCTCTCCCGCAACTCTCTAAACTTGATCCTATCCATCATCAAGGATTATGTTTATGTCTAGGTGCTTTTCACTCTTCTTGTCGGAGGCCTATATGCAGAGGCGATTGTTCCATCCTTGAACGATCTCTACAAGACTTATTAAGGCCATATAGCATGACCTAATAGAATACTCAATTCTCTTGTATTCTTTGTAGCTCATCTAATGACCATATGTACTGTTATTGCCTTATTAATCTTAAGTTAATTTTAAGTTTGCCCGAAATGCTCTGTATATACCTGGAGTCTACCTGGAGGGCATTACGGGGATCAACGCCCCCGCGGCCCGGTCCACGACCATGCCTCCCGGTTGATCAGGGCCTGACCAACGAGGCTGTTATTGCTGGCCGCACGCAGTCCAACGTACGAACTACAGCCCGGCTGATCTGGCACCGTCTTTAGGTGTCTGTCCAGCTCCCTCTTGAAGACAACCAGGGGTCTTCCCGTAATGCCCCTTATTGCTGGTGGGAGGCTGTTGAACAGTCTTGGGCATCGGACACTTATTGCGTTTTCTCTTAGTGTACCAGTGACGCCCCTACTTTTCACTGGGGGTATGTTGCATCGCCTGCCAAGTCTTTTGCTTTCGTATGGAGTGATTGCTGTGTGCATATTAGGGACCAGTCCCTCCAGAATCTTCCAGGTGTAGATTATGATATATCTCTCTCGCCTGCGCTCTAGTGAGTACAAGTCAAGTGCTTCCAGGCGCTCCCAGTAGTTAAGGTGTTTGATGGAACTTTATACGTGCAGTAAAGGTTCTCTGTACACTCTCTAGCTCTGCAATTTCACCTGCCTACTAGGAATAAGGTAAATTTACACGTATGTTAGCTAAAAAATAGAAAATCATTCCCCTCCCTTTCTGTAGCTACATTCATCAGACACCTTTTGGCACTCTTCTTGAACTGGTTCATGCTATGACTGGCTTTGACATGTGCAAGGTAGTCTGTTCCATTCCTTTATTGCTGTACAATAAAAGGTGTTTGAAGCCTGGCCAATGACTGTGGATACTACAAAGTTGTGCTCTCTCCCCCTAGTACTATGATTGCTTTGGTTCCCAACCTTGACAAAAATTGCAGCAAGATATTCTGGACACTGTGAGCAATTTTATAAACATGATTTAGCTTCAGTTGTTTTACTCTGTCTTCAACATTCAGCATATCCAACTGCTGTAATTCATCCTGGCCTACACGTTCTCTTGGTCCCAGCCCCAGGTGAATCTACGATTTTGTTCTGGGTGATTTGCAGTATATCTTTCAGTTTTTTGTCAAGGCAGAGTACCATGAAGAGCAAGCGTAATCCATATGGCATTGTATAAGGGCTAGATATAGGGTCCTGCGAAGCCTCAGTAGATAGACACTGTGCTTGTCTATACAGGAACTTCAGTCTGGCATTCACTTTCTTTACTACACTGTTCCCTATCAATTCTCCTGACATGCATGGGTCAAAGGGGATTCCCAGATATTTTACTGATGAAACCAAAGTGATGGGCTCACCCATTACAATGGACATTAAAATTATTACCCTTCTCAGTTTATGTTTCGTGCCAAAGAGAATGGCTTCAGTTTTCCTGAGGTGTAATGATAGTTTGTTGTCTACTAAACCATTTGCTGCAGGACTCCATTTCAGTGTTAAACATTAGCTATATCTTGTGGGTCTTTACCTGACACTAACAGGGCACTGTCATCTGCATATAGTAGGAGTTTGCACTTGACACTGATAGGCATGTCACTGACATGACATAAGAATAATAAGGGACCCAGAATACTACCTTGGGAACTCCACATGCTATCGGCAGGGGTTCTGATTCCGTATATTGATTTTGACAATTTGTCTCTGTTGCTAAGGTAGGACTTAAACCAGTCTACAGAAACTATACCGATAGCTTGAAGTTTCTTACATAATATATTGTGGTTGACAGTATCGAAGGCCTTCTGCAGGTCTAAGGTTACCATACTTGAGGTTCCCCTTTGACATGTCAGTTTCATGTAATCCATCAGATTAATTTGGGAGGTGTCGGTTGAGTAAGTTCTTCAAAAGCCGGATTGATAGCTATGGAGAATGTTGTTGTCTTTAAAGGGTATTTTAACATGGGTATCCCCGCCCTCTCTAGAATTTTGGATAATTTTCTGAGTATACAGTGGCCCTCGAAAAAACCTTTTAAATTCCGTTCCTGAGGCTCATGGGTTTGTCAAAATAATCGTTAGTCAAGTTTTTTTTTCCCCCTTAAAAAAAATAATGGAAATAAAATTAACCCGGGCAAGAAAATCAAAAGTTTGAAAAAAATTTTTTTTAAAAAACAGGGAAAATTTTAAAATTTTAATACACAAAAACTGAAGAAGACATGCCAGTTACATGAAAATTTCCTTTATTAAAGATTGGTGATGTTTGGGATGGGTTGGGAAGGGGGAGTGTTTTGAGGGGTTTTTGCGTTTAAAAGGGGGAACCCCCTTTTTCCATTAGGACTTGAGGTGGCAAGTCCTTTTTCGGGGTTTTTTCCCCTTTTTTTTAAATGCCACTAGGACCAGCTTGAGGTCACGGGAAACCCTCTGTCGCACAACATATCTGCCCATGGGAGGCCTTTTTACCTCCAGTTCCTTTATGAAATTCCAAACGTTTTTTCCCAACTTTGGTCGTTTTCACCTTTAAAAACCACTTGTTCGGGGTTTCCCAGCCCTTACTGTCTATTACCCTTTTGGGAATTTCCTGCAAATATTTTTCAGCTGTTTTTTGGGTCCAAAATGGCGCCTCCCATGCCTTATCACACTATGTTGCCACTACGATTTTAAATCTCTAAAACCAACTTTGCTGGCCTTAAATTCACTCACATCACTAGTTCTGGCATTTTTCAAATTTAAAATTTCGTCATCCCAATTTCCCTTTCCCTTTTCACATATGATCCCCTTGAGGTTGCTATCCCCGGGCTATCTGTTTTTTTTTTATCCTCCCAAATTTAAACAGTCTCTCAACATCTTCTATCACTTGCGATCCTTTTTCGAAAACATTTTTTTAACTTTGGCAAAAACAGCTTCCTTGTTGCCGTTTTTTTTGGGCCCAAAAATTTTTGCGAGGGGTTGTTTGGGGTTTTGTGAAAACCCCTTGGCCAGCTCGGAGAATGCACCCCATTTTAAAATTAGAAAGATCTCTTTCTTATTTTTTTTTTTTTTTTAACCCAAAACGGCCCGATTCCCACCAAGGCGGGTTTTGGCCAAAAAGAAAAAACTTTCACCATCATTAACTCCATAACTGTCTTGCCGAAGGGTGCTTTACATTTCTTTTTTAAAACTGAAACTTTAAAAACACCCCCCCTTCAGGTGCAGGCACTAAATTTTCCCCCATCTCCAGGATTTAAATTTGGGGCCTGGGGTTTTCCCCTGAATCCCTTCAAAAATTTTTTTACTTTGCTCACACCCCCAAAGCACGTCAAGTTTTAAAAAACCATTTGTCTCCTTTCACTCCTTTCAAACCCCGCTAAAGCAGCCGCTGGAAGTCTTGCCCCTCGCAAAACAAAACCCCTTTACCCCCCCCCTCCAACCCTTTCCCGGGGCCGCCCCCTACCCCGCCTTTTCCATCCCAGACTGATACATCTTAAAAGTCATTCTGTTTCGCTCCATTCTTCTACATGTCCAAACCCCTCAAAAACCCCTTTCCTCGGGCCCTCTGGAAAACATTTTTGGGTAACCCCGCCCCTCCCCCTAATTTCCCAAAACTACGAATTTCTGAATTTTTTCCCCCACCACACATTCCCCTCGGGACATGACATCCCCAAACTGCCCCCAAGCCTTCTCCCGCTGAAAAATTCATCCCCCCACGCTTACCCCATTTAAGAGATTTGGTTTAAAACTATACTCTCATACATTCCCCTCTTTGCCTCCAAAGGGAAAAAAGTTTTTGTCCCACAGACTTCCCTAAGTGAAACCACTCACTCTTTTTCCCTCATAAATTTCTATGATTAAACCCTCTTTCAAGACCCTCCGTGCAGTCCCTCCCAAATTTTTCTAAATTTCGTTAACCCCCTCCATACTCTCTCCCTCCAATTGATTTCAATTTTTTATCCCCTAATCTTTTTGTTATCCTCTAACCTTATCTTTCCTTTTAATTTCACCTTTAATTTTTTTTTTGCAAAACCCTCCCAAAAATTAATCCCCCCAAACTCTGAAACTTCTCTTAAAATCTCCCAAGGGCCAGTGTCTTCAGCAAAGAGCACCCTTGGGGAAAACTCCCCTTTGTGTGTGATTCTTTTTTTTTAACCCCACGCCTTTTCCCAAGCCCCTCGCTTTTTACTTCTCTTACAACCCCTTCTAAAATTTTATTAAAAAAACCCGGTGACATCACTTTTTCCTTGTTTTAAGGCCTACTTTTACGGGGGAAAAAAATTTCCCTTTTTCCCTTTCCCATACTTCTTGAGCCTAAATTCCTCGAAAAAAACCCCCCCCCTTTCTTTCATTTAACCCAAATCTACACCATACACTTGAACATATCCCACTTTCCCCCCCTATCCCCCCTGTTTACCCCCTTTTAAAATCCTTAAAATGCCACAAAAGCCCTCTTTAGCCTTATCAAAAATACTGTTCACTTTATGTTTAAACTTTTAAACCCTGGTCCCACCACCCCTACCTTTCCAAAAGCCTCCTTGTTCTTTGCTACCCCCTTTTTCTCCTTTCCTTCACTTTTAATTCTTTAAATTTAAAACTCTCCCCATAAAACTTTCCAGGTAACCAACGGACTTATCCCCCTTTTTAATTTTTTGGCACTTTTCTTTTCCCCCCTTTTGCCTTTTAAAAAGGAAACTATGTTTGCTCTCGGCCAATCCCTAGGAAACCTTTCCCTCTTCCATACTTTTTTTAAAAATAATTGCCCCAAACCCACTCCAAAACTTTTCCCCCCCTGTTTTTTAACTTTTCTTTCTTTTTCCCATCAATCCCCGGCTCCCTTTCCCCCCCTTTATTTTACCTACTGCCTCACGAAACTTCCCCCACACTCAAAACTGGCTTTTCCCTCCTCCTACAAGTTGTTATTCCTTTTTCCCCTATAAACAAAATCACAGCTTCCCTTCTTCATAACATTTAAAAATTTCCCTAAAAAATATTCCTTCCATTTTTCCCCCAATACCTTTTAACTCCCCCTTTTAAAAAACTCTCCTCCCTATTTTTACCTGACAAATCAATTTGTTCTCTAGGCTTTTTAACTTTTTAAAATTCACCCCAAAAAACTTTTTCTTTTTTTCAAAAAAATTTGTTGATAACATTTTAACCCACTCTCTCATTTGCTCTCTTTTTAAAATTGCTTCCCCCACTCTTTAACCTCCCCTTTTTCTCCATATATTTTCCCCCTCCTTGCTAAATTTAACTTTGGTAAAAACTTCTCTTTATGCTAATTTTTCTCCCTTATACTTTTTTTTAAATCATTTCCCCAATCGCTCCTTTTCCCCTCCTGCCCCCAATTTTCCCTGAAAACCACAAACTTCTGCTAAAACATCAAACACAACTTTTTTAAAACCAAACCCCAAAACCCTTCGACCCCATTGCCTTTGCTCTCTTTTCCCCATCTATCCTCCAATAGGGGTTTAAATTTTTCCTTTAACTCCCTCCTCTTTTGTTTAAAACCTTCCCCTTTCTCTTTCCCTTGATGCTTTTTTTTCTCCTTGTCCCCCATCTACCTTTTTCTTCGTGTACTACAACTAGAAAGTGATCTGATATATCTGGGGCCCCCTCTAAAAAAGGGTTACACCCTGAATTTAAAATAAACAGCCCTTTTATTTTCCAAAATACAAAATTTTCCCAAACTACTTTTCTTTTCCCCCCCTTAAATCATATTTTGTATACTTATTTATCCCCCTTTTTCTTAAAATTTGTATTACCATAAAAAAACCCCTTTTTTTAAAAAGTTAAAATAAAAGGGTCCCATTTTTTCTTTACCCCTGGCCCCCAAAAAACTTCCCTTTCCCAACCCTCTCAAAAAGTTTCCCCTACTTTTTTTTTTTTTTTTAAGGGGTCCCTTTAAACCCTCCTTTTTACTCTTCACTTGGTTAAAAGGGGCTCCTATCATTCACTTAACTTTCCCCAAAAATCTCTCTTTCCTCGGCTTTCCCTTTCTTTCCCCCAGGTGCATACACGCTTTTTATGACCCACTTTTTCGCACCCAAACCCTTTTACTTTAATCCACTTTAATTTTCTTGTTTTTTAACATTTATATTCCTTTTTCCTTCCATAACTGTTATTTAACTTATCTACCCCTTCCTTTGCTCAAACTCTTTTCAGTTACTCCGTTTTTAACCCCAAATTTATTTCCCCCCACTGAAACTTCCACCCCCTTAAGCTTTGTTTCGCTTGGGCCCAGGACACCCAAACTTCTTTTCATTCTTAACATCAGAAATTCTCTGTTTTTTGTAAAATCCCCCATTTTCATCCACGCACTTTAAAAGCAACCCAGTTTTTTTTAAAGGGTTTTTTTTTCTCTTTTTTTCTTTATCCATAGTAATTTTTCCCCTTTTTGCTGTGGGGTTTGGGGATTTGAAGCTTTTTTGGGGGCCCCATGGTGACTTTTTTTTGCAGGTGCAATCCCCAAAAAAAGGCTGTGTTTATATGAAAAAGTTCCGTTTGTTGTTTGGGAAAGGGGCCGCGGTGGCTGGCTGGTTGTAAAAAACTGGCCGGGAAAGTGGGCGTCTCAGAGGAAGGTTTAGTGTTGGTCGAGTTTTTTGCGCTAATCGAGGCAAAATTTTTGCGAAAAAATTTTTCGTTAGTCAGATTTATCTTTAAATTCGATCCCCCTGTGGTCGGGGGGTCCCCCTTTTACTAAAAAGGCCTTTAGTTGCTGACATAGACCTCCTTTTTTTCCCCTTGAAAGTGGAGTAACTTGGCCCCCTTGGGAACCCCCTCCGGTACGGTATTAGGGGTTTGATTGATAGTTTTAAATGTAAAGAAATAGGGTTTGGACAGTTCAGAAGCCCCTTTTTTGGGAAATTTAGACGGGATGTTATCGGGCCTGTGCTCTTAGTTGGGTTTTTAACCCGCTTTTTCTTTTTGAATAAAGTCATGGATACACTTACTAGTTGAAAAACTGTTTGGCGTTACCCTTTTTTGGGTTTTGTTTTTTGGAAATGTACACGTTTATTTATACACCATCTTGGTTTTTTTGGGAAATTTTATCTTTTATTTCTTGGGTTTTCTTATTACTTTTCCTTTTTTATCCATGGGAAGGGGAAATAATAATCTTTCCCCGTAAGCCTTGGTGTTTTTTAAAAGTAAACAAAAATGCGGAAAAACAATGGGCTAAAACCCCCTTTTCCTGAAAAGATTACTAAAAAGAATAAGAAGAAAAAAATTTTGCAAAGGGGGAAGTCTGAATGTGTGGGACGTTGTGCTTTTTGATAAAAAAAGAGATGATTTTTGGATGTTTTGAATGAGAAAAAGCTGGATGTTTTGGTTTTAGTAAAACAAAGGGTAAAGGGGGTGGGAGATTTTTCAATGGAGGGAATAAATGGGTTTAAAGGTCAGGGGTTTAAAAATAGATTTTGGCTAAAGAAGGGTAAGGCAATATGTTGAAGGAAAAGGGTATGGGGGAAAAGAGGGATTAAAAATGTTTTAAATTAAAGGGTTTAAAGTGGAGTAAAATAAAGATTGGATGTAAAAAGTGGGTTATAGTAAGGTGTTGCACCTGGAGAGAGAGAATTTGTAGGGGAGGAGAGAGAGTTTTTGGGGAAATGTTGAGTGTTTGTGGGGGGATTTTTGAATCAAGTGTGGGGAGTAATGGGGTTGGGGTTTTTAAAATGCTAAGTGAGAAAAAAAATGTTATGGGAGGGAGTAGTAGGGAAATTTGGGGTTTGGGGGGGGAAATGTAAAAATGGGGGCCTTTAATTGGGCTATGTGTAAAAAGAGTTTGGGTTTAATAAGTAATTTTATTTTTATGAAAAAGAGGATAAATAAATTTTAAAAGGTTTTGTTTGTACCCAAAAAATGAAAAGTATTTTTGGTTAGATTTTGTTTTGGTGGAAAAAAGGTTGATGGGTAGGCTCCGGGATGTACTTGTTTATAGAGGGGCAACCGATATATCGGATCATTATTTTTTTGTAGTACAGTTAGAGTAAGAGATAGAGGGGAAAAGAGGGAAGGTGGCAACAACAAGTAAGGGGGGAGGTGAAAGGTGTAAAAAATTAAGGGGGAAAAAAGTTTGGGTGAGACTTAAGCGGACTATTGGCAAAAAGGGGTGGGCTAGTGAAAGGGGTTTGATTTGGGGGGTTGAAGAGGGTTGGAATTTTTTAAAAAATGCAGAAAATTTGAATGTGGGGCAGAAGTTTGTGGTTAAGGGGTTTGGGGGCAGGGGGAAAAAGAGGAGTGATTGGGTTTGAATGATGAATTTAAAAGCGTTGTGATAAAGGGAAAAAGGGTAGCTTATGAGGGTTTTTTACAAAGCGAATTTGTTAAAAGGGGAAGAGCAGAGTATATGGAGAGTAAAAAAGGGGGTTTTGAAGGTTTGGTAAAGGAGAGTCCCAAAAGGGAGCAGATGTTTAGAGTGGGAGAGGAAACTGTAAAAAATTTTTTAATGAAAAAAAGGGAAAAAATTTTTGGGGATTTAAAAATAATTTAAGAAAGCCCGGGAAAAGTTTGGTTTTTGTCATTTAAAAAAACAGAGTGGGGGGGGGGATTTGTAGATGGGGAGATGGGGGATATTAGGTGGGATGGCGAAAATTTTTTTGAGGAATTTTTAAAATTTTTAAAAGGAAGAAAGGGGGCGGAATTTCATGCACTGGTCAGGGGGGGAAACCCATTTTTTGGGAGTGAAGAAAGCAGAAATGTAAGTGTGGGGGGGTACTTGAGGCTTTTTACGTGGGAATAAAGGGGGGGGTTAAAAAGCAGCTAGAATGATGGGATCATGCAGAAATTTTAAAAAAGGCGGGGGGGGGGTTATGGTGGGAGGGGTTTGGTTTTTTGGGTTTTTAATTTAAAATGTATAAAAAGGGGGGAAGGGTTTACCTGGGGTTTGGGCAGAGAACAGTATAGCCCCTTTTTTAAAAAGGGGGAAAGGGGGACAAAAGAGATTGTAAAAAATTATAGGGAATAAGTTTACTGAGTATACCGGGGAAAAGGGTCCCGGGGGGGGTTTATAATTGAAAGAATTAGAGGTAAGACAAAAAATGTGGGGATTGCGGAAAATGGGGCAAGGGGGTTTTTCGAGGGGGGTGGGGGATGTTTTAAATAAAGTGTTTACTTTTAAAGGGAAATTATATGTGAACATTTATTTAGAAAAAGGGTTTGGGAAGTTTTTTTGCTTTTATGGATTTTGAAAAGGCATTTGATAGAAGGGATAGGGGAGAAAATTTGGCAGATGTTGCAAGTAGTATTTGGAATAGTGGTAAGTTACTAAATGTTTTTAAAGAGTTTTTAGGGAGGATAATGAGGCTCGGGTTTTAGGGTTTTGTAGAAGGGGAGGGGGACAAATTCCTGGTAAAGTGGGTTTGGGAACGGGAGTGTAATGTCACCTGGGGGTTTAAATATATTTATAGATGGGGTTTTTTAAAGAAGTAAATGCTTGGGTGTTGGGAGGGGGGTTGGTTTAAAAATTTGGGGAATTAAAATCAAAATGGAAATTGACACAGTTATTTTTTGCTGATGTTACTGTGTTTTATGGGGATTCTAAAGAAAAATTGCAAAAGGTTAGTGGACGAATTTGGGAGTGTGGGGTAAAGGTAGAAAGTTAAAAAGTGAACATAGAAAAAAAAGAAATGTGATGGGGGTTTATCAAATGTTTTAGTTAAAAAAAAATTGGATATCAAAATTGGGGAGGAGGAGTAGGGAAAAAATTGAATTTTTTTTCGAATATTTGGGGAAGTTGACGTGTCGGCGGATGGATTTATGAATTGGGGTTTAAATCTTAGAATTGATGAGGGAAAAAAAAAGGTGGGGTCCCGTTGAGGTATATGTGGAGTAAAAAAAAGGAAACTATGGGGGGCAAAAAAGGGAAAATGTTTTAAAAGTATAGTAGTACCAAACTCTTATAGGGTGTAAAAGTTTTTGGGGAGTAAATGCTGAAGAAAGGGAGAGGGTTGGGGCAGTGGAAGTTGCCCTTTTAAAAGGGGCAATGTGGGGTGTTAATATTATGCAAAAATTCGGAGTGTGGAAATTGGGAAAAAAGGTTTGTGGATTTAAATTAAAAGTATTAGTCAGGGGGGGCAGAAGAGGGGGGGTTGAGGCTTTTTGGGGTCATTTGAGAGAAGGGTTTAAAAGTAAATGACAGGGAAAAAGTTTATAAAATTTTATGGGAGGAAGGCAGGGTGGGGGTTGTCCTTAAAAAGAGTTGGAGGGGAGGGGGAAAAAGGAGGTTTTTTTTGGGCGAGGGGTTTGGGAAACTTCAGAAAAGCTTTGCGTGAGCGTGTTGATAGGGTGAATGGGGACGAATGGTATTTGGGGCCCTTTGACGATTTTTTGGGAGTGTGAGCAGGGTAAAAATTTAGTGAAGGGATTTCAGGGAAACCATTTATTTTCATATGGCGGACTTGAGCCCTGGAAATGGGAAGTATAATCCCTGCATTTAAAAGGGGAGGGGTTTTGGAAAATTGGCAGTTTGGAGGGGGTTTGGGTTGTGTATTTTTTTATACGTATATGTTTTCTAAACTTTTTTGTTTTTCCGAGCCCCTCTGTTTAAAAAGTGAAAATGTGTGAGTGTGGTAAAAGTGTTGAATGATGATAAAAGTATTTTTTTTTTGGGGGATTTTCTTTCTTTTTTGGGTCCCCCTGCCTCGGTGGGAGATGGCGACTTGTTGAAAAAAAAAAAAAAAATTTTAAAAACTTTCGAGTCTGTGAAAAAAGGTTTATTTGATGCAGGGGTTTCCCTTTATTATTTAGTGTTGATGCAACGATGTGTAGTAGGAATTAAAGAAATTTTTCACCTTAGATGTTTCGGGGCTTACCCTCATTATTGTTTGTGAGTACTATTTTAACCTATCTAGGGTTTTGGGGGCTATACCCCAGTTTTTTTTAGTTGTTCCCAGGCTTTCGGGGGGTTAGGCTTATACTCTTTTTTTGGGGGCCCTTTAGTGCTTTCCCTTTGCTCCTTTTTTTAAGTCTTTTGTATCTGTTCCTAAACCCTTTTGGGAAAATTCTTTTTGTGCTGCAATATTTTGTCTTTTTTGTTTTTAAAATTTAAAAAGGGGGGCAGTTTGGTCTTTTGGAATTTAACATTATCTAATTTTCCCGTAGTCATCCAGGGTTATTTCCTTCGTTTAACCCCAAACCCTTTTCTTTAACTGGTTGCAATATTATCAGGTGGTTACCGAAAAAGTTTTAATTTTTCCCAGGAGGTTTACGTCCATGAAATTTGGGTTATCTATGTCCAGTCCAATTGTGTAGCCTTTTTACCGTTTTTTTTTTACTGTTGCCCTTTAATTTTTTTTTGGTCCTGTGTAGGCCAAATCTTTCCCTGTAAATTTTCCCTGCAGTAAATGTTTGAAATGTCCCCTTAAACCCTGTGGAAATTTTCCCCTGACTGACAAAAGGGTTCAGCGCGGTTACAAAGTTTGTGGTCTTTAGGGTGGCTGAGAACTGTTTTTGGACCCGGGGGGTTGGTGTATTAATTAGTTGAGTTTTAAAATATTTAAACCTAGAATTTGCTTTTACCTTTTGCATTTTATTATTTTTATAATCAAAAAAGAGCGTTTTCCAAAAAGGGCCCTATACAGCGTGCAGGGTTTGGGGAAAGGAAAGAAAGGGGGGAATTGGAGGGCAGAAGGGGGGGGGGATGTTCCCGGAAGGTTTTACGGGAAAACAGCGGGGAGGGGATGGGTAGGGGGTGGGAAGGGTGGGCAAGAGTTACAAAGTAGAAAGGGCTGAAAAAGTATCAGAATTTGTGATGTAAGTCGTCGTTTTGTAAAAAAGTCAATGAGAGGTCGGAAAAAATTTTGGGGTCCATCAGCGGGGAAAGGGAAGGAAAAGAAGAAAAAGAGGGGGGGAAGACGAGACAGGGGTAAATTCTGCTGCCCCTTTGTAAAGTGGGCAGTCCAACAAAATGTGGCTGATGATAAGGGAGCTTGGAAATTTCTCACAGGAGGAGCAAACGCCTCTCCATGAGATACCCAGGGGAAAAGGGGGGGAAACGATTTTAGGGCCCAAATTGCAAAGGATGGGGAGAGTTTTTCCCCCAAACTCGCCCACTGGGGAAAAGGGAAGCGGCCAGAAACCCTTTATACCGTTTAAATGGGATGAAAGTTTTTTGGCAAAAAGGGCATAGTAGCCCAACGTTTTTCCCAACGGGGGGAAAGGTGGGAAGATATTAAAGCAAAATTTAGTCCGTACGGAATACCTCTATAAAAAAACGGGTAGGTCAGGTACTGCTGACCGCGCGGGCAGGTCGGGCCTTTTCATTGCCCTGTACGTCAACATGGGCCAGGGACCCCCCAAAAAACCCAAAATTTTTTATGCTTAGTAAAGATTTCGGGTAGCCAAAGTTGGATACGGAGGACTAAGGGGGGAGGGGTATAAAAATTTTTTTTTTAGCCTGTAAAAAAACTAAGGGAGTCTGAGACAAACCACAAATGAGACACAGGCTTTGAAAGCAATTCGGATAAGTGCCCGTAAGGATGGCATATTAAATTTAGCCCGGTTAAAAAAAACTAGCTGAAGATGTAAATGCCCCTTTTACGACGCTGTCCGGAAACATGCCCGCCCAATCCTACGCCCTCAGGAAACTTAGAGCCCTTCCCGTGTAACAGCAATGGCAAAGAGAATGAGAGTGAAAGTGGTCAAGAAAAGAGGCGGGAAACGACCGTAGACAGGGTTTGGGGTTTTGAGCAAGGGGGGGAGAAAAAAACAGAACGAAAAGCTGGGAAAATTCCCGGGGGGGGAGGGAAAAAATGAGATGTACAAAGTACTTTGAAAGGGGGGTAGGTTTAAGAGGAAAACAAAAAGGAATTTAAGGGGAAAAGAGAAGGGACGGAGTAACGGGGCGGCGAACAAAAAAGAATGTTACTAATTACAGTGACCATTCTATAAAAAGGAAGGATTTTCGGAGTTTATGGGGGAGCGTAATAGTTGCGCAAGCAATGGGGGATCACGGCGAAGGATAAAGGATGGAACGTTTTGCTTCTGCATAGAGGCTTTTGAAAAGGGGAAAAAGCGAAAAGCACCCAAGGCCTTTAAAAGTAATCCTTTTGGGGTTTAATGGGGGGTTTAAAGGTAGGGAAAAGTAGCAGGAGATGCCGGGTGGGGTTTGATTGGTCACCATATTTAAGTTTTTGATAAAAAAAAAAGGGTGGGTGTAGGTAAGGAGGGGTTTGACGATTTAGCTTTTCCCCCCGAAAGATGGAAAAATTTTAAGAAGGTTCAGCCGGCTGTGACAAGTTGCCTTCAGAGAGGTAATGTGGGTTTTTCCCGGATAACTACGAAACAAAAGGAGGCCCCGAAAATTGACTTTTTATCAGTTAGGGTTACGTAGAGCCATTTGAGGTACAAGGATGATCAGGGTGACCCGAAACCGGGCTGTGAAAGTGATTTTGGGGGGGTTTTAGTGGGTGGAAAATTTAAACCCAAAGTTTTGGTGGGCCCCAAATTTGGGAAAAACGGTCGACTGCATGCTGGAGGGGAAACTGTAAGGGGGGGACAGTCAGCGCCTGACCGGCAAAAGCGAAGTCCCTCAACATAGAGTGATGACCCAAATTTTTTTGGGGAAGAATAGAGGCCAAATCATTAATCAAGGGGGAAAAAGTGTTGTGCTCAGAAAATCCCCGGGGGGCACCTTCAGCTTTGGACAAAAATCCGGGGGAGCAAAATTATTAACCCCAAACGGAAATGCCCGTGTTAAAAAGTTTTTTAAGGGGGGGATGGGGAGATTGCCCGAAGGCCTAAGGGGGTGGGCTTGGGCTTTAAAAAATTATACCTCCAAATTGTGTCATATGCCTTCTCAAGGTTTAAAAAATTTGGCCCAAAAACTGATTGGGGTTTTTCGCTAAGGGAAATTTCGAAAATTCGTATCCCAAAGGGGTAAGGGGTCTATGGTTAGAACGGGCCCCTTTCGAAAGCCAAAATTGCGATTTGGAAAAAGACTTTGTGTGTCTCTAAATACCACCAAAAGTCTATTTACTAGACGTTCCATTTTCTTTGCCAAAAAATTCATGGTAAGAGCAATGGGCGATAGTGGGAGGTTTCATGTCCCGTAGGGGCCCGGTTTGGGAAAGGGGAGAACAATTGGGGGGTTTCCACGCTGTGGAAGAAAATCCTTTTTGACCCAAAAAAGATTGGGAAAAAGGGTAATAGGACTGCAAGGGTGGGCTGATGTAAAAAAATTTTTTAGCATACGAAAATTGGAAAGTCCCTCGGGCCCCGTGCCGATGATCGACAAGCTTTGGGGTGTTGCCTCCCCGTTTTGGAGTGTAAAAGGCACCTTATTTGTTTTCTCTGAGAGAAAGAAAAGTCCAAGGGTGTTTAAATCTTGGCCGACTTTGAGGAAAGAAATGAGGGGCATAGTTTGGAAATCCCTGAGAAATTCGGGGCAGTGATTGCCAAGTTCATTTGGAAAAATCTGGGGGTCCCCGCCCTTTCCCCCAAAACGGCCCCAACCCCGGCCCCCCGCCCCCGCCCCCCCCGCCGGGGTTCCCCGGGAAATATTTTCCCCCCTCCGTTTTCCCCCCTTTTTTCCCACCCCCACCATGAGGAAGCAGAGGGGATGGGGAGACATTAAAATTTGCCAGCAAGTTTGGGTTTTGCGTCACGGATGACACGGCGGGGCGATTTGAAGCTTTTTTGTTTAAAAACAAAAGGGGCGCTCTGTGGTGGTTTATTGTACCGGTTCCCGCCCCAATTTCAGCGGTTTCAAAGTTCTGCACGAGCACAAGAGGAGACCCCAAGGCACGCATTTCTGGGTGCTGCCCGAAGTTTGGGGTTTAGAATGAGAAGCTGCGGTGAAAAGGAGGCGAGAAAAGGGGGTAAAAGCTCATCGATGGAGGCGAAGAAGGAACCCCTTTAAAAAAAGTAAAGTGTGAGTTTAAAAGGGTTTCCCAAATTTGGGGATTTAAAATTTCCCGCCCTGGGTGCGAAGAAGGGGGGGCCGGGAAAATGAAGGGGAAGTAAGAAGATTGGGAAAAGTCACTGTCTTTTAAAGGGCCCGGGGGAAAAGACCCAAATTTAAAATTAATGCGGCGGAGGAAAGGGGAAAACTGAGGGTCCCATGCAAGAGAAAAGTATGAGTCCGAGGATCAAAATGGGGGTTTAATACTGTATTTAAAAACATGGAGGGGGTGGGTGGCAAAAAAAAGCCTCTAACTGAATTCCCCGGGGGAAACAATTTAGGGCCCTCCCCAGGGAAATGGTGGGCATTTAAAAACACCAAGTAACAGAATCGGTGGCGGGGGAATGACGGAAAAAAAGGAAGGGGTAAAACCGGAAAAAAAATAATGCCCCAGAAAAGGGGGAGAGATATTTAAAAAAAACAAGCGTTTCCACCCATGTTAAAAGGGTTTCGGGCTGTTTTGTAATGCAAGCGAAGTTTGAATAAATAGCTGATGGTACGGGAAAAAATTTAGTGCGGAGGGGAAAAAGGGGGACTTTCATTAAAGGTCCCATCAGGAAAAAAAATTGAAGAATACAATAAATTATAGCCCGGGGGATGTGAAAAAATTTAAAAGCAGGTGTTTAATTTTTGGGTTTCCCGTAAGCAAACCCAAAGGGGGGAAACTGGGAGAGTAAAAATCTGAAGCTCACCCGATTCCCTGAAGGGCCCCGTTATTCCACTGTAAAAAGGCTTGGTTTTGGGAATGATAAAGATATTGAAAAACCGCAGGTAAGGGTTTTTACGGATTGAAGGGGTTTGAAAAAATCCCCATGCGGGGGGGCAGTGGAAAATGTTCAAGAGCGAAGGAACGGGTGCGTGGAAAAAAAAGGAGTTGGGGCAGATGGAGCAGAGGAGAGGAAAAAAGCGGAAGGTGGATCAGTGTCCATTTTGGGGTTTGGGCTCTGAAAAATATTTTAGAGATTGTTCAAGTTTGGGGTTTTGGAAAATTTAGAGATGTGTATGGGAGGACATTTTTGGGGAAAAAAAAAGGTAGGGGGGGGGATGGGGTAAAGGTTGGGAAATGTATTGGGGCTGTACCAAGGTTTGGGGGGGGCGAAAGGGTGGAGGGGGAATGGAGAAAAGGGGGCAGGGGGGCAGAAGAGACAGGACCCGGGAGGTGGAGAAGAGGAAAAGAAACTTGGGGGGGGAACGGGGAGGAAGGGACCCTTACGGGAGGGGGTTGAACCTCTGCACTTGGGAACTGAGCCAGTGAGAGGGGAAGAACTAGGGGGGCAGAGGGCGGGGGGGTTAAAAAGAGGAGGGGAAAAATTGGGGAGGAGGTGTTACCGGACCTTTTTTTGACTTTTGAGAAGTAGGGGACGTTTTGGGGAAAAGGTTTTCGTTTCGAGGTCTCTCGATTTCTGAGCTTTTTAAGAGGAAAACTCGGGGAAAAAGCGAAGGTTAGACTGAGGCGTTGAAGTTTGGGCGGGCTGAGCCGGGGGCAGCAAAAAGGGTTTTGATACAGGAGTGAAATTTTGGAGAGGTAACCCCGGGTGGGTAGAAGATGGGATACCCGAAGTGGGGGGGACGTTTTGAAAACCCCGGGAAAAAGAAAAAAAGTTTGGGGGTCTCCCTTGGGGCGGGGGTTTAGGGAAATGCCCCCCCCTTTTTGGGGGGGAAAAAAAAGGGGGGCCTTTGTCCCCTTTGGGGTTTTTGGTTTTCCCCCCTCGTTTAAATAGACCTGAACCCAAGGGGGGGAGTACGAAGGGTGAGCCCCTGACAGTTAAGGCAAGAGGGAGATCGATTTTAAGGCGGGAATTTTGAAAGGTCATCGGCCCCCCAGGGCTGGGCAAATTTGGCGATAGATCTGAAAAATTTGCTGGATTTGGGCCCAAAACCCAGCAATTTTTACACTGTTTTGGGGTAGGGAAACACCTTTTGGAAATTGTTAAAAGGGGTTTTTTTTTTCCTGTAAAATAAACGGGGGATGGGGTTTTTCGGCTCGTCAAAAGTTTAAAAGAGGGCCCCAAATTTCTAGGGTATGTTTTCCCCCCCGGGCAGGAAAAACGTAAGTGTTTTACCTTGAGGTTGGGAGATCTTGGAGTTCCCGCTGTTTTGAATGTCGGTGCCCCATGTCTGGGAAAATTTTTTTGAACTATGGTTTTTGGGGGAGAAAAACGGTACCACTACAAAAAATTTTAGGGAATGATGTTTTTTAAAGGGGGACAGGAACGTATCTATATGGGAAAAAACGAAGGGGCTAAAGAGCCCGGGTTGCATTCTGTTTCGGTAATGATGGCGGGACCGGGCCCTTTAAGGGAAAGGAAAAAAAAATTCTTTTTCCAACTTTGGGGTAGGAGTGCCTTGCCAATACAGGGGAATTAAGTAGGCGTTAGAGGAAGTTGGTCGTAAAATGAAAAAATTTAGTCCACTGTTCAGTCTGAAAATGAAAGGTTTGGAAAAGGTTTTGAAGGACGTGTCGATTTGTTTCGAGAAAAACGAGAAGGGGGGAAGGTGGGAAGTATCATCAGCAGGTTTAAATTTTCGTTTTACCGGGTTTGGCGTGGGGGCCAGAGTTGGGTTTCCCACGTGGAAAAAGGGTCGGCGATTTTGAAAAAAATTTCCCAAAGTAAAAGGGAGAAACCGGGGGAAACATAAATCAGAGGAGAGGAAGGGCTGATAAATCGAAAAGGGGGTCAGTGAGGCCTCAGTACCTGAAACGGGGGGGGAGGAAACAGGGACCCGGGAAAAAGGTACAAAAGGGATGGGAAGGGTTTAAGAAGGGGGTCCAAAAACGAGGGGGGGTCCCGAACGGGGTGCGGTATCAAGAAGGGGCCCGGGGGTACCAGGGGGTTTATGGGCTAGGGGGGGTTTCCTTTGGTTTGGTTACTTCTTTCTTTTTGTTTTTTGGGAAAAAAAAAAAAAAAAGAAGGGAAAAAAAAAAATAAAAAAAAAAAAAAAAAAGGGGGGGGCCGGGGAGGGGTTGTTCCCAGGAGGAATGAAAGGGCCCGAAAACTCCCTTTCCCCGCCCCAAAAGGATCAAAAAACCGCTGGTTTGCGCAGATGCAGCATGGAACCCTGCCAATTTTTCCCACCCTTATGCCAGTAAACCAGCAATTTGGGGGGGGGGAAAAATCACATCTGCCGAGCTACCCGGTGGACAAAAAAAGAGGGCAGCCGGTAAACCCCCACAAAAACATACCCCCTTCAAAAACCCCCCCACCCCGGAATCCGAAAAAGGGGCCCTTCCCGAGTTTTCCCCCGTGCCCAAAAGCACCCAAAGCTTCTCCGGGGGTACCGGAGAGGGATCGGGACTCCCTTGGCAAAAAAAAAAAAAACCCCGATTCCCCGGCAAAAATACGCCCCCCGCCCAAGAAACCTCAACGGAAAAAGGGGTGGAAACCCCCCCCTTTTTTCCTTTCCCCCCCACCTAGGAATAGCGCGCCCGTGGGAGAAATCACGGGCTAAAAAGGGAAGGGGGAAAAAGGGAGGGGGGAGGGGAGGAGGGAAGGGGGTGGAAAAGGGGGGATGGGCCCAGGGGTGGGGTTAGGGGGGGGAGAAAAGGGGGGGGGTAAAATTTGGTTGGTTTTGAGGGGAAAAAAGGGCCGACGGGCTAATTTTCCCCAGACCAAGGGCCTCTTTTTTTCCCCCAAAGGAAACCCCCCTTGAAGGGACCTTTTGCATTTGGCCCGTTTTTTTTGGGTTTCTGAAAACAGATTTTTGAAATCCCCGTTTTTACTGTTTTCCCAAAGTTTTAAAATCCTGAAAAATTTCTTGGAAAGTCTTCTAAGGGAATTTGGGCCCGGGTAGGGGGGGCCCGTAAAAACCCCGTTCCTTTCTAAGTTTGGGGTTTGGTCTTGGGAAACCGAAAAATTTTAAACCCTTGAACTCCCGTTTATTGGGTTTTTTTTAAAACAGGTTTGGGTTAATTGCGGGCTTTTTAATTTTTAGGCCGTTCCCCACCCCTTTTGGGTTCCCATCTTTAAGCGTTTTAATTGGAAAACTTTATTTTGAAATTTTAAACAGTTACCCTTTTCCCTCAACCCGGATTCGGTTTTGGGTTTTAACTGCCGCCCCCAAATTTTGTTGCTAGAAACTTAATCTTGCAATTTTGGAAGGGGGTGATCTTGGTTGAATGAATTTAAAATGAAGGCCCGGTTTTTTATAAAACAATTGTAATCAACAATTTTGGCAAGGGGGCATTTGGGATTTTAAAAATTTGGTAAATTAATGTCAAAACCCTTGCTAAAGGGTAACTGTGCCAAAGTGCTTTTTTTACACACCCAAAATTGGGAAATTTGGCACCGTTTGCTATAATTGTACTTTCATCCTTTATGCACCCAAACCCCTTTCACATTTTTCATAAGGTTTTTCCTTTTTTGTTTTTTAAAGCATTCTTTAGTTCGTGTATGCAAAATGTTTTTGGGGGTGTTTTTTGGGTTAAAAATTTGGGGTTTTTTTGTCCACTTTGGACCCCTTTTTTGCATTCATTTGGAGGGTTTTGGTTATATTTTAAAATCTAGCCGGGAATTTTATACCCGTCATTTTTCTTGTCTTTTTTTGCCCCTTTTCCAATAGGGTTTTAGGGCCCGGATTTAATTTGGTTATCCAAAACTTTAAGAGTGTTCAAAAAGGCTGGGGTGCCAATGGGTTTTTTTTTTGGGTTTGCGGTTTTTTGCCTCGTTGCGGGAGGGCTTTATTTTCTGGTAGGGGGGTTGGCCAAGGGGGGCTTTTTTGTCCGGGGCGGGTTTCTCCATTCCAATTTTCCGCTCCCTTTTGACTGGGGGTTTTTTTTTTTTGGTTTTGGGGGGGAAGGGGGAAAAAAATTTAAATTAAAGGCAGCCGAAAAAAAGGGTGCCATTTTTTTTGTCTTTTTTCTAAAATTTTTTTCTTTCCTTCCCGAAGTACTCTTGTATATGCTTTAGCAATTTACCCCTTTTTAAATTTCTTTTAATTTTTTTTCTTCCAAACCCTTTTTTCATGCTCACTTTTTTCCCCAAATTTACAAACCCCCCTTTAGTTAAAACCCTTTTTTAAAAATCCCCTTCCCCCTCATTCACAGTCGGGGTTCAAACCCATTAACTTCTAAATCCCTTTTCCCTTCTGGTAGACCAGGAAAAATTTTAATCAATGGGTTTTTATCCCTTTTAAATTCCCCCTTTAATTCCAAATTTTTGGGGGGGGTTGTGTGGTTTTTGTTGAATGCCCGACCTGGTCTGTGGGCTCGGCCCATTTTTAAAAAAACTGAGGGGAAAAAAAGCCACCCTACAAAAAAGACTTTCCCCTTGAAATTTATAGAATTTCATTTGGCGTTTTTTTGCTAAAGATTCTCTCACTGTACAAGGTTTGCTGAATATTGGGGCCCGCTACTAAAAAAATTAAACCCGGGCCCGTTTACCCAAATTTTACTTCTTTCCCCCGAATGGGATGAGGGGGTTAAACCCCTCCTATAAAAACCCCCGGAGTTTTGTTTCTGCTGAAATTTGGCGATGTCTCCTGTGTTTCCCTCTCTTTGCCACTGGTACAGGTGATAGGGTGATGGTCCCGGGTATGATGCTAAAAGCCCCCCAAACCCAAAGAACGAAAGTAAAGATGAGAAATTTTGCTTCGTAGTTGTAAGTCTGGCAGTAGTGGGGTCTGGATGCCCCGGGCAGCTATGGGTTTAAAATGTCAATTTTTTCCCCCCGTTTGGCACCCGAGGAAAAAGTCCTAAAAACCCGGGCTTTTCCCTTTGGGGTTTTGTTGTCGGTTTTCTGCCTTGGGTTGGGCTTCCCCTTGAAACATGGCTGCAGTTGATATGGGAGGTAAATTTTTTCATTGTTGTGGAAAAAATTTCATGTCTGGTTTTACGTTTGGGAGCAGGTTTGGTTTCTTGAATGCCCGGGCCCTTTTGTCACATTTAGTCCCCTTTCGTTGTTGTCAACCCTCAGTTTTTATGTCCCCTTTGGTTCTTGCATTTTTTGTTGCGGGAGTACTTGATTTTGGCCATAATGGGAGTTCGGTTTGGCCCGGGCGATGGCAAAAATTTTAAGAAAGCCCCGTTGGGTGCTTGCTGCGGCTGAAACTCCAGACACGTATTCCAGTTTTTTTTTTGTAAAAATTTTTAAACCCGAAAGAAAAAAGCGAATTTTTAAAAAAAATTATAAATTTGGCCTTTTCATCTCTAGTCTTGAATGTTTCATTATCCATTCCTATCAGTTTCCCGCAGATGTGATAAAATGGGGATTGTTGTGGTCCTTGAAGGTGAGGTCTTCGGACATTACCACACCCAGGTCCTTCACATTACTTTTCCGCTCTATTGTGTGATTAGAGTTTGTAGTATACTCAGTCCTAGTTATTATTTCCTCCAGTTTTCCACAACAGTCTTGTTGGCTCCACTATTTGCTGACTTATGGTGTGTGTGTTGCAGAAATTCAGCAGCTCCTGTCTGTGTGACCTTTCATCTGAGCTACCTCGGGATTATTTCTGCTACAACATTATTTGCTATATTCTTCCATTTTGTGTGTCTTGGATTGAAGTCACCAAGCAGCAAGATATTTGGGGATGAGGCTGGAAAGTTATTCAGATAGGAGTCAATTTTTGACAGTTCTTTGAACTGTTGGGAAGTTGCATCCAATGGCTTATATACAAGTACAATGACTAAGTTTTGGTTCTCGATTTTTGTCAGAACTTCAACTACATCAGGTGCTAAAATGTAAAAAGTTCACTATTTTGCCATTATGTTATATCATAGTGACTATCTGTCCACTGAACTTTGTTTACCATTACTTAATATAGTCCCTTATATATTTTCTCCTTTATTTTAGCTTTATATAACTACCTTAGTTCATATATTCACAATTGTTAAAATAATCAAAGTGCTATTCTCAGGGGCTAAAGTGTAATAAGTTCACTATTTTGCCATTAAAATACTCCAGGTGCTATTGACTACCTCAGGTGCTACTGATTTTGCTTTTAATACATTCTTTTATTACTATATACATTAGCTCCTTTATTTTAGCTGTAAATATCTACTGTAATTCATAAACTCACTTGTTAAAATAATTAAGGTGCTATTAGATGCTTAAGTGTATAACTGAATTCTCTATTCTGTAATAATCCCTTTTTCTTTCAAATTTTTACAAGTTTTAGATTAATCACGGAGTCTTAAATATAAAATATAAAATGAAAAGCAGGAACCATACAGCATATGAAGTAAATAAAAATCTATGAAAAATTCTAAACATGTCAGAGTCATTCAGTAAATAGCTTATAAGGAGAAAAATCCAGAAATATACATTGGGACTATGGTATCAAGAGAAAAAAAATATACTTTCATGGCAAATACATATTATTCACTACTTAAAAATAGTGACTAACACTAAGAATCAGTTCATGAGTACTATAATCTCAATTACTGACAATTTAGGTGCTCATTCTATTTTAATGACAAACTTTTATAGACAAGCAACACTGCATGAGAAGTATGAAGCTTAGTACTCTAAACTTTGACATCATATTGTTCAATCATTCTTTACAGTACCCAATGATTGAAGCTGCAGTAATGCTTGAGCTGTCCTTAAGTACAAGTGAGCTAATCATTAAATATGAAAGTCAATGTATAATATTCACAGCCTGTACAACAACTAAAAACAATTATAAATTTGGCAAATTAAAATACTCTGTACTTAGCATGTTTTAAATTATCACTCTCAAAAAAAAAAAATACTAGGAAGACTCAAATACTACAGTAAAAATAATCCATGCAAAAACATTTAGTCAAGGAAGACTTGTTCATTTATTTCATTGGAGCAATGTGGTTGCTTTTTGCCCCTTTATGCCCAATAAAATTAATCACGATACATTTTGCCCTTAACGTCAGCCCATACTTTTACCAATACGTATCAGGACTGTCAATGACATTCATTTGTTCTTATTTGACAACCCAAATAAAGTAATCTGCTATACTGTACACTGCAGTAAAGTGCAAGCACACAGCTGCTTCACTATTTAAATCCATAAGACACTAATCTTTCACTTGTGATTATTTTACTGCAATGCTGATTCACTTCATTTGGTGCAAATGTAATCCAGCTTCAAGTCAACTTTCATACACCTTACCATATATACATCCAAGAATGGCTAAAATTAGAATAAAATTTATACTGACATTATAATAATGTGTTTACATTTTCTTTCTGTGGCTCACTGTGGCTTTTCTTTAGGATTGGGATTGACAGCTAAATCTTCTGCAGCTGCCTGAATGCACTCATTAGAGCAGAAGAGCCAGTTCTTAGACATCTTGAATCGCTTACCAAGGAGAGGGTCTTTACAAGAATAACATCGGAAGCACTGGGGGTTTGCATGATAAAAGTAACCTCGATGGCCACAACGGTTTTCCTCTGGTGGTATTTTCTCCTCACATGTCTCGCACATCTAAAGAAAATGGTAAAGAACTCAATGTAGTAACAGCTAGACTAAAACAACTAAATGACTTATCTAATGAAGTAAATGTAAACAAATATGCAGAGAAGTTAAGACCACTTAAATTTGTTTTGAGTGCATATACTGAAATAACCTTATAGCTCCATCCAGAATTAACTATTACAATGCTAGATTATTACTGTATTATTACTGAAATTCATGAGGAAGTGCTAAAACCATGTCATACAACAATAAGGGAATGAGGGCTAATCAGGTTCAATCCCAGTAAGGGTTAAGTAACTCGAATTCTTTGAATCAAGAGCCCTTCACTAGCATCAAGGCAACCTCCCCTACCTTTGAAGAGTGACAGTGCTAAATGTCATAAGTGGTCTTATTCTTACAGCTCTGCATGTCAACAGAAATAAATTAAATGTATCCCATCATTAATGAAAAATATAAAAACCTAAATATTGAATATGATATACAACCTTAGCTAAACAAGCCATATAGCATGGAAGGCAATATGGATAGCCATCTTTGTCTGGTACATATCGCTGTCCTGCCATTGGTGTATCACAAACGTTGCAGCAGAAATGATGAATGTGCCAATCAAAACCATCTGCTCGAGTCCATGAATTCCCAAATATTAGCTGTAAAGAACACAAATTAGTAGTTTTTAGTATTTTAGTACTTTAGGGCTAAGGTAGGTTGGGAACAAAAACTTAAAGTAGATTTTAATTACAAAGAAACTAGGCTCAAGTAGAACAAACATTTGATTTTTGATGATTTTTCTGAAGACAGGTAAGCCCTCTTGAGTCTGTTTTATGGGTCTTTAACCCTTTCAGGGTCCAAGGCCCAAATCTGGAGTCACGCACCAGTGTCCAAGAATTTTCAAAAAAAAAAATTTGTTATTTTTTCTTATGAAATCGTAGAGAATCTTTTTGTGAAGGTAATAAAACAAAAAGTACGAAATTTGGTGGAAAAATGACGAAATTATGCTCTCGCGAATTTTGATGTGTCAGCGATATTTACGAATCGGCGATTTTGCCAACTTTGACTCCCATTTTAGGCCAATTACATTATTCCAATCAACCAAATTCTTAGCTATTTCACTAGTATTACTTCTATTCTATCGATTGAGCACAAGAAATCACCAAGTCAACTGTTTCAACTACAAAATAAAGTGTTTGGAAATTGTTAATTTGGCCAATTTAACACAAAGTTCAAAATATTCCAATTTCAAAATAGGGTCCAGAATAAACAATGTAGGCATTCCTGGCACTAAACTAACATTTCCTCTGTTCATTAGTTATGTTTTGAGGCTTTACAAATAAATTCCATTTTGATTTTTTTTCACATAATGAATTTTTATTCACACCAAAAAATAGAAGATTTACTTTTTATGCAATACTGTAATAATTGTATAAATATCATCAGCATATTTGTGAATGTATATTAGACCCACCAGCTGACGTGTATTAGACGTGTGAGGTCGTTTGTTTACTCTTGAATATCGGCAAAAATTTAACATTTCCGTTACTTTGAGCTCAGTTTCAAGCCATTTCCAGTGCTAAAACCAATCAAAATCATCTCTATTTCTGTAATATGTCTTCCATTCTATCAAATGAGACCAAGAAATCGCAAATAAAACTATAAAAAACATACGAAAAAACACTGCAAAATTGCCGTTTTAATCGAAAAATCATGATTTCAGTTTTTTTCTCTCATTATACACAGTGTGCTGCAGGATCTGTTTTATGTGGTGCACACATACCACATAGATGTATTCTCTCATATCTAAGCCCAAATGTACCACTCACAGTTTATCAGAGTGAGCTGAGCTCATGGCGTAGATCTACGGTTTGGACACTCACCGTAAAGCCATAGATCTACGGGACGGACCCTGAAAGGGTTAATAGGTCTGATTCAATTATTGGGACCCCGTAAATCATGACCAATCATTCCTGATTATATTTTACTATCCGAGAAGTAGAGTAAATCTTCTATTTCTGTGTGATTAAGAATTCAAAATAGATGGCAAGTGTAATATAGGAGAGGCCTTGGGACATGATTAATGAACGGAAAATTTTGTTTTAGTGATAGGAATGTCTACAACATTTATTTTAAACTGTAGGGCAGTTTCTTGTGTTCAACTAACAGGACAGAAGGCATACTAGCCAAATATGTAAGAATTTGGTCAAACTGAGCAATGGAATTAGCCTAAAATAGGACTCAAAGTTGGCAAAATCACCAATGCTTAAATGACCCACACACCACTGACTTTGTGCCTACATAATTTCATAAGTTTTCCATCAAGTTTAGTACTCTTGGTGTCATTACCTTCAGAAAAGGATTTCCTACTATTTCAGAATTAAATTTTTTTTTTTTAAAGTGGACACTGAGGACAATGTTAATTTTGGGGGCCTGGACAGTGAACGGGTTAATTTCAGGGGCCTGAACAGTGAATGGGTTAATTTCAGGGGTCTGGAAAGTGAAAGGGTTAATTTTGGGAGTGTAGGCAATGATTTTTTTTTTTTTGAGGGGAGGGAAGGGTCTTTACAGTGAAAGGGTTAATTAAGGGTAAGACAGGCAGTATTATAGCAGATGAACAGGGAGGCTTCAGGAAGAGTAGGGAATGTGTAGACTAAGTGTATACATTAAAGCACACAAGTAAACAATATTTAGACAAAGGTAAATAAGTTTTTCACTGCATTTATCAATTTAGGAAAGGAATATGATAGGATTCTAGGTAGTAGGTTGGTAGACAGCAACCGCCCAGGGAGGTACTACCGTCCTGCCAAGTGAGTGTAAAACGGAAACCTGTAATTGTTTTACATGATGGTAGGATTGCTGGTGTCCTTTTTTCTGTCTCATGAACATGCAAGATTTCAGGTACATCTTGCTACTTCTACTTACACTTAGGTCACACTACACATACATGTACAAGCACATATATACACACCCCTCTGGGTTTTCTTCTATTTTCTTTCTAGTTCTTATTCTTGTTTATTTCCTCTTATCTCCATGGGGAAGTGGAACAGAATTCTTCCTCCGTAAGCCATGCGTGTTGTAAGAGGCGACTAAAATGCCGGGAGCAAGGGGCTAGTAACCTCTTCTCCTGTATATATTACTAAATGTAAAAGGAGAAACTTTCGTTTTTCCTTTTGGGCCACCCCGCCTCGGTGGGATACGGCCGGTGTGTTGAAAGAAAGAAAGAAAGGACTGCTGGTGTCTTTTTTCTGTCTCTTAAACATGCAAGATTTCAAGTAAGTCTTGCTACTTCTATGTACACTTAGGTCACACTACACATACATGTACAAGCATATACATATATATACACACCCCTTTGGGTTTTCTGCTATTTTCTTTCTAGTTCTTGTTCTTGTTTATTTCCTCTTATTTCCATGGGGAAGCAGAATAGAATTCTTCCTCCATAAGCCATGCGTGTTGTAAGAGGTGACTAAAATGCTGGGGACAAGGGGCTAGTAACCCCTTCTCTATAAATTACTAAATTTAAAAAGCAAAACTTTTGTTTTTCTCTTTGGGCCACCCTGCCTCAGTGGGATGCGGCCGGTTTGTTGAAAAAAAAAATTATAGGATGGATAGGAAAGCAATGTAGGAGATGCTGCAAGTGTATGTAATAAGTGGTAGGTTACTGAAAGCAGTTTAGGAGTATAGGCTAAGGTTAGGGTATGTAGAAGAAAGGGAGATTATTTTCCTGTGAAAGTAGGCCTTAGACACAGATGCGATTCACCC
>NC_069411.1:15522329-15616820 GCF_026875155.1 Cherax quadricarinatus | reverse complement strand
AGAAAAAACATCTGCTCCAATTTTGAAATTTTCCCAATTTTTTCTAACCCCTTTTCAAAAAAAGAGCTAGTTCTAGGGTATAGGTGCCATACACTCAGAAGATGATAGCAATACAACGCAGTTGATTTGCTAGCCGAGTCCTTGAAGGCTGAACTAATTATACGAACTGAGAAAGAAGCTTTGAAATAGTTTGGTCTTTAAAGCACTTCAGAGATATTATCAGTACTCTGTCATGTCTTGACAGACCATGCTCCACTGATACCTTATTCCAAACAAACAACCTACGGGAAGGTTAACCGATGGATCCTTGACTATCCAAGAGTTCAATCCTACCTTTGAACACTTACCTGGCAAGTCAAATGTATCGCAGATGCTTTATCGTGACATGTTAGTTATATTAACTGCAGACCCTCCATTTACTGCTGAGGATGTAAAAGAATGCTCAATGAACGATCCCATGTGGTCTGGTGTGATTCGTTTCCTGCTCCAGGAAGATCTTATTCTGACTGTGAAGCCACCAGCACCCATTCAGTGTTTTTGTCATAAACCCAATAATTACGGGTATCGAACAGCCGAGTTGGGTACTCCTACAAAAGGGGTATACCAGTTAGTAATTCCACAGTCACTAGTGAATGTAGCCTTACAGCTAGTCACGATGTACCAGGTGTTGTGCACCCTGGTATGGATCGTTCAGTAAAACAAGTCAGATTGAAATACTTTTGGCCTCGTATGGCAACTGATATTTCTGAGTATGTTAAGAAATGTAGTGTCTGCATGCAACACAAAAGTAATGTTAATGGTCCAAATCCAATCCAAGTGTATCCAACTACTAACTAACCATGGGAAAGAGTTGCGCTAGATCTGTTAACTAATTTCCAATGTTCCCTCCAGGGCAACAAACATCTGTGTGTTATGGTAGACCATTTCACCAGATATTGTGAGTTCCTGTTGTAGATAAGACTGCTGAGACAGTAGCTAAAACGTTTAAAGAACGCATTATCTGCAGGCATACCACCCCTAAGTCCTTAGTAACAGATAATGGATGTGAATTCTGTAATGAGATTCTTGAAAATTTTTGTACCTTGTACAAGATCTCTAAATCCACCATTGTTCCTCATCATCCTGCCAGCAATGGGTTAGCAGAACGAACCAATAAGAAAGTACTTGATGTCTTGAGAGCCACTATCAGTCCCAACAATGAAACTTGGGATGAAGTTATACCTGATGTTCTGTGTGTCATAAATTCTGCTTACAATGTTTCTATAGGTGACACTCCGCATTATGCATTGTACAGTGTAGATAAACGTTTGCCTTATGAGTTGCTATATTCTAATCCGAAACCAAATTACAACCCTGCGTCTTTAGAAGAATCCGTGAAACACTTCATAAATCAACAGCAGAATTTACAAGAGTCACTAACACTCGAGCAAAGCCGTCCAAAATCAAAGTAGGTTCGAGAGTTATGCTGACTAACTTTAACAAAACGTCTGCAATGCCTAAGCTTGATCAAAAGTTTGTTGGTCCTTTTCAAGTAGTTGAATATATCACTGGCAATAAGTATAATGTGACAGACTCTGACAATCCTCCTGATCCTGTACTTTCTACCTCTAATACTCAGTCAGATAATCAACCTGAATGTCATTATTCCCTACGTACACGACAGGTATTGAGAAATTCTCAAGTATTATTTGTAACTACCAATTCAGATTTGCCTCAAATATGGCATGAGTTAGCCAGTGCAACAGTTTGATCCTCCCAAAGATGACACCCATTCTGCATATGTCAATCTCACCCTAGCAGAGCTGGTGTTAAATGTAAATAACCTGTATAGATGAATAATTACAGTATCAACTTATTAACATTCAAGAATTTTTTTTTTTTGTATTCGCGTTCTCTCCGAATTCTGAGATTTAACAGTCTAGATTTGAGTGTACCAAGTCTGCCTTTCTGTTAAACACTTCTTTCTTTGTATATACTTCTTCCTCAGAATCCGTAGATCACATGAATACAGATCAATCGATCCAAAAAAAAATTTTATCACTTCTATTGTGTAATCCCAATGTTGAGTCTCATTCTATGAGTTGTGCTATAGCATACCTTGTGATGCATTATGTTAGCTTCCAGTCCAATATTCTACTTATGTATGTTATAATGTTCAATTGTTGTGTACTTTGACATTGTATAGAATCAGCCCAAGCAGTATGCCTGCCATCTCTAGTATGTATTAGCATCGCTGAGCTCTCATTAGTATCAGTTCCTAGTAACCAGTTACCAGTAGTATGACTCACTACCAACCGTCTATGTGAATCACTTGTTATTCACTGTTCAGCTGACCTAGCATGCTTTGAATGCCGCTACCCTCTGAGGCACTCAGCAAGCCAGTTGAAGTAGAGATGTTAAGACAGATGGCAGGTCAGTCTTGGTGCTCCCCAGTATATTCCATCCAATATACTAGAACATCCAACGTGAGTGTTATTACCCAATCCACGTTATCTAACCCCCATATGACAGACTGGTTGGTTGGTTAGTTGGTTGGTTGGTAGGTTGGTAGGTAGGTTGGTTGGTTGGTTGGTAGATTGGTAGGTTGGTTGGTAGATTGGTTGGTAGGTTGGTTGGTTGGTAGGTTGGTTGGTTGGTACGTTGGTTGATTGGTGGGTTGGTTCGTATTTCGATTCCTGAATGGGCCACAATGTATGTATATGTATATATCTGAATTTTAACGTATATTACTTGTTCATATAATTTTATATCGCTGATATTTGCGATATTAGCTAAATCGTAAATATTGCTTTATATTATTATTTGACTTAGTTATATTATTAGGTAGGATGTAACATTTACACATTATTCAGTGCTCATTGCTCGAGAGTGTTAAGTAGCTGCCGGCATTGGCAAAATACCTTGATAACTACCGCCTCGCTTGTTATCCTGCTGGCTTCTCTGTAGTTGCTGGGCAGCAGCAGTCCATGGAGTGTCACGTGACCAGGGTGGGTTGATCACACTTCACCTGAGTGAGGAGACTGCCCTGCCGGTCTTTCTCTCTTTGGTTGGTGCTGATTCCAACAACACCTCCCTCTCCAGCTCTCCCTTGCTGGTCCTTGTTGGAACTTCATCTCTGTCGTTCTCTCTTGCTGTTAGTTCCGTGTAACTCTGTTCGCAGATCATAATCTAGACTTAGTGATTTTCGACGTTTTACTGAGGTTGTGTCACACTGAGACTCTGAACTGACCTAATTTGTACTGGTATCTGTGCACCATCACAGTCAGGGATTTTCTGTTGCTCCTGCTTGTTATACTGTTGTTCGGCAAATCGGTTGTCTTACTGTTCACGAAGCTGTGCTGATTGCCAGGTTGGTCAAGAAGTTAGTTTATGTGAGGACTTTTAGTCAGTCACTGGTTAAGTAGAGTCGAATCTTGAGACATAGCGAACTACTTCAAGCACTTATGTACACACATACTCACTGGTATATATTAGTATTATGTTCTCAAATGTTGACAGTGTACCAGACAGGACTTAAAAGCCACAAAGATATGATATGTACCTTGAGCACAATAAAACTGTATATGAGAGAAGTATAGGAACTTATATCCTATATTATATTAAACTGATTACTTTGATTTACTTAGATATTGTCCACCTAGACAACTTTATCTTTATTAATAAACTTCTTAAATTTTAATTTCTTTAGTTAGTAGTCTTCCAGTTATCCTGAAGCACTATTGAATCTTACTATTAAATTCTAATGGATAATTGGACCAAGATACTGACTGCTTGTTACAAAAACCCAGTAACAGGCTGAATGCTAGAGGGGCAGACCTTTCTAGTATTCACTGGAGATCTCTATGCTTATTAGATATCGCGTTTTTTGTAACAGTTCGTTGGTTGGTTGGTTGTTAGGTAGGATGGTTAGTAGGTTGGTTGGTTGATTGGTAGATTGGTTGGTTGGTTGGTTCGTTCGTTGATTGGTTGGTTGGTTTGTTGGTTGGTAGGTTGGCTGGTTGGTAGGTTGCTTGGTTAGTTAACGGTTGGTAGGTTAGTTGGTTGATTGGGTGGTTGATTGGGTTTAAAGGTTAATGGACTACACGAGGGTCATTAAGGCTCCAAGTCACCTTTGCATCAGCAGTCAAAAATGCTTTAACCCCTCAGATAGGGAATTAATCCAAACCCTGAGAGTTACACACCTCTGGGAATTTATACACTGAAAGATACAAACTTCTCGGTGTACATACACTAAATGATACCTCTCGGTGTATACTGTATAAATGGAGTTTACCTGGAGAGAGTTCCGGGGGTCAACGCCCCCGCGGCCCGGTCTGTGACCAGGCCTCCTGCTGAGATATGCACACCTCTCGGTATATATCTCGATTGGTTCATACAGTCGGCTCACAAATGGTGCTCAACCTACTCAATTATGTAACAAAGACATAAGCAGCAACTAGAACTTTTGTTTTAGGGAGACGCTTCGCTCACCAGGATTTTTATCAATCAATTCAGAGAACAATTCAAGAGTATATGGGTCAGGTCAAGCGCTGCGCGGGTATATAATACAGGTAACATGACTCATGAAATCGTAATGACATGATTGCAAACAAACCATACTACGGGAGGGTTCTATCCCCGCCCGTGGTATGGTTTAATATAGGTATTATATACCCACCAAGAAATTTTATCTGCAATAGAAACATGAGAACGGACACGTTTTAATATATAGGGAAGTGACGAAGTGGAAGAAGTGGAGCAGAGCAACAGCAGCAAACGTGGTGACAAGTGGGCGGGGTCCCCTGTTGGGAGTAGGTCAGGTTTGACCTCACGTGAGGAAGTGATGCTAAGCTAGACACCCACAACGGTGACCTGCAGAGATTGAAATACTTGGAAGCCTCCCTTCTAGCAGTAATAATAATAATAATAATAATAATAATAATAATTTTATTTCTACAAGTACATGTACAAGGTATACAGACCTGGCTGACATCAATGACATACTACTATATAGAAAGTCGTTTGTTATGCAGAGCATTTCGGGCAAATTAGGTCAGTTTTCTCCCAGGATGCGACCCACACCAGTCGACTAACATCCAGGTACCCATTTTACTGATGGGGAGCATAGACAACTAGTGTAAGGAAACACGCCCAATGTTTCTACCCTCGCCGGGAATCGAACCCGGACCCTCGCCGTGTGAAGCGAAAGCTTTAACCACCAGGCCACGGGCCACCAGCCTCAGCAGTTGGGCAGCTTCGAATATTTAACATATAAATTGTTACCCAGGCATCAAGTGACACCGACCCACATGGAAGGCCTACTTGTTTCCCTATTTTATTTCATGTGGCCTAGTTTACTATACATATCTACGCGTTAGCTTGCTCTGTACTGGAATTCAAGCTACACGTGGCGAAACGTTTCCTTGAAGTAATGTTATAAATGTACATACTTGTCTTGCTATATGTTTCTTAGTTTATTCACGAACTTTTTCTCTGCAATATTAACTCAAAGATGAATGCTCGTATATCAAGGCTCAGAAAATGGGCACAAAATAGAGGAGGTAGAGTTGTTTATGGCTCCTGAATGAATATCTGGTTAATACTATATCAGCAGTGCTTCTCTCTCTCTCTCTCTCTCTCTCTCTCAGAATCCTGAAGTGGAGAAGTTATTTCATTATTGCCTCATTGGTAATGGTACCATCCTGCCTCTGGGAGACCGGACGATTAACGATGATGAACCTTGTGACTGGGGCAAGAGACCTCTGCCTGTTCTCCTGTTTGCCTGTATACACGACTTTTGTGAGTAAGTATCTGTGATGAGGAGGACTGTAAGTATGTACGATGACGACCACTGAAAGTGTCTGCGATGACGACCACTTTGTCTGTAATGACCTCTGTGAGTATCTGGGAGATTGTGAAGGGCCTGGGTCTGGGCGGTGGTGTTACATGAAGATCAGTTCTGTGTAGCCTGGCAGCTGCTGGGTTGGAGAGGAGAAGAAAAGGGGAAAAAAGGAGGAACCAGAGAGGGATGTTCTGTTCTGTTGTAAATTCGCCGGTATAATCGCCCGGCCCGTACCTTTTCCAAGAGGTGGCCCAGCCTTGGGTCTCTGTCGAGGGAGTGTCTTAAACCAATGTCTGCCATGGGAGGAAGTACAAGTGTCTCCTCGTCTTCTGGGACCAGCTGTCCCCAGGCCTAGTCCCATTCCCCTCCCCCACAGGGCTCAGAGGGAGAAGCTAGGACCTTGGCCTGCCACAAACCCCGCCCACACTGGGCTCGAAAGGTGTGGCAGCTGCATTAGCAGCAGATGATGGCAGGAGGTTCTTTAGGCATTAAGCCCGAGTGCTGGGATAGCTAAAGAATGTCCTTGCTGTGTGTGTTGCTGCTGCTACTATTACACTTGTCCGTTGCACTCTGTACAAGAGAGGGAGAGGAAGATAATGTTGATAATGAGAGAAAGAAGAGGCAAGAATTAAGTGATAAGTAAAGAAGAATGTTAATAGAAAAGGCATGCTAGAACGTAAAAGATCTGATATGGGAAAGAATATTAAAACCTGAAAGGAATGGGAGAAAATGTAAGAGGAGATTTGTACTGGGAAGTATTAAGACTAGGGTACGTTATAACAATATGCCGAAAGAAAGAGACAGAAAGGGAATATATGAGTGTAGTGTATGAGAGACTACAGAGAGAAAATTAATATACGAAGAAGACAAAGCAAAAATGACGATTGAAAGCAACAGTGAAGATAAATCTTCCTGGATTAATATAAAAATGTGTAAAGTAACAAGACACAGCTGGAACAAAATTGTGGGATCACTTTGACTTGGTGATGGAAGGTGTTGTATCTTCTACTGTCTAGTACCCTTCTCCTTCCCTCCTGCTTTCCTTCCTTGTATGTAGTGATGGAAGGCGATGTGTCTTCTACTATCTAGTACCCTTCTCCTTCCTTCCTGCTTTCCTTCCTTGTATGTAGTGATGGAAGGTGTTGTATCTTCTACTGTCTAGTACCCTTCTCCTTCCTTCCTGCTTTCCTTCCTTGTATGTAGTGATGGAAGGTGATGTGTCTTCTACTGTCTAGTACCTTTCTCCTTCCTTCTTTCCTTCTTTGTATGTAGTGATGGAAGGTGATGTGTCTTCTAATGTATAGTACCCTTCTCCTTCCTTCTTTCCTTCCTTGTATGTAGTGATGGAAGGTGATGTGTCTTTCTACTGTATAGTACCCTTCTCCTTCCTTCTCTTTCCTTCTTGTATGTAGTGATGGAAGGTGATGTGTCTTCTACTGTATAGTACCCTTCTCCTTCCTTCTTTCCTTCCTTGTATGTAGTGATGGAAGGTGATGTGTCTTCTACTGTATAGTACCCTTCTCCTTCCTTCTTTCCTTCTTTGTATGTAGTGATGGAAGGTGATGTGTCTTCTACTATCTAGTACCCTTCTCCTTCCTTCCTGCTTTCCTTCCTTGTATGTAGTGATGGAAGGTGATGTGTCTTCTACTGTCTAGTACCCTTCTCCTTCCTTCTTTCCTTCCTTGTATGTAGTGACGGAAGGTGATGTGTCTTGTACTGTCTAGTACCCTTCTCCTTCCTTCTTTCCTTCCTTGTATGTAGTGATGGAAGGTGATGTGTCTTCTACTGTATAGTACCCTTCTCCTTCCTTCCTTCTTTCCTTCCTTGTATGTAGTGATGGAAGGTGATGTGTCTTCTACTGTATAGTACCCTTCTCCTTCCTTCCTTCTTTCCTTCCTTGTATGTAGTGATGGAAGGTGATGTGTCTTCTACTGTCTAGTACCCTTCTCCTTCCTTCTTTCCTTCCTTGTATGTAGTGATGGAAGGTGATGTGTCTTCTACTGTATAGTACCCTTCTCCTTCCTTCTTTCCTTCCTTGTATGTAGTGATGGAAGGTGATATGTCTTTTACTGTATAGTACCCTTCTCCTTCCTTCTTTCCTTCCTTGTATGTAGTGATGGAAGGTGATGTGTCTTCTACTGTATAGTACCCTTCTCCTTTCCTTCTTTCCTTCTTGTAATGTAGTGATGGAAGGTTTATGTGTCTTCTACTGTATAGTACCCTTCTCCTTCCTTCTTTCCTTCCTTGTATGTAGTGATGGAAGGTGATGTGTCTTCTACTGTATAGTACCCTTCTCCTTCCTTCTTTCCTTCCTTGTATGTAGTGATGGAAGGTGATGTGTCTTCTACTGTCTAGTACCCTTCTCCTTCCTTCTTTCCTTCCTTGTATGTAGTGATGGAAGGTGATGTGTCTTCTACTGTATAGTACCCTTCTCCTTCCTTCTTTCCTTCCTTGTATGTAGTGATGGAGGTGATGTGTCTTCTACTGTATAGTACCCTTCTCCTTCCTTCTTTCCTTCCTTGTATGTAGTGATGGAAGGTGATGTGTCTTCTACTGTTGTACCTTTCTTTCCCTTTCCCTTTTTTCCTTCCTTGTATGTAGTGATGGAAGGTGATGTGTCTTCTACTGTCTAGTACCCTTCTCCTTCCTTCCTTCTTTCCTTCCTTTTATGTACTGATGGAAGATGATGTGTCTTCTACTGTCTAGTACCCTTGTCCTTTCCCTTTTTTCCTTCCTTGTATGTAGTGATGGAAGGTGATGTGTCTTCTACTGTATAGTACCCTTCCTCCTTCCTTCTTTCGTTCCTTGTATGTAGTGATGGAAGGTGATGTGTCTTCTACTGTATAGTACCCTTCTCCTTCCTTCTTTCCTTCCTTGTATGTAGTGATGGAAGGTGATGTGTCTTCTACTGTCTAGTACCCTTCTCCTTCCTTCTTTCCTTCCTTGTATGTAGTGATGGAAGGTGATGTGTCTTCTACTGTATAGTACCCTTCTCCTTCCTTCCTTCTTTCCTTCCTTGTATGTAGTGATGGAAGGTGATGTGTCTTCTACTGTCTAGTACCCTTCTTCTTCCTTCTTTCCTTCCTTGTATGTAGTGATGGAAGGTGATGTGACTTCTACTGTCTAGTACCCTTCTCCTTCCTTCTTTCCTTCCTTGTATGTAGTGATGGAAGGTGATGTGTCTTCTACTGTATAGTACCCTTCTCCTTCCTTCTTTCCTTCCTTGTATGTAGTGATGGAAGGTGATGTGTCTTCTACTGTATAGTACCCTTCTCCTTCCTTCTTTCCTTTCCTTGTATGTAGTGATGGAAGGTGATGTGTCTTTACTGTCTAGTACCCCTTTCTCCTTCCTTCTTTCCTTCCTTGTATGTAGTGATGGAAAGTGATGTGTCTTCTACTGTCTAGTACCCTTTCTCCTTCCTTCTTTCCTTCCTTGTATGTAGTGATGGAAGGTGATGTGTCTTCTACTGTCTAGTACCCTTCTCCTTCCTTCTTTCCTTCCATGTATGTAGTGATGGAAGGTGATGTGTCTTCGCTGTCTAGTACCCTATCTCTTCCTTCTTTCCTTCCTTGTATGTAGTGATGAAGTTGTGTATCTACTGTATATACCTTCTCCTTCTTCTTCCTTCGCTTTATGTATATGGAAGGTTTGTCTTCTACTGTCTAGTACCCTTCTCCTTCCTTCTTTCCTCCATTATTACAATATTTCCCTTTGCTTCTATACCCTTCTCCTTCTTTTCCTTCCTTAATTAGTAATGGAAATTGATGTGTTCCATACTTATATACCTTCTCCTTCTTCTTTCCTTCATTTATGTATGATGGAAGGCGATGTGTCTTCTACTGTCCCTAGTACCCTTCTCCTTCCTCTTTCCTTCCTTGTATCTAGTGATAAGGTATGTGTCTTCTACTGTCTATACCCTCTCCTTCCTCTTTCACTTTCCTTGTATGTAGTTCTCGAAGTGATGTTCTTATACTCTCCCAGTACCCTGTCTCCTTCCTTCTTTCTTCCTTGTATGTAGTGTATGGAAGGTTGATGGTCTTATTACTGTTAGTACTTTATATCATAGCTTCTTTCTTCTTGTAAAAGTTAAGTGAAAAATGGAAGTTGATGTTTTTTCCGTTGCTTAGTACCATTCTACCTTCCTCTTCTTTTCTTCCTTGTATGTAGTGATGGAAGGTGAAAGTGTCTTCTACTGTAAAAGTACCCTTCTCCTTCCTTCTTTCTTCCTTGTTTTGTAGTGGTGGAAAGGGGATGTGTCTTCTACTGTATAGTACCCTTTTCCTTTCCTTTTTTCTTCTTGTATGTAGTGATGGAAGGTGATGTGTCTTCTACTGGGAAGTACCCTTCTCCTTCCTTCTTTCTTCCTTGTAAAGTTGATGGAAGGCGATGTGGGCTTCTACTGTCTAGTACCCTTCTCCTTCCTTCTTCCTTCCTTGTATGTAGGATGGAAGGTGATGTGTCTTCTACTATATAGTACCCTTCTCCTTCCTTCTTTCCTTCCTTGTATGTATTTTGGAAGGTGATGTGGGCTTCTATTATATATACCCTTCTCCTTCCCTTTTTTCCTTCCTTGTATGTAGTGATGGAAGGTGATGTGTCTTCTACTGTATATTTCCCTTCTCCTTCCTTCTTTCCTTTCCCTTTTATGTAGTGATGGAAGGTGATGTGTCTTCTACTGTATAGTACCCTTCTCTCCTTCTTTTCCTTCCTTGTATGTAGTGATGGAAGTGATGTGTCTTCTACTGTCTAGTACCCTTCTCCTTCCCTTTTTTCCTTCCTTGTATGTAGTGATGGAAGGTGATGTGTCTTCTACTGTCTAGTACCCTTCTCCTTCCTTCCTTCTTTTCCCTTTCCCTTTTATGTAGTGATGGAAGGTGATGTGTCTTCTACTGTCATACCCTTTTTCCTTCCTTCCTTCTTTCCTTCCTTGTATGTAGTGATGGAAGGTGATGTGTCTTGTACTGTCTAGTACCCTTCCCCCTTCCTTCTTTCCTTCCTTGTATGTAGTGATGGAAGGTGATGTGTCTTCTACTGGGCTAGTACCCCTTTTCCTTCCTTCTTTCCTTCCTTTATGTAGTGATGGAAGGTGATGTGTCTTCTTCTGTTAGTACCCTTCTCCTTCCTTCTTTCCTTCCTTGTATGTAGTGATGGAAGGTGATGTGTTTCTACTGTATAGTACCCTTTTCCTTTCTTCTTTCCTTCCTTGTATGTAGTGATGGAGGTGATGTGTCTTCTACTGTATATACCCTCTCCTTCCTTCTTTCCTTCCTTGTATGTATTTATGGAAGGTGATGTTCTTCTACTGTATAGTACCCTTCTCCTTCCTTCTTTCCTTCCTTGTATGTAGTGATGGGGAAGGTGATGTGTCTTCTACTGTCTAGTACCCTTCTCCTTCCTTCCTTCTTTTTCCCTTCCTTGTATGTAGGATGAAGGTGATGTGTCTTCTACTGTATAGTACCCTTCTCCTTCCTTCTTTCCTTCCTTGTATGTAGTGATGGAAGGTGATGTGTCTTCTACTGTATAGTACCCTTCTCCTTTCTTCTTTCCTTCCTTGTATGTAGTGATGGAAGGTGATGTGTCTTCTACTGTATAGTACCCTTCTCCTTTCTTCTTTCCTTCCTTGTATGTAGTGATGGAAGTTTATGTGTCTTCTACTGTATAGTACCCTTCTCCTCCCTTTTTTCCTTCCTTGTAGTAGTGATGGAAGGTGATGTGTCTTCTACTGTATAGTACCCTTTTTCCTTCCTTCTTTCCTTCCTTGTATGAGTGATGGAAGGTGATGTTCTTTTTCTGTAAAAGTACCTTCTCCTTCCTTTTTTTCCTTCCGTATGTAGTGATGGATGGTGATGTGTCTTCTACTGTAATACCCTTTCTCTTCCTTCTTCCTTCCCTTTTATTATGATGGGAAAGGGGATGTGTCCTTTACTGTCTAGTACCCTTCTCCTTCCTTCTTTCCTTCCTTTTATGTAGTGATGGATGTGATTGGGTTTCTACTTATAGTACCCCTCTTCCCTTCTTTTCCCTTCCTTGTATGTAGTGTGGAAAGGTGATGTGGTTTTTTCTACTGTCTTTACCCTTCTCCTTCCTTCTTTCCTTCCTTGTATGTGTGATGGAAGGTGATGTGTCTTCTACTGTCTAGTACCCTTCCCCCTTCCCTTTTTCCTTCCTTGTATGTTAGTTGATGGAAGGTGATGTGTCTTCTACTGTCTAGTACCCTCTCTTCTTCCCTTTTTTCCTTCCTTGTATGTATGATGGAAGGTTTATGTTGTCTTCTACTGTCTAGTACCTTCTCCTTCTTCCTTCTTTCCTTCCTTTATGTAGTGATTGGATGGTAAGTGTCTTCTACTGTCTAGTACCTTCTCCTTCCTTCTTTCCTTCCTTGTAGTGTGATGGAAGGTGATGTTCTTCTACTGTCTAACCTTCTCTTCTCTTTCCTTCCTGTATTATGATGGATGGTGATGTTTTTATGTATAGTACCCTTTTTCTTCCCTTTTTTCCTTCTGTATGTAGTGATGGAAGTGATGTGTCTTTCCGCTGTCTAGCTCCATCAAACTTTCATCATTTTGCTTCTTTTTCTTTCTATATCTTTTCAATTTTCTTTTAATTTTTCGATTTTCTCACTTCTAGTTTATTCATATTTTTGGGGGTTTTGTCTTTACTTTTCCTGGTGATGTTTCTTCTCTCTTCTTTTGTGTATCTCCTTATTCTATTTCCCATTTTTTTTATTTTCCTATTTTTTTCTTTTCTTAATTATAATCAAATTTAAATTGGTTCCATCTTTATCACTTTCGTCCCTGATTCCTGTGCCTCTCGATTAGTTGTTGCAGGTCTCTGTCTGTCTGTCTCTGTCTCTCTCTCTCTCTCTCTCTCTCTCTCCTCTCTCTCTCTCTCTCTCTCTCTTCTCTCTCTCTCTCTCTCTCTCTCTCTCTCTCTCTCTCTCTCTCTCCTTTCTCACTCTCTTTCCTCTTTATTAGTATCTCACTTTCTTCTCTTCTTTCCATTATTTTCTTCTGAATTCAGATCTGTCTCTGTTCATCTCCTCGGTTCATCTCCTGCTCTTCCATCTTCTAACTGCATTTCTCCAGTTTTTCCAGTAGGTTATCCTATTTTTTATGGTCTCTGAAACGATAATATTGATTTATATATTCAATAGCATAGAATGCTCAATTTATTTATAAAATGAATTAATATGAATAAAAATAAATGTTATTATTTTTAAATCTGTTGCGTTAGATTCTGATAAATTTTTATTGCCATATCACACTTTTATAATTTCTTGATTGGTGTTTTATGCATATATATATATATATATATATATATATTTTATATATATATATATATATTATATATATATATATATATATATATATATATATATAGTTTTTTCTAATGTTCTTGTTGTTGCGTGTTGGGTTCCCAGTGAACAGAGGAGCTTGTACCTGAACGCCCTCACTAGACACTCTAAGATTGTGCTGGAAATTCTAGGTCTTCCTCCAGACACTTACTTCAAGGCGATAAGGAAGCCCATCTCACCCTCTAAGGTCCTGAAGCAATGTAAGTCCACTCAAGGTTACATAAGACCGTAAAAATAACGGAGTACTGCCATGGTTCTACTGGCCTGTGCTAGGTTGATCCTTCTCCGACGCAAACTTTCTTTCTCGTATATTTAACTTATTTTTAAAGCTACCCAAGACAATAGCTTCAACGATGTCATTATTAAGTGTTCCAACAATTCACAGATCTGTTCCTCCACCATAACTTTAATGTATACTTTCTAAATTTGCATTCATTCAACTTGAATCCACTAGTCTACGTTTTTTTCTGGTGAAATGAGATGGTGTACATGTCACCTCAGGAAGAATTTAAGTCACAGTACAGTGGCTGCAACAATAAAAAAATTAAATTGAGATAAAAACTGGACAACGTTTTGATCTATCTTGGTAATAGGGCAATATGTGCAAATCAACATTTCATTTCAAGACAATGCTGCTGTCAGTTAGTTTAATGTTTATTATGCACCCCATACCCATCCTGTGGGCGGTAGTCAAAAGATTACAGAGGTTCATAATGGGTCCAGGGACTGGACTCCAAAGTTTTGATAGCTGAGCAAGTTACAGAGGAAATGAACTCACAATTACAAAGGTAATGAACTCACAATTTACAAAGGTAATGAACTCACAATTTACAAAGGTAATGAACTCCAGGTAGGTCTGGTCACAATCATGACAAGTTACAAAGGTATTTACAGATTACAGAGGTACGTAATGGGTCCAAGGACTGGGCTCCCAAAGTTTTGATAGCTGAACTAGGTACAAAGGTAATGAATCCTGTAAGAATAGTTACTTACGTTTATACATGGCTACAATCATTAACAAATTATAGAGTAATGAGCAATTCACACTTCGCGGTCAGTGACCTGTATTTTCAAGTCAATACATAACACACGTGACACGGCATTGTATACAGATGATGGTGAGATACAGGTAGGCGTGGTGAAGCAGAGGATGTCTTAGTACAGTAGTAACTCTGTCAATGTTGCGTCACCTGCACACAATGCTATGGATTATTATTTCAAACTGGTTTAGCTAGAAGTTTTGCGATGTTAAATGTTCCTTGGTTGTCGATGAAGAACAGGTATGGTGATACCAGCAGTGTGTAAGTAAAGAGAAATATTATTGAAAATGGTATATAATACCGACAAGTTGAAGAGTAAGACACATGTGCAGAAGTTGGGTATCTTTATTGATGGAACAGTACCGTTCCAGACCATGGAGCTAGAACTCTTCTCCTGGCTGACAGACTGGCCACTTCAAATACTTTTTCTCCAAGGATGATGGATTGATTACATCATCTTTATTTCATTACTACTGCTCTCTTTGTATTGGACTGAAGAAGCTTATTGTGTAGGCGAAACGTTTCATCAATAAAGATATCTAACTGTCGCTCATTTGTCTTAATCTTCAAAGAGAAATGTGCACAGTTCAAGACATTTATTGAACAAACGTTTCGCCACGAATGATTTTACTAGTTCTCTTTGATAGCATTGTAAGTCTGAATGTGTGGCGCTTCCAAACACAATCATCTTGTCTTATTTTCCTCTTTGGTTTTTGTCCTGGTTATTATTTGTTTCTGTTTGTCCCTATAAGTGACGCAAAAATTGTTTTTTGTCTTACAGGAATGTCTACGTTCGAGAACTCTTATAGCGATATTCTGTGCAGTCTCTCCAATGTATAGTTTGTCTCGCTCACCATAAGGTATTCTGTAGGTGCCTCATGCAATATTGCTGTGGTTGTAGGTAGATGATCTGGTTGTGCAAATAACCGAGATGATGAGCAAGACACATATGTAACACTTAGATATCTTTATTGCTGAAAGATTTCGTCTGCTCAGCAGGCTTCATCAGCCGAATACAAAGACGATTACAATACTGAACAAAATAGAAGCAGAGAGGTAACTTCGAGATCAGTCCCTCAGCCTTGATAAAGGATGGTCAGTCTTTAGCCTAAAGCAGAGGCATGAGGCCAAAAACTTAATTAAGCACTAGAGTCGGAAATGAGCGTGGCTGGCGATGACTTCACAAGGAAGCTGAGAGCCCACTAGTGAAGGTTATAAGATAGCGAGGTGCTACTGTGTCAAATAAGTACCATATTATGATATTAAAATAGAATAGGAGGATATCTTTTTTTCGGATCACGGAGCAACCGTTAAATACATATGTTTACCATACAAGAATAAGCTAAAAAAAAAAACAGACAGAGAATAGTTACGTAGGACAGTTATGTAGGGAGAAGGCCACCAGATCACCAGCAGTTAGGTTTATTATGTAGCTGCCATATTGCCAATAATAATGAAGAAAAGACTCACGTTGCAGAGTAGAGTTTTTTGGAACTACGTTTCGCTCTGTGGAGCATTATCGTCCCTTGATAAAGCTCTAAAATTCATACTCTGTTCCTCTCTGTCTGTCTGTCTCTCTCTCTCTCTCTCTCTCTCTCTCTCCTCTCTCTCCTCTCTCTCTCTCTCAATCTCTTTCTCTTCAAACTTACATTTTAAATATATCTTACAATAAAGGCGTGTGCCTAGCCTGTCTTGCAGTTGCCATCAATAATTTAAATCATCCATAACGTGTGGAATCGAAATAATTTATCTCATTCATTTAACGCATCTAATGGTACTGTGTTGTGTTGTGTTCCTGCAGCTGGTTACAAGTTAAATTTGACCCAAGCAAAGAACCCAGTTCGCTTCTGTGTGCACAGCGCAGCAGAGGCTGAGAAGTGTGAGGACCTCCGACTGGCAGCTCAGGGCTACGGTGCTGACGCTGGTCTGGGCGTTGGTTGTAGCCTCACCACTAATGCGTCGCAGTGCTATCCTGATATTTACTTCGGTAATGCTGATGTCGTTGCACTGGACGGTGCTGATGTCTTCCAAGTTACAAAGTGAGTAACCTCGAGTGCAGTGTGATGTAAGGGATTGTTGATGCCAGGACACAAGTGTATATAGACTCAGGATATTGTTAGTGGATGCGTATCCTATGTCGATACTTGTCCAATAAAATGTCCTGAATCTTTACACTTGTGTCCATTCATCCATATTATCGGCATCATTATACTTCCTACCTTCATAAGATGCTATTTTTAATAAAAATGCTACCTATAGCTATTTGAACTATTTTCTTTTCTATCTCAAGCAAGGAAACTCCATTATTTTTTGAGGTACAGCTACAATAGTTCAGTTTATTGGTCAACCTGGAATTGCTGTTATTCCAATATTTTACTGCAGACTTTATTATTCTTACGGGCCCCTGATATAAAGCCCGACGAATGCACCATGCATGGCACTAGCAAGCCTTTTAAAGAATTCGCACAAATGCAAGATGGCTCCCACGAAAATGGGTACATGTCATTTTTGTGTGTTGGATACTAAAGCTGGAGGATGTCTCAGCTGGGCGCTGGGTTGTAGCAAGGCTTCTCTACATGATTTCTCTAACTTCATGTCTAGTATGCCAAGCTTTGGAACATGAACAGTTCAAACCATGCAGAACATGCCAGGCGACTACCACTTTACCGCAAATATACTTACACAGTGTGAACAGGGATGAAGAAAGATGGAAACTGAAGACGTGTGAAGGCTTGTGTTATGTAGATACATTTCAAGAAAACAAGAGCTGGAGATACGAAGAGATCTCAAGAAGCCAGTAAGGACACCTCTTTTAATGCGGGTGTCTTGGTGTGAATAAAAATGTATAAAATCGTCCCTGAAGAGAGGTTTGTCGCTATCAGAAGACCTGCACAGGAGGATGTCGAAAAAAGGAAGTTTGCCGTCTCTTTAGAGTTTATGTGTAAACTTTATTGATGGTTCGACAGCGTTGATCTTGTTGAGGAGGGCCTTCACACGCCTTCAATTTCCCTCTTTCTTCATCCGGGATTGCAGACTCAAGGCACGAGCAATCCTTAACAAATCCACCTTAGAACAATCCTTTAAGCAGTTCATAGTGCTCCCATGTGGTGAAGTTGCCAAGAATACCCGCCAGGCACTTGCTAGAAGCAATACCAGCGTTTCCACCATAAATACATCCTCTCTCAAAGCCCTCACTACGAAACCTAGCCCCACGCCTCTAACTTCCACAGCGGGCGTCTACACCATCCTCTGTGGATACTGTCCCAAGAAATGTATAGGGAAAACAGGAACAAATCTCTCGGTCTGCCTGGACGAGCATCGACCTCCACGGGACATTTGATGAACTGGAAAGAGGCACAACGTGTCCTCGCGGAACAAGATCTTAGACGCCGACGATATCTAGAAACCTGGCTAATCCTCCACCGACACCGTAGAACATAATAAAGGAAGCTACAAAATTTCAAAAACATTAAGTTAGTTTAGTTAGGTACAGGCACACATAAGTACAATTATCATACATAGTTTATCATATGTATACATTACCTGGGATAACCCCAAAAAATCAGAGAGTGACTTATTTCCATTGGGGTCCTTGTTGTTCACTGGCATATATGATTATCAACCAGGCAACCCACCACCTACCTAACAACACATGATGACCTCTTTATCTACCTGTCCTCACCTCAAATGTCATTTTTCAGGTCATTATGTGTCACATCCTGCTCTCCGTCTATATATACTGTCATTTTAATCTGTGTATGTTAAAAGCGATCAAGGTCCCAGGACAAAAACGTGACTAGGACCTAATGACTAGGACCTAGTGACTAGGGCCTAGTGACTAGGGCCTAGTGACTAGGGCCTAGTGACTAGGGCCTAGTGACTAGGGCCTAGTCACTAGGACCAAGTGTTTGCTTGGATCTTTCTAAACCAATTAGTTGGTATCGGTTACCAAGGTTCATACTACCTTAGTTATATCCACTGAATAATCACAAACTTGCATCAGATTACTTCTTATCATTATCACAATGACAAAAGAAGTGTAATTAACATTATTACAACTCTTTTTTTTAAGTCATTTTGACATTCTTATTACTGAATAAAGTGATTAGTGGATAATGGTAAAAATCTTCACGCCCAAATTACCGTATTCAGCAATCAGTCAGAATCAATTCTTGAAGCATTGTCAAAAAACTAAAACAAGGAAATTATAAAATTATTGTATTGTGCATGTCCGAGTCTTTTGTAATGGTCAGTAATGGTGTTGTTTTCTTGTTCTAAGTGGTGTGGACTGGACAAAATTAAGAAGGCAGAATAGTTTAAGAAGAAAGGAGATTTGAGGGTATATTCGAGGTATATAATGATCTTCTTGAAGAAGAAGTATGTGCTACAGTTATTTGGATTAATAAAGAAACACTAAAAGATGAAATATAAATTAAGCTTTATAGGGAAAGACTGTGAGAGGAATTTGTGTACAGGAAGAAGTTTTCAGCCTTGAGAGTCTTTCTCTCAGGACAAGCTTCGTCACGTTCATTGAGAACAACACAATGTTTGAATTTATAAATCCCGTAGCAGTGAATGAGATGGGAGAGATATTAAAACTCGTGACCTTCCCTTCAATAGGTTTGATAAAGGTGATCTAGAGTGAAACCTTGTGCACAATAAAGACAATGTTACGTGGTAAACCATACCCCGGCCGGGATTGAACCCGCGGTCAGAGAGTCTCAAAACTGTGTGATGAATGGTTTGAAAAACCGACAAGTTGAAGATTGAGACACTTCTGCAGCATATGGGAATCTTTATTCAGGAAACGTTTCGCCACACAGTGGCTTCATCAGTCCAATACAAAGAGGAAGGCGTTAGGAGAGGAGATTGATGGATGGACTGAACACATCGACTCCAGGATGAGGGACTGATTACCTCATACTCCTCTCCTTACGCCTTCCTCTTTGTATTGGACTGATGAAACCACTGTGTGGCGAAACGTTTCCTGAATAAAGATTCCCATATGCTGCATAAGTGTCTCAATCTTCAGTCTCAAAACTCCAGCCCGTCGCGTTAGCGCGGGTTCAATCCCGGCCGGGGTATGGTTTGTTTGCAATCGTGTCATTACGATTTCGTGAGCAATGTTACGTGGTGTTTTTATTCACGTCTTTGTTGATATTCATTACCCAGCATCCACGGAAGGAGATGAAGCATTACAGCAATAGGATAACTATTTACAAATTATAATCAAACATTCCTGTGGGCTGAAGAAATACCATAATCATCCTTACATTCTGCACCCACCTTAATTTATTTCTGGTATATACCCTTAGAGATTATGGGTTTGAACGTGTGCTGAGCGAGGTGTACAACGTGGGCGGTGCAATACCAACTTCATCTTATTATGCCGTAGCTGTCGTGAAAGTTGACTCCAATATTACCTCCTTCAGTCACTTAGAAGGTCTTAAATCTTGCCACACAGGCATCGACAAGACGGCAGGTATGTATTGACTTAGAGGCACGGGTGATGAATGGACCTATGAAATGCAAAAATAATAAAAAGAAAAAATTGGTAAAATGTCGAAGCCATTAATGAGAATGGAAGAGCGTCAGCTGAAGAACAAACACGTTTCCATGACCTTTAAAGACACGTTTTATCTTTTACAGGATGGAAGCTACCTCTGGCCACTCTCCTGGAGAGACGACTGATTGACCCATCCCACTGTAATTATGTCACTGCTGCTGCAGAATTCTTTACAGGTGGCTCATGTGCTCCTGGAGCCAAGCTCCCTACTTACAACACACAGAGCAACTACATAGACCGTCTGTGTAGCCTTTGTGTTGGGGAAGGGGAGAATCATTGTGCCAGGAGCAGTGCCGAACCATTTTACTCCTATACTGGTGCCTTCAGATGTTTAGTACATGGTGGGGGTGACGTGACTTTCATCAAGCACACTACTGTCCCTGACAACACTGGTGAGTCAAAGTTCTTAACAAAAACTGGAATAGTATTAGTAGCTGAAAATTCAACATAACACGTCACCTACTCATTTAACACTTGTATGTTGTATTTACTGAAAATAAATCTCTTTAAAAAACAGAAAGGTACAATACCGTGACTGTAACAATACACGACCCGCACATAAGAGAGAAGCTTATGACGATATTTGGGTCCGACTCGGACAATATACAAGTTACACATCTCTATTTTCATTTTCATTAAGAGAGAGGGAATATATCATAGAAACTTAATAACGCTCTTCTTTTTTCGTTTTAACAATTCTTCAAAATAATTTTGCAGACAAGAGACATCGGAATTACAGTTCATTGACCGTTATATTATCATGCAATGGCAGCTACGTGACTAATTCACTCAGCATAAGTAATTATCTTAGGTGTTACAGCCACTTAGCTTTGTCTTGGCTGAGTCTGCATCACAAGCTGGCGTAAGTTATCTATATATTATTATTCTTTCAACACACCGGCCGTATCCCACCAAGGCAGGATGGCCCAAAAAGAAAAACGTAAGTTTCTCTTTTTAAATTTAGTAATTTATACAGGAGAAGGGGTTACTAGCCCCTTGCTCCCGGCATTTTAGTCGCCTCTTACAACACGCATGGCTTACGGAGGAAGAATTCTGTTTCACTTCCCCATGGAGATAACAGGAAATAAACAAGAACTAGTAAGAAAATAGAAGAAAACCCAGAGGTTAAAGTTGCAAGAGAATCGAAGACTAACCCAAAAGGATTCTTTCAGGTATACAGAAGTAAGATCAGGGACAAGATAGGCCCACTCAAAAGTTCCTCGGGTCAGCTCACTGACAGTGATAAGGAAATGTGTAGAATTTTTAACACATACTTCCTCTCAGTTTTTACACAGGAGGATACCAGCGATATTCCAGTAATGATAAATTATGTAGAACAGGACGATAATAAACTGTGTACTATTAGGGTCACAAGTGACATGGTCCTTAGGCAAATAGATAAATTAAAACCTAACAAATCCCCAGGCCCTGATGAACTGTATGCAAGGGTTCTAAAGGAATGTAAAGAGGAGCTTAGCACACCTTTGGCTAATCTTTTCAACATATCACTACAAACTGGCATGGTGCCAGATAAGTGGAAAATGGCAAATGTGATACCTATTTTCAAAACAGGTGACAGGTCCTTAGCTTCGAACTATAGACCAATAAGCCTAACCTCCATAGTGGGAAAATTTATGGAATCAATAATTGCCGAGGCAGTTCGTAGCCACCTTGAAAAGCATAAATTAATCAACGAATCTCAGCATGGTTTTACAAAGGGGCGTTCCTGCCTTACGAATTTATTAACTTTTTTCACTAAGGTATTTGAGGAGGTAGATCATGGTAATGAATATGATATTGTGTATATGGACTTCAGTAAGGCTTTTGACAGGGTCCCACATCAGAGACTATTGAGGAAAATTAAAGCACATGGAATAGGAGGAGAAATTTTTTCCTGGATAGAGGCATGGTTGACAAATAGGCAGCAGAGAGTTTGCATAAATGGGGAGAAATCAGAGTGGGGAAGTGTCACGAGCGGTGTTCCACAGGGGTCAGTGTTGGGCCCCCTGCTGTTCACAATCTACATAAACGACATAGATGAGGGCATAAAGAGCGACATCGGCAAGTTTGCCGATGACACCAAAATAGGCCGTCGAATTCATTCTGACGAGGACATTCGAGCACTCCAGGAAGATTTGAATAGACTGATGCAGTGGTTGGAGAAGTGGCAGATGCAGTTTAATATAGACAAATGCAAAGTTCTAAATGTTGGACAGGACAATAACCATGCCACATATAAACTAAATAATGTAGATCTTAATATTACGGATTGCGAAAAAGATTTAGGAGTTATGGTTAGCAGTAATCTGAAACCAAGACAACAGTGCATAAGTGTTCGCAATAAAGCTAATAGAATCCTTGGCTTCATATCAAGAAGCATAAATAATAGGAGTCCTCAGGTTGTTCTTCAACTCTATACATCCTTGGTTAGGCCTCATTTAGATTATGCTGCACAGTTTTGGTCACCTTATTACAGAATGAATATAAATTCTCTGGAAAATGTACAAAGGAGGATGACAAAGTTGATCCCATGTATCAGAAACCTTCCCTATGAGGATAGACTAAGGGCCCTGAATCTGCACTCTCTAGAAAGACGTAGAATTAGGGGGATATGATTGAGGTGTATAAATGGAAGACAGGAATAAATAAAGGGGATGTAAATAGTGTGCTGAAAATATCTAGCCTAGACAGGACTCGCAGCAATGGTTTTAAGTTGGAAAAATTCAGATTCAGGAAGGATATAGGAAAGTACTGGTTTGGTAATAGAGTTGTGGATGAGTGGAACAAACTCCCAAGTACCGTTATAGAGGCCAGAACGTTGTGTAGCTTTAAAAATAGGTTGGATAAATACATGAGTGGATGTGGGTGGGTGTGAGTTAGACCTGATAGCTTGTGCTACCAGTCGGTTGCCGTGTTCCTCCCTTAAGTCAATGTGACCTGACCTGACTAGGTTGGGTGCATTGGCTTAAGCCGGTAGGAGACTTGGACCTGCCTCGCATGGGCCAGTAGGCCTTCTGCAGTGTTCCTTCGTTCTTATGTTCTTATGTTCTTATATATATATATATATATATATATATAATATATATATATATATATATATATATATAATATATATATATATGTATATATATATATATTATATTTATATATATATATATATATTTATATATATATATATATATATATATATATATATATATATATATATATATATATATATATATATATATATATATATATATATATATGCTTGTACATGTATGTGCAGTGTGACCTAAGTGTAAGAAGAAGTAGCAAGACATACCTAAAATCTTGCATGTCTATGAGACAGAAAAAAGATACCAGCAATCCTAACATCATGTAAAACAATTACAGGTTTCCGTATTACACTCACTTGGCAGGACGGTAGTACCTCCCTGGGCGGTTGCTGTCTCCCAACCTACTACCTATATATATATATATATATATATATATATATATATATATATATATATATATATATATATATATATATATATATATTCAACAAGTCGGTCGTCTCCCACCGAGGCAGCGTGACCCAAAAAAGAAAGAAAATCCCCAAAAAGAAAATACTTTCATCATCATTCAACACTTTCACCACACTCACACATTATCACTGCTTTTGCAGAGGTGCTCAGAATACAACAGTTTAGAAGCATATACGTATAAAGATACACAACATATCCCTCCAAACTGCCAATATCCCAAACCCCTCCATTAAAGTGCAGGCATTGTACTTCCCATTTTCCAGGACTCAAGTCCGACTATATGAAAATAATATAATATATATATATATATATATATATATATATATATATATATATATATATATATATATATATATATATATATATATATATATATATATAATATATATATATGTGTGTGTGTGTGTGTGTGTCGAGCCGAATAGGCAGAACTTGCGATCTTGGCTTAAATAGCAACGCTCATCTTGCCATATAGGACAAGTGAAAATTTGTGTATGTAATAATTTCGTCAAATTTATTCTGAACCTAACGATAAAAAATATATTTCACTGTGTTTGTTTAGTATTAAATTATTGTAAACAAATCTAAAATATATTTAGTTGGGTTAGGCTAAAATAATTTGTTCTTGTTATAATAAGGTTAGGTAAGTTTTCTAAGATTCTTTTGGCGCAAAATTAAAATTTTTTATATTAACATTAATGAAAAAGATATGTCTTTAAACGTATAAGAGAAAATTTTAGAAAGGACTTAATTTTAAATGAGTTCTTGCTAATTGACCAGTTTTGCATATTCGCACGACATTATATATATTATATATAATATATATATATATATATATATATATATATATATAATATATATATATATATATATATATATATATATAATATATATATGTATGTATGCAGACAATCGCAGATTGGCGATCTTAATTATGCAGAACAACCCACGGGGGGGGGGAATCTTTAGCTCAAGTATTTTCACACTTCTCATTGCGTCAGTGTCCTCTCTCATATATCGGTCAAACAGGTAAATTTCTGGAAACCAGAATTGCCCAGCATAAATACTCAAGTCGGGACAGGACAGGTCTCGAATGCTATCTATAACCACGTTAGTGCATGTAATCACCCACGGGGTGGGATGCTGCCCAGATTATAGCACCAAACATTTCTGTTATGGAAAGAAACATAAGTGAATCTTCCCTCTTGGAACATGAAAGGAATATAGTATACAACTCAAATTATGGGTTATACAAGCTCTATAATTATTTCGTAGAGTCGAAACTTAGACACATATGCAACATCTGGGCATCTTTATTGTAGACGTTTCGCCATCCAGTGGCTTTATCAATACAAATTCCAGGACATAATGTGAAGACAGTAGAACTACAGAAGATGAGGTAATCAGTCCCTCAGTCTTGGAGTTGGTGTGAGGAGCACCGTAGTCGCGGAGGTTCTGGAGCAGAAGGCAAGGAGCCTGGCGATGATATACTAACGTCAGGTGGAAAGGGGACGTGTAGCAGACGAGGGCATAGTCACTGGCAGGCGGGATTTCCCAGTGGAATTAGGTCCGACCCAAAGAGATGGGTTAGTTGAAGTAGTAGTTGTCGTAGTCGTGAAGGTTATGTACATGTCCTCAGAATGCCCTCGTCTGCTACACGTCCCCTTTCCACCTGACGTTAGTATAAAAGCATCAGCCTCCTTGCTTCTGCTTCAGAATCTCCACGACTACGGTGCTCTTCGCACCAACTCTAAAGTAGAGAGGGACTGATTACCTCATTTTCTGTATATAGTTCTACTGTCTTCAAGTTATGTCCAGGAATTTGTAAAGCCACTGGATAGCGAAACGTCTACAATAAAGATGCCCAGATGTTGCATATGTATCTTAGTTTCATCTTGTCGGTATTGCACATCATTCTTGTACAACATTTAGTAGAGTCCATTGTATACAATCTTAAACAACAATGCTATACAAAATCACAGGATTGTTCATTATGCCAGGTGGGCTGATGGACTGGTGACACCCGACCTGTGTCTACGCACCAAAACTTCAAACCACGTCACTTGTGATGATTATATAACGCCTGTAGCTGTTAATGTACCATACAGTGACAAGCACACAAGATAAAGTGATAACGTAAGGAGAGGTTAAAGGGTTTTAGTAGAATTTAGATCATAGAAATATTATCGGATAAGCATAGAAGTTCCCCTTATATGGCATATTAACAGACACTGAGAAAATAGTAGACAGTATTTAGGAAGAGGTACTTCTGAGTACATCGGTAGAACACTCGAGCACCCCAGAGCAGGACATTTAAACGGTCACACAGAATAATAGCAATCCATGTCTACAGTATCTAACGAGAAACTTATTTTCTTAAACCATATGACCTGTTATAAACGATTAGAAAAAGCTTAAGTCTGGCTTTTTATGTCTTATAATTTCCTACTTGACATCTCAGAAACCCTCCTACCCCATATGGGTAGTAGGGGGATGATGGTAGGGTGGGATGGGCACCGACCACTAACCCAATCTAAGGGTAACCGTGGCCGGTGACATCTACGCTACTCTGAGACCTCTCTCCCTGCTTTGGTTGCTCCCTTGTAACATTGCACAGCTCCTGATGACGTACTGAGAAGTGTGAAAGTACTTGAGCTAAAGATTTCCACCCCCCTCCGTGGCTTGCCTTGCATATATATATATATATATATATATATATATATAATATATATATATATATATATATATATATATATATATATCAGCTTTCTAATAATGCATTATCTCAAAGATTTATTTCAATGTTTAGCGGCCCATTAACAATTCCATTTCAGATGGTTCCAACACTGAGGACTGGGCAATAAGTCTACGGTCTGAGAACTTCAGACTTATGTGTCCTTCTGGTGGGACTGCTGCCGTCACTGAGTTCCGGACATGTAACCTTGCCTTAGTACCTGCCCATGAGGTCAAGTATTTGTCTTTACTATTGTATCACTGGGAAAGCATGAGACTAGCCTGAATGAAAGTCATGTCAGCCAACTGGATATTCTCTTTTATTTATGTTTTTAAGTGAAGAGTGAAGAACTACTGAGACAAAAAAAGTTAAGCAGAGGTAAAAGAAATATGGGTATGTTTTAGACTCAGTCAGGGAATATCCTCGGTAGATGTAAAGTGGCACTTCCACTGTACATTGATCAGTGTTTATGTCACTTAATTCAAATATGTTTTTGTGTTTATTTATATTTCGCAAACCTTATATACGAGCTTGTTGCTTTCATTTTGTGTATTCTTAGTATCTAATGACAAAAATTATGATATATATATTTATCTTCAGTTATGCCTCTGTTAAGATGTTTTAAGTAAGACTACACAATGAACATTGCTTGTAAAGTTCATATTTTTTTTTTAACACAGGAGGACTAATATTGTATTTTGTTTAAGTTTTTGACGAAACTGCAGTGTTATTCCACATCAACACTTGCAGTGGTTGACACATACACGGACGGAGTATCAAGCCGCCACCACTCCATGCACTGAATGACTCGTATTGGTTCAGCATTTGACATGAAATAAAATAATCTAATGTTGAACATTGCAGGTAGTAGTGTCAGGGAGACTGACAGAGGCGAGGCTGAGTGAGGTGCGTCAGGTGTTGCTGGGAGTGGCTCAGGTGTTCAGTCCCAGCGCTCCAGGCAGCAAGACATTCAAGTAAGTGTTCCAGTTCCTCCCCCTCCCTCCTGTTTTTACACAGTTGAATTTACAGACCAAGAATTATCTTACCTTAGCTCATTTCAAATCCCAGCCCTATTTAAGATATACTACCATCACTCCCAGGATGCAACCAAGAACAGTTGGTTGACACCCAGGTACCTACTTAATGCTAGGTAAACAAGGAAGGGCAGCAGGTCTATGGAAACATGCCCAAGGTTTCCATCCGTCTCAATCCCCGATACGGGTGGAAACCTTGGACCTTGTGTGTGTGAGTTGAGAGCCCTGCCAACTGAGCCATGAGACGTTTTCTTTGAGCACTCGAACCTCTCATGATGCTTTGATACTAGAGATAAGCTCATGATCTGGGGAATTGGAGCTACACTCCTCTTCCTCTAATTAAATATATTTGACTTCCTCTACCCACGTGCTGTTTAACTCTTTTGAGTTTAACGCTTCACATTGAATATTGTAATAATATTTCCGAGTTTCTCTGAATTGATGTTTGTACTCGCATGTCTGTAATCACATTTTTTGTGGTTGAAGGGGTCGAGACTCAACTCCTGGCCCAGCCTCTTCGTTTATGTGTGTGTGTGTGTGTGTGTGTGTGTGTGTGTGTGTGTGTGTGTGTGTGTGTGTGTGTGTGTGCGTACTCACCTATTTGTACTCACCTATTTGTGGTTGCAGGGGTCGAGTCACAGCTCCTGGCCCCGCCTCTTCGCTGATTGCTACTAGGTCCTCTCTCTCCCTGCCCCATGAGCTCTATCATACCTAGCCTTAAAACTATGTATGGTTCCCGCCTCCACTACGTCACTTTCTAGGCTATTCCACGGCCTGACTACTCTGACTGAAGAAATACTTCCTAACATCCCTTTTATTCATCTGAGTCTTCAACTTCCAATTGTGACCTCTTGTGTCTGTGTCCCTTCTCTGGAACATCCCGTCTTTGTCCACCTTGTCTATTCCGCGCAGTATTTTATATGTCGTTATCATGTCTCCCCTGACCTTCCTGTCCTCCAGTGTCGTCAGGCCGATTTCCCTCAACCTTTCTTCATAGGACAATCCCCGTAGCTCTGGGACTAGTCTTGTTGCAAACCTTTGCACTTTCTCTAATTTCTTGACGTGCTTGACTAGGTGTGGGTTCCAAACTGGTGCTGCATACTCCAGTATGGGCCTGACGTAAATGGTATACAGAGTCTTAAACGAATCCTTACTGAGGTATCGGAACGCTATCCGTAGGTTTGCCAGGCGCCCGTATGCTGCAGCAGTTATCTGATTGATGTGCGCCTCAGGAGATATGCTCGGTGTTATACTCGCCCCCAGGTCTTTTTCCTTGAGTGAGGTTTGCAGTCTTTGGCCATCTAAACTATATTGTGTCTGCGGTCTTCTTTGCCCTTCCCCAATCTTCATGACTTTGCATTTGGCAGGGTTAAATTCAAGGAGCCAGTTGCTGGACCAGGCTTGTAGCCTGTCCAGGTCTCTTTGTAGTCCTGCCTGATCCTCATCCGATTTGATTCTTCTCATTAACTTCGCATCATCTGCAAACAAGGACACGTCTGAGTCTATCCCTTCCGTTATGTTGTTCACATATACCAAGAACAGCACAGGTCCTAGGACTGACCCCTGTGGAACCCCGCTTGTCACAGGCGCCCACTCTGACACCTCGTCGCGTACCATGACTCGTTGTTGCCTCCCTGTCAGGTATTCTCTGATCCATTGCAGTGCCTTTCCTGTTATGTGTGCCTGATCCTCTAGCTTTTGCAGTAACCTCTTGTGAGGAACTGTGTCGAAGGCCTTCTTGCAGTCCAAAAATATGCAGTCGATCCACCCCTCTCTCTCTTGTCTTACTTCTGTCACCTTGTCATAAAACTCTAGTAAGTTTGTGACACAGGATTTTCCTTCCCTGAAACCGTGCTGGTTGTCAATTATACACTTGTTTCTTTCCAGGTGCTCCACCACTCTCCTCCTGATGATCTTCTCCATGACCTTGCATACTATACACGTTAGTGATACAGGTCTGTAGTTTAGTGCCTCATGTTTGTCTCCCTTTTTAAAAATTGGGGCTACATTTGCCATTTTCCATACCTCAGGGAGTTGCCCAGTTTCAAATGATGTGTTGAAGTTCTTTGTTAATGGCTCACACAATATCTCTGCTCCCTCTTTAAGGACCCATGGAGAGATGTTGTCTGTTTGTCTGTGTGTGTGTGTGTGTGTGTGTGTGTGTGTGTGTGTGTGTGTGTGTGTGTGTGTGTGTGTGTGTTTGTGTGTGTGTACACTCACCTAATTGTGCTCACCTAATTGTGGTTGCAGGGGTCGAGACTCAGCTCCTGGCCCCGCCTCTTCACTGATCGCTACTAGGTCCTCTCCCTCTCTGCTTCCTGAGCTTTGTCATACCTCTTCTTAAAACTATGTTTGGTTCCTGCCTCCACTACTTCACTTACTAGGCTATTCCACTTCCTGACGACTCTATGACTGAAGAAATACTTCCTAACGTCCCTGTGACTCGTCTGAGTCTTCAGCTTCCAAATGTGACCCCTTGTTTGTGTGTCTCCTCGCTGGAACATCCTGTCTCTGTCCACCTTGTCTATTCCAAGCAGTATCTTGTATGTCGTTATAATGTCTCCCCTGTCCCTTCTGTCCTCCAGCGTCGTCAGTCCGATTTCCCTCAACCTTTCCTCGTACGACATTCCCCTGAGCTCTGGAACTAGCCTTGTTGCAAACCTTTGTACTTTCTCTAACTTCTTGACGTGCTTGACCAGGTGTGGGTTCCAGACTGGTGCTGCATACTCCAGTATGGGCCTAACATACACAGTGTACAGTGTCTTGAATGATTCCTTATTAAGGTATCGGAATGCTATTCTTAGGTTTGCCAGGCGCCCGTATGCTGCAGCAGTTATTTGGTTGATGTGTGCCTCTGGTGACGTGCTCGGTGTTATGGTCACCCCAAGATCTTTCTCCCTGGGTGAGGTCTGTAGTCTTTGTCCACCTAGCCTATACTCTGTCTGCAGTCTTCTTTGCCCCTCCCCAATCTTCATGAGTTTGCAATTGGCAGGGTTGAATTCGGGAAGCCAGTTTCTGGACCACGTGTCCAGCCTGTCCAGGTCTCTTTGCAGTCCTGCCTCATCCGATTTAATTCTTCTCATTAACTTCACATCTGCGAATAGGGACACTTCAGAGTCTATTCCTTCCATCATGTCGTTCACATATATCAAAAATAGCACTGGTCCTAGAACTGACCCCTGTGGGACCCCGCTCGTCACAGGCGCCCACTGTGATACCTCTTCACGTACCATGACTCGTTGTTGCCTCCCTGTCAGGTATTCCCTGATCCATTGCAGTGCCCTCCCTGTTATATGCGCCTGATCCTCCAGTTTCTGCACTAATCTCTTGTGAGGAATTGTGTCAAAGGCCTTCCTGCAGCCCAGGATAATGCAATCAACCCACCCCTCTCTCTCGTGTCTTCTGTTACCTTGTCATAAAACTCCAGAAGGTTTGTGACACAGGATTTGCCTTCCAAGAATCCATGCTGGTTTTCATTTATAATCTTGTTCCGTTCCAGGTGTTCCACCACTCTCCTTCTGATAATCTTCTCCATGACTTTGCATACTATACATGTCAGAGACACAGGTCTGTAGTTTAGTGCCTCGTTTCTGCTTCCTTTCTTAAATATGGGGACTACATTTGCCGTCTTTCATATCTCAGGTAGTTGCCCAGTTTCAAGGGATGTGTTAAAGATTATGGTTAGGGGCACGCACAGCATCTCTGCTCCTTCTCTAAGGACCCACGGGGAGATGTCCGGTCCCATCGCCTTTGAGGTATCAAGGTCACTTAGCAGCTTCTGTACCTCCTCCTCGGTTGTTCGTATGTCATCCAACACTTGTTGGTATATTCCCTCTTGATGTTCCCTTCTGTGCTGTCTTCCCAGAGCCCTTCCTGTCTCTACTGTAAAAACTTCCTTGAATCTCCTGTTTAGCTCCTCACATACCTCCTGATCATTTCTTGTGATTTCTCCACCTTCTGTTCTCAGTCTGATCACCTAGTCTTTGACTGTTGTCTTCCTCCTGATGTGGCTATACAACAGTTTCGGGTCAGTCTTGACTTTCGATGCTATGTTATTTTCATACTGTTGCTGGGCCTCCCTCCTTACCTGTGCATACTCGTTCCTGGCTCTGCGACTAATCTCCCTATTTTCATGTGTTCTCTGCATTCTGTACTTTTTCTATTCTCTATTGCACTTAGTTTTTGCCTCCTTACACCGTCGGGTAAACCAGGGGCTCGTTCTGGTCTTCCCATTGTTTCTGTTGCCTTTGGGAATAAACCTTTCCACTGCCTCCTTGCATTTTGTTGTTACATATTCCATCATTTCATTTACTGGCTTTCCTGCCAGTTCTCTGTCCCACGGAACCTCCTGCAGGAAGTTCCTCAAACCTATGTGGTCCCCTCTTTTATAGTCTGGCTTTTCCCATTCAACTCCTGTTACTCTCTCCACTTACAATTCTACTATGTATTCAAAGCACAAAACCACGTGGTCACTAGCTCCTAGGGGACTCTCATATGTGATGTCCTCAATGTTTGAACTGCCCAGGGTGAACACAAGGTCCAATCTCGCTGGTTCGTCCTCCCCTCTCACTCTGGTAGTGTCCTTAACATGTTGGTGCATGAGGTTTTCCAGCACCACATCCAACATCTTGGCTCTCCATGTTTCAGGACCCCCATGTGGCTCCAGGTTTTCCCAGTCAATCTCCCTGTGGTTGAAATCCCCCATAACCAGCAACTTTGCTCTGCTGGTGTGAGCTCTTCTTGCCACCTCAGCAAGTGTGTCCACCATTGCTCTGTTGCTCTCTTCATATTCCTCTCTTGGCCTCCTGAAGTTCTGTGGTGGATTATACATCACTGCAATGACCACCTTGTGCTCCCCAGACTGAAGTGTACCTACTATGTAGTCCCTTTCTCCAGTCTCGTCTATGCCTCCCATTTTCTCGAATTTCCATCGGCTTTTTACGAGCAGTGCAACCCCTCCTCCCCCTCTGCCCCTTCTATCTTTCCTCATGATCTGATATCCTGGTAGGAAGATTGCATCTGTTATTGTCTCAGTGAGTTTTGTTTCTGTAACTGCTATGATGTCTGGGGACTTCTCATTGATTCTTTCTTGCCACTCCTCATATTTATTCGTTAATCCATCCGCATTTGTACTGTAACTGTGGTCCTGGGGGAATACTGGGGTTGGGAGAGCAGGAGCCCTGGTGGGGGCCTGTGGGGGGTTGCAGTGAGGGTGGAGGAAGAGGTCCCATAGGGGGTTGCTGTAGGGGTAGGGTTATGGTGCGGGGGGTGGGAACAGAGGGATCGGTGTGTGATTGTTGGTTTAGATTGTTCAGTTGCCTTGGGGGTGTCGTGGTTGGAGTCCTTCTGCAGGTGTTTCTGGGGGGTGTGCTTGCCCTTCCACCTGTGCCTGGGTTATTCTGCTCTTCTTTGTCATTTCCTCCCATTCCTCCTTTCGTTTTTGCACTCTCTTTCAGTATCATCCTTTCCTCCTGTGTTCTGTCTCGATCGAGGTACACACTCTTGAACTCCTGTTTGCCTCTCAGCTGTGCTTTTCTCCTGCAGGATCATGGTTCGAGTTGATTCTGCCTTGAAAATTACTTTGAGAGGCCGTTTCCTTCTCTTTGTGAACCACCCGTGTGTGTGTGTTTGTTTGTTTGTATGTGTGTGTGTGTGTGTGTGTGTGTGTGTGTGTATGTGTATGTATTCACCTATTCGTACTCACCTATTTGTGGTTGCAGGGGTCGAGACCCAGCTCCTGGCCCCGCCTCTTCGTTTGTGTGTGTGTACTCACCTATTTTACTCACCTATTTGTGGTTGATGGGGTCGAGATTCAGCTCCTGGCCCGCCTCTTCACTGATCGTTACTAGATCCTCTCTCTCCCTGCTCCAGCAGGGAGCTCCATATTGATTTAGAGTTGCGTGAGTTTTAATATGCGATTCTTAAACAGACTGGTTTCTTACCGATAATTGGCAATGACCGGCTTCAAAATTTAAAAGTTGGTCTGTCTTAATTAAAGAAAGAACTTGATTGCATATTTGTTGTGTATATCCCGATTTGGCAGTTTAATTTAAGAATTTTTTGAACTTGAGATATTGAGTTTTCATGTTATAATTTGTGAAGACTTCAACCAGTCACCTTCACACCTTCAATACCGATAATTTAAGAACGCAATTTCTGTCAAGCTGCACACTGGAAGTGCTGATTAATGTCACTGATTAATGTCAGTTATAATTGGTTTAAGGGGCACGTAAGTTCCCCTGTCTTCTAATAACATGTTCATTTTTCTACTATAATCTACCTTGTCTAGAATCTTTCCTTAATTCATGATATAACTTAACAAATCTTTGAGGACAATTATGTTGCAGAGGTGTTGCAGTTGTGTTGCAGAGGTCTGAGCAAAGTTCAGACTTCTGCAACACAACTGACCTCAAAGATTTGTTAAGTTATACCATGAATTAAGGAATGATCCTGGACTTCATCTTACCAAACAAAGTAAATATGATAATAATTGTGGACAAGGTAGATTATAGTGGAAAAATGAACATGTTATTAGAAGACTGGGGAACTTACGTGCCTCCTAAACCTTCAAAACTCTCATAGCGGAAAGTTAGAATTGGTTTGGGGCCGTATAAATTTCAGTAAGTATGTAAGTTTATTCAGGTATACACAAATACAGTTACATAGATTATCATACACAGCAGTATATGTGTAGAGAACCTAAAATAACAAAGTCAGGGGTGACTAATTTCCATTGAGGTCCTTATAATACCTTATTATTGTACTATAAAGGAGATAATATTTTATTATTATTATAATACTATAATAATAATACTAGGAACAAGGTCAAATGAGTTTTTTATATTACATGTGAGTTTATCTGGAGACGGTTTCGGGGGTCAACGCCCCCGCGGCCCGGTGTTAGCTAAACAAAAATAAAAAATAATTTTCACTTTCTGTTGCTACATTTATTAGGTACCTTTTGGTACTCTTCTTGAACTGGTTCATGCTATGACTGGCTTTGACATGTGCAGGCAGTCTATTCCATTCCTTTATTGCTGTACAATGAAAGGGGTTTGAAGCCTGGCCACTGACTGTGGGTACTACAGAGTTGGACTCTCTCCCCCTAGTATTATGGTTACTTTGGTTCCCAACCTTGACAAAATTGGCAGAAAGATATTCTGGACACTCCTTGTGAACAATTTTATAAATCTGATTTAACTTTAGTTGTTTTACTCTGTCTTCAACATTCAACACATCCAGTTGTTGTAATTCATCCTGGCCTACATGTTCTCTTGGATCCAGGTCCAGGATGATTCTTATCATTTTGTTCTGGGTGATTTGCAGTTTACCTTTTAGTTGTTTTATCAAGGCAGAGTACCATGAAGAGTAAGTGTAGTCCATATGACATTGTATAAGTGCTGGACATAGGGTCTTGCGAGCCTCAGTAGGTAGACACTGTGCTTGTCTGTAGAGGAACTTCAGTCTGGCATTCGCTTTCTTTACTACACTGTTCCCTATCAGTTCTCCTGACATGCATGGGTCAAAGGGGTTTCCCAAATATTTTACTGAGCAAGCTGAAGTGATGGGTTTCCCATTACATTTGCCATTTTTATTGAGGAAATTTGGATTTTATTTCCATGAGAAAATTTATGATTGTCTTTTTCCAATTGCTTTTAGATCTTGAGTAACGACAATTAACTACTGCAGTAAAACATATGTCGCACTCTATATTTATGTCTTATGCGTACGTTGTGGTAGAGGGGGCTAGGCTTACAGGATAATAATAATAATAATAATAATAATAATAATAATATCTTTATTTCTACAAGTACATGTACAAGGTATACAGACCTAGCTGACATCAATGACATACTACTATATAGAAAGCTGTTTGTTATGCAGAGCATTTCGGGCAAATTAGGTCAGTTTTGTCCCAGGATGCGACCCACACCAGTCGACTAACATCCAGGTACGGCTTGACAAAGCTCCTGGAGAGCGAAACGTTGCCACAATAAAATGTCACATTAGTTGCACTTGTGTCTTTTTACTTTACATCTAGGTACCCATTTTGTACTGATAGGTGAACAGGGGCAGCAGGTGTCTTATGGAAATACGTCCTAATGTTTTCCAGTCGTACCAGAGATTTGAGCTCCGGACCTCAGTGTGTGAGGTGAGTGCGCTAGCTATAAAACTAAGAGCCACTTTTCTCGGATCGCGCAGCGGCCAAAACACATCAGTGTTCTTCCATTGATGGAAGGCCTAACGCTTTAATCCTTTCTAAAGAGCTTCTATCACTCGACTCAAATTCGCCACAGGACTTTTAAACGGCTCATTTTCCTCAATTCAGGAACCAGTCTGGATACATGCCTTTATGTTTTTTTTAAATGAGGGGCTCTACACCGGTGCTTCATACTCAAGAAGGGTACCTGGAGTTTACCTGGAGAGAGTTTCGGGGGTCAACGCCCCCGCGGCCCGGTCTGTGACCATGCCTCGTGGTGAATCAGAACCTGATCAACCAGGCTGTTACTGCTGGCTGTACGCAATCCAACGTACGAGCCACAGCCCGGCTGGTCAGGTACCGACTTTAGGTGCCTGTCCAGTGCCTGCTTAAAGACAGGTAGGGGTCTATGGGTAATCCCCCTTATGTATGCTTGGAGGCAGTTGAACAGTCTTGGGGCCCCTGACACCTATTGTGTTGTCTCTTAACGTGCTAGTGACACTCCTGCTTTTCATTGGAGGGATGTTGCATCGTCTGCCGAGTCTTTTGCTTTTGTAAACGGTGTTTTAAGTTGATGTTCGTCGAGGTTACGGAATGCAACTCTTATGTTTGCGACCTTAGCTCGTGCTGTTGATGTAATGTTGATGGCGCTTCAGGAGACTGGTCTGGAGTAAATGTTTTTTCTAGGCACTTCCCCAAAGTTTATGTTTTACCTCTTCGATAGCCTGTTTGTATTTGTTGAATTTTCTCCCCAACTGCATGTATTCTGTATCCACACTTTTTTTTTCTTTATACTTTTCAATTAATTTCAACTTTCAATTTCCAAGGCTCTTTGGAAAATACCAAGGCAAGTCAGACTTACTGGTGAAGAACTCAGCTGTCGGACTGAGAGCTTTAAGTGAAGATACTCCAGAGGAGATAAGAAGAAAGAAGGATTACTTTAAGAAACTTAGTGAACTTCACAACTGCGACGGTAAGTCAGAGACACTATTGTGCAAAGATATTTATTCATGTAGTTTTCCATTATTTCAAACTTTTTAGATTCTGAAAATGCTTACCTCATCATCTTAATGTTTCCAGTTCGCGTGTGTGCCCTTGAGGAGCAGATGGCAGACTGCAAGGCCATGGCTGCCACGATGACTGAAGAGGGGCAGCAGTTTGTTTGCGTCAGTGCTAGAGACAGGTAACGTGTCCTACCACAACACGTTTCATTGATCTGTTTTTGTCTATAACGTGGTTTAAAAATGTTCAGTACTAAGTATTAACTTAGTCATATATCAACGTTGGCTACAGATATATTACCAAATCTCTAGTTTGCTATTTCTCTTCCGGGCTGTCAAGGTTGGACTGCGTGAGACGAGTGATGAGAGGTCAGGTAGATATGACACCATTGCCAGGAAGTTATCTCAAGTTTAATCCTAATCTGAGAATTATTGCACAAGCTCGTGATCCTGTCTATGCTGCTGGTAAGTCACTGGAGGGAGCACCAGGAAAATTATTGTCTGTAGCCTTTATAATAAAATTATTTTGAAAGAAATCATGTGCTAATCTCAAAGTGCATAGACCTCTCGGTGTATATACACAGAGAGACATAGACCTCTCGGTGTATATACACAGAGAGACATAGACCTCTCGGTGTATATACACAGAGAGACATAGACCTCTCGGTGTATATACACAGAGAGACATAGACCTCTCGGTGTATATACACAGAGAGACATAGACCTCTCGGTGTATATACACAGAGAGACATAGACCTCTCGGTGTATATACACAGAGAGACATAGACCTCTCGGTGTATATACACAGAGAGACATAGACCTCTCGGTGTATATACACAGAGAGACATAGACCTCTCGGTGTATATACACAGAGACATAGATCTCTCGGTGTGTATGACCTTAACCATTAACATTAATAACCAGAGCAAAGTTCATTATGCTGTTAACCTTCTCATTTAACCTGGAGAGTTTACCTGGAGAGAGTTCCGGGGGTCAACGCCCCCGCGTCCCGGTCTGTGACCAGGCCTCCTGGTGGATCAGAGCCTGATCAACCAGGCTGTTGCTGCTGGCTGCACGCAAACCAACGTACGAGCCACAGCCCGGCTGATCAGGAACTGACTTTAGGTGCTTGTCCAGTGCCAGCTTGAAGACTGCCAGGGGTCTGTTGGTAATCCCCCTTATGTGTGCTGGGAGGCAGTTGAACAGTCTCGGGCCCCTGACACTTATTGTATGGTCTCTTAACGTGCTAGTGACACCCCTGCTTTTCATTGGGGGGATGGTGCATCGTCTGCCAAGTCTTTTGCTTTCGTAGTGAGTGATTTTCGGAATAACATTTCCGGAATAACATTTAAGAAGGCAATTCTTTTTCAAATGAAAATCCTTCTTGTAAATAATTAAATAACCAAGTTGTTCTGGCTTACAGATGACTATCGGTACAAAGCAGTGATGGTAGTGCGACGGGGTACAGTGACCCGCACGCTGGACCTGCGGGGCAAGAAGTCTTGTCACACAGCCTACGGCAGGACAACTGGCTGGAAAATACCTCTAGCAATGGTACGTTCAGACTACATACACTGCACAGAGCAAACTTTACTGGGATTACCTTCTGCCTTATGACTTGATAAAGCTTTGGAATGAGGGAAATGTAGCCCCAGCTTTTAAGCTTGTTCTGCATATTGCTTCCTTATACCCAAAACTGCTGAGGATTCCTCATCTAATCAGCTTCAAATGGTCGACGATTGTGTTTCCTGCTTACGCACCCCAGCTCTGATTATTATTATTATTATAATCAAGGGGGAAGCGCTAAACCCGTAGGATTATACAGCGCCTGTGGGGGGATGTGGAAGGTATTCAGGCTTAATTCAGGGAACTGGAGCACAGATCCAATTCCCTGAATCAAGAGCCCCTCACCAGCGTCAAGGAGCCTTCCTTGAGGGGACCCCAGCTCTGAGCAGCTAGACTAGATTTTTGTAATGTAATGTTTGAGTAACATGGAGTAATATGTATTTATAATGTATCCCTCAAACCTCATGTATTGTATATGCCATCTTGTGCCCTAAATATATCTTCATCCTTGAGTACCATATTACATAATAAAATATACCAATTGGTGAAGTAACAAAAGATGAGGTGGGAGAGGAAGTGGAATACTCAAATGGCTTTAGAAAGAAATCCAAATATTTTATCTCGAAGTCTTTATCTACTCCTAGGCTATGTGTCCCTACAATTTATACTGAAAATGTGTGTGTGTGTGTGTGTATATATATATATATATATATATATATATATATATATATATATATATATATATATATATATATATATGAAGGAGGGGTGTAAATGTTGCAGTTTAAAAACTGTAGTGTAAAGCACCCTTCTGGCAAGACAGTGATGGAGTGAATGATGGTGAAAGTTTTTCTTTTTCGGGCCACCCTGCCTTGGTGGGAATCGGCCAGTGTGATAATAAAATATATATATTTTTATATATATATATTATATATATATATATATATATATATATATATATATACCACCTCTATAACTGAACTGGGGACCCTCATCCTCAGAGAAGACAATAAACGTACTCAGGGAAAACTCAAGGTTCTCCCCGGAGCTGTTTGAATATTTTCTTCTCCTACCACCCCGTATATTTTATATTCTGTATGAAATTTTATTAATAGAATACACTGGCAGAAAACACAAACATGAATACTTTTTTACAATATATCAAAGATTAGGAATCTCCTCCAGCTCTTCCGAAGCCGGACGAGAGCCAATTATGCAGAAAGCATTTTCCCTCTGGATGGCCACACTGAGGCGCTGGAACATGAAAGTGGCTGCCCTTGGGTCCCTGGTGATGTCAATGAGTCTGGAACCCAGTTCTTTAAGGAAACGTGTGGCATTTTTTCCCCCATGATCCCAAGATCTCTAATCCCACTGAGACAAATTGATACTGTTGGTTTATGTCCCTGTACTTGCTGATCTTGTACTCCTCCCTGTGATCAGCAGTTCCTCCCTGTCACCCGACACTGTGATGGATATAGGTGTCAGCCAGTGTGGACACACAGGTATAGTCCTATGCTATGAGCTTGCTACTCTTCCAGGGATAGATGGTGATCCCATCGGGGTGGTTTGCTGGGTTGTGGGTATTATTGGCTGCTAGTGATCGGGGCTCTCTCTCGGCTGGGCATCCAGCTGTAGCAATGGTTCTCTTTATGATGTCATTGACTTCATTGTGTCTTACATGCCAGCCCTTGGTTTTGGAACAGTTAAAACCATGTAAACCATATTGGTCGGCTTACGCATTGCAGCAAATATACGTATATTCCGTGAGAATTGGGACAGCAAGGTGCAGAACCACTGCAATACAGAGGGTCATAGGGTCGAGGCATGTTCCCATTGCCGAAATGGGAACTGTTTGGAGGAAGTCCCCGGAGTGATGTGCACTCACAGCTTGGAGATGGGCAGCCTCCCTGTCGGATGTTACAGCCCTGAGCATGTTGGCAAGCACCTTTTCAGCGATGGGGCCATCACAACTTGACTCCTTGTAGGCCAGTGCTGCACTAGGTTTTGGTGCTGAAGCAGCAACAGTCTCCCATACAGTGATGGCACTGATGTAGCTAGGGTCCTGTGTTCCTGCTGAGTCACTAAGGTTGTCCAGAAGAATTTGTTTTATTAACTCATTTGATGCTATGGTAGAGGATAGTAAAGCTAGTAGGGCAATCTGGGAGGATTTGCATACTCTCATCCCCCCAAGCCTGACTGGAAGTGAGGCTTCCAACCACTGTCCATCTTCAAGGGAAAGATTCAATACACTCTCTAGCATGGTCTTAAAGAGAGTCATATTCCTTGAGTTTCAGACTGCTGAAGGCTCTGGAGCATCTCAGGAAGTAGGTAAGTTTTGGGATTGACAGGCACCTGGTGAGTAGGTAGAAGGCATCATGTGTATCGATGTCTTTCATCCTGCTTTCCATCGTCCTGAGGTCTGAGATTCTTTTTCTAGGATCAGATCGATGGCATTGGACCCAAGAGGAGCGCCAAGGAGAGTGCTGTTGGCTGGATCAATGGCTCGTGCTCCTGGTAAAACAGCACTAATATCCTGGATCATCTGTCGATTGGTAGAAACTATTTCACATTTGATGGGGTTTAAAGATAGGCCCAGGCTTTCTCCCAGGTCTTTAATTTTACTGATGTCCTCTAGGAGAGATTCTGTTGTGCCAGCTTGGGTACCAACATCCAAGAACCATTTATTGAGCTCACTGGAGAGTGCTTCTGTGACTTCCTTGATGACCAGACAGAATAGAAAGGGGGCGAGAGGGTTGCCCTGTTCACGCCCTCACACGAGTCAATTTTAAGGTCACCAAACAATAGTTTAAAAGTTACATTATAACACGATTCAGTGAAGGGATACAGGGAAGGGAAGTGTCTAGAAACTGCTTGGAGAGCAGCAACCCTTCTGACTAAGTTGAAAGCGTCGGCACAGTACAATTTGATCAAGGCTATTTCATCGGGCATGTTGTTGATATATACTCGTGCTGCGTGGGCAGCTGATTCACAGCCTTGTTGAACACCAAAACCGAGCTGAGTTGGTTTCAACATTGAGGCAGCTTCTTGACTCACCATTCTTACTGCAGCCTTGGCGACTGGGCACCGAAGGGTGGTGCCCACTGCAATGGGCCTGATTCTTCCATCCTTCTTTCGGAGGACAGTCAGGCACCAAAGAAAAGGTGTCTAATGGCCTCCGGGACACTGCCATCCATGCATACATTGGAAAATTTGGTGAGTTCAGCCAGCAACCTCTCTGAAACATCACCAAGTGCTGGAATGAGCATTTGTTTTAAGTGTTGTTGCCTTAAACCAGTGGTTCCCAAACTGGGGGTAAATTACACCCTGGGGGTAATTTAACCATTTTTGGGGGGTAATGGAGGGGAGACAGAAAAAAGTTATGAATTCTGAAAATCAAGAAAACAATGCGGTACCCGGTATGAGGATTATTGTTAACTTTGTCTTAGTATATAAAGTTGTAAAGTAAACCTATTATAAGTAAGTAATAAAGTTAAACCAAATAATAAACATCAAAAACTAATATACAGTATTAGAAAAGAAGAAATATATAGCTAAGTGTGTGGAAACCCAAAAGTATTTTGACAAGTATGCTTCAGGACAAAAGTCACTCAGTAGCCCAGATCGACCTGTCCAGTACGCGTCACTCACTTCCTGAGGCTGCCTCTATTTCACACTATCAGTTTATCTGTGAGCATCAGCCGAGGTAGACATAAGCTGGTATGTATGTGTTCTGCCCTGTGCAGTATATAGTTAGTATTTACCCACTGTTACTGTGAATTTGTAGCTATTATTAATTTTATATATAATGTATGTGTGGTTCTTTCGTTTTCAATGGTTTTGCTAGGATTAGCAGAGTATGCGAGGCTGTATACGTTCACGTTTAGCCATGTATATCAATAATAACAACATTTTGTGAAAGGGGTAACATGCTTTATGTGGCATGTTAAATTGGGTAACAAGCTGAAAAAGTTTGGGAACCACTGCCTTAAACAGATGAAACCTCCTGCTGAGCCCTGTGGAAATGACATAGCAGCTTTATACACATCAGCATCCTGTAATGTTAAATGTTCTTAACCTGCTGCAATGTCAGGGAGGTCAATGTTGGTACTGGGAGCCCTGGGTGGATGTTTGTCCTTCAGAGCTTGCGCCGTACTGACGTCCTTAGGAGCGATGGTATCCTCACTGGTTATAAGCCTCAGAGCTCCAATAGTATTACCCTCTTCTATTTTTTTTTGCTAATTTGGGCTCTGATTTTTGAGGCGTCGGGTGTCCTGTTGTTGGCATTTGCCCGGCGGGTGTTTGTCGCCCTAGGGGGGAGACGGACGAGGTTGTCATCCCTCGGGAATACATTAATTGCTCTAATAACATGTGTTGCTAGTGACTGTCCCTCCTTGGTGGGACAGCCAAACAGGCATTGCCAAAAAGCAGCAGGTTGTGCCAGGATCTGTTATTTGAAGGAGCATCGTTGACTTTCTTCAGAAGGTCAGTGAATTTTCTAGCAGCTCGAGAGCGAGCTGCTTTGAGGATGTGTGTCAGAGTCCTGGTGGATGTTAATTTGATTGCAGATTTGAGGTCCTCTGTAGAGGTGAAGTCACGGTAGCTGTCAGCTCTGTCTGCTGTGAGGGGCTGTTGGTTGTTCTCATTTGGAGCTCTCCTGGAGCCTAGACATCCATTATGTGCACGGATGTTGCGCACTTGAGTCCTGGAGATGGGAAGTACAGTGTCTGCACTCTGAAGGAGGGGTGTTAATGTTGCAGTTTTATAAACTGTAGTGTAAAGCACCCTTCTGGCAAGACGGTGATGGGGTAAATGATGATGAAAGTTTTTCTTCTTTCGGGCCACCCTGCCTTGGTGGGAATCGGCCGATGTGTCGATGTGTTAATATATATATATATATATATATATGTCGTGCCGAATAGGCAGAACTTGCGATCTTGGCTTAAATAGCAACGCTCATCTTGCCATATAGGACAAGTGAAAATTTGTGTATGCAATAATTTCGCCAAATTTATTCTGAACCTAACGAAAAAAATATATTTCACTGTCATTGTTTAGTATTAAATTATTGTAAACAAATTTAAAATATATTTAGTTGGGTTAGGCTAAAATAAATTACTCTTGTTATAATAAGGTTAGGTAAGTTTTCTAAGATACTTTTGGTGCAAAAGTAAAAAATTTTACATTAACATTAATGAAAAAAATATATCTCTAAAGGTATAAGAGGAAATTTCAGAAAGGACTTAATTTTAAATGAGTTCTTGCTAATTGACCAGTTTTACATATTCGGCACGACATATATATATATATATATATTATATATATATAATATATATAATATATATATATATATATATATATATATATATATATATATATATAATATAGGGAGGTACCACATCTAGAACTGTCCTGGGGACCCTCATCCTCAGAGAAAAGAATAAACTTGCTTCAGGGAAAACTCGAGATTCTCCCTGAAGCTATATGTCGTGCCGAATATGTAAAACTGGTCAATTAACAAGAACTCATTTAAAATTAAGTCCTTTCTGAAATTTTTTCTTATACGTTTAAAGATATATATTTTTTCATTAATGTTAATGTAAAAAATTTTAATTTTGCACCAAAAGTATCTTAGAAAACTTACCTAACCTTATTATAACAAGAGCAATTTATTTTAGCCTAACCCAACTAAATATATTTTAAATACGTTTACAATAATTTAGTACTAAACAAACAAAATCAAATATATTTTGTTCGTTATGTTCAGAATAGTTTTGGCGAAATTATTGCATACACAAATTTTCACTTGTCCTATATGGCAAGATGAGCGTTGCTATTTAAGCCAAGATCGCAAGTTCTGCCTATTCGGCACGACATGTATATTGATTTAGCTTCATTTAATTTTCACTCAACAGCTGAAGCGTGATGGCGTAATTTCTCCACCATGCAACCCTAACCAGTCGTCACTGGAGCATGAGATTGTGGCAGTAACTACAACATTCAACAGAGCGTGTGTGCCTGGCACTTGGGCAACCATTACTTCAGTAGATTCAGCACTCAGTACGTAAAGCTACTGAATTGTCTTTTATTTAACTATTAGGTAAAAATGAGCCTACATGGGTACTAAAATTAGAGGTGTGCTTCATATTTCCGCCTGTGTGTGTGTGTGTACTCACCTATTTGTACTCACCTATTTGTGGTTGCAGGGGTCGAGTCTTAGCTCCTGGCCCCGCCTCTTCACCGGTTGCTACTAGGCCCTCTCTCTCCCCGCTCCATGAGCTTTATCAAACCTCGTCTTAAAACTGTGTATGGTTCCTGCCTCCACTACGTCATTTTCTAGGCTATTCCACTGCCTTACAACTCTATGACTGAAGAAATACTTCCTACTATCTCTCTGACTCATTTGTGTCTTCAACTTCCAATTGTGGCCTCTTGTTTCTGTGTCCCCTCCCTGGAAATCCTGTGTGTGTGTGTGTGTGTGTGTGTGTGTGTGTGTGTGTGTGTGTGTGTGTGTGTGTGTGTGTGTTGTGTGTAGTGTTTTTAGTGTGTGTGTGTGTGTGTGTGTGTGTATTGTGTGTAGTGTTTTTAGTGTGTGTGTGTGTGTGTGTGTGTGTGTGTGTGTGTGTGTGTAGTGTGTGAGATAAAAGTTGCACAGTGTTTGACAGTAACAAAATAATACAATGTGTACTTGGCTGAGTTGGTTGAGTGGCGCCGTATGAATTAGCAAAAAAAAAAAATCAGAATAAGTGACAGCATTACATTAATGATACACAAAACCGACACAAAAATGAATAAGACACATGTGTAACACAGGAAATCTTTATTATAAAGATGCTGGAAACAGTTGAAGATAAGGTAATCAGTCCCTCAGCTTTGATAGATGTTGAGTGTCTTAACCTTGATCAATGTGAAGAACGTTCCAGTATATAAGCTTCCAACTTGCTACATCTGCTGCAGAGTGATCACTGCTACACGACGGATCACCTTCTATCAAGGCTAACAAACTGCTTACATAAATTTCCACTGTCTTCGGAATATAAAATTTGTATTGAAATGAAAAAGTCACTGGATGGTGAAACGTCTTCATAATAAAGGTGACTCACGCAACCGTAATAACACGACTGCAAACAAACCAGGGTACGGGTGGGATTTAAACTATGGCGAGTGAGTCGTAAAACTCCAGGCCAGTGCGTAAACCACTGGACCAGCTGGTGACATGATGAATGCAGCTTACGTATGTTCTTTCTGTTTTCAGAGCAACGTTATGCAGCCATGTGTTCAATGTGCAAGAGTGGAACCTGTGACGTTAATGACGACTATATTGGCTATGAAGGAGCTTTACGATGCCTCACCGAGAAAGGCGGAGATGTGGCCTTCAGCAAACTCACAGTTGTTCAAAAATTTTTCTCGGTACGTTGAATATTTTTTATTTTCTAAAGACGTTCGAAACTGGGAATTATACCCAAATATCAAGTAAGGTTTGAATATATAACATTTACAGGAGTGACTATTTTACCAGGGCCATCTTGTCCTGTTAAGAATGAATCGTTGCTATTAAGACTTGGTTCAAACTTTGTTACAATTAACTTCTTTAATGGCTTGGTTGCCCATGGCTAACCAGCAGCATTCTGTAATCCATTGATAAGAAACACCAGTATGAAAAGCAATATAGACAAGGCTTAATACACAAAGATATTCTTAAACAATATTCAACAGTTCTCACCAAATTAATAAAGAAAGCCAAACAACTGTACTACTCCAGCAGATTCACTGGCCCAAGAGGAGTTATAAAAAAGACCTGGAAAACACTTTCCCAGATTCTGGGGACCACACAAACTGAAAAAAAACAAGAATATTGTTCTAACTAAACCTCATGAAAAACCACTGTATCCCACAGATACAGCTAACAAGATTAGATTTAGATTTTGCCACCGAAGTGGCTAGTTTATTGTGAACCCCATATCCATCCTGTGGACGGTAGCGCGAGAGCATATGGATACACTAAAGGCCTAGGAACTAGGCCCCAAAGGGTTAACAGGAATACATTTGGATTTATATCTACATATCTATAGTTCACTTATCTGTTACAAGCAAATTTAGGAAATTTGCTTAGTATATCTGGTATCTTATTTTCATTAATAAGAAATATTGACATGTCACATAGGATATTATTACATAAGAATTAACAGCTAACAAGATAAACGACTTCTTCTCAAACATAGGATCTAATCTCGCCAGTAAAATCCCACGTACCAGTGCCCGTGCCAGGGACTACCTAGATGGGAATTTCCCAAATTCCTTCTATCTTGTACCAACTGAGCCCACGGAAGTAACCGCGATCATAAAGTCACTTAAAAATAACTCGGGGGAATCTGTCTAACATCCCACCATTATTGTACAAGCGAGCGGCCCATGTCCTTTCGTATGCTATTACATTACTTTTTAACAAGTCACTAGAAACTAGCACTTTCCCGACACTACTCAAGACAGCAAGGGTTACACCAATCCATAAAGGTGGTGACCCTACAGACGTAAACAACTATAGGCCAATATCAAACTTACCATTGCTATCCAAAATCTTCGAGAAACTCGTGCACAGGAGACTATATTCATTTATAACGTCACAAAACATACTCAACCCCTGCCAATCTGGATTCAGAAAAAATAAAAGCATTAATGATGCAATTATAAAAATGCTAGACCTGCTTTACACAGCATTGGAAAATAAGGAATATCCGCTAGGAATTTTTATTGACCTAAGAAAAGCGTTTGACAAAGTAGACCACGGCATCCTACTCCACAAACTTGACCACTATGGTATAAGAGGCCATGCGCTTGCATATTTTAAATCCTACCTTTCTAATAGGTATCAGTATGTCAATATTAAAGACAAAGCCTCATCAATACGGCCACTTGATACTGGAGTTCCTCAGGGAAGTGTCCTTGGACCCCTGCTCTTCCTCATTTACATCAATGATCTTCCAAACATATCCCAACACCTGAAACCCATTCTCTTTGCTGACGACACGACTTATGTCATCTCCCACCTTAATCATGTCACCCTCAACACCATTGTTAACGAGGAGCTGCTCAAAATATCGACTTGGATGACAGCCAATAAACTTACACTTAACACTAGCAAAACCTACTATTTTATGTTTGGTAGTAGAGCAGGTGTTGCGCAACTTAACATTAAGATCGACAACACTCTAATTGCCAGACATACTGAGGGCAAATTCCTTGGCCTATACCTCGACAACAACCTAAATTTCAGCACCCATATCCAACACATAACAAAAAAAGTATCCAAAACAGTGAGGATCCTCTCCGAGATACGATACTACGTACCGCAAACTGCCCTTCTCACACCATACCATTCACTTATATATCCATACCTCACCTATGCTATCTGTACTTGGGGTTCAACTGCAGCAACACACCTAAAGCCAATAATAACCCAACAAAAAGCCGCAGTAAGAATAATCACTAAATCCCATCCCTGGCAACACCCCCCCCCCACTCTTCATAGATCTAAACTTACTCCCTGTTCAGAATATCCACACTTACTACTGTGCAATCTATATCTACAGGACCTGAACATCCTACCTGAAAACTCTAGAACTGCAGACACATTCATCACTTTCAAAACTACAGTTAAAAAACATCTCCCTGATCCACCCCGACAACTAACAACATGATAGCCACCTGGTGGTTCACAATTACACTCAGTCACCCACTGACTATAAACCCAGAAATACTAATCTTAATCTTAAAATAATAAATCCTAACTAGTCATAAGTTTGCCTATGATGCTCCAATATAGACACCTTGTATTGTGCCAAAACAAAAGCATTCACATTGCTAAACTCACAAATTATGATGTAGTCACTTAGCCTTAATACCATAATCTGTAAGGATTTAATGTTAAGAATTAACCTAAGTCTGCACGAGATGCCTAACCATGCTAGGTGTCCTAGTGGCCCCCTCTGTAATTAGTATTTTATAACATGTAAACTACACAATACCCAAAACCTGTAAACCCCACATTGTAACCCTTATAGAGAATAAACTTGAATTGAATTGAATTGAATGACTTTCAGTAGAGAACTCTAAAACTGCTTTTGCTGCAACACAACACTTGCAACAAGATTTCCCTTCTAACTGTCGCCGTAAAAGATAAATGAAAGGAATCGATGCCTTTCATCACGATTCAAAATCTAGCATTTTTTCCCGATTTACTTTCCCACGCCAATAAATTTACAATGATTTGTTTTCCTGGCTCAGGTGTACTGCCATATCCCACAGATATCTCGTATAATATTGACTAACACCCAAGTACTTATTTACAGCCGGGTGATCAGGGGCAGCAGATGTAAACAGACAACCCAGGTACTTACTGTTATAATTGTTAGGTAAACAGTGTAGGTACTGTTACCAAATTCTTTACTAGTAATCATATTCCTCACATAGAAAATATGGTAAGATCTGGTGCTGACAGTACAAATTCAATGTTAAGGGCTCAGAATTCAATGTTAAGGGCTCAGAATTCAATGTTAAGGGCTCAGAATTCAATGTTAAGGGCTCAGAATTCAATACCAAGTCATAATATAATACTAGGCGCTCATAACTTTCTACAATGAAGTGTAGATACAATATTTGTGTTTATTAGCCAATTTTACACTCAGAATTTGGTTTGGTAATGTGAAATCCCCTCTCACCAGTTTTTAGGAATTTGTACATTGAATTTTTTGAAACGTGACTGCTTACTTGGAGTCTATCTGGAGGATGTTCCGGGGGTCAACGCCCCCGCAGCCCAGTCCATGACCAGGCCTCGCGGTGGATCACAGCCTGATCAATCAGGCTGTTACTGCCGGCTGCACGCAGTCCAACGTAAGAACCACAGCCCAGTTGGTCAGGTGCTGACTTTAGATAAATGTACATCTCCATCTTGAAGACAACCATGGGTCTCTTGGTAATCCCCTTTACGTATTCTGGGAGGCAGTTGAACAGTCTTGCCCCCCTGACACTTATTGTGTTATCTCTTATTGTACTAACGGCACCCTTTCTTTTCATTCTTCCTGATAAAGTCAAACGGTACAGATATGCGGATGATGTTCTATGCTTAATGACCAAGAATTTAGATATAAACCACTTTCTACTTGAATTAAATAGTTTAATTCGATTTCCTGTGGCTTAATTTGCTTACATATATATTATATATATATATATATATATATATATATATATATATATATATATATATATATATATATATATATATATATATTATGGTCGTGCCGAATAGGCAGAACTTGCGATCTTGGCTTAAATAGCAAACGTTCATCTTGCCATATAGGACAAGTGAAAATTTGTGTATGCAATAATTTCGCCAAAATCATTCTGAACCTAACGAAAAAAATATATTTCACTGTGTTTGTTTAGTATTAAATTATTGTAAGCAAATCAAAAATATATTTAGTTGGGTTAGGGTAAAATAAATTGTTCTTGTTATAATAAGGTTAGGTAATTTTTCTAAGATTCTTTTGGAGCAAAATTAAATTTTTTTACATTAACATTAATGAAAAAAATATATCTTTAAACGTATAAAAGAAAATTTCAGAAAGGACTTAATTTTAAATGAGTTCTTGCTAATTGACCAGTTTTACATATTCGGCACGACATATATATATATATATATATATATATATATATATATATATTATATATATATATATATATATATATGTCGTGCCGAATAGACAGAACTTGCGATCTTGGCTTAAATAGCAACGCTCATCTTGCCATATAGGACAAGTGAAAATTTGTGTATGCAATAATTTCGCCAAAATTATTCTGAACCTAACGAAAAAAATATATTTGATTTTGTTTGTTTAGTACTAAATTATTGTAAACGTATTTAAAATATATTTAGTTGGGTTAGGCTAAAATAAATTGCTCTTGTTATAATAAGGTTAGGTAAGTTTTCTAAGATTCTTTTGGTGCAAAATTCAAAATTTTTACATTAACATTAATGAAAAAAATATATCTTTAAACGTATAAGAGAAAATTTAAGAAAGGACATAATTTTAAATGAGTTCTTGCTAATTGACCAGTTTTACATATTCGGCACGACATTATATATATATATATATATATATATTATATATATATATATATATATATATATATATATATATACATACAAAACTTTACTGAAGTCATAACGTTGTACTATTATTATTATAGTCGTGGGAAGTACTAAACCCGTACGATTATGCAGCAAATGACTTTGTACAAGAGGTAGTTGTGGAAACTCGAACAGGATGTATACAGGATACTAATACTCCATGCTACCAGTTCGGTGGTGTTGACTCTAATATGAGGAAGTCTTTACGGGCCTCCACCCTAACTCCAACACAAATCGTAGCTGTCAATAAGTAGAAAAAAATATTTTCTTTTTGTTCTTCGTCTGACCTTCTTCTACCCACAGTGGTTTATTAATATCATTTACACCAGAATCAGCCGCCCAGCTGATACCATAAAAGAGATTTAGCAAATATTTAGTGTGTACTTCCATTCTCTCTCTCTTTCATTATCAGAATGCCAGAGCAGTGCTGGTGAACACCTATGGCCTAATGTGTCCAGACGGACGCATTGTTGACATCACCTCTCCAAACGCCAGTGATTGCTTTTGGGCTGCCCGACCCTGGGATATCTATGTGACACACGGTGGTGCAAGGTAATGAATGATACTGATAATCTTTATATCTAAAAAGTAGAGTAAACAACTGATGTATGATTAGTTGAGATTATTGACATACTTTATAGCAAGCCCCTCATGGTTGTGCACCACATTTTGGGAAGCCTTAAAAACAATTTATAATTAACGAACAGTTATTTAATCTTTTACATTGAATATAACACTTTGATGAGCCAAGATCTCACACTTGTTAAGCGAAATAACTGTTTGATCTATGATTATTTCTATACAGTGTGTTACATTTGTTCCAGTTTTGTAGATTCGATGAAAATATAATTCTTCACAATGTTTCATAGCCAGTGTTATATTATTAATAAATTTTCCAGTGAGGCCAAGGTTCAGAAATTGCAGTGGGCACTGAGCCAATCAAAGAGAAAAGGAGAAGCAGACCTAGCAACTAGAAATTGGTATTTTACCACCCTTGGAATCGACGAGTCATTCATCGATATTGTACCTACCTTGGATAATATGCAAACTGGATATTACTATGCAAACAGTAGGTGTAAACTTTTTTGTTACGAGTGCTTGGAATTAACCTACAGTCTCACCCAAGACAACTGTTTTACAGAGTTCATTGTTCACATTGCAGTGAATGGGATCCAAATAACATCTTTTACACTGAGCATCTCTTCTCACTTTTATTAAGAATAGCAGTTTGCAATCAGAACCACCGTTCACAATTTTTAGTGTAGTTCAAGTGTTAAGCTCTTCGGCACACTACACACACACACACACACACACACACACACACACACACACACACACACACACACACACACACACACACACCAGTGAAGAGGCGCGGCCAGGAGCTATGATTCGACCTCTGTAACCACAACTAGGTGAGTACACACATACTGCTAGGGACAATAACAGGCCACTGGGCCCAAGGACACCAGATAGTGAAGAAACTGAAGAAAGGAAAGCTACAATGGAGGAAACTAAATCGAATCAGAGGATACATAGGGATATGCAGTGGGAGAATGAATGGAAGAGGTCAGTCTTTGTTTATGGGCTCCAGGAAGTTGAAGGGGAAACTTAAGAAGCAAGAAGACAAGGGGGGGAAAATGCGATCAAAAGCATCATAAAAGCAATAGGAGAAGATAACATGACCCAGCTGACAAATTTTTGGAGAATAGGGGGATTTGCAAGAAGAACCCGGCCAGTGAAAGTGACTTTCAAGGCAGAAGATAAGATAAAATTTCGTTCGGATTTTTAACCCCGGAGGGTTAGCCACCCAGGATAACCCAAGAAAGTCAGTGCATCATCGAGGACTGTCTAACTTATTTCCATTGGGGTCCTTAATCTTGTCCCCAGGATGCGACCCACACCAGTCGACTAACACCCAGGTACCTATTTGCTGCTAGGTGAACAGGACAACAGGTGTAAGGAAACATGTCGAAATGTTTCCACCTGCCGGGAATCGAACCCGGGCCCTCTGTGTGTGAAGCGGGAGCTTTAGCCACCAGGCCACCAGGCCACCGGGCCTGATTGACTCGGAACAGGATCCTGCAGGAGAAAGCAAGACCAAAGTACATGCTGGCATACCGGAAGGTGTATCTCGACTGCGACAGAACTCAAGAAGAAAGGCAGAAACTGAGAGAGATGATACAAAGATGGTCAAGATGGAGATGGGCAGGAGAACCCAGACTCAGGAGGAAGATCAAATACAGCCTCCCTCACAACCACCTACAGAAGCCCCCAACCAGGACAACCCCAATGCAACCAAACATTCTAGCCCAAAACACACATGCCATATCCAGTGCCCCCACCCACCTCATTACAAACTCCGCCCCCACAGCAACCACCCATAGTTCCTTATCAGGTCTCCTACTTCCCCAACCCCAACGTACCCCCCAGGCGACAGTTTTAGAAAAGAAGTTGAAGGTGTGGTATACAAATGCAGACGGAATAACAAATAAGTGTGAGGAGTGGCATGAAAGAATTAAGGAGACATCCCCAGATATAATAGCACTCACAGAAACAAAACTCACCAGGATGCTAACAGATGCAATCTTTCAACCTGGATATCAAATCCTCAGGAAAGATAGAGGGAGGAAAGGGAGAGGAGTTGCACTGCTCATTAAAAACTGGAGGGGATTTGAGAAAATGGACGGAATGGATTGTATGGGCGAAAGGGACTACTTAGTAGGACAAGCCAGTCTGAGGGCCATAAGGTGGTAATTGCAAAAATGTACAACCCACCACAGAACTGCAAGAGGCCAAGAGAAGAATATGAAGAGAGCAACAGAGCAATGGTGGATGCCCTAGTTGAGGTGGTCAAAAGAACTCACACGGGTAGAGCAAAGTTACTAGTTATGGGTGATTTCAATTACAAGGAAATTGATTGGGAAAACCTGGAGCCACATGGGGGTCCCAAAACATTGAAAGCCAAGATGATAGATGTGGTACTGAAATACCTCATGCATCAACAAGTTAGGGACACTACCAGTGATGATGAACCAATAAGACTGGACTTTGTATTCACTCTGAGTAGCTCGGACGTCAAGGTACTCGAGAACATCACGCATGAATGGCCCCTCGGAGCTAGTGATCACGTGGTTCTGAGCTTTGAATACATAGTAGAGTTACAAGTAGAGAGGGTAACAGGAGTAGGCTGGGAAAGTCAAACTACAAAAGGGGACTCTACACAGGCATGAGATACTTCCTACAGGAGGTTCAGTAGGAAGGAGAATTGGTAGGAAAATCAGTAAACAAAATGATGGACTGTGTTACAACAAAATACAAGGAGGGATAGGAAAGGTTTGTTCCCAAGGGCAACAGAAATAATGGGAAGACCAGAACGAGCCCCTGATTTACCCAAAGGTGTAGGGAAGCAAAAACTATGATCGCTAGAGAATGGAAAAGTACAGAAATAAAGAACTCAGGAAAATAAAGAGATTAGTCGGAGAGTCAGAAACGACTATACACAGATATGGAGGGAGGCCCAGCGACAGTATGAAAACGACCTAGCATCGAAAGTCAAGTCTGACCCGAAGCTGTTGTATCGCCACATTAGGAAGACAATAGTCAAGGACCAGGTAATCAAGCTAAGGAAAGAAGGTGGGGAGCTCAAGAAATGACCAAGAAGTATGTGAGGAGCTCAACATGAGATTTAAGGAAGTATTTACTCATGGATACAACTTGCAGATGCTGCAACACCCTTCATATGTTTCCCTCTTATCCACTGTAATAATTTCTCTGCCTTTACTAACTTAGATTCGTCAGCCATTTTAACATTTTTTATTATTTCGTGTTGCTTGATGACAGAAAAGATGGTTAATTGTGGAAAGCCACACTCACGCACCAAATGCACAGATTTCTTGCTTGATCTTTAGAGAAATTGCCTGTGTACTGTACATAAGGAAAAAATATATTTAATTGATTTTAAAATAATATTAAATCAAATTAAACTGTTGTGTGAAATACTGAATAGAATCTGGTTTAAAAATGCATTAGGGTGAGGTTTCTAAGTTAGATTTGGCCCTAAAACTCTTACATCATGACCAATGAAAAAAATGTGTATCATCCTTCAAAACATTTTGAGGGGAAATTCCACTTTTTAACAGAGTTCACCCTATTCAGCAAGTTCGGCTTATTAAGCACGATAATTGTGTATATGTGTAGTTATCTACTTGTACTCACCTGTTTGTAGCTGCAAGGATCAATTGACAGCTCCTGGCCCCGCCTCACTGCTGGTCGCTACTAGGTCCACTCTCTCTCTCCCTCTCTGCTGAATGGGCTTTATTGTATCTCTTCTTAATGATAAGTATGGATCTCGCCTCTACTATGTCACTCTCCAGATTGTTCCACTTTCTGACAACTCTATGACTGAAGAAATACTTCCTAACATCCCTGTGACTCATCTCAGTTTTCAACTTCCAGTTGTGGCCCCTTGTTACTGTGTACCATCTCTGAAACATTGTCCCTATCCACCTTGTCGATTCTTCTCGGTATTTTATATGTCGTTATCATATCATCCCTATCCCTCCTGTCCTCCAGTGTCATCAGATTGATTTCCCTTAACTTTTCCTCGTAGGACATACCCCTTAGTTCTGGGGACTAGCCTTGTTGCAAACCTTTTCATTTTCTTTAATTTCTTGATGTGCTTGACCAGGTGTGGGTACCATACTGGTGCTGCATACTCCAATATGGGCCTGACGTGCACGGTGTACAGAGTCTTGAATGATTCCTTATTCAAGTGTCGAAGCCCTATTCTTAGATTTGCCAGGCACCCATTTGCTGCAGTAGTTATTTGATTGATGTGCGCCTCAGGAGATGTGCTTGGTATTATACTCACTCCAAAAGATCCTTTTCCTTGAGTGAGGTTTGCAGTCTTTGGCCCCTTAGCCTGTACTCTGTCTGCGGTCTTCTTTGACTTTCCCCAATCTTCATGACTTTGCACTTGGTGAGGTTAAGATAAGATTTCGTTCAGATTTTTAACCCCGGAGGGTTAGCCACCCAGGATAACCCAAGAAAGTCAGTGCGTCATCGAGGACTGTCTAACTTATTTCCATTGGGGTCCTCAATCTTGTCCCCCAGGATGCGACCCACACCAGTCGTTTAACACCCAGGTACCTATTTGCTGCTAGGTGAACAGGACAACAGGTGTAAGGAAACGTGTCGAAATGTTTTCCACCCGCCGGGAATCGAACCCGGGCCCTCCGTGTGTGAAGCGGGAGCTTTAGCCACCAGGCCACGGGCCACGAGCTAGTTGCTGGACCAGCTTGCTGCCTGTCCAGATTCTTTTGTAGTGCTATCTGATCCTCATCCACAGCCTGGTTGATCAGACCTTGATCCACCGTGAGGCCTGGTCTCAGACCGAGCCGAGGGGGCGTTGACCCCCAAAACCCTCTCCAGGTAAACTCCAGGTAACTTCAATTCTTCTCATTAGCTTCACATTGCCTGCAAACAGGGACACCTCTGAATCTATCCCTTCCATCATGTAATTCACATATACCAGTAACAGCACTGGCCCTAGGACTGACCCTTGTGGAACCCCACTCGTCACAGGCACCCACTCTGACACCTCGTCACATATCATCACTCGTTGTTTCCTTCCTGCCAGGTATTCTCTGATCCACTGCAGTGCCTTTCCTGCTATTCTTGATTGCTCCTCTAGCTTTTGCACTAATCTCTCGTGCGGAACTGTGTCGAAATCCTTCTTACAGTCCAAGAAAATGCAGTCTTTCCACTCCTCTCTCTCTCTCTCTCTCTCTCTCTCTCTCTCTCTCTCTCTCTCTCTCTCTCTCTACTCTCCTGCCTTTATTCTGTTACCTTGGCATAAAACTCCAGTAGGTTTTGTGACACAGGATTTTCACTCCCTGAAACCTTTCTAGGTGCTCCACCATTTTTCTCCCTCATCACCCCTCCCCCCCTCTCTCTCACTCCTTTCACTGTTTTACGTTAAACAACTTGAATGAATCTTCAGAAAATTTTCTAATGCACTTTGAGATATCTTGATACTTAGATTAAAATAACGTGCTTGTTATACATAAAGTCCGTTGTCTATATTATAAATTAAGATACTAAATAAAAAATTACTTCAATCTGAGGATGAAAAGTAACTCAGGCGGCTCAGAGCTTAAAAGATTTTATAGGAATGCGAGTAAAATTTTCACCAATATTTCTGTATCTGCAATTGCAGAAAAAATATAATTAAGAGTTGACATAAAACCATACAAGTATTTTGTCAATCTGCATCAAGTGTAAATTGTGTAATTTCAGTAAATTATCATTATTTACATTTCTGCCTAAAACTATGCACTGACACAATAAAACATGAAATTTTCAGGTCGCATGAACATTGTAGAGGCTGAGGAGATCTGCACTGATGAGAAGGGTGTTGGGTTCTGTGTCACTTCTGATGATGAATACAAGAAATGTGATGACTTGAGCAAGATGTTAAAGCTAAGAGGAGTGTCGCCTGAGCTGCACTGTGTGAGGGGAAGTGACATTTACAACTGTGTCAACAAGATCACTCTCGACTTGGCTGATGTAGTCTCTCTCACTGATGTTCAACTCTTCACGGCTAAACAGTTAGTATTTTCTGGTATTCTTTTTATCCTTGTTTTCTGTGGCATATTTTTAGTTTTCATTTTCTGAATAACTGACAATAAGATGACCTCATATTAACGCCAATTACTTATCCATAATTACTTTGTAATTACCTATTTGCAGAAATGAGCTTCAACTCTGTCTTACCTCTTTATTTTCGACTGATTGATGTGATTTAACCCTATCGTATGTATTTTTTTGAACTCATACACGGAGTTCTTTTCTATTATGTCATTGCTCAGTTCATTATACTAATTTACCATTCTTACATTAAAGAAATGCAAATTTCCTAATATCCCTGTAGCTCCTTTGGGTAGATCATGTCTAACATACCCCCTTTGTTCTTTTCACAGTCCTTGTCTACCGAATTTATGCCCTGTAAGTTTTTATATGTAGACATTATATCCTCTTTTCTACTCTCTTCTAGTGACATAAAACCTAGTTCACGTATCCTTTCTTCATATTTCATTCGGCTCAGGTATCAATCTTAATACTCGGCTGTGCATTCTCTTAACTTTAATTTTAAGTATTGCTAAGTGAGGGTTCCACGCCGGTGTGGCATACACAGTAATGGGTCTCGGAGATGAGATAAAAGTGTTCTGAGAAAGTGTGTATCCTGAGCTACGTGAATTACAATCATGAAATGCAAGTCCTGCCTAACGACACTGAAACGCAGCTCCCACCCCAGACCCGCCATAGGGTCGACAGAGCACCAGACATTGCCATATTGTCTATTCCCTCAGGTAAAGACTCGGAATGGACGAAAGTATGAGAATATGGGAGACTAATAAAACGGGAAAATAACTAAAAGGAGGTAGTACTTTATTCTCTCAGTTGGAAGTATGCTGCCACCACCTGCTCTTTTAACAGAAGAGATACAAGTAGCTAAAGTCATAGGATAAGGGGGAGGCACGGAATTTGGGTTAGAGCAGAGAAAAAACCCCAGTGAGAAATAATACAGAATAGCTATAACAAGGTAGTGGTCTTGATAAGTACTGGCTCTTAGGGCAGTTTGGCCTGAAAAGTGAGCAGTAGGCACCTTACCAGGGGCTTGACATACCAGATAAAACAGCGCACAATATACATACATACACTACAAGGGAACTTGAAATTTTTGGCACCAACAAGGGAAATTTGCTATCTCAAAACATATAAAATATTAGCACACGCTTAGCTGATACATAATTCTCAAGGAACTCCCTTGACTTAACATACTCTCTGGGGCTACCTCCCTTGATTCAGTGCCTTAATACATTCCTTCTTTAGGCTGCTGCTGCGATCTTCCGAATCCCAGATTACAATCCTGGTCTGATCCTCCAGGACTAAGGTTTTTAAGGTCTCTAGTAATATCCTTTCCTCAGTATTTCAGGTTGAGTCTGCTAACTTTTAGGCATTTCAGGGGTGCCTGGTTTAGCCAATCCATAAACTTCTACTAATTCTTAGGCATCTCTTGGAGAAGAGGGGTACCTGGTTGCTGCTAAACTTGTTAGCAGCAGATTGATGAATATGGGTAGTTGGAAAAGACTGCTTAGGCCAACAAAAGTGTGAGAGTGAGGGAATGGTTTACAGATGATTACCTCGTGTTTCCTTCCAGGATTGAACCGAACTTCAACCCGACATGACAACAGGACCAAGATAGGCGTCATTATAGGATTTTTATCCTTAAGAGCTTTTAGGCTCTCCAACGCGTAATACGTGAAAGACAGTGAATGCATTAATCAGTTCTTCCTACAACTTCAATTCTCATCACACCGTATCAGGAAGAGCCATGTGCATGCTCATGAGGAACAACATAGACAACACGACAGATAAATACAGAGATTTATAGTATAATGAGCTTTTTGCCTTATTATCTAAGAAGGGCACCTATCCTCTTTTCCCTCAGTCCTTAGTCAGTAACATTGCCTTTCCTCAGTCTTTACAGTCAATAACATTCTTTTCCCTCAGTCCTTACAATCAGTAACATTGTTTTTCCTCAGCACTAATAGTCAGTAACACTATTTTTCCTCAGTACTTAGTAACATTGTTTTTCCTCAGCAATTACCGTCAGGAACATTCATCTTAAATACCTCGAGGGACATCTTTAACATTCTTTGGAGCAGGCTGAAAATGTGTACTGCTTAATACACAAGCCCTTTTTTTACATCAACGTTTCTAATTGTACAAATGGTTGGTTTTCTTCAACAGAATCATAGATTCATGGCGCGTAATATTAAGATTTTCGCAGGCTATCAGTTTTTTTGCTTGCACTTTTGAGCTGCGTTACATGAAAATTAGGAAAGGTGAAGATGCATTGTAAGCGGGTTATACATTAAGAAAAGGAAATAACAGTATCCTAGCTTCTTGTAAATCTATTTAGTCCTTTAAATAATCAAGCAATTTTTTTTCTTTCCAAAGGCAATATAACATAGGAGCCATTTTGACGGAGAGTTCTGGCAATGATGAGTCTTACTTGTACTACCTGGTGGCGGTGATCAAGAAGAACTCGGGCATCAACACTGCCTCAGACCTTGCTGGCAAGACCTCTTGTCATGCAGGACATAGTTAGTATCTCAGGATGATTTTAAATCAATTCTCCGTTCATTCACATTGTGCAGTTGGTCATAAAAAAGCTAATGCTACAGTTTTAAATCATTAGTTTTTAAGCATTACTGAAGCTTAGATCCTTTTGAATATTTTGTCGAGAAAATGATAGATAATACATAAGTGTCTTCTTTTAAGCTTTTATATTCTAATGGAATTTTTGCAGTTTAATTTGACATACTATATGGATATAAAACCCAAATTGCCATCTCGAAACGTTAAAATAACAACTGTCTTTCTGCAGATTCCAGTACAGGTGGCGTCATAGACAGCAGTCTGTCAAACTGTCTCAGTAACACGAGTGACTTCTTCAAGACTTACACTGAGGCATTCAACTGTCTTGAGGGAGCTGATAAAGATGTAGCATTTGTTAAGCTTCCTACTGACAGTCAGAGTGGTAAGTATGCTGTGACTGTTATAAGTTAGTTAGTTTAATATGTTTATTATGCACCCCATACCCACCCTGTGGGCGGTAGTCAAAAGATTACAGAGGTACATAATTGGTCCAGGGACTGGACTATATATATAAACATGTATAATTACACACACACACACACACACACACACACACACACACACACACACACACACACACACACACACACAGTTGTAAGGCAGTGGAATAGCCTAGAAAATGACGTAGTGGAGGCAGGAACCATACACAGTTTTAAGACGAGGTTTGATAAAGCTCATGGAGCGGGGAGAGAGAGGGCCTAGTAGCAACCGGTGAAGAGGCGGGGCCAGGAGCTAGGACTCGACCCCTGCAACCACAAATAGGTGAGTACAAATAGGTGAGTACACTCAGGAGCTGAGTATCGACCCCTGCAACCACAATTAGGTGAGTACACACACATACAACCACAATTAGGTGAGTACACACACACACACACACACACACACACACACACCACACACACACACACACACACGGAGGTGTGATGAAGCTCATGGAGCAAAGAGTGTGTGGATCTAGTGGCGACCAGTGAAGAGGCGAGACTAGGAGCTATGAGTCGATCCCTGGGACCACAATTAGGTGAGTACACACACACACACGTGTAGTATGTAAAGTTATGGAGAGTATCAGAAGAGTAGCAGAGCACCTAGAAAGGAAGGGGCTCATAAATGACAACTAGCATGGCTTCATGGAAGGAAAATCCTGCATCACAGATCTACTGGAGTTCTATAAACTAACAGAAGACAGGAGAGAGAGAGAGAGGTAGACTGCATCTTCTTGGACTGTAATAATAATAATAATAATTTTATTTTAGCATGATGCATGTTTGTATAAAGGAGTATAACAGTTGGGTGTACGTGCTAAAAGCCCCTTTATATGCAGAGCATTAAGGCAAACTTAAGACTAACTTAAGATGGATAAGGCAATCACAGTGCAGTAACTGTACATATGGTCATTAGGTGAGTTATGAATACAAGAAAATTTAATATTCTGTTAGCACATGCTATATGTTACGCAGAAATGTGGGATACCTGGGGGCTAGAGCCTTGTCTAAGGACTAAGGTAAAAGTTACACTCATCTCAAGCATACACAGGCCACCCAGGGCTATCCCAGTCAAAACAGAAAGCGCTAAACCAGCATTTGTTACTTCAATGGGTTGGTTAACAGAGGGTTAGGCAAAACTCCTAGTTAAGAAAATATATATATTTATTCAATATAACACTATATACACACTCTAGAAAACACTTTCATGTATCTCCCATCCTAACCGCCCACATAGCAGGCACAAGAAGCAGGAGGCTGGCGGTCCAGTAACCATAACACTAGGCCTAGTCAGCGCCAGGCCGACTCTTCTCCAATACCGACCTCATTTCTTATTTCCTCACTCATCCCACAGCACCCTGACCATGTCAGAGCCTAGGTGGGCATACAGGTAAGCCATAGAAGAGCCTATGGCTTGGGTTAGCTAAACAAAAGGAGTACACAACTACAAACTTAGCTTAAATACACAGCATCTCCGACGCCAGCCTCCCCACCATGCTGACCCCACGTGACTCCCCTAGCCACGCTTACTCCACGTACCCAAACACACTTGGAAATTAAATCCCTAGCAGGATTTCTTTATAATTACAGTTAGAGCACTTTACAGTACCCCCAAATGCACATTATGAATTATAAAATTATTCTTTACAATTATTTATTTATTTATTTATTTATTAATTTGAACATGATACAGTGAAGTACAATGAAACACCACTACATCCCACTGACACAGCTAACAAGATAAACGACTTCTTCTCAACCATAGGATCTAATCTCGCCAATAAAATCCCACATACCAATGCCCATGCCGGGGACTACCTAGATGGAAATTTCCCAAATTCCTTCTATCTTGCACCAACTGAGCCCACAGAAGTCACTGAGATTATAAAGTCACTTAAAAATAACTCAGGGAATCTGTCTCATGTCCCACCATTACTGTACAAGCGAGCGGCCCATGTCCTTTCGCATGCTATTTCATTACTTTTTAACAAGTCACTAGAAACTAGCACCTTCCTGAAACTACTCAAGATGGCAAGGGTTACACCAATACATAAAGGTGGTGACCCTACAGACTTAAACAACTATAGGCCAATATCAAACTTACCATTGCTATCCAAAATCTTTGAGAAACTCGTGCACAGGAGACTATATTCATTTATAACGGCACAAAACATACTCAACCCCTGCCAATTTGGATTCAGGAAAAATAAAAGCACTAATGATGCAGTCATAAAAATGCTAGATCTGCTTTACACAGCATTGGAAAATAAGGAATATCCACTAGGAATTTTTATTGACCTAAGAAAAGCTTTTGACACAGTAGACCACGACATCCTACTCCACAAACTTGACCATTACGGTATAAGAGGCCATGCGCTTGCTTATTTCAAATCTTACCTTACTAATAGGTATCAGTATGTCACCATTAAAGACACAGCATCAACAACACGGCCACTTGATACTGGAGTTCCGCAGGGAAGTGTCCTTGGTCCCCTGCTCTTCCTCATATACATCAATGATCTTCCAAACGTATCCCAACACCTGAAACCCATTCTCTTTGCTGACGACACAACTTATGTCATCTCTCACCCTAATCTTGCCACCCTCAACACCATTGTTAACGAGGAGCTGATCAAAATATCGACTTGGATGACAGCCAATAAACTTACGCTTAACACTGACAAAACCTACTATATTATGTTATGTTTAATAATCTTCCTGGCCTGCTAGTGTACTCGCATATAATCTAGTGATACCAGTGAATAGCAGAATACAGTGCTGTAGTAGCAACTAACCAGTATTATAATGGTACTTAGTGGAGTGGAGTGACTTTCATTAGTTTCTTTTTCTTGAAATACCAGACGTTACTGTGAATTTCATATAACCTGTAGTTACCAGCGGTCGCAATATACACAACGAGAAGCAATTATTACTACAGAAAAAGCGTCCCTCCTCCAAAATTTCCACCAGTCAACTATAGTGATAATATAGCATTTATTGTGGTGGAGGCCAAAAAGAAAAACTAGAAAAGCTAGATACAGCGATTGATAAACAAGGGTTGAGGCTCGACCGTTCGTCACTGTAGGAGTTGCCAGCAGTCACCAGTTTCTTCAACACGCAAGTTATACTTTTGTATCAATCAAATAACATATTACTCGGGTAGAATTTTCCAGTAGATCCTTCATGTGTTAGCCCAAATCACCGACCAGTATGTTTTAAATAAGTGACCCACTGATCAGATCAGACTGGCTCCGAACCCTCGACTGGACCGAACCCTCGACTGGTCGAACCCTTGGCAGTTTCAAACGGATTCGTTGGACAATAAAGCAGACTGTAAACGGATGGGGTTGTAGGCGCCCTTATAAACACAAACAATAAATATAAAACAAACTCCAGGAGCGTACTCCGGTAAGCTGTCCTGATATAAAAGTACAGTTAGAAATAGAAATACAGATAGCTAGAGCTTTACTTAAAGAGGTTATTAATAGAGTATTCAAGAGGTTGCTAGTAGAATTACAGTAAATCAACCATTCAAATCATTATGAAGCTGTGTGTAGTCTGCAATATATCAAACAAACGGGCTTCCACATGGATAAATTGTCACTTATGTGGAAATTGGTGTCACGCCCCTTGTGTAGATATCCAAGAACTAGCTACAACAGTATTAAAACAGGGAGTGTTTTTTGGGTATGCCCAAAGGAGATAAATCTGTGGACTAAAATCACAAGGGTATTAAAAGAGGATAACATCAAAGCTGCTTTCATAGACAACCTGGAAGCTTTCTACAACAGATGGGAACATAAAAAGTCTGGGCTGAATGGTACTGCCCTTGATACTGGCCATGTAGTCAGAAACTGTAAGGCTTGAGGTGATGTCCTGGTAGTCAGTAAATGTGGGGCTGATAGTGCTGTCCTGGAAGACAGTAATGGTGAAGCTGGAGGTGCTGTCCTGGGAGACAGTAATGTTGGAGCTGGAGGTGCTGTCCTGGGAGACAGTAATGGTGAAGCTGGAGGTGCTGTCCTGGGAGACAGAAATGGTGAAGCTGGAGGTGCTGTCCTGGGAGACAGTAATGGTGAAGCTGGAGATGCTGTCCTGGGAGACAGTAATGGTGAAGCTGGAGGTGCTGTCCTGTTAGACAGTAATGGTGAAGCTGGAGATTTTGTCCAGGTAGTCGGGAATTATACGCAGGAAGGAATGCATATAAATGACCTCATAGGGGACAGGAGCCGTAGTGAGGAAACAAGTGTAGTCAAACATAAGATAAAACCAATATTGCAAAGAAGAAATACAACAGGAAATAGCAAACAAGAGGACTCCACTAGCAATAGCGAGGATATATTACCAAAACCAACTGGTGGGAGCTCCATTGTTGGTGCTAGGGAAGATACGAATAAGACAGGTAAACATGCACCAACAGGGAATACAGTCACAGAAACCCAAGGCAAACAGAAACCAAGCCTGTGCACATACTATGCACTTGGTATCTGCAGACATGGGAAATCTGGAAAAACAGATTGGACGTGCAACTATGACCACCCTAGAAAATGCCGTGCCCATATGACAACAGGAAAATGCAAACTCCCTTCCTGTAAGCTTTTTCACCCTGAAATGTGTACCTCTTCAGTACAGGAAAGACTGTGCTATAACTTAAATTGCCAGGCACACCATCTAAAGGGGACAAAAAGATACAAAACATCCAGGCAATGGGAAAACCTGGGTAGCCACGGCCACTCAAGAGGGAGAGGTTTTTTAGTGCCAGGAAGGAAAAAAAACTGGCAGGAAATGGCAGAAATTGTACACCAAATCCAGTCATTCCTGGAGTGGAACCACAGTCGATGGCCTCCACTCCAAACCAACAGATACAGATACTAATGCCGGAAAAAAAATCCCCCCCCCCAGTACCAACAATACCACCAGTCCGATGACATTCTTCTTTGCAAATATACAGGGTCTAAAGCCATCAACAAACAACAAAATACCTTTCATCCGTGGACTGCTTGCAGAGGCAAAGGCAATGTTCGCGGCTTTCACTGAGACCCACATAAAGAATCACTTAGACAGTGAAATATGATCCCAGGTTACAACCTATACAGATGTGACAGAGTGAACAGGCAAAAGGGGGGGGGGGTTGGCCTGTACATTGCAGAGTCACTTGTTTGCACAGAACTGCTTAATGCCTCAAATGATGTAGTGGAAGTTTTAGCAGTAAAGGTTGAGAACCAAAACCTAGTCATTGTGGTAGTCTACAAGCCTCTGGATGCAACATCCCAGCAATTCCAGGAACAGCTGTTAAAAATTGACCACTGTCTGGAAAATCTTCCAGCTCCTGCACCCAACATCTTCCTCCTGGGGGATTTCAACTTAAGGCACCTAAAATGGAGGAATATAGCAAATAATATTGTTGCAGTAATAACACCAGGAGGGAGCTCTGATGAAAACTCACACTCACACGAGCTTTTAAATCTCTGCACAAAATTCAATTTAAACCAGCAAATAATAGAGCCTACTAGAATGGAGAATAAACTAGACCTCATCTTCACTAACAATGATGATCTGATAAGAAATGTCACCATATCAAAAACAATATACTCAGATCACAACATAACTGAGGTTCAGACATGTATGCGCAGAGCCCCAGACCGACAAAATGAGATTAGTCACGAGGGAGCATTCACCAAATTCAACTTCAATAATAAAAACATAAAGTGGGACCAAGTAAACCAAGTCCTAACCGATATAAGCTGGGAAGATATACTAAGCAACACAGACCCCAACTTATGCCTAGAACAGATTAACTTGGTGGCACTCGATGTATGCACAAGACTTATTCCTCTAAGAAAAAGGAGGAGTAGATGTAAAATAGAAAGAGACAGGCGCTCTCTTTACAGGCGATGGAAAAGAATAACAGAGCGGCTAAAAGAGGTCAATCTATCTGAAATGCGTAGGGAGACACTGGTCAGAGAAATAGCAAACATCGAACTTAAGCTAAAGGAATCTTATAGGAGTCAGGAATCGCGGGAAGAACTAAAAGCCATAAATTAAATCGAAAGAAACCCAAAGTATTTCTTCTCCTATGCCAAATCAAAGTCGAGAACAACGTCCAGTATTGGGCCCTTACTTAAACAAGATGGGTCCTACACAGATGACAGCAAGGAAATGAGTGAGCTACTCAAGTCCCAATATGACTCAGTTTTTAGCAAGCCACTAACCAGACTGAGAGTCGAAGATCAAAATGAATTTTTTATGAGAGAGCCACAGAATTTGGTTAACACAAGCCTATCTGATGTTATCCTGACGCCAAATGACTTCGAACAGGCGATAAATGACATGCCCATGCACTCTGCCCCAGAGCCAGACTCATGGAACTCCGTGTTCATCAAGAACTGCAAGAAGCCCCTATCACGAGCCTTTACCATCCTATGGAGAGGGAGCATGGACATGGCGGTCGTCCCACAGTTACTAAAAACAACAGACATAGCCCCACTCCACAAAGGGGGCAGTAAAGCAACAGCAAAGAACTACAGACCGATAGCACTAACATCCCATATCATACAAATCTTTGACCACCCATCGAGAAACCCATCAGCTACACAACCCAGGGCAACATGCGTTTAGAACAGGTCGCTCCTGTCTGTCTCAACTGTTGGATCACTACGACAAGGTCCTAGATGCACTAGAAGACAAAAAGAATGCAGATGTAATATATACAGACCTTGCAAAAGCCTTCGACAAGTGTGACCATGGCGTAATAGCGAAACAAAATGCGTGCTAAAGGAATAACAGGAAAAGTCGGTCGATGGATCTATAATTTCCTCACTAACAGAACACAGAGAGTAGTAGTCAACAGAGTAAAGTCCGAGGCAGGCACGGTGAAAAGCTCTGTTCCACAAGGCACAGTACTCGCTCCCATCTTGTTCGTCATCCTCATATCTGACATAGACAAGGATGTCAGCCACAGCACCGTGTCTTCCTTTGCAGATGACATCCGAATCTGCATGACAGTGTCTTCCATTGCAGACACTGCAAGGCTCCAGGCGGACATCAACCAAATCTTTCAGTGGGCTGCAGAAAACAATATGAAGTTCAACGATGAGAAATTTCAATTACTCTGATATGGTAAACACGAGGAAATTAAATCTTCATCAGAGTACAAAACAAATTCTGGCCACAAAATAGAGCGAAACACCAACGTCAAAGACCTGGGAGTGATCATGTCGGAGGATCTCACCTTCAAGGACCATAACATTGTATCGATCGCATCTGCTAGAAAAATGACAGGATGGATAATGAGAACCTTCAAAACGAGGGATGCCAAGCCCATGATGACACTCTTCAGGTCACTTGTTCTATCTAGGCTGGAATATTGCTGCACACTAACAGCACCTTCCAAGGCAGGTGAAATTGCTGACCTAGAAAATGTACAGAGAACCTTCACGGCGCGCATAACGGAGATAAAAAAAACACCTCAATTACTGAGAGCGCTTGAGGTTCGTGAACCTGTATTCCCTGGAACGCAGGAGGGAGAGATACATGATTATATACACCTGGAAAATCCTAGAGGGACTAGTACCGAACTTGCACACGAAAATCACTCACTACGAAAGCAAAAGACTTGGCAGACGATGCACCATCCCCCCAATGAAAAGCAGGGGTGTCACTAGCACGTTAAGAGACCATACAATAAGTGTCAGGGGCCCGAGACTGTTCAACTGCCTCCCAGCATACATAAGGGGGATTACCAACAGACCCCTGGCAGTCTTCAAGCTGGCACTGGACAAGCACCTAAAGTCGGTTGCTGATCAGCCGGGCTGTGGCTCGTACGTTGGTTTGCGTGCAGCCAGCAGTAACAGCCTGGTTGATCAGGCTCTGATCCACCAGGAGGCCTGGTCACAGACCGGGCCGCGGGGGCGTTGACCCCCGGAACTCTCTCCAGGTAAACTCCAGGTAGCAGAGCAGGAGATGCACAAATTAACATTAAGATTGACAGCACTCTAATTACCAGACATAATGAGGGCAAATTCTAGGCCTATACCTAGACAACAACCTGAATTTCAGCACCCATATCCAACACATAACCAAAAAAGTATCCAAAATGGTTGGGATCCTCTCCAAGATACGATACTACGTGCCGCAAAATGATCTTCTCACACTATACCACTCACTTATTTATCCATACCTCACCTATGCTATTTGTGCTTGGGGATCAACTGCAGCAACACACCTAAAGCCAATAATAACCCAACAAAAAGCTGCAGTAAGAATAATCACTAAATCCCATCCCTGGCAGCACCCCCCCCCCACTCTTCATAGATCTAAACTTACTCCCTGTTCAGTACATCCACACTTACTGCTGTGCAGTCTACATCTACAGGACCTTAAACTCCAATATCACCCTTGACCTAAAACACTTTCTTGATAGTTGTGACTGAACCCACAGGCATAACACCAGACACAAACATCTCTACGACATTCCCCGTGTCCGACTAAACCTTTACAAAAATTCAATATATGTCAAAGGCCCTAAAATCTGGAACACCCTACCTGAGAACTCTAGAACTGCAGACACATTCATCACCTTCAAAACTACCATTAGAAAACATCTTATCTTCCTGATACACCCCGTCAACTAACTACACGAATACCACCTGGTGGTTCACACTTACTCACTCACCCATTTGACCATAAACAGAAATATTAATCTCAATCTTAAAATAATGAATCCTGTGATACTCCAATACTGAAACTATGTACTGTGCCAAAACAAAAGCATTCACATTGCTAAACTCACAAACTAATATTTAGTCACTTAGCCATAATACCAACTTACCTCATAATTTGTAATATTTTAAAATTAAGAATTAAACTAAGTCTGCCCGAAATGCCTAGCCATGCTAGGTGTTTTAGTGGTACACTCTGTAATCATTATTTTACTACATGTAAACCACACAATAACCAAATTCTGTAAACTCAGCATTGCAATCCTTATAGAGAATAAACTTTGAATTTGAAGGAATACAGTCATGGGTGGGGTATCTGAGCTTGGGATTTTATTGGCAAGGTTTTTTCCTATACTGGAGAAGAAATTATTGAGTCTGCTGTTTCAGCTGGTGGGAGTTGGGGTTCATCTGGTTTTGTTAATTCAATTTCGCTATTTCGTGATATCTTTTTTGTTCCTAGAATTTCTGATAGGGTTTTCCAGGTCTTTTTTATATCACCTCGTAAGTTGGATAATCTGTTCTCATAATACAGTTTTTTAGCCCTTTTTATCAGGCTGGTTAGGACTGACGAGTAACGTTTTGTTTGGTCTCCGGTTATGTGACCCATTCTGTACTGTTTTTCATATAGGTGCTTTGTATTTATGGATTTGAGGATGCTCGGTGTTAGCCAGGGACTTTTCAGTCTCTTAGCTGTCATCTGTTTAGTTTTTTGGGGGCAGTGCTTGTTATAGAGGTATTGGGTCTTTTCTGGAAAATTATTAATACATTCGTCAATATCTGTATAGATTTCTAGCTCAGTGTGTCAGTCAATGTTTGTCACTGCTGCTGTGAAGTTATTAATGGCTGTCTCATTGTGAAGTCATTAATGGCTGCCTCATTGTGAAGTTATTAATGGCTGCCTCATTGTGAAGTCTGAAAGTGACTTTAGTAGTGTCTTGGGGTAATTTGCCAAGGTTTGTGATGAGGAAGGTAGGGTAATGGTCTGTGGTACTGTCTGTGATTATGCCTGATTTTAAAGGGGATGTGGTGTTGGTCCAGATGTGGTCAAGTAGGGAAACACTAGTCTCTGTAACTCTTGTAGGTTTTGTTACTGTTGGTAGCAACATGCAGTTACTCATAGTGTTTGTGAATTCAGTAACGTGTGGGTCCTGGTCTTGCAGGAGATTTATATTGAAGTCACCTGAGAGTAAGTGATCTTTATTCATGTGTGCATCAGTTATCATACTTCCTAGGTTTTCACTAAAACTGCTAATATTTGACTGTGGTACTTTGTAGATGTTTATCACTGTGAGAGGTTTTTGTAGGTATTTGGATTTGAATTTAGCTATTATATATTCCCCATGTTCATCCCTTGTGCAAGTATTAGTGATACATTCTAGTTGGTCTGAATAGTATACAGCTGTGCCACCCCCTTGTTGATCTAGTCTACAGTTGTGTATGGCTGTGTAACCAGGAATGGCATAGACATCTGTAGTATCAGGCTTTAGCCAGGTTTCAGTTAGTGTAATGATGGACATATTGGCATGCAGGGAATTTAGTAATGCTATGAGGTCATCGTAATGTTTGCTTAAAGATCTGATATTGTAGTTATAGACAGTTATGTTGTTGTTGGCTCTGAGAAGTGCCTTTGATTGTTCTGCTGTGTAGTAATTACAATAACTGTTTGATTCATTTAAGTCATTGAATCAGAGGTTGGTATCAGGATCAATGCTTGTAATCATAAGATTTATAGTGAATCTATAGTTAGAATTAAGTATAAGACAAAGTAAATATTCTAAAGCTATAAAATAGCACCTGAGTTATTTTAACAAATGTAAAAAATTTGAGCTAAGGTAGTTCTTTAAAGCTAAAATAAAGGAGACAATATAAAAGGGACTAATATAAGTTGTGGTGAACAATAAAGTGGTAATCAAATAAATGAGCTTGGGAATATAATCGCAAAATAGTGAACTTATTACACTTTAGCACCTGAGAATAGCACCTTGATTATAACATTCATATTATTATGGCACACTTCTCCACTATATGTACATTACAATGTCATGCAGAACCCTCCATAACACTATATGACTTTAATAAATTTGGTAGAAAAGAATTACAGTTTTGATTATTAACCTAAGATTAATAATTAAAACTGTAATTCTTGATTAATATTTGAGAGGATTACAGATATTGATTAACATTTGAGAGGATTACAGATATTGATTAATATTCGAGAGGATTACAGATATTGATTAATATTTGAGACGATTACAGATATTGGTTAATATTTGAGAGGATTACAGATATTGAGAGTAAGTATGTATTGATTATAATGGTTTAACTAAGTTCATGATATTGAGCCACTGGTTCTGGAGATTTCTGACAGAGTTCCAGATTTTGGGTCCTCTTATGGAAGTTTTTGAAAAGATTTAACCTGACACGGGGAATGTCAGAGATTTTTGTGCCTAGTATTGTGTCAGTAGTCATTCCACTGTTGACCTTGCTACTGGAAAGACACAGTCGCTCTTCACTCAAGAAGTCTCCCTTCGATCCCCGCTGGGGAGGGAAATTTATATACTACAAGCACCACCTCCTTTTTCACAATGCTGTCGCATCGTGTGAAAATCAAACCTGTGAATGGCTAGCTTTAGCTACCGCCGTTAGGACTGCCTGCAGGTCAAATTTACGGCAATCAGCTCTCTGAAGGACTCCTAACAGGAGTCTTCTGGCAGGGCTGCATCTGCCCTTGTTGCCACCTCCCTAATTAAGAACGATAATAAATTTGTTGAGTTAGGCATAAGAATTAACAACTGGGCGTCTACACTGCATACTGAATTGTTTGCAATCCTAATGGCGCTAAAGCTAACCTATGACACCGAGCTTGACTCTATCATCATTACTGATTCTATGTCATCACTGAAGGCTCTTGACTCATATAATGACTCAAACAACATGCTCATTGGAGAAGCCAGGTACAGATACTCAAAAATCAGGGACAAAGGAGGTAATGCACAATTGCTATGGATCCCATCACACATTGGATTACTCCTTCATGATAAAGTTGATATGTTAGCCAAGAAGAGTACCCAGAAGAAGAATGTAGAATATAACTTTGGTATATCTGTGTCTAGCATTAGGAATAATATTAGGAGAGAAATAAATAATGAAAATGATTGTTATAGGAATGGAGTTAGAAGCCTGAGTAGATCTATAACCCAATATGATAATATGAACGTAGATAAGTATGTTTATGGAGCAACGTACAATGTGAACAGGATGACTGATGTTGTAGAGGGCAGGGTTGGCTTGGTTATAAGTACTTCTGGCACGTTTGGGTGACATACAGAATTGATGATCAAACTAAAAAATTGTAAATTATGTGATCAGGATATGGTCCATGTCTTTGAAACATATGTGCTTAACTGTCACTTATTGAGGAATACAGTGGACAGACAGTTAATAACCTATGTGACGTGTCAAGTTATCTTATTAATGAAAATAAGATACGATTTATACCTAAAGCTAATTTGCTAAATTTGCTTGTAACAGATAAGTGAACTGTAGATATGTAGATATAAACCCATATGTACACCTGTTGACCCTTTTGGGGCCTAGTTCCTAGGCCTTTTGTGTATCCATATGCTCTTGCGCTACCGTCCACAGGATGGATATGGGGTGCACAATAAACTAGCCACATCGGTGGCAAAATCTATAAATCTTGAAGGACTCCTTCATTGTTGTCTGCGCAGACGATACTGAAGCATCAGAACTAATGGACGACTCTTCAGTCAAGACCCTACAAACACAACAATTCACCATATCACTGTCACCTTTCTCTCAATTGAAGCACTGAAGGCGACTATCGAGGAACAAATTGGATTTATAGTGTATTTTAGCACCCTTTTGGTTCATTTGCAAGAGTAACTCAAAAGTAATCTACAGACTTATGAGGAGTTATCTTCAACCAGATAAAATATTATAAGCCATGCTTTTCTGATGGAAAAGTCTCTGATGACTCCACCAAAATCCAACGAACACTGGATGTCATATTCTATGTTCATGGCCGTCAGGTTCACAAGCCGCCCTTGCTTCATGCTCGGTCATAGCCGGATCTTACTACCACACTGTTGTTCACATACTGACCACAATCAAGCAGTCATACATACTGCAGAGCCCTACACACCCAGGATGATGATGTGCTGCGAGTCATCCTCGCATCATGCAGCTGACGACGCGCTTGCACTGATGATGTAACACCAGCAATCAGATGACTCAACATTACAATCCCACCACAGTTCAAACTCTTGCATACATTTTCTCTTTTTGCGGTTCTATCTATTCTCAGTATAATGTGTGTCATAATATTTTTCATCATTTGGTGGGGGCCCCTTCTGGTAGGGGCCCATTTCTGGTGGGGGCCCAGGGCCCCTCCCCTAAATCCGGCCCTGAGACTTGACATATGCAAGTGCGTGGCCTCTTATACCGTAATGATCAAGCTTGAGGAGTAGGATCCTGTGATCTATTTTATCAAAAGCTTTCTTAAGGTCGATAAAGAGTTCAAGCATTTATTCGTTTTTTCAGGTGCTGTGTAAGGTAGGTCTATCATTTTTATTATTGTGTCATTTGTGCTTTTGTTTCTGAAGCCAAACTGGCAGGGGCTGAGGATGCTTTGTGATGTTATGAAAGAGTATAACCTTTTGTGTATGAGCTTCTCGAAGATTTTGAAAAGTAAAGGCAAGTTTGATCTTGGCCTATGATTGTTTACATCTGTTGGGTCACCACCTTTATGTATCGATGTAATCCTAGCAATTTTGAGTGATGCCGGGAAAGTGTTGGTTTCTAGTGATTTGTTGTAGAGTAATGCAGTGGTAGGTGAAAGGATTTGAGCCGCTCGTTTGTTAAGTAGGAGGTGGGTTTATAGGGTTTACATTTCCTAATTTATTTATTTTTGAGGGTTAATAATCATGGTAAACTCAGTAGGCTCTGTTGGTGCAAGATAGAGAGATGTTGGGAAGTTTCCATCTAGATAATCATTAGCTTGGGCATCGTAAATTGGTATTTACTAGGCGAGATTTGATCCTTTGGTTGGAGAAGAAGTCTTTATCTTTGTTAGCTGTATCCAATAGTCTGGAGTTTCGGTTCGTTTGTTTTTGTTAGTTACAATTATTACCAGCTCAGTTGCGGTTTTGTTGGTGCCAGGTCTGGGAGAGTGTCTTCCAGGTCTTTTTAATATCTCCTTTCGTTTCAGTGATTCTATTAGAATAGTAGTTGCTGGGACTTTCTGATTAATTTGGTGAGGACTGACGTATAGTGTTTTATAAATTCTTTAGTTATTAAGACTCTTCTATATTGTTTTTCATATTGATGTTTCATACTTATGGATCTTAGGATGCTGTTAGTAAGCCATGGGCAACTTGATCTTTTATTAGAGATCTGTTTAGTTTTTATGGGACAATGTTTGTTATATAGTCTATGTATTTTGTTTAGAAATATGTCTACCCATTCATTGATACCAACAGCACTGGAAAATTCTGTAGGCCAGTCAACTAAGCTTAGTTCTAGAGTGAAGTTACTTGTTGAAGGTTCTCGTATTACGACCCAAAAAGGATGATTGAAAAGCTAGAGGAGCAGGTAGGACTAGCAGGGAAAGTACTGCAGTGGATCAGTGAATACCTGATAGGGCCGATAGGCAGAAAACAAAGGGTGTGGATACGTGACAAGGTGTCAGAATGGGTGAATGTGTCGATTGCGGCTCCACAAGGGTCAGTCTTAAGTCCGGTGCTGTTTCTAGGACATGTGAATGATATGACAGAAGGGAAAGAGTCAGAGGTGTCCCTGTTCGCAAATGATGTGAAGCTAATGAGAACACAAGTGGGAAAGGATCAGGTAAGCCTACAAGGGGATCTGGACAGGCTGCAAGTCCGGTCCGACAAATGGCTCCTGGAGTTTAACCCCAGTAAGTGCAAAGTCATGGAGTTTGGAGAAGGAAGAAAAAGGATCTTGGGGTGAGCATCATACCGAGCACATCTGAGGTGCACATCAACCAAATAATGGCTGCAAATAATGGCACCTTTGACCATCCCAAAAAATGCCGCACCCACATGACAACAGGAGTGTGCAACTTCCCTTCTTGTAACTTATTTCACCCAGAAATGTGTCACTCATCAATCCATGAAAGAAAATGCTACAATGCATACTGCCAGGCACATCATCTAAAGTCAGACTATGGGAAACGATAGAGAGGAACCACAACCTCTCTAGGGACAGAGGTTTTTTTAGGGCCAGGAGGAAAAAAGACTGGCAAGAAATGATAATCCTACATCACCTGAAAACACTTCTGGAGCAGAGGCACGGACATTGGCCTCTACTCCTGAAAAACTCCGCAGAGATCCACATAAAAGATCATTATGACAATGAAATATGGGTCCCAGGGTATAACCTATTCCGATGCGACAGACTAAACAGGAAACAAGGGGATGGGGGGGTTGGCCTGTATGTCACAGAGTCGCTCATTTGTACAGAACTACTAAACACCTCAAATGATGTAGTTGACGTTTTGGTGGTAAAGATTGAAAACCAAAACCTTGTCATTGTGGTAGTATAGAAGCCTCCAGATGCAACTTTCCCAGCAATTCCAGGATCAGCTTGAGAAAATTGACCACTGTCTGGAAAATCTCCCAACTCCTGCCCCTACCTTCTTACTACTAGGAGATTTCAACTTGAGACACCTATACACAAATAACCCGCACATAGAAGAGAGGAGCTTACGACGACGTTTCGGTCCGACTTGGACCAGTTACAAAGTCACACTAACGAGAAGTAGAGCAGGGTACTGGGTATATATAGGCAGGAAGAGGTAGTGGTAGTAGTAGTGGTAGTCGGAGTAGTAGTAGTTTGTAGTAGCAATAGTAGTAGTAGTGGTGGTGGTGTTAAGTAGTATGGCAGAGATGGAAGGAAGTAGTAATGGGGAAGTAAGGAGGAGGAGCCAGTCAAATACAAAGAAAGGGGAGCACTGGAAATAAATGGTATAAAATACCGACACAATGGAAATATAAACACATGCAGTATAATGTGATCCTTTATTGACTGAGTTTCGCCCCACACAGTGGGCTTTTCAAAGTTCACCAAAACAGATCTACCTGGGTGGAGGTACGCGAGTATTTATAGTTCAGGTTCAGACATGCTGGGTCAGGTGGAGAATGGCTGTTCTGATTGCTCTACCGAGTGGGGTTATAGAGTCTAAAATCTTGGGTAGCTTGGAAGGGAGATTGGATACGTTTGTGAGCAGACCTTCTGCAGTGTTCTTCCATTCCTATGTTCTTATGTGGGATACCGAGAAGAAGTTTCTTGGCAAGTGGTTCAGCTCTGTTATAGAAGCCACTATTCTGGTTGAAATTGTCGGATATGCGATAAGGAGTATTCAGGTTCTTCGGTATTGAGGAGTTGTCTTCTCTGGCGAAAAGTCTTGAGTTTCTGTTAGTTTATTAAATAGTTGTGTGAAATTACTGGTGTGGTACACAGGCATTTCTTTGGGTATCGTCAGACCTGGCTTGGCGTAGTTTTATGGTTGTTCTACAAAGTGTTTGGAGGTCTCTTGTTGTTTCGCCCACGTATAATTTGCTGCAGTCATTACAAGGGATTTATGTATACCCCTGGGCAGAGGATGGAAGCTTGTCCTGTCCATTACTGGGGTAATGTCCTTGCTGGTCGTGGTTTGGAGGTAGATACTTGGAATGAGGTACTGGAAAAGACTGTTGAAACGTGTTTGGCATATGGAGTTGGTGGGGAGGACTAGGTATCTCTTTCGGCAGGGGTCTTTTGGTGTGTTGAAGATGTTGAATGCCCTTGTCTGCAGTCTCTGGATGATGTGATGTGGATGTGAAGTTTGGAAAAATACTTGTTCAATTATAGTGCATTCTTCCTCAGGAACTCATTGCTGCAGGATTCTGAGGTGCGCGCAGGAAAAAGCCTAATACTTACACCACGTTTGTTTGGTGTCGTGGTGAGAGTAGGAGTGGAGAAGATCGTTTTGGTTGGTGGGTTTTCGAGGGATAGACATTTAAAAACGAAGTTTCATGGTCAGATTGCAGAGAAGAACATCAAGGAAAAGGAAGAGTGTTGTCGACTTCTTCCAGTGTGACTGGATGAGGCCTCGACCTGGTTGAGCTTGTCTTGGAGAGCTTGAACGTTGAAGCGTTGGGAGTTATGAGGAGAATGTCGTCAACTTAACGGTGCAGGTGACAGACGAAGGGAATAATGTTGGAGAAACGCTCGACTTCCAGAACCTATACATGGAACATCTGGAAGACGAGCGTTTCTCCAACATTATTCCTTCGTCTGTCACCTGGCTCCGTTATGTTGACGACATTCTCCTCCTAACTCCCATACGCTTCAATGTTCAAGCTCTCCAAGACAAGCTCAACCAGGTCGAGGCCTCAATCCAGTTCACACTTGAAGAAGAAGTCGACAACACTCTTCCGTTCCTTGACGACCGAAACGTCGTCGTAAGCTCCACTTTTCTATGTGCAGGTTATTTGTGTATCGTTCCAGTCACGGTATTGTGCCTTTTTTTGTCATTTTGAGACATGTAAAATGGAGGAGTATAGCAAACAATGTTTTAGCAGAGATCACCCTGGGAGGCAGCTCAGATGAAAATTCACACAAACACGAACTATTAAATCTCTGCACCAAATTCACCTTAGGTTAGCAAACAGTAGAGCCTACAAGACTAGAAAATACGCTGGACCTCATCTTCACTAACAATGACGATCTGATACATAATATAACTGTATCAAAGGCAATACACTCAGATCACAACATGATAGAGGTACAGACATGTATGTACAGGGTGTCAGTGGAACGCCTTCCAACTGGACAAAAGAAACTAATGGAAAAATAAATAAAGAAATGAATTTAAGAAAAAAAGATAAAATGTTTGAGAATTTTATTTTAAAATTTAAATTATAAAAAAAAAATGGCTTAAATTCGGTTTGTTGGGTAGGAGTAGGTATGGCCCTGGGATAGTTCCTCTGATGTTATTTAGTAGGTTTTCCTTTGGGCAGATGGTAATCCGATGTTCGGAATTCCTACATTTGGGAAATGGAGCAAAGTAGTTTAGGTAAGGGCCGGTAGTTGTAGAAGAATGTTAATAAGTTTATACACCGTCTTGCCCCTTTATCTGGCGTCTATCCTGGAAGACCACGCCAGGAAGAGCTGACAAATAAGAGAAAATAAAACTGGTTACCCATAGTCATGATAATATAACATCTAAGAAAAAAAAGAATGATAAAGGCCAAAAAACATTACTGGTAACCAGCAAACACTAGAAAAGAACAAACAGTAATACTCCTGGTAGATCACCCCACCCGATTAGGAGAAGAGTGGAGGGCGAAGTGTACTCTCCAAACTTCCATCCACACCAGGTAAGGTCAATATTACCAGGAGTAGAAAATAACAAATCGGACACCAGGAACTAGTTTTGCCCCCGCCCGCCAGAGAGGGGGGGGGGGGTGTGCGCGCGCAACGTTAAATCTCTAATGATTCTGGTTGCCCGAACAACCTTAACCCCATTACACCTACTTTTCCCTCACAATACCCCCTTCCAAAACTTATGGACGGAGTCAATAAGTCAACGAACAGAGGGAAAAGCACTAAATACAACCCCGGCTCAGCCCAAACTGAAAAGTGGTTTTCAGAGCCAGAAATATAAACGACTTTAAACTTATAGGGGTGAATAGCCAGAGCCCATCTCAAGAGTCTGCTATTTGCCCTTTAAGTTTTCCAAGTACATTCAGTGGCTTGTGATCTGTTTCAAGCACAAAGGGTTTTTCCGTATAGGTAGTATTTAAATTACTTTACCCCATACTAAAGCATAACATTCTTTCTCCACAGTGGAAAATCTTTCTTCTCTGGGCAGAAGCTTCTACTGGCGAAGATACGGGGAAAAGGTGTTCCTCAAAAAAGAAGTAGTACAGCCCCGAGTCCAAAAGGGGGAGGCTCTGTTGGGAGAAAAATATTTTATTAATTCGGGGAAATTTTTAGAACAGGGGGTTTGAAAATATACTCTTAATTTCTTCGAAGTTTTGTTGGGCTTCCCTAACAACTTTTTTTTTTTTATATTTTTTATTTAAAACAACAAAATACATTAATAAAAAAAGAAACACAATATCTTCTTACAAAAAATTTTTAAAATTCCCCCTTGCTAAAGAACCGACGATTAACGTTGTTTGTCACACCTGTCCCCATCCCATATCATACATCCAAGAAAACTTTTTAAGTAATTTTTCATCTTTATTTTTTTAAACCCAAAGGGAAAAACCCCAAACCCACAATTCATTATTTTTTCCACTTTGTTATTTATTATTTTTAATCCACATAATCTTAAAACTCCTTTAAAATACTCATTTTGCCAGTGCCGACCCAGCTGAATTTTTTCCCCCCCCCCCTCATTATTGTCAGTCCCGACACAGCTGACATTTTCTACCCCCCCCCCCGATGTACAGCCCCCCTTTCAAAATAACATACATTAATTTCCCAATGAAGGTCTTTGAAAAAATTCTACAAAAATAACAGGGTCATATAAGCATGTGGAACGGCCCCGCAATCATATTTAAACATATACGCATGATATACAATAGGGTAGTGCACTTTTTCAAAAACAAACTAAATCATACATAAAATAAATCGCTAAATGCTTGTCTGAAAATAAACTAAATTTAAATCAGATAGAACAAACCCAAAGACTTTGGTTCCCCAAACACACCCTACATCCCAAAAAGTTAAGGGTTTACTGTTTAACACTCAATATAATAACCTTCCATACAAAAAAGGGGATATAAAACCCCCCTCAAATACTAATATTTTCGAACATATGCAAAATGTACATTTTAAATACAAAAATAAAAAAAAAAGGTGAAATGCAAGGCAAAATCTATCTTCAGTTTAAAAGTATATAAGACAAACCACTTATACATAAAAATATAACCTTCCAAAAAAAAGATTCTTATAACAATAAGGGGAAAACCCAAAATCACATACAACTTTTGACTCTGTGATTTTAAAAAAAAATTAAGGCTACATAATCCTACAATAAACTTTCCCCACATCAACCACCGTGCAAACAAAATCAACCATACCTCAAGGTTTCCCAAATTAAAACCAAGAGGGCCCCATGAAGAGCCCAAACCCCCTTCCCCTTCCCACCCAACCAAACGGAGTAAACGTTAAACAGTAATCCACGATATCCCCCGGAAAACAATTACCCCCCTTCCCCCAATAATTTTTTTGTTCCTACAGCTGTCCTAAAAAACTCGCCCCCAAACGCTTTATCCTAATTTCCCCCCCCACCCCCTCACCCCCCAAAAAACATACAAGTAATCAACTATTACATATCTGATAGCCTTCCCCCCCTTTTTGGGTCCCCCTTCCAATCTAACATTAAGCCCAAAGGGGTGTATTTTTCCCCCCCCCAAAAAAAAAAAAACCCCTTAAACCAAAAAAACTTACCACCCCAATCAGAAAAAAAAATATACTACTGAAAAGCCTTTTAATTCCCCACAAAAAGCGCATGACCCCTCTTTCACAAAACCCATTCGTCTTAGCTCCTTTTTTGTCTAACGCCCATAAAAAATTTAAAATTTACAATTTCCCTCCCTTGCCGGTTTTTTAAAAATTTATAATTCCCACCCATATTCCCCCCCCAATCATATGTGGGATACACGCCACCCCTTGCTTTTAATTCCTGACGACGACCCACCCCCCACTAACCGTTTTCCTTTGGTTTTTTAACATTGCATACCTTTTAAACATAAACCAAAAAAGTCTTCACACTCCACAAAGTCCCGCCACCCCCCATTTGCGGATACCCCCCCCATCACCTCCCCCCCCCAAAAGACCCTTTCCCCGCTGCCCGAAATACCCGCTTCACATATAGCCCCTTTCACTCTAACCCTAATCAATCAATCCCAGCCCTCCTGCCTTACCCAGTCTTACAAAACTTTCCCCAACCACGCCCCCATGCCCCACACATCCTTAAGCCCCTTTTTTGCATTTCCATAATACCCTGACTTTTTAAATGGGAAAATTTCCCGCCACTCCCCACCCCTTACTATAAATCACGTATTTACCACCACACCCTTTTTGTGAAAGGGTTTCCCCCCGGCCCTTAGACCCTCCCTACTCAAAGCTCTGCCTTCCCTTTTTCTAAATTTTAACCCTCCTCTCTCCTGTGCATCTCCCAAAAACAAAACCCCACAAATCTTTAGCCTATCTCAGTTACCCAACCAAACTCCCCCCCAAGGTCCCCCTACCCAAGCCCCTACCTCCAAAAACCCGTGTTTTTGTTTATTAACCCTCACCCCGAGCATTCCCAAAAATCTCATTACCCTTCCCACTTTCTTAAATTTTTCAATCCATTAATAAAAAATTGATCATCTAAAAACCCAAAAATTTCCCAAATATCCCCACTCCCCCCCAACCCTTCCCATCCCACCATCAACCAAACTAGAAAGGATTCTGCATATGAAAAGATTTTTGGGAAGTGGACACCCCTGCTTAAAACCCCTTCCCATGCTTACGGAACTACCCAATCTCCCATTTCCCGTATCTCTTGATGCATTCTCATACAAATCCCCCCCATAAAAAACCCCCCTCCCCCCAAAACCCTTTTCCCCACCTTACTCTCAATAAAAAATTTTCCCTATCCACATAATCATAAGCTTTCTCCCAATCCAACCTAGAATCCCTCCCTTTTTACTCCCCTAAAAGAAACCCGAATACGACCATGACCTCCCCGTTATCCTCCCCCCGGATCCCAAACTGCCCCGTATCACCACCCCATGACCTTCTCAGTCTATTCCCCAAAAAATTTTCGCAAAAACCTTGTAATCACGCCATCAAAGTATTGCACGGTAAGCCTCAACTCTACCCCCCCCCTTTTTTTGGGACCAAAACTATGACACCCACTTTGCGATAGCCCAACTTTCCCACTTTAACATATGGCCAATAGCCTTACAAAACACTGCCTAAACACCCCCAAAGTGCCTATAAAAAAATTTGGTATACCCTCATCCCTTGTGTTTTTCCCCCCCCTCTCATCCGAAAACTGCCTCTTCCACCTCAACCCCACTTTCCAAACCCCCAACCCCCCTCTCTCCCGCCACTTTAACCTATGGGAACCCCCCTTTTTAAAAATACCCTCCCAGGAACCCCCCCCCCTCCCAAACCCCTTTTTTCCTAAAACCCCTTCGCATAGAGATCATATTTCCGTATTTTGGATAGGATCGACCCCCTGGGAAACCCCCACCCCAGGGGTTGTCTCCCAAATTTTAAATGGGGTTACACTCTGTCGGGCCCCCAAATTTACGTAAAAAATACCCAACGGCTTATCACCCCAAAAACTCCTCAACCCCGCCCTAACCCTAATTGCTCAAACCTTCATTGTGAATTCAGCTATTTTACTCCGCAGTTGTCCTATATCCCTCCTACCCCTCCCCCAACATAACAATTGCAACTGTTTCCCCCCAAAAATTTTGCAACCCAAAACCCCCTCGCCCCTCTCGTCCCCCCCTTAAAAAATTCGCTATTCCAGGGTTTTTCCTGCATTTCCCCCCAATCTAAAGCACCCCGTTCCTCCTCCCAAAAAGGGAACCCCAATCACTGAAAAAAGGGGCCCCCCCTCCTTAAAAACCCTTTCATTTAATTTCCCTACCCCCAATAAATACGCACCCCCCCATCCCACATCAAATCTGCTATTACCGTTGATCAAAACCCCCCATGAAGGTTTGCACCCCCCACAAAAATCTATACCCGCTTAAAATAAATTCTGTCAATCCCCCTTCATATCCCCCCACGACGAACGTATGCTCCCCAGGGAACCCCCCCCCCCCACCACATCAACAACCCCAATATCCGAATACATCCCTCAGCAAACTCACACACAAAACCCCCCCCTCTCGGTTTCGAAACACCACTCTAATCACACAATTCCAATCACCCCTATTCGTTAAGCACAAACCTCTCAAGGTACAGCAATACTTGACAAAAACACTTTTACCCGAATTTCTGTTTCTGGATGTAAAATCCCACAAACTAACTCGACCTCACCCCGACCCATCCACCCTCACGATCCCCCCACCCCCCCCCCCTTTCCCCCAACCAAGACACCAAAGGGGTGGTCTCCTTTACCGCAACTGACCCCACCTTTTAATTGCAAACCCCCGGGTTTCATACACCCATATCCTTTCACCCTCAACACCTACCAGCCCCGTGATTTGCTCTTCAAAAAGCATATGTCAAAAACAAACCGCCTTTAAAAACCAACCAACCAAAATTCTTGACCTCAGTCTTTAAATCCTTAACATTAAGCGTGACACACTGAAAAATTACAGAAGGGGCGGTTTCCCCCCCATGCCTTGGGTTTACCCCCTGCACTTTTCATATTTCGGTTTTCCTTTTCCACCTCGAGTTTTCCTGTCTCACTTCCCCCTCCCTTTCCCCCTTTCAAATCAGGCACACTCTACCACATTGTCCTCGGCCCACAAACCCTGCCCCTGATTCTTCCCCCGGCCTTCCCGGGGGAATGACCCCTCTTCTCTGTGCCGCAGTTCGTTTCCTAGAACTCCACCAATATCCCCTCCGACAAATTTTCCTAGTACCCCACGGGCCCCACATCTCCCCCCAAACTTACTCAAATCTTCCTCAAAATTTGTTGTCCCCCAAAAATTCCCCCTTACATGAACTGAGGGCACCTTTTGGGACAGGGTTTTTTCCTCATCCAAAAAATCCTTTATCACATCTGCCAATAACCCTCTGGGTTGAAACTTCCGGAAAGAAAGTCTCCCCAATGTCACCTTCAACCCCCCGACGCCCCCGGGAGAGTGACACATGCTCCGCCCCTCCACCTCCCGGTGACCCTCTTTGCTCCGAGGTCATTTCCTCCGGCCTCCGAGGCATCAGAGCCAGGCACAAATTTCACGACTGCTGAATCACAAGGGGTGTCGAGAATTCGAGAAGCCCCCTCCTAGACATGGCTGCCATGTCTCAAAAAGACACATAGACACATGTTTTTCCTTTGCCCCCAAGTACACAAAACCTTGTTCTACAAACCCACACGTAACAAGGGTGGATGGCCTTGTTTAAAGGTCATTTTAAGGGTGTAAGAACCTTCCGGCATTTTTCCTATGGACCATCCCCCCACACCCCCCTTGTTGCAGAAGTACTGTCCCTAACTTCGAAAAAACTCCTGCAGGCCATAACCAGCCTCGAAAGGTACTTCCGACCTTACCCATTGAAGTCTTAGAAACGTCATGTAAACAACATCCCCGGAATTCACATCTACTTTCTCCCGGGAATCTCGACAATTCTTGTGTAGTAAACGACCGTAGAAAAAATTTTACAAAGTTCTTGTTTAAACATTAAGGCACGCCCTACAATTCCTCGTTGGAAACCTATGTACCCTGATGATGTTTGGGAGAAGGGCGTTCATCGATCTCCATTAAGTACCACGAACCGCTCTAGCAGTAATTACTCTCCTTTCGTAGTTCCCCCTTTATTCCCCAAAGACAGCGCACGTCCTCACTATCAAAGGTTGTTCTGAATAAAGGGAGTCGCCTGAAAACAGCAGAGGGGGGCCCCAGACAAAAACCTCCTCCACCGTGGTCAGGCGCAATGACTCAAAAAAACAAAAGTTCCTTGACCCTTTTTTAAATAGTCGTAAGAACGAATTAACACTTAGATTTGGTATAAGTTTTTATAGAATTTCAGATCCAAAGGGAAATCTTTAAAAAATTTTTGGGAGCGGGAAGTACTTTCTAAAACACTTTGTCTTTTTAGGGAATGTGAAAATTTTTATCAGAGATAATAACCCCAAGGGATTGTCCCCTTTTGTAGCCAAGAAAGCACTTTTGGGTTTAAAATGAAGTCCCGAGTTTTTTAGTCTTTCAAAAAAACGATAGTGATTTAATGGTTTCCCGACATTTTCATGATATAAATATATCAAAAAACACGATACATTCTTTAGATCAAAAGAAATATCTAAAGCCAATATACGTGGCACACGCGGTAAAAAAGCCAAAGGCATTTTGCGGTATTGCATTAGACCTTTTAAGTAGGGAAAGCAGTCGTATGGTTATAGAGTCTGGTGTGTAAGGCACTTGATGGAATGCTTGTGAGATGTCTAATTCCGAGAAGAATTTGCAGTCATGGAAATTTATACAAGTCATGATCAATTACTGGCATGGGTTCTGCAATTCCCATTTAGTTATAGTATTCAGATAACGAAAATCTTGTGCCAGTCGGAAAGTATTATCGGTTCTTAACCTTAACAAACTGGTGAACAGAAAGCGACTTGAAAGGTTCTTTGATATTTATGTTAAATAGTTTGTCACCTCATTATCAAAAAGTTTGCGTAAGTGAACGGGGAACAGGGTTTAGATTTTCCGCCTTACTGGTTCATGATACGAAAATTCAATCTTGTGTACAATAGTGGTGGCAAGTCCTGTACTTGTGAATACGTCAGAAAATGTGTTTACTAAGGCCACTGACTTGAGACTTTTGCCTTTTCGACAAGTCGTTGTTAATGTTGACATTGACTCTTTGGTGAGGGATCATGGTTAGATGTCAGTAGCTCCTTCGATTCTGTAAAGACTCGTCATCTTAATACAAATTCTACATTCGTACGGATCCCACTTGTATCCAAGCCGAAGAAGAAGTATCTTCGTCAAGGCATTTACGCAAAGATTAATTCTCTTCGATGGTACCGTTTCAAAATATTGGAGTGATAATTCTTTCTTTACCCTTGACATCAAGATATAATTACCTTATTGCAGACGTTCACTACTTATACGGTCCGCGCCTGTAATTAGCAATTTGTTGGGATTTGTAGGTAGGAGAACTAAAACTTCATCACCAACATTAAACGTGCGTTGGAGCTTTTATGGTCAAATAGATTTGTATGTTTCATGACATCTCTGGTTTTTATGACCAACATCTGCGGTTTCTTCCAACCTTTCCCTTAGATCTAAAGAAACTGATAGCTGTTTTTGAACCTCAGGTTTGATATCTTTGGACAAAGTACATCAAAATAGATTGTGGACACGAGCTGGTCTCCATAAAGGCAATTCGAAATGGGGAATAACCAAGGGAATCACTTGGAATATCGGCGCATTGCGAGAAAAGAGCACATAGTAAAAATCTATGCCAATCCGTTGGTTTAAACAATACAAGTTTTTTAGTATTGGACTTTAGGATGGCCAGTTGACGCTCCACTCTTCGTTACACATCGGATGGTAAGGTCCCCGGGGAAGTGGGTGACCAACGTGATACTATGCCCTCTTTTTAACACACACAAGTTGATAATCGTGTTCCATTAATTCTGAAGTGAATTGTGCCCCTTTATCCGGAACAAGATTTCACGAGGGTTACCTACACGTGAGAAAATAGAAAATAAGGCTTCTGCCGAATTCTATGGACGTAATTGGACTTTAAGGGTACCGCCTCTGGGAAGTGGCGCGTAGTCAACATCGTTAAAATATAGTTATGGCTCCTGATGAAACGAGGTGTGATTGGACCAACCTATATCTACGCATACCTTGCAATAAGGGACTGAAGAAAATGGCATTCATTTACATAGGAAACTCTCCCTAGTTCTACCCTTCTGCGTGAACGTTGACATACGTGACATGATCTGCAGTATTATAAGGTCAGAGGACAGGCTAGGCCAGAAATATAGGTCTGATTGTTTTATAGGTCTTCTATGTGAAAAATGGCCAGGAGACTGCATAGTCATGCGAAATCTTTAAATTGGTTTCACGGCACATTCCTGCGGAATGACTAAACAGGCTTCGACCAACGTCATTGGGTTTGTTCCGCAGACTCTATAGTCTTGTTGCAAAAAAGATCGTGTTTGAACTCAAACTTGTAAGGAAAATTTCTTTCTCTGGGTCACCTTGCACATTTAAAGCTAACTTCCGAGATACTCTAAGAAGGACAAGTCTTTTGAAGACCCTCTCTAATTCTATATGAGACAGCTCGATTGGCTTTCCTTTGGAAAGAAACTAAATGTGGTTGGATAGGTTTTACCTTAGACTTGAGCTCTGGTAACGACGTTAATCGAGTCGAGTTGTTGTATAGATTGTGCCCACGTAGTTTTCCACTGGCGTCGGCGTTGTCCAGTTCAAGTGACTGCTTACTAAAGGTGTTACCGGAGTTTTTGTAACCATCAGCTTCTGATTTAGGTTATCAACTGAATCTCATCTGGAACTATTCTGTGAAGAAACAGAGATTTTAGGTTACAACCCTTCCTTGGAAGAAACTCAAATTCCAAAACAGTCCTTCTCAGATGGGAAAGCAGCCCCTGGGTTGTTCCCAACCAAACAGAACACGAGGTTATCGGGGCAACTACGGCATTACCCAGCCTGAGAACCTTTAGCACCTAACAAAAAAGCATTCCGACTGTTGGAAATGAATCGCTTCTTCCTAAATAGTCAGTTTAACTTTGTGGAACTTATAACGTGAAGACTTAGGTTAGGAAAAGCTTACTCGTAGATAACATAAGGAACATTCCTGTTGTCTCTAAGAAATGGTTGACACATTCATACCATTTGACTGTACTTCACTAAATGGTGCGTTTATGTTTGATTCAGTGAAGCATTTACGACATTTTCACCTTTTTTTCTAGGACAGTCGGGCCTTCATGACCCACTCAATTACAGTGAAACTTTACTGTGAAGGCGTGGACTTCTTAGTTTCGGAGGTTTGGATCCCTCAGTTGCCGTAGGCACAACAGGCTTATATCTGACTACGCTCTTTAGGGTAGTTATTATCGAGCGCACGCTATATATCAGCAGCTTGTGACTTTCTGCAGCCGTAATGAAGTTTCGTTCTTTAAGGATTATTCGTTAAGTAGAGTTTTATCAGAAGAAAGAATTGATCTCTTACCTTCAGGTCTCGTAAAGATTCGAATCGTGGTCCAACTCGCCACCTATCAATCACGAATCAAATAATCTGAAAAGTGTTAGAATTGCATATAATTTTGATTAGGAGTTATTTTAAAGTGGTCTAAACTCCCGACCTGTTAATTGCTTGAGTAAGTTTTTTTGAAAGCCAGAAGTATAGTTTCTTCAGCAGGCTATAACTTAGAAAATAACATCAGGGGTCGTTAGAGTGGCATATAGGACGTTTAATGTGAACCTGACAAGTTAGTAAGCCAAGCTAGTAGCAAGAATCTGAGGGCAGTCAAGAGTGAGCAGTACTCTGAATATAGTAATATATGCCGCTATGTATCTTGTTCTGAGGAAAGGTGGTATTTGTGGCATCCTAATATTAGGTTCTTGGGAAGGATATTCTAGTACCCCGTCATCTATTTTCTGTTTAGATAGTTCTATCTTCTTGGCTTCTAATTCCAACCTTTGATTGTTCTAACTCCCTCGCCTTAGCCCTGTCCTTCAATTTCGCATTTTGATGGCTACCTCTCTCTGCATGAATTCTGTCTTCTCTAGCTATCCTTTCCTGTTCGATTTTATCTTCCGAGCTAGTCTTTCCTGGTTCTTTTTTCTCTTCTCGAGTTGTCTTTCCTGTCGTTTTTCTCTTCTCGAGCTAGTCTTTCCTGTTCTTTTTATCTTCAATAGCTAGTCTTTCCTGTCCTTTTTCTCTTCAATAGCCATTTAGCAGTAATGTAAACTTCAAGGCTTTGTCCAGTAAATCCCATTTCCTTCCCGCTTTCAACCAGAAATCTAAAGAATCCATCTTGTAAAAAAGGAAAGTTAAGCATCCAACTTCAACTGAAATTAAATTATTAACAGTAAAGGCTGTTACAATTGAGGGTCACAGTCGCACACTTTAAACTTCCAAATCAGAAAATGAAATAAATATTTCTCCCTGGAAGAATACACTTGTGGGTCAATATGATAATTAACCTTCACTAAGCAAATACACCACGGTTCACCAGGAGGGGTTATCATCAAAGTGCCCAGGTCAACAAAATAGGGTAACTTCCTAAAACCGACCTTAGAACCAAAACAAACGGTAAGTCAACCAGACTAACCAGAATGACTTGACACCTCAACTAACTCACCCTTTTCTATCTTAATGTTATTCTCACAACCAGTTGAACCTTCAGGACGATGTTGCTTCAAGAGTGTATTGGCAAGTCGCACATTGTCAGTGGAACGCCTTCCCAATGAACAAAAGAAAACTAATGGAAAATAAATAAATAAAGAAATGATTTAAGGAAAAACAAGATAAAATGATTGAGATTTTACTTTAAAATTTAACTATAATTAAAAAAAATATGGCCTTCAATTCAGGTAGTTGGGTAGGAGTAGGTATCTGGCCCTAGATATGTTCCTCTGATGTTATTTATGTAGGTTATCCTGGCAGATTGGTAATCCGATTTGTTTGGAATTCTCCTACCCAACTTGGATGGAGCACAAAGTAGTATAGGTAAGAGGACGTAGTTGTAGAATAATGTTAATAAGAATTAGTAACACACGTTTTGCCCCCTTATTCTGGCGTCTATCTGGAAGACCACGCCAGGTACAGAGCTGACAAATAATAGAAAATAAAAATCCCGGTTACCATAGTCATTGATAATATAACATCTAAGAAAGAAAAAGAATGATAAGGCCAAAATTCATTACTCGGTAACAGCAAACACTAAGAAAAGAAACAAACAGTAATACTCCTGGTAGATCCACCCTACCTGATTAGAGAAGGAGTGGAGGCGAAGTGACTCTCCAATTCTTCCATCCACACCAGGTAAGGTTCAATATTTACCAGGAAGTAGAAACTTTAACAAAATCGGACTCCAGGAACTAGTTTGCCCCCAGCCGCCTGACGAGGGGGGGGGTGTGTGCGCGCGCAACGTAACTCTCTAATGATTCCTGGTTGCCCGAACAACCTTAACCCCACTTACACCTACTTTTCCCTCACACAGGGCTCTGGACCAGCAGAATGTGAGCAGTCATGAAGGTCTCTTCACGAAATTCAATTTCAGTAACAAAAACATACAGTGGAATCAAGAAAACCATGTTCTAAATGAAACAAGCTGGGAAAATATCCTAAACAACACGGATCCGAACATTTGCCTTGAAAAAATGAATTCTGTGGTTCTTGAGATCTGCTCAAGACACATTACATTAAGAAAAAGAAAGAGAAGATGTAAACTAGAAAGAGAGAGACGTTTACTATACAGACGAAGGTGAAAAGTCACAGAGCTGCTGAGTGGGGCCAATATATCTGAAATACGAAGGGGGCACTAGTCAAAGATATTGCAAAATATCGAACTAAGCTGAAGGAATCTTATAGGAGACAAGAATCACCAGAAGAACTAAAAGCCATAAAGGAAATTGAAAAAAAAAATACTTCTTCTATTTGGCCAAATCTAAGAGAAAAACAACATTCAGTATTGGGCCCACTTAGGCGGGATGCGACATATGCAGATGATAGCCAAGAAATGAGTGAGATACTGAAGTCCCAATATGACTCAGTTGTTTCAGTGAGCCGCTGCCCAGACTAAGGGTCGACAATCCAAATGAATTCTTTATGAACGAAACCCAAAATTTGGTCATCCCAAAAATCTCGGATATTATTCTAACTCCACAAGACTTTGAAGAGGCAATTAATGACATGCCCATGCACTCTGTCCCAGGCCCAGACTCGTGGAACTCCACGTTCATCAAGAATTGCAAGAAGCCCCTATTGCGTGCCTTTAGCATTTTATAGAGGAGGGAGGATGGACACAAGGGTCATCCCACACACACTAAAACAACAGACATAGCCCTACTCCACAAAGGTGGCAGTAAAGCAATTGCAAAGAATACAGACCAATAACCCTTACAATCACTTATAAAAATCACTGAGGGCGGGGCCCCCCCCTCCCCCCCCCGTTTAAGAAGCCAAGATAGGCCAACCACCAGGATACCCATCAGTTTCAACAACCCAGGGGACTAACTCGGGTTGTAGAACATGTCACTCCTGCTTGCCTAGTACTGGGACCACTATGGACAAGGTCCGTGTGTGTAGAGGATAACAAAATACAGAATGTAGTATACACAGACTTTGCAAAGCTTGCGACATGTGTGACCATGGTGTAATAGCACAACCAAAATGCGTGATAAAGAATAACAGGAATGTTGGTAGATGGAAGTACAACTTCTGACAAAATAGAACACAAAGGAGTCATAGTAAACAGACGTAAAGTCCAGGCAGCACGGATAAAAAACTCTGTTCCACCAAGGCACAGTACTCGCTCCCATTCTATACCTCAAACTTCATTTCTGACATAGACGATGATGTAGCTCTAGTGCATGTTTCCTTTGTGGATGTCACCGGATTACCATGGCAGGTGACCCCCATCGAAGACACCGCACGACTCCAAGCGGCCATCAACTAATCTTCGAATGGGCCATCAGGAATATGAAGTTCATCGAGGAGGGATTTCAACATCAGGATATGAGAAACTTGAAGAAATTAAAAACGATATTCAGGGTAATTCCACAAAATTCTAACCATTACAATAGCCAGCAGAAAAGTAATGTGAAGGACCTGGGAGTGATAAGTCAGAGGATCTCGCCCTTCAAAGACCCAGCAATGTATCTACCTCATCCGCTAGAAAAGGATAGGAGAATAATGAGAGCCTTCAAAACTAGGGACGCCAAAACCATGATGATTCTCTTCAAATCGCTTGTGCTCTCTAGGCTGGAATACTGCTGTACACTAAACAGCCCCCTTCAAGGACTGGCGAAATTGCCAGCTGGAGAGTGTACAAAGTATTTCACGCAACATATATACGAAACCCTTTTATATATGACACCTAAACTATGGGAATGGTTGAAGATCCTTGATCTGTATTCCCCGAACGCAAGCGAGAGAGGATAATGATTAATATCAACTTGAAGGTCCTGGGGGGATGGTTACCAAACCTTGCACACGAAAATCATCCCCGTGGAAAGCAAGAGTCGGCACCGAAATGCAACATTCTCCCGATGAAAACAGGGCGCGCCACGAGTACTTGAGAGACAAAACAGTAGTGTCGGGTCTCCAAGACTGTTCAAACTGCCTCAGCTACATATGGGAATTACCATAGACCCCTGGTTGTCTTCAAGAAGGCACTGGACAGGCACCTAAAGTCAGTACATGACCAACCGGGCTGTGGCTCGTAAGTCAGTTTGCGTGTGGCCGGCAGTAACAGCCTGGTTGATCACACCCTGATCCACCATGAGGCCTGGTCTCAGCCGAGCCGCGGGGGCGTTGACCCCGATACCCTCTCCAGGTAAACTCCAAGGGACGTCCCACAGCTGCTAAAAACAACAAACATAGCCACACTCTACAAAGGTGGTAATAAAACAATAGCAAAGAACTACAGATAAATAGCGCTAACATCCCATATCTTAAAAATCTTTGAAAGGGTTCTAAGAACCAAGATCACCACTCATCTAGATACCCATCAGTTACACATCCCAAGGCATCATGGGTTTAGAGCAGGTCACTCCTGGCTGTCAAAACTATTGGACCACTATGACAAGGTTCTGGGTGCTCTAGAAGAAATAAAACGCAGATGTAATATACACAGACTTTGCATAAGCCATTGACAAGTGTGACCATGGTGTAATAGCACACAAAATGCGTGATAAAGGAATAACAGGAAAAGTTGGTAGATAAATCTATTCAATTCAAGTTTATTCTCTATAATGGTTACAATGTGGGGTTTACAGGTTTAGGGTATTTTGTGGTTTACATGTTATAAAATACTAATTACAGAGGGGGCCACTAGGACACCTAGCATGGCTAGGCATTTCGAGCAGACTTAGAGTAATTCTTAACATTAAGTCCTTACAGATTGTGAAAATTTGTCTGGACTGCCTCCTGGAGTTTACCTGGAGAGAGTTCCGGGGGTCAACGCCCCCGCGGCCCGGTCTGTGACCAGGCCTCCTGGTGGATCAGAGCCTGATCAACCAGGCTGTTACTGCTGGGTGCACACAAACCAACGTACGAGCCACAGCCCGGCTGATCAGGAACCGACTTTAGGTGTTTGTCCAGTGCCAGCTTGAAGACTGCCAGGGGTCTGTTGGTAATCCCCCTTATGTATGCTGGGAGGCAGTTGAACAGTCTCGGGCCCCTGACACTTATTGTATGGTCTCTTAACGTGCTAGTGACACCCCTGCTTTCATTGGGGGGATGTTGCATCGTCTGCCAAGTCTTTTGCTTTCGTAGTGAGTGATTTTCGTGTGCAAGTTCGGTAATAGTCCCTCTAGGATTTTCCAGGTGTATAAAATCATGTATCTCTCCCGCCTGCGTTCCAGGGAATACAGGTTCAGGAACCTCAAGCGCTCCCAGTAATTGAGATGTTTTATCTCCGTTATGCGCGCTGTGAAGATTCTCTGTACATTTTCTAGGTCAGCAATTTCACCTGCCTTGAAAGGTGCTGTTAGTGTGCAGCAATATTCCAGCCTAGATAGAACAAGTGACCTGAAGAGTGTCATCATGGGCTTGGCATCCCTCGTTTTGAAGGTTCTCATTATCCATCCTGTCATTTTTCTAGCAGATGCGATCGATACAATGTTATGGTCCTTGAAGGTGAGATCCTCCGACATGATCACTCCCAGGTCTTTGACGTTGGTGTTTCGCTCTATTTTGTGGCCAGAATTTGTTTGTACTCTGATGAAGATTTAATTTCCTCGTGTTTACCATATCTGAGTAATTGAAATTTCTCATCATTGAACTTCATATTGTTTTCTGCAGCCCACTGAAAGATTTGGTTGATGTCCGCCTGGAGCCTTGCAGTGTCTGCAATGGAAGACACTGTCATGCAGATTCGGGTGTCATCTGCAAAGGAAGACACGGTGCTGTGGCTGACATCCTTGTCTATGTCAGATATGAGGATGAGGAACGAGATGGGAGCGAGTACTGTGCCTTGTGGAACAGAGCTTTTCACCGTGCCTGCCTCGGACTTTACTCTGTTGACTACTACTCTCTGTGTTCTGTTAGTTAGGAAATCATAGATCCATCGACCGACTTTTCCTGTTATTCCTTCAGTACGCATTTTGTACGCTATTACGCCATGGTCACACTTGTCGAAGGCTTTTGCAAAGTCTGTATATATTACATCTGCATTCTTTTTGTCTTCTAGTGCATCTAGGACCTTGTCGTAGTGATCCAATAGTTGAGACAGACAGGAGCGACCTGTTCTAAACCCATGTTGCCCTGGGTTGTGTAACTGATGGGTTTCTAGATGGGTGGTGATCTTGCTTCTTAGGACTCTTTCAAAGATTTTTATGATATGGGATGTTAGTGCTATCGGTCTGTAGTTCTTTGCTGTTGCTTTACTGCCCCCTTTGTGGAGTGGGGCTATGTCTGTTGTTTTTAGTAACTGTGGGACGACCCCCATGTCCATGCCCCTCTCCCTAGGATGGTAAAGGCTCGTGATAGGGGCTTCTTGCAGTTCTTGATGAACACGGAGTTCCATGAGTCTGGCCCTGGGGCAGAGTGCATGGGCATGTCATTTATCGCCTGTTCGAAGTCATTTGGCATCAGGATATCATCAGATAGGCTTGTGTTAACCAAATTCTGTGGCTCTCTCATAAAAAATTAATTTTGATCTTCGACTCTGTCTGGTTAGTGGCTTGCTAAAAACTGAGTCATATTGGGACTTGAGTAGCTCACTCATTTCCTTGCTGTCATCTGTGTAGGACCCATCTTGTTTAAGTAAGGGTCTAATACTGGACGTTGTTCTCGACTTTGATTTGGCATAGGAGAAGAAATACTTTGGGTTTCTTTCGATTTCATTTATGGCTTTTAGTTCTTCCCGCGATTCCTGACTCCTATAAGATTCCTTTAGCTTAAGTTCGATGTTTGCTATTTCTTTGACCAGTGTCTCCCTACGCATTTCAGATAGATTGACCTCTTTTAGCCGCTCTGTTATTCTTTTCCATCGCCTGTAAAGAGAGCGCCTGTCTCTTTCTATTTTACATCTACTCCTCCTTTTTCTTAGAGGAATAAGTCTTGTGCATACATTGAGTGCCACCAAGTTTAATCTGTTCTAGGCATAAGTTGGGTCTGTGTTGCTTAGTATATCT
>NC_069411.1:15471789-15521829 GCF_026875155.1 Cherax quadricarinatus | reverse complement strand
CGGAGGGCCCGGGTTCGATTCCGGCGGGTGTGAAAACATTTCGACACGTTTCCTTACACCTGTTGTCCTGTTCACCTAGCAGCAAATAGGTACCTGGGTGTTAGTCGACTGGTGTGGGTCGCATCCTGGGGACAAGATTAAGGACCCCAATGGAAATAAGTTAGACAGTCCTCGATGACGCACTGACTTTCTTGGGTTATCCTGGGTGGCGAACCCTCCGGGGTTAAAAATCCGAACCGAAAATCTTTATCTTATCTTATATATATATATATATATAAAATTTATATATATATATATATATATATATATATATATAATATATATATATATATATATATTATATATATATATATATATATATATATATATATATATATAATACGCAAAACAAGCCACTGAGGGATGGAAGACAATAGATCTAGGTCTTTCGCACTTTCGTGCTTCGTTAGGAGCTATGTAATATTACAAGAGTTGCAACAGGTAGGTTGGGAGAAGAGATTTTCTCAGAGGTAAGTATGTGGCCTGACACATTAGCCCATCTCGTGAAAGAACGCAGTCTCCTGGTCAGACACTCACACCTTGGTCCGTCTTGTTCCCGAAGTGGGGTGCGGGATACCCTCCGAGGTTTACAGAAAGCAGCAGAAAATGACATGAAAGGCACAGTACCTTGACTGGATAAATACACAAGTACTCAGCACATAGAAGAGAGAAGCATACAACGACGTATCGGTCCGACTTTCACTGTTTATAAATCACACTAAAACAAGAAGGTGAGATAGCCAGTACATATAGGAGAGGGAAGACAGGGACGGGACTAAGAAACTTGACAGACATCCCCTGTAACCGCGTCAGATGAATACCAACTAGTCTAGTGTCATTACGAAATCATATTCGTTAGTATAATATATTTATTATTATTAATCCAATTTATCACTTCTATCACGCATCCGAAGATCAATGTGAGATGGAATCCACACCATGTGCACTCTGACCCCACTATCCACAATCCTACCATACCTGTGTCCGGCTTCTGACACGAGCATGCCACAATTTATACTTATGAGGAGATTTCAACCCAAGACACCTAAAATGGAGGAGTATAGCAAACAGTGTTTTAGCAGAGATCACCGCGGGAGGCAGCTCAGATGAAAATTCACACACACGAACTATTAAATCTCTGCAACAAATTCACCTTAAACAAGCAAATAGTAGAGCCTACAAGACTAGAAAATACGCTGGACCTCATCTTCACTAACAATGATAGTCTGATACGTAATATAACTGTATCAAAGACAATTCACTCAAATCACAACATAATAGAGGTACAGACATGTATGCACAGGGCTCCGGACCAGCAAAATGTGAGCAGTCATGTAGGTCTCTTCACGAAATTCAATTTCAATAACAAAAACATACAATGGGATCAAGTAAACCATGTCCTAAATGAAACAAGCTGGGAAGATATCCTAAACAACATGGACCCGAACATCAGAATTTAAAAAAATTCTGTGATTCTTGAGATCTACTCAAGACACATTCCATTAAGAAAAAGAAAGAGAAGATGTAAACTAGAAAGAGAGAGACGTTCCCTATACAGACGAAGGCGAAGAGTCACAGAGCTGCTGAGTGGGGTCAATATATCTGAAATACGAAGGGAAGCACTAGTCAATGAAATTGCAAATATCGAACTTAAGCTGAAGGAATCTTATAGGAGACAAGAATCACAGGAAGAACTAAAACCCATAAAGTAAAATTGAAAAAAAGAAAATACTTCTTCTCTTATGCCAAATCTAAGGGAAAAACAACATCCAGTATTGGGCCCCTGCTTAGGCAGGATGGGACACACACAGATGATAGCCAAGAAATGAGTGAGATACTAAAGTCCCAATATGGCTCAGTGTTCAGCGATCCACTGCCCACTCTATGGGTCGACAATCCAAATGAATTCTTTATGAACGAAACCCAAAATTTTGCCATCCCAAAACTTGCATTATATTTCTCACAGTATAAGACACAAGGTCCAATGACCCTGCTAACCCAACCATCCTACAACACAATGGTCCATTTTATACAATTCACCACTAAACGTCCATCATCCTGACCCCCCTAAATGCCGTACACACAAGTTTTCCTAACCATAACAATGCCGCTAACAGCGTACCTTACACATTACATAATAATGACGATATTCATATCAAAGCTATCAACATAAATAGATACCCAACAAAGTGTCACATAGTACCGGAGAGCTAACCTTTACATCTTACAGTACAAGACAATTTGTACCTCTAGTGCTTGGACAAGTACATACATGACTGTGTCCATACCTACACATTACCCACGCCACGCCCTTGTGCATGGAATCCGTACCCATGCTGCACTCCATGCACACCAAACACACTTCATGTATCTACAGCTATCATACGTCATGATCACCAGGACCAACACCTGGTTGACCCCTCCAGGGGAACCAACCTTTGGATCCCCCCTGTCCAGAATGCCATACATACCGGTCTCCACACAGCATGCCTCAAGGTACATGATGCAATCAATCAATCACATAAGCGACTCTTTGCTATATAAAAATTCATGAAAACACACCTGATTAATAAAAGAGAGCACTATTATACGCTCACCCACAACTGGGTTTATGTGTTCATCCAAACAACACGTTACATGAAATGTTCCCAGCCACCAAGACACACACCTTCCTCGCACACCTTACATCACACATTTTCTTATCAAAAGCATCACTCACGCCCTCGCATACCTCAAGAAGCCAGCTTCATTATACCCCTTAAGATTGTAACGCCCATAAATCCCTGACGTGGAAGCTACGATATCCCTCTGAAAAGTTTAAATGCCATCTGTTCCCAGTGAAGTTTACCTGGAGTTTACCTGGAGAGAGTTCCGGAGGTCAACGCCCCCGCTGCCCGGTCTGTGACCAGGCCTCCTGGTGGATCAGAGCCTGATCAACCAGGCTCTTGCTGCTGGCTGCACGCAAACCAACGTACGAGCCACAGCCCGGCTGATCAGGAACTGACTTTAGGTGCTTGTCCAGTGCCAGCTTGAAGACTGCCAGGGGTCTGTTGGTAATCCCCCTTATGTGTGCTGGGAGGCAGTTGAACAGTCTCGGGCCCCTGACACTTATTGTATGGTCTCTTAACGTGCTAGTGACACCCCTGCTTTTCATTGGGGGGATGGTGCATCGTCTGCCAAGTCTTTTGCTTTCGTAGTGAGTGATTTTCGTGTGCAAGTTCGGTACTAGTCCCTCTAGGATTTTCCAGGTGTATATAATCATGTATCTCTCCCTCCTGCGTTCCAGGGAATACAGGTTTAGGAACCTCAAGCGCTCCCAGTAATTGAGGTGTTTTATCTCCGTTATGCGCGCCGTGAAAGTTCTCTGTACATTTTCTAGGTCGGCAATTTCACCTGCCTTGAAAGGTGCTGTTAGTGTGCAGCAATATTCCAGCCTAGATAGAACAAGTGACCTGAAGAGTGTCATCATTCCTTAATCCTCCAGTCCTTATTCCTCCGTTGCATCCCATAAAATATCACTGCCAGTGCCCTGATTCTCTCCCTTACGGTCTGTAACCCCATAACGTATACACAAAGTCCGTGACTAGATAACCCATTGCATTCTGCACCAGCACCCATAACCTCCACATCTAAGCTTAACGCCCTTAAAACGCTAATCCCACCTCCACCCACCATACGTAAAACCCTACTAAACCACTCCCTCACTGGTTCCAACCTCGTACAAAAAAAAAAACGCATGAAAAACAGTGTCAATGTCCCCACACACACAACACACCCCACCCTCCTGCACATGCCTATTTGCCAACACTTCTCCAGATGGCAATATATTGTGGAGGAATTTAAACATTACCTCCCTTACCACAGCCTTCAGTCATAACCCTTCAAGCGGCCCCATATATCACTCCACACATACATCGGATATATACCTCCAACCTTAGCAACCACCTCCTCACCACCCACCTGAGCCAGTCTTCCTATCTTGACCCTGTGTGGGTCCCGCGCATAAATTAATAACATCAACATTCCCTCGCATATCTGGACATCTCTACCCTCACCCAAAGCCCCAAAACCCCTTCAAAACCCCATGACAAGCCTGTGCCGCAACCCACCCTCATCAAAAACTGTTTAACATAAGCCTAACATCCTTTGGTGCAGCGCCATAAACCCCCGCCCTCCCCGGCGTGCCGGTAGACCCCAAAAAATCTCTCGAAACCATAAGAATAAAGAAAAAAGAAAGGAGGATCACTGCAGCAAGCCTGTTGGCCCATACTTGGCAGGTCCTTTACAATCCATCCCACTAAAAAAAAACATTTAAGAACATAAGAACAAAGGAAAACACTGCGAAGGCCTACTGGCCCATGCGAGGAGGTCCAAAGTCTCCTCCGGTTAACCCAAAATGCACCCAACTAGTAGGTCAGGTCACATTGATTAAGGGAGGAACACGGCAACCGACCTGGTAGCAAAAGTATCAGGTCTAACTCACACCCCCCATCTACTCATGTATTTACCCAAACCCTATTTTTAAAGCTACAAAACGTTCTGGCCTTATAACGGTATTGGGATTTTGTTCCATCATCCCAATCTTTTTCCCAAAAACCAGTATTTTCCCTATATCCTTCCTGAATCTGAATTTTTCCAATTAAAACCATTGCTGCGGTCCGTTAGGCTAGTTTTTTCAGCACACATTTCATCCCCTTTTTTTATTCCTGTCTTCCATTTATACACCTCAATCATACCCCCCCTAATTCTACGTCTTTTCTAGAGAGTGCTTTTTGGGGGCCCCTTAGTCTATCCTCATGGGAAGGTTTTGATACATGGGATCAACTTTGTATCCCCCTTTGTACTTTTTCCGAGAATTTATTCCTTCTGTAATGGGTGAAAAAAATGTGCAGATAATCTAAATGAGGCCAAACCCAAGGATGTTAGAGTTGAAGAAAAACCTGAGGACCCCTATTTTTATGCTTCTTGATATAAAGCCCAAAAGGGTTCTATTGTTTATTGCGAAATTATGCCTGTTGTTTGGTTTCAGATTTGCAAACCCGAACTCCTAAATCTTTTTCGCAATCCCTAATTTTTTAAGATCTACTTTATTTAGTTTTATGTGGCATGGTTTTGCCTGTCCAACATTTAGAACTTTGCATTTGTCTATTTAAACTGCATCTGCCACTTCCCCGACCACGCATCAGTTATTAAAAATTTTCCTGGAGTGCTCGAATGTCCTGCAGAAGGAATTCGACGGCCTTTTTGGTGTATCGGAAAAACTTGCCGATGCGCTTTTATGCCCTATCTATGTCTTTTATGTAGAGGGAAAAACAGAGGGGGCCCAACATGACCCTGGGAAACACGCTCGTGACACTTCCCCACCTGTTTTCCCCCCTTTTATGCAAACTTCTGCTGCCTATTTTAACCATGCTCTATCCGGGAAAAAATTTCTCCTCCTTTTCCCATGTGTTTTTAATTTTTCCTCAATGTCTTGATGTGGGACCCTTAAAAAGCCTTACTGAAGTCCATATACAAATATATATTCATTCCCTGATTACCCCCTAAAATACCTTAGTAAAAAAATTTTAATAAATTCGAAAGGGCAGGAACCCCCCTTTGTAAAACCATGTGATTTTCTTTGATTAAATTTATGCTTTTAAAGGTGGTCGAACTGCCTCGGCAATTATTGTTCCATAAATTTTCCACTAGGGGTTAGGCTTTTGGTTATAGTTCGAAGCTAAGGCCTGTCCCCTTTTTTGAAAATAGTATCACATTTGCCATTTTCCACTTTCTGGCACCATGCCATTTTGTAGTGATTGTTGAAAGATTAGAAAAAGGTGTGCTAAGCCCCCTTTTAATTCCTTTGAACCTTGATAAGTTCATCGGGGCCTGGGGTTTGTTAGTTTTAATTTATCTATTTCCCTAAGGACCATGTCACTTGGCCCTAATAGTGCACATTTTTATTATCGTCCTGTTCTACATAATTTATATACGGATATCGTGGGTTTCCCCCTGTGTAAAAAATGAGAGGGAAATATGTTTTTAAAAAAATTTAACATTTCCTTACACGTCAGGAGCTGACCCCAGGAAATTTTTGAGTGGGCCCTTTTTGTCCCCGATCTTACTTCTGTATACCTGAAAAAACCTTTGGGTTAGTCTTCGATTCTCTTGCAACTTTAACCTCATAATTCTTTTTTGCTTTTCTAATTCCCTTTTTTATTTTTTCTCTTTAACTGAATATATCGATTTCTCAATTGCCCCTCTCCTCTTTTTGATTTGCCTATATATCCCTTTCTCTTTTGACCAATCAGATATTTTAATCTATTGTTCATCCATTTAGGATCATTTTTTGTTTGATCTGATTTCCCTTTTGGAACATAATTTGACTGAGCAGCTAGAACTATGCCCTGGAAAGCATCATATCGGCAACCATCACCACCTCCCTGACCCTTGTCAGGTCATTCCAGTTCAGCCCACCTAAGTAATTTTTCAGTCCTATGAAATCAGCCAAGCGAAAGTCAGGGACGGAGACTTGATTGCCATTATTAGGGGAATTCATGATATATTAAAACTGAGTGATTTGTGATCACTTTCCCAAGCTCATCATTAACCTCAAGATTATTAATTAGTGTTTCCCTACTGGCAAAAAACCAAGTCAAGGGGGGTTTTTTCCCCCTAGTTGGCTCTGTCACAAAACTGTTTTAAAAAACAATCCTGGATCGTTTCAAGAAAGTCCCCTGACTCTAAATTTCCTGTCAAATTGCCCCAGTCAATCTGTCTATAGTTGAAATCTCCATTAGCACAACATTTTCGTATGTTGATGCCTTACGAATTTCGCCCCATAGAATTTTTACTCCCATCCCTTTTCAAGATTTGGGGCCCTGTAATCACACCCAAAATTAGTTTTTCTCGGCCTCGAGAAGCTGTAACTAAACAGATTCAGTGGTGACGCTTCTAATTTCATATCTTGTCTAACACAACAATTTAAATTTGGGTCTCTGACATACATCGCTACTCCACCACCTTTCCTGTTGACCCTGTCAGTGTGGAATAATTTATAGCCTTGTATGTGACATTCAGAGGGCATCTCTCTATCTTTCAGATTGGCCAGGTCTCTGTTATAGCAATAATATCTATGTTTCCTGCACTTGCAATTTAAACTTAGCTCATCTATTTATTTCTTACACTCCTGCTATTAGTATAGTAAACCTTAAGGGAGCTAGTCCCTTGCTGCCCTCTGCTGTCCCCCTTTGTTTGCTGACCTGATCTATTGTCTTTATTTATAACTTCATGCTGAATGCCTTTTATACATTTACTGTTTCCAACCCAAGTGTTGCAATCTGCTTGTTTCCCACACACACCCATACCTCTATCTTCCATCAGTTTAAAATCATAGGCATTTCACCAATGGCCTTCTCCCAACTCAATTTTCAATGCCACCCAAAAAATAAGCTCTGATAACTCTATCCACTCTCATATGCAAGTCCCACTGAAATCCAACCCCCTCTCACTCACGTATTTATCCAACCTATATTTGAAACTACCCAAGGTTTTAGCCTCAATAACCCAACTAGGTAGACTGTTCCACTCATCAACTACCCTATTTCCAAACCAATACTTTCCTACATCCTTTCTAAATCTAAACTTGTCTAATTTCAATCCATTACTGCGGGTTTTCTCTTTGGAGAGATATCTCAAGATTTTAAACTAATATACCCTTTATTAATACCCATCTTCCACTTATACACTTCTATCATGTCTTCCCTCATTCTTCGTCTAACAAGTGAATGTAATTTAAAGGTCTTCAATCTTTCTTCATAAGGAAGATTTCTAATGCTATGTATTAATTTAGCCTTCTACACTGAATGTTTTCTAACGAATTTATGTCCATTCTGTAATATGGAGACCAGAACTGAGCTGCATAATCTAGGTGAGGCCTTACTAAAGATGTATAAAGCTGAAGAATAACTGCTGAATTTCTGTTGTTTACACTTCTTGATATAAATCCCAGCAATCTATTTGCCTTATTATGCATGCTTAGGCACTGCTGTCTTGGTTTAAGGTTGCCGCTTACCATAACTCCCAAATCCTTTTCACATTCTATATGGCTAAGTTCAACATTATTAACCTGGTAGGTGCAAGGGTTATGGACATTTCTGAGCTGCATCTGCCACTTTTCTGACCACGAATTGAGTTTGTCTAAATCCTCCTGAAGTTGTGAGACATCAACTTCTGAATCGATTATCCTACCTATCTTCGTGTCATCAGCAAATTTGCTTATGTCACTAGTAATTCCATCGTCAAGGTCGTTTACACATATTATAAACAACAATGAGCCCAAAACTGATCCCTGTGGAACGCCACTTGTTACAGATGTAAGAACATAAAACCAATCACATCCCGAACCCCAAATATATCGATACACACGCTTCAACAGACGCTTCTCATCGCACGTTTTTAAGGGATATATACCTACCACATGCCACAGCTTACCATACAAAAAGCACATTCACCACAATAGCATGTTGGTGTAGCGTCAAACCTCCTGTACGCAATCCCACCAATCTACCCAGAACCCTATCCACAGCTTCTTTCGAATTCACCTCCCTTGCCTCCTGAAGGTTTCCCATATGAACAACCCCACTCACCTTAATTTGACGCACCAGGGGCCAGCTGTCTTCCTGTCCTAGAGCCCCACCCACACTGTACCCCCACCCTCATAAGCATAGACTTTTCCCTATTAATCGTCATCCCTGTTGCCCCTCCGAATCGTTCCACCAACTCACCCACCCTTCGTAAATCCTTTGACCTTCTGAATAAAACCGTGGTATCATCTACATAACCCATGATCCTTGGTTCCACAGCCACTTCATCTCTCTTCACTGCCTCCCTTACACTCCATTGCACAGCCCTATAGAATGGATCCTGGATCAACGCAAAGAGGAGCTGCGACACAGGGCACCCTTGCCTCAAGCCCCTTTCCATCCTAACTAGTTTTCCTAGCCTACCATTTACCTGCACTCATACCATAGCCTGCTCATACAACACCTTTGCCCAACTGACGATTTCCCTCTCAAACCCTTGCCACTGCATTAACTTCCACAATGCCTCAAGCTCCAGCCATATGCCGCATGCCAATCCAATGCTAATACCTCAATTTTATTTGCCCCCCCCCCCACTTTCGTCTATAAACCTATGTATGATCCCTTGCCCCACACACATTGATCGCCCAGGCACCCCATATTGACCCTCATCCAAAACTTTGTCAAGAACTCTTTTCATCCTATTCCCTAACATTTTAGTGAAGATCTTGTAATCACCACACATTAAAGTAATTGATTGACAATCATGTTCATAATCACAAGACTTCTTTTTCGGGATCATGACCACCACACCTGTATGTTGCTGTTCCCCCAACCTCCCTTCGGTTTTCATAGCATTAAATAAAGCCACTAAAAATTCACGCAAACATTCCCAGTTTTCCTTTTAAAAATCACAAGGAATGCCGTCAATCCCCGGCGATTTTCCCACACTCATTCCCTCCACTGCCATTCTAATCTCCTCCTCACTTATAGGCCCACACAGATTCAACCGATCCTTATGCTCCAAATTACAACATACCAATTCACCCATTTCCCCTAGCACCTCACAATTAACCCCTACTTTTTTCCCATGCATCTTGTACCACACATCCATGTAGCAACCCATACCCTCTGTTGACATGAGCACCTGCCCCTGACGATATCCCTCCAATTGCTCCTGGACCCTCAAGCTCATCATTTCCATCGCCCTGTGACATTTTCCTGCTCTCTCAAGACATATGCCGACAGTTGCCCCATAAAACCTCATCGATTCCTCCCACAATTCATGCCACATCAAAATCATGATTTTGAATGTCCCTAATCAGTTGTTTCAAACCCTCAATCTCAGCCACCGGATACTCACCCCCCTCCCATATAGCATTCCTGCAGTTGACCTTCAAGGTAATGTAAAACACCATATTGAAATCTCTGCTCTTCCCTTCCCTGCTTCTGATAAAAATCCCTCACCTTCCCCTTACCGACCATGTCCCACCACCAAAGGATGTCTACCCCTCCCCAGCTGTCTGCCCACCATCTCCTCCAAGCACTCTCAAAAGATTCCCTCCCACCTCCCTGTGCACAATAACCCAATATTCATCTTCCAATAACCCCTGAAATGCTTTGGCAATCCCTCCCAATTCAAGTCCACCAGGACCCCTCTATGATCAGAGAAGCTCACATTCAATGCACAAACGCTGCTTACCCTCACCCCCGAGACACATTCGATCAAGCCTCGCAGTAGAATCGTGCCTAATAAATGTATGCATGACCCCACCCACCTCCTCCCCTCCCACATCCACTACATTCACACCTCGCAATAGATCCCCTAAATACCCCAAAAAACCCTCCCCCTAGGCTTTACGTCCTTACGCCTAACAATACAGTTCCAATCACCTCTTAGAATCGTAACGACTGGGGGCTCTGGTGGCCTGGTGGTTAACGCTCTCGCTTCACACGGCGAGGGCCTGGGTTCGATTCCCAGCCAGAGTAGAAACATTGGACGTGTTTCTTATAACCTGTTGTCTATGTTCCCCATCAGTAAAATGGGTACCTGGGTGTTAGTCGACTGGTGTGGGTCGCATCCTGGGACACTGACCTAAGAAGGCCTGGTCACAGACCGGGCCGCGGGGGCGTTGACCCCCGGAACTCTCTCCAGGTAAACTGGCAACGATCATAAATGGTAAACAAGGACGTCCCTAAAGAACCTATTTTTGATGCCCATGCCTCCTTCCACAGGCCCATACACCCCTATGAAACCCACTTGAACCCCACCCCACGTGCCATCCACCCAAACCACCTGCCCCTCCTCCCCTACCTCACATCTTTGCAGAGAAAACGGGCTAGCTTCTTTAATTAACAATGCCACACCGCCTTTCAATCGTGCAGAACAACCCATATACATATCATGTCCATTAATCATTAACTCCCCCAATGATTTATAATTATGTTCCTGCAGGAACACAAGGTCAGGTACATATCTCTTTAAAAATACCTCCAGACTCTTACATTTGTCTACTGACTTCAACTTATTAACATTTAAAGTAATACACTTGAAGGATTCAATGGAGGCTTACCTTTAGACACCTTAACACTCTTAGAGCCTAGACGGGCACCCCCACTTCTCCCCCCAGACCCCCTATGCCTTCCCCTTTCACATGCTCAACACACTTTGTTCCACCAGTACCTCTACGGGTCACATCGTGCCATGCTTTCTTCCCAGACCTTTGCCCAGGAGTCAAAACGTCATCATTATCTGATATTACAGCATCTCTCTTGCGAGAGCTACGATCTGCAACCATAGCCTCCTCTAGGCTGTTATCCCTGTGGACGTCCACTACCACATCCTGATCTATTTCCACGCCACATGCATCCTGCATGTTGGGGCCTCCTGCCCTTGCCTCTACACTCTCAGTATCCAAACCAGCATGGATCATCGTAGACGCCGAAACATCCAGCAGTTCATGCAGAGTCTCCTGAATGGATGCCTCCATTACATCCTGAGCAATTACAGATTCCTCATCGCTCGTCGCTGACACCAAGCCTATGTCCTCTCCAAATCTAGGTAGGGTCACACATCCAGGAGACAACTCTGTCTCCCTCTCTACCTCCTCACTCCACGTCTCCCGTGCCGGAGGCTCATGTTGCGTTGCTGTAGCGCATGTTTACTGCCTCGTTGCATCATTAGTTCTTGTATCAGCCGTTGATCTTCCTCGTCGCGTAGGACATTGTGCCGCGATGTGATCATATGTCCCACATAGTCGACACATACGCCTCTGACCCGTGCTTTAGGGACATTTTAAGGGAAAAAGTCCCTTCTGGCATGCCAACAAGTGGCCCATCACGCCAACGTCCTAATGTCGCCAAATGAATCGTACCATAACGTCCAAAAACGTTCCTTAAATCATTCTCATCAGCTTCAAAAGGAACATTATGCACCTTGATCCAAGTGTAAAACCATGATACATCATGAAGGCGGACATTAACGCCAGAGTTAATCGGCCTAACCACATCCTGGTACCTGGCCACCATATTTTCATAAGTGCTGCTCTGCCGGAATTTGAATTTCCTTGAAATACCATTCAACAAAATGCCATGGAGCTCCTCGTTTGAGATGCCATACGTGTCCCTTAATATCGCCGTCAGCAAAAGATGGGTGTTCTGACTATTGAGCGAGCCCTTCACAAGTTCAATACAGTGTTGACACGCCTACGTCCACCTTCCGCCATTATGAAAGTACTGCTGCCTGCCACCAGGGGTTTAGAGAGCAGCTCCACTGTCGTCCTCTCTACCCAAAGGCTGAGAGACGAATGTCTTTAGTTATACTTCTATGCCCCTGGAACAACACAGAAGAATTTTTGTTGGACAGGTAGCCTTTAATCCAGTGGAGAAGCCATCCTCCAACATTCATTCTGGCAAGTTCACTAATGATTACATGTCGGTTGGCTACATCAAAAGCAGATTTAAGGTCAAGGAAGGTAGTGTATGAGCTATCAGTGTGCAGAGTGAGAAAGGTGGTTATGCAAAGATGCACGCTCCTTCCATGCATGAAACCATGTAACCGGGGAGACAAAAATTATTTGATTCTGTACATGAGACAATTAAGAATCATCCTCTCGAATAGCATATTCGTTAGAAGGCTGTTTCACTATTATCTTAATTTTGTGTGGAACTTTGCCGTAATGTAAGAAAGAAACTTGTATTACTTATTGTCACCTCATAACTATGTACTGCTAGTTCCTGGATGTTCTAGGAGTACTTCGAGAGGTGAGTTGGCTGGCACCGGCTTCACTAGAGAAAATTATTGGAGTAGGTTTACGGATTCTTGAGCATTTTTTAGTATGCCTAGCTATTCTTGAAGATTTTTTGATATTCCTGAATATTCCTTATCTCGTACCTGTCAACCCTGGAAACTTTATCGGTCCTGGTATAAAGATTTCTGAGTACTGGAGAATTCATGAGCATTTCTGGTTATTCCCGAGCATTTCAGAATATTCATGAATATTTCCAAGCTCACAACTATCAAATTCTCGTCGCTATTGTCCAGCAACGATGTTGGAACACATCTCATGAGTTTGCAGGTGTCAACAGCTCATTTTTTCCCCACCACTGTACGGCTACTTCTCTTATCATCCTCATTTTCCTGAAGATTGCTGTGAATTCTTTTATTCTCTTCTCTCAGTAGCCATATCTCTCACTACTCGCCCAAAACTCGCTTCAGAAAAATATTTTTGATCCTCTTCCAGGAATCTACAAGATAGTTTGAGCCTCCATATGGAACCTACAAGACAATCTAGAAGACAGACTAAGCCTCATCCAGGAGCCTACAAGAAAGTTTGAGCCTCCATAAGGGGTCTATTTGAGCCTTCATAAGGCGCTTACAAGATAGTCTGAGCTTCCGCCAAGAGTCTACTAAGACAAAGAATATAGAGTGAAATACGTATACTCACTGAGTTGCCTGTCAGTGACAGGGTCAGGTGACCAGGCTCCAGGTATGCAAGCTTTACTCCAAGATTTGCTCAGAGCATCGATCTGGCTCTGCAAAATAACGAAAACATTATTGTGGAAACACTCTCTGCTTAAATGGTTGGTGTATTAAGCTTAATAAACTACATGAGTGACATTAAGACTGAATATCACCTGTACACCAATAGCCAGTGTATATACATTGAGAGAGATATATACCTCAAGGTATATATACATTGAGAAATGTATACCTCATTGTGTATATACTTTGTGCTTGACTGCATCTCCCATTATTCACTTATCTTTTGAAATTTGCAATATTCCCTCAACAACTTATCATATATTGCTTCATATACGCAATTGTAATGAGTGTTTTACATATGTATCACCTAACTTTTGATATAATATTAAGAGATTCTTAAAGTAATTTCACGGATGACTAAGACAACCATCCCTGTTTTAATCTGAATATTATACAGTATGAATTCGCTTTAGATTAAAAACATATATGTCACATAAGGTGAGTAATACCGACTAATGCATCAAGAAGACACACATGCAGGGCAATAGGGAGTCTTCAGTCCAAAACACGGTACCTGAATCGGAGAGAATATATCATCGAAGGAAGGTCAGATATAGTGAGGGCAGGTGCATCATGGTATGTCCGTCACCTGACGACTTTGTCCTGTAAGATTAACTTCACCAGAAGTTTTGAAACGCAACAGCTTCGGGTGTTTTACACCTCTGTTTTGCTAAGACATTACGATTGATTCTAAGCTACAGCGCCTGCATGGATCCTCATCTACTTCTATGTGGAGGATGCGACAAGATCCATTAAACGATACAGAGAGGAGGAAGCTGGAGATAGCGGAGATGTCATGTTTGGGATCAATGTGAGACGTGAAAATTATGCAGAGAATTCAGAGCGTAGAAACTAGAAGATGATGTGAGGGTTATGAAGGCATTATTCAGAAAGCATATAATAGAGGTTATTGAGGTGGTGTGGGTATTAAAATATAAAGGAGCGGAACAGGACAACCAAGGGTGAGTATAAACCCGAGGTGGAAAGAAAACCGGAATATGAGTCATCCGAGGAAGGGCTGGAGTAACGCTGTGAAGGAGGAATTAAGCATTAAAGTCTTGAACACTTAACAGGCATGTGTGAGAGCATGTTAGATCAAGATAAGGGAAGACAAGTAGTTTTAATGGGCACGTGAGTTTCCCGGTCTCAATATCATGTTTATTTTCTCCCCTATAATCTACCTTGTCCATAATTACTATCGCATTTGCTTTGTCTGCATTCGTAAGGTGAAATTTTAATTCATGGTATAACCTAACAAATCTTTAAGGACAACTGTGTTGTAGCGGTCTGAACTGTGCTCAGACCGCTACAACAATTACATACAATTAGTGCAATTACTGCATTTAATAAATATTAGTGTTACACTGGTGGTATACTGAGTAGATTTAACCTAGGGTATCTTGACCTAGTATAGGTATATACTAGCCTTAATATCTGTCAGGAATTCGTCGGAGTTGCTAGTTACAGGGCGGTAGAGAGCGCGGGGGTAGTAACGCTGCCTGTTGATCCCCGGGTGACACACACTCTTGATGTTAGTGTTGTGAGGATCATGAACCAGTAAGTATACACTCTTCACCTCTTTGTCTGCCACTGTCGAGAGGAAAGAGACAATGGTAAAGACAGTCACTACATAGCAGATGAGAGATAGAGTAAATGGGTTTTAGATGCAATGGAGCCAGAGTGGGACAACCATGCCTGGAAAAAATCATGTGGCATCCATTTCAGATCAACTCCTTGAAATCCTAATTACCATACTGAGAAGCCTCAAGCTCCATTTGCTATCACCATCCCCCATGCTTTGCTGGCACACACACAGGGCCAGGAGCTGTGAATCGACTCCTGCAACCACAAATAGGTGAGTACACACACACACACACACACACACACACACACACACACACCCTAGACCCTTGGCTGCCTTCAAGAGGGAGCTGGACAGATATTTAAAGTTGGTGCCGGATCAGCCGGGCTGTGGTTCCTATGTTGGACTGCATGCGGCCAGCAGTAACAGTCTGGTTGATCAGGCCCTGATCCACCGAGAGGCCTAGTCGTGGACCGGGCCGCGGGGACGTTGATCCCCGGAATACCCTCCAGGTAGGTAGACACACAAACAAGTGATAAGGTTGTGGAGGGAGGAAGGGACACGACGGAGAAAGACAGAAGTATATGAAGTGCTTAGCAAAAGATTGAAAGAAGTCTTCAGAGAAAAGAATTGGAGAGCTACGGAGGGTAGTATAGTCAGAACAGACCAAGAGTTACTGGAAAGTATCAACACCACAAAAGAAGTGGTGAGTCTACTACATGAGCCGGATGTAACAAAAGCAACCAGACCAGACAATATATTACTGAAGGTGCTGAGAAAGGGGGCAAAACAACTATGTGACCCAATAGCAAAGGTAGTCTATAAATCTCTCCAAGTAGAACAGCTGCTATAAATTGGAAAAGACATGTGGTTCCTATTTATAAAGAAAGGAACTGACAAAGCGCCCTGAATTTCATACCAGTATCCCTGTCATACATACTGTAAAAAGTTCTGGAGAAAATGGTAACGAAAATGATATTGGGACAACTGGAGAGAAGATGAATTTTCACAGAATAATATTATTCAGAGAATTCGGACCCTGGAAATTAGAAGATGTGGAGTTAATAAAAGTTTTATTCGGAGGGCTGAGGAAGGGTAGTTGAGGTAGTTTCAACATTCAGAGAGGATAGAACAAAGTAGCACGAATAGGAGAGTGCAAAAATCTGAGGTGGAGGCCCGGGGAGAGGGGAAGGGATCATCTTGGAAAGGTTAGAGGTAAGGGATAGAGGAAGTTTTGAGTACTAAGGCTTGTGCGAGCGCATTACATAGGAGTGAGTGGAGGCAAGCGGCTTTAGTGACTATACACTGTTGAATTGTTGGAGTGTGAAGGAATACAGGAAAACCAGTCAGCCGGACTTGATTCCTGGAGGTGGGTATACGTATACCCTGAAGGAAGTACTCTCATGATTTCTCACATTTTCAAGGAATGTGAAAAATCACAAAAGCACTTGAAATTTCACTTTTTCATCGTGGCTATTCTTTATGCATGCATGTATGAATGCATATATATATATATATATATATACACTGAGAGTAAAAGGTAGATGGGATACAAGGAGAATAGAAGCATCAGGGAAGAGAGAGGTGAAGGTTTATAAACTAAAAGAGGAGGCAGTTAGGGTAAGATATAAACAGCTATTGGAGGATAGATGGGCTAATGAGAGCATAGGCAATGGGGTCGAAGAGGTATGGGGTAGGTTTAAAAATGTAGTGTTAGAGTGTTCAGCAGAAGTTTGTGGTTACAGGAAAGTGGGTGCAGGAGGGAAGAGGAGCGATTGGTGGAATGATGATGTAAAGAGATAGAAAGGGGAGTAAAAAAGTTAGCATATGAGAAGTTTTTACAAGTAGAAGTGATGCAAGGAGGGAAGAGTATATGGAGAAAAAGAGAGAAGTTAAGAGAGTGGTGAAGCAATGTAAAAAGAGAGCAAATGAGAGAGTGGGTGAGATGTTATCAACAAATTTTGTTGAAAATAAGAAAAAGTTTTGGAGTGAGATTAACAAGTTAAGAAAGCCTAGAGAACAAATGGATTTGTCAGTTAAAAATAGGAGAGGAGAGTTATTAAATGGAGAGTTAGAGGTATTGGGAAGTTGGAAGGAATATTTTGAGGAATTGTTAAATGTTGATGAAGATAGGGAAGCTGGATTTCGTGTATAGGGCAAGGAGGAATAACATCTTGTAGGAGTGAGGAAGAGCCAGTTGTGAGTGTGGGGGAAGTTCGTGAGGCAGTAGGTAAAATGAAAGGGGGTAAGGCAGCCGGGATTGATGGGATAAAGATAGAAATGTTAAAAGCAGGTGGGGATATAGTTTTGGGTGGTTGGTGCAATTATTTAATAAATGTATGGAAGAGGGTAAGGTACCTAGGGATTGGCAGAGAGCATGCATAGTTCCTTTGTATAAAAAGGCAAAGGGGATAAAAGAGAGTGCAAAATTATAGGGGGATAAGTCTGTTGAGTGTACCTGGTAAAGTGTATGGTAGAGTTATAATTGAAAGAATTAAGAGTAAGACGGAGAATAGGATAGCAGATGAACAAGGAGGCTTTAGGAAAGGTAGGGGGTGTGTGGACCAGGTGTTTACAGTGAAACATTATAGTGAACAGTATTTAGATAAGGCTAAAGAGGTCTTTGTGGCATTTATGGATTTGGAAAAGGCGTATGACAGGGTGGATAGGGGGGCAATGTGGCAGATGTTGCAAGTGTATGGTGTAGGAGGTAGGTTACTGAAAGCAGTGAAGAGTTTTACGAGGATAGTGAGGCTCAAGTTAGAGTATGTAGGAAAGAGGGAAAATTTTCCCAGTAAAAGTAGGCCTTAGACAAGGATGTGTTATGTCACCGTGGTTGTTTAATATATTTATAGATGGGGTTGTAAGAGAAGTAAATGCGAGGGTCTTGGCAAGAGGCGTGGAGTTAAAAGATAAAGAATCACACACAAAGTGGGAGTTGTCACAGCTGCTCTTTGCTGATGACACTGTGCTCTTGGGAGATTCTGAAGAGAAGTTGCAGAGATTGGTGGATGAATTGGTAGGTGTGCAAAAGAAGAAAATTAAAGGTAAATACGGGAAAAGAGTAAGGTTATGAGGATAACAAAAAAGATTAGGTGATGAAAAATTGAATATCAGATTGGAGGGAGAGAGTATGGGGGGAGGTGAACGTATTCAGATATTTGGGAGTGGACGTGTCAGCGGATGGGTCTTGAAAGATGAGGTGAATCATAGAATTGATGAGGAAAAAGAGTGAGTGGTGCACTTAGGAGTCTGTGGGGGACAAAGAACTTTGCCTTGGAGGCAAAGAGGGGAATGTAGAGAGTATAGTTTTACCAACGCTCTATATGGGTGTGAAGCGTGGGTGTGAATGTTGCAGCGAGGAGAGGCTGGGGGCAGTGGAGATGTCATGCTGAGGGCAATGTGGGGTGTGAATATAATGCAGGGGAATTCGTAGTTTGGAAGTTAGGAGGAGGTGCGGGATTACCAAAACTGTTGTCCAGGGGGCTGAGGAAGGTTGTTGAGGTGGTTGGGACATGTAGAGAGAATTGGAGCGAAACAGAATGACTTCAAGGTGTATCAGTCTGTAGTGGAAGGAAGGCGGGGTAGGGTCGGCCTAGGAAGGGTTGGAGGGAGGGGGTTAAAGGAGGTTTGTGTGCGAGGGGCTTGGACTTCCAGCAGGCATGCGTGAGCGTGTTTGATAGGAGTGAATGGAGACAAAGGGTTTTTTTAATACTTGACGTGTGTTGGAGTGTGAGCAAAGTAACATTTATGAAGGGATTCAGGGAAACCGGCAGGCCGGACTTGAGTCCTGGAGATGGGAAGTACAGTGCTGCACTCTGAAGGAGGGGTGTTAATGTTGCATTTTTTAAAAACTGTAGTGTAAAGCACCCTTCTGGCAAGACGTGATGGAGTGAATGATGGTGAAAGTTTTTCTTTTTCGGGCCACCCTGCCTTGGTGGGAATCGGCCGGTGTGATAATAAAAAAAAAAAAATATATATATATATATATATTATATATATATATATATATATATATATATTTTTTTAAAACACGTTGGCCGTCTCCCACCGAGGCAGGGTGACCCTAAAACAGCAAATATCTCAAATACCTCCTTTAAAGTGAAGGCAGTGTACTTTCCACTTCCACAACTCAAGACCGGCTAACCGATTTCCCTGAATCCCTTCACAAAATATTACCCTGCTCGCACTCCAACAGCTCATCGAGTCCCAAAAACCATTCATCTCCATTCACTCCTAACACGCTCACACATGTCTGCTGTATGTCCAAGCCCCTTGCACGCAAAACCTTTTTTTACCCCCTCCCTGCACCCTCCTCTAGGATGACCCCTACCCCTCTTCCCTTCCACTACAGATTTATACATCCTCCAAGTCATCCTACTTTGCTCCAGCCTCTCTAAATGACCAAACCACCTCAACAACCTCTCGTCAGCCCTCTTCACAATACTTTTAGTAACTCCATACCTCCTTATATATATATATATATATATATATATATAATATATATATATATATATATATATATATAGATATAGCCACAGGGATGGAAATCTTCAGGTCAAGTACCTTCAGACTTCTCCGTGCGTCATCAGAAGCTATGCAGTGTTACAAGAGTAGCAACAGAAGAAATAAGGGAAAGTTTTCTCAGAGTGAAGTGGGATCGTGACACTAGCCAGTCAACTTCTCTTACATAATCGATTATGCAGAAGTTGGCTGGCTATGTCATAAACAGGTAAAAACCAGTTAAAAAATAATCAGACACATATGAGCGCTTTCGTGCCATCAGACATTCTAGGAGGAACTAGAAAGAAGAACCAAGATTAGCTCATCATATAGAATAGGAAGTGTTTTGTAAGTGAGGTGGCAAGAAACATACCATAAATGTATCCAAAGCTGCTTCACTGTAGCTTTAGTTGTTACCATCTTTGTTTAGATTCAAGTAACTATTGTGTGACTACATGTCAGTGTAGTACAAGACCAGGTTTGATCAATTCCAACAACCGAGCTATCTGACTGAGGTAATAAAAGAATTTCTATATTTCATGTGTTGGAGTTTATCAAGCCTAGTTTTCTCTCATATTCTGAGACTGCATATATTATAAAAGCCACACACTCACCGAACTGGAGAGATGCTAAAAACTTGTCACCGAAGGAGTTAGCTGCGATATTAAGATCCTCAGCCTCGAAGTAACCAAATTCAGCTTCGTTGTTCCTCATCTTCTTGAGGCAGTCCACTCTAGGGGTGAGGAAGAATTATTGGATCAAGGAAACCTAGGTTACTAGAAAATGTTAATGATAGCTGTTACTGGGAAATGTTGGAGTGACATCTGTTACTGGGCGAGATATAATGTATTTATATTAACTTGAGTTTATTCACAAAAAACGCCGAACTCGTTGGGATCATCAACACTTAACCTTCATAATATTAAAAAATATATTGACCCGAAGCGTGTAGCTTAAATACCGTAGAGTAGAGGAGATATTTTCTCGACACCGAGTACCTCATTCCATTCGTTCTGAAGTCACAGAGGATTAAGCTATAGGTTATAATGTTGAAAATCGAGTTTGCCGTTTTGCCATACCATAAAGTGCACATACCATAAAGTGCACATACCATAAGGAGCACATGGTGTTCCTCCATTTGCTCACACAGCACACGGAGGAGCACAGGACAAAAGATATTATCATCGACCTTTCCAGCATTACACAAATAACCCACACATATGAGAGAGGAGGAGCTTACGATGACTTCTCATTCCGATTTGGACCATTTACAAAGTCACACTGAGCAGTGGCGTTGCTAGGGTTGGTGTCACCCGGGGCGGCATCTCTGATGTCACCCCATGAAATCCAAGGGCGGGGAGATGGGGGGAGTAAACTTTAGTTACGTCACTACTGCATGACCAGTGACTAATGTTTAGCAATGAGAACGTTTAAGGTCCATAAACCGAACAGGAGAATACTTCTCAACTTTATTAACAATAAAATCTTAGTAACATTGAGGAAACATAACTCAATACCACTTTGAGTACAGGCAACAGACAGATAGCACTAACATCCCATATCATAAAAATCTTTGAGAGGTTTCTAAGAAGCAAGACTGCCAACCACCTAGATACCCATCAATTACACAACCCTGGGCAACACGGGTTTAGAGCAGGTCGCTCCTGCCCGTCCCAGCTACTGGACCACTATGACAAGGTCCTGGTTGTAGAGAATAAACAAATACAGATATAGTATACACAGATTTTTGCAAAAGCTTTCGACAAGTGTGACCATGGTGTAATAGCACACAAAATGTGTGATAAAGGAATAACAGAAAAAGTTAGTAGATGGATCTATAACTTCCTGACATATAGAACACAAAGAGTAATAGTAAACAGAGTAAAGTTCCAGGCAGCCACGGTAAAAAGCTCTGTTCCACAAGGCACAGTACTCGTTCCCATTCTATTCCTCATCTTCATTTCTTACATGAACAGAAATATAAAAATATAAGTCATAGTTCCATGTCTTTCTTTGCGGATGACACCCGGATCACCATGGCAGTGACCTCCATCGAAGACACCACGAGATTCCAAGCGGACATCAACCAAATCTTCGAATGGGTCACTCAAAACAATATGAAGTTCAAAGAGGAGAAATTTCAACTACTCAGATATGGAAAACTTGAGGAAATTAAAAATGTATTAGGGTATACGACAAATTCTAACCATACAATAGAGCGGAAAAGTAATGTGAAGGACCTAGGAGTGATAATGTCAGAGGACCTCGCCTTCAAAGACCACAACAATGTATCTACCTCATCTACTAGGAAAATGGTAAGATGGATAATGAGAACCTTCAATACTAGGGACGCCAAGCCCATGATGATTCTCTAGGCTGCTCTCTAGGCTGGAATACTGCTGTACACTAACGGCCCCCTTCAAGGCTGGCGACATTGCAGACCTGGAGATTGTACAAAGAACTTTCACGGCACATATAAGCACTATAAGGCACCTAAATTACTGGGAACGGTTGAAGGTCCTTAATCTGTATTCCCTGGAACGCAGTCGAGAGAGATACATGATAATATACACTTGGAAGGTCCTGGAGGCATTGGTACCAAACGTGCATGCCAAAATCACTCCCTATGAAAGCAAACGACTCGGCAGGAGATGCAACATTCATTTGAAGAAAAGCAGGGGCGCAACGAATACACTGTGAGACAACACAATAAGTGTCTGGGGTCCAAGACTGTTCAAGTGCCTCCCAGCCTACATGGGGGGATTACCAACAGACCCCTGGCTGTCTTTAAGAAGGCACTGGACAGGCACCTAAAGTCAGTACCTGACCAACCAGGCTGTGGTTCGTACGTCAGCTTGCGTGCGGCCAGTAGTAACAGCCTGGTTGATCAGACCCTGATCCACTGTGAGGCCTGGTCTCAGACCGAGCCGCGGGGACGTTGACCCCCGAAACCCTCTTCAGGTAAACTCCAGGTAAACAGATCTTACATTTATTCATCTTCAACAATGAAAAAAAAACTTGAAAAATAAAGAAAAGCGTTGCGATATCAGAGAAGCACTAGTTCGATTTGACCTTGAGTACAGGTAACATCTCAGTGAATCAGATCTTACATTTCCTTGCCTTCAATCCTGCAAAATCATCTATAACATCATCAAAATCAATGCTGTCAATTGACCCATTTTTTATGGATAACATTGCTAAATCAGATTTTGGATTGACTCATTGTGGACCGTAAATAGTTTTTAATCAGCTTCAACTTGGAGAAACTCCTTTCACAAGAAGCCACAGAAACACATATAGTGAGGAACAACCTCAGGCAGAGTGTCAGAGTTGCAAGAGTTTCAATGAAATCCCATTCAGATTCAGCTATGAATGTTAGTGTATCCAGTGCAGTCCAGTGCTTAACTTTTTCAAGATCAACATCACCAGCTTGCAGGTGCTGCCTTAGTCTTGGTATTTCAAGTATGAGCTCATTCTTGCTGTGAGTCTCGAAGCTATCACTTTCAATTCTTCTGTAGCTTGCACAAGATTCTTCATTTGAATGACCACAAACATGGCTGCCACATCCTTGATTGCTTTTGATCACATCTCGAGTTCATTATGAAAACGATCAATGTACTCCAACATCACCATCTTGTTTTCTTCTTGTAGAGTGAGTCCGGAATCTCTTACCTGCTCCCATGCCATCATTTTCTTTAACCTGATTCTTCTCTCTGTTGGAAATTCATCTTCCTCACTGACGTGAGGAGTGATCATACTGATGCCTGGTGGATTAAGGGTTTTTCCAAAATATCGTAAATAAAGTTTTTCGCATAGGATCATTGATTTCCCTATAAGGCCTATTTGTACTCTGTAATCATATAATAGGCTACACAGAAACAAAGGATTTTTCTCTTATGTTGCTGCAGCACTGTTTCGGGCATTAGTATCACCTACTTTAGAGGCTGTATGGTGTCACTCCTTGATGGTATCACCCGGGGCGAACCGACCCCTCCCCTTATGACGCCACTGACACTGAGTGTGACTATGTAAATGGTCCAAGTCGGATCGAAACGTCGTCGTAAGCTTCTATTCTCTCCTTTGTGCGGGTTATTTGTACATTGTGGAAAAATACACTTATATACAGATTGGCTGGCTGGAGGTATGAACCATTTCGCCACGAGTGGCTTCTTCATTCCTAATACAGAGATAAAAAAAAAAACGAGTATATGTAGTGGCGGGAGTCAGGTGGAGTGTCGTGTGGGCAGAGATGGTAGTGGTAGAAGTAGTGGAACTAATGTGATGAGACGGGTTGGGCTAGAGAAAGACCTGTTGACATTATGTTACAGCAGTCTCCAGAATGGGTAATATCCTATTGATTAACAATTTTGAGATACTGTAACTACCGGACTTTTGATGGATAGTGTTACTGACAGCAATCAGGGCAGCTTCTATGCACTTTCGCCGTCTTAAATCGTCTTCTTTAATCACTAGTTTAGCCTCACTGAATTTCGTGAGGTGTCCAACATCGCCCCTGTGTTGAACAAGCGCGTTTTTACGGTCATTTCTGCAAATATTTTCGTGTTCTCTGATCCTAATGTCCAGAGATCTGGCTGTTTCCCCCACATATACTGTCACACACCCCACATGGTATAGTGTATATTCCTGCACTTGTGCCAGAGTCATGCTTGGGGTTTTTGTACCAGGTTCCTAATAGTAGCTGATGAACTGGTAGATATTTTAGCTAGTTTTCTGTCAAAAAATTTTTAAACGTTAGTTGCAACATTGCTGACCGGTAAAACGGTGTAACTTTTCTTTAATTTGACTGGTGTTGGTTTAGTTAAAGATTAGCCGGTATTCTCCCGGCCCGGGCCTTTTCCAAGTGGTGGCCCGGCCTTGGCTCCCTCTTTAGGGAGTGTCTGAGGCCTAAGTCTCCCATGGGAGGAGGCACAAGTACCTCCTCATCTTTGGGACCAACTGTCCCCAGGCCTAGCCACAAGCTAGGCCTCTCTGGTCTGCCATCCCCGCCCCAAGGGGGCAAATGGGAATGACAGTCTTATGAGCTAAAGGCTCGGGCTCAGGCACCTACCCTACCCTAGAAGGGTTAGGCATGGTGTCGATCTCACTGGTGTTGGTCTTGTTGAGGATACGTGTCGCACGTTTCCTGCAGTCACATATGAAGTGTAGGGGAAAGTATAGTGAACTAAAAGAATGGGTGATGCATGCGCATTCTTCTTCGAGGAACTGCGGACTGGAAATTCTGTAGGCTCTCAGAAAGAAACCAATAACTACCCCTCTTTTAGTTCTGGCGTCATGGTGAGAGAAGAAATGTAGAAGATCGTTCTTCTAGGTAAGTTTACGGTAGATTTTAAAAGAAAATCTGTTTTCACCAGTGAGTAGGAGAACGTCTAGAAAAGGTGAATGGTTGTTCTTTTCCTCCTCTAGTGTAAATTTAATAGTAGGTTCCAGAGTGTTGATGGTGTTGAGGATGTCACGCACGTCTAGATTTTTGGGTACAATGACCAAAATATCATCAACGTACCGCGTCCATGTAAATGACCTAGGGATGTTATTGAGGACCGTCTGGATTCTAGGTCCTCCATTTATAAATTGGCAAATACTGCACTAAGGAGTGAGCCCATGGTTAGCCCTAAAACAGATATGCTCACAAAATCTTGGCGAAGGTACAGGTAACTCTGTATCATTGTTAATCATCCTACGAAAAAGATCAATGGCATGATCAACTGGGACATTGCTGAATGTGAACGCTTCGGTCCTGGGACCTTGATCACTTCTAACATACAGAGGTAGAAAGACATTATATATATATAGGCGGAGAGTGAGATGCGAGTGACGCATGGTGACCTGAAGAATGTCATGTTGGGGTGAGGACGGGTAGACGATGCGATCATGTGTGACTCCTGTGTTGTTGGGTTGGTGGTGCTTAGCCTGCTTAGCCTGCTTTATACATGATACTTAAGCAGGCTAAGCACCACCAACCCAGCAACACAGGAGTCACATGATCTCATCGTCTACCCGTCCTCATCCCAACATGACATTCTTCAGGTCACCATGCGTCACTCACACCTCACTCTCCGCTTATATATATAATGTCTTTCTACCTCTCAATGTTTACTGAACTGTTACTGAAGGCTCATACACAGATCAGACACACCAGAGCACTGCTTACTCACGATGCATTACTCTAACAGAGTAAAGATCAAACCAGCGAGTGGCACAACCAATGAGTCGTCTAAACTAGCACTTGCAGCTGTCGTTAGTGGCAGACTGAAAGTCAAATGTAATGCGATTTTATCGCTCAAGGAGGCCTTTGTTGTCGTCTGTACAGACGACACAGAGGCTGAGAAACTACTTACCACTACTGCGAAACTGAGAAACTGAGAAACTACTACCACTCTACGAGACCAGGGATTTCTTGTCTTGACTTCCCCAGCACTGAGGGCCAGGAGAACTGTTCCAAAAGCGACTCGACAACCTTATCCCTGTGCAGGCCACTGAAGAAATCAAGTCATTTATCGAAGCAAAGAACCCTTGGGCCAAGGTGGACTTCATTACTAAAATACCCAATGCTTCATCCATGCTGAAGGTCACCTTCAGTGACGTCAACATGGCAGCCAGAGCTCTCGTTGAGTGCCTGGCTATTCACTACTTCCACATCAACCCAGCCTTCATCGAAGCAAAGAAATTCCAACATATCTCACAGTGCTATAATTGTTACTCATACTTACACACCACAAATGGTTGTCCTACCAAGGACAAGAAGTTCTGCTCCACCTGTGGCCGTGACGGTCATGACTTCAAGAACTGCACTACTGTTTCACCACCTAAATGCTTGAACTGCAAGAATGACCACCGTACTCTTGCTGCCAGGTGCCCTACCAGAAGAGACATACTCAAGAAACAACAACAACAACAAAAGAAACCCAACCCACAAGCAACCACATATTCTGCTATCGCCAAGCTTCAAGCAGACACTACCAAGATACTACATGCCACGCAAGCTGCTCCCACCACTTCCCTGCCAGCACCTACTGCCGACTCCACCAAGATTCTTTATTGCATTGTGTATGCTCATGTACAGAATGCAGCTGAGCCTGGTTCCTTCAACACCACCATCAATGAACTTTTCAAACTAAATAATATGCCTGGCCTCACATTCCCTGCATCACCACCTTCCACTGATATCCTAAAATCTACTGCAAATATTACCAGCATCACCGCTGCTCCACCGCTGTCACAACCTCCACTAGACACAGAGATGGACCAATCAGAGACCACTGAGACGTCGGCAAACCCCACCAATGAGAGTCCACTACCGCTTGCATCCACTGCTAGAGCAACTGACCAGTCGGAAATCTCGCCTTCACCAGTTCAGCCACCAGCCAAGAAAGCAAAAACACAAGAAACTGCGGATGCACCTCACAGTGCCACTGACACTGCTGCACCACAACAAGTCCGATGCCTGAAGGGTGCATGCTTCTACACAACCAAGCAGTATAAGAACAGAATGATGTCTTCAGAAATCCATCAGCACCTCCAGGACGGAACAGTCAAGTATACCTAGGACCAAACTGTTACATACACCATTGCAGACATGACCAGACTACTCACTGCCAAAACCCAACACCTTGTGGAAGTCGAGTACACCTCAAAGAGGAAATTCAGGATGCTTCAGAATGGGGACCTTGAAGACGGTACCCTCCTCTACCACGACTATCCATGACCATTCACCATGAAGATAAGTTTCCCCAGCACTTTGCTGTTCACTAAAGCTGGAGTGTGGCTCCAATCGACCCTGTAACTGCTGCCTCTGCCCGACTACGCTTCTCTTCGGGGAAGTCAGCGCAAGATAGAAAACGACGACACCCTCCAACCGGAGGGCCAAGAAAGATGATGATCGTCACCCCCCGCCCGGGGGGCCACTGCCGGGTCACCATCTGGAGAAGACCCGGGCCGGAAGTACCGGCGAATCAACATGAATGAATGAATGAAAATGAACACCAACACACGACACTCCACACAGGAGAGCACAGCGCTAGCACGATCAACACCATGCCCTGCCCTTCTAGGGCAGGGTTGGTGCCAGAGCCCGAGTTTGTAGCTCACAAGATGAGGGGGGTATTTGTGCCTCCTGCCATGAGAGACTTAGGTCTCAGACACTCCCTAGACAGGGAGCCAGTGCCGGGCCACCACTTGGAAGGGCCCGAGCCGGGAGAATACCGGCGAATCTTTAACAACAACTCTATGTTAAAAGTGATCAAGGTCCCAGGACTGAAACGTTTTCTAATAAATATATCATAGTGTTTGCTTACGTGTCTTTCTAAACCAATTTGTCGATATTTATTACCAAGGTTTATGCCACATTGCTGAATGTACATAAGTGTCTTTTTTCTACATCATGTCGGTATCATCATACCATTTCTCTATTTGTGTATTGTTCCAGTCACAACATTGTGCCTCTTTGTTCTTTCCAGCTTTATCCAATGGTGAGACAGAGTCACTGGACCTAGGACTTTAGTTCGCTACATGAATCCAAAAAGTCAAGCAAAGCTATCCATGAAACTTCATTCCGGATTGCCGACAAAGAGATATGAAAATACCCCAAGAGGACACTTATTGCGATATACTGCTCATTTTCCCCACAGGTAACACTGCAGCTATCATCATAGAAACGTTGAAGTGGAAAGTATGTGGCAGTCATCACCTTAAAAACTATTAATGACTTCACTGGAACAGGAAACAGTAGCCAGGATAATATTGTTGCCTCAGAATACACTATTCCCTGGGCTAGATTTTATATGATCTAAACACTAGAATTTCGGAATGTTATTACTCTTGAAGGACCCACAGCTTCAATAATATAAACACAGTTCACCAGACAAAAATATTCCAAACTTTTGGCTTGTCAAAACTCCTAACTCGGCATTAAAGAGACAAGGTATGAAGTATACGTAGACCATCACTGAAGAAAACCAAGGCGCATCGAGTTTAGCTGGACAACTGGCTCTCGATCGATACCATGCCTAACCCTTCTAGGGTAGGGTAGGTGCCTGAGCCCGAGCCTTTAGCTCATAAGACTGTCATTCCCATTAGCCCCCTTGGGGCGGGGATGGCAGACCAGAGAGGCCTAGCTTGTGGCTAGGCCTGGGGACAGTTGGTCCCAAAGATGAGGAGGTACTTGTGCCTCCTCCCATGGGAGACTTAGGTCTCAGACACTCCCTAAAGAGGGAGCCAAGGCCGGGCCACCACTTGGAAAAGGCCCGGGCCGGGAGAATACCGGCTAATCTTTAATAATAATAATAACTGACTCTCGTATGTAGATAAAGGAGCATATGCACAGTTCAAGATATAATGAGGACATGTTTCACCATAAGAGGTTTCTTCAGTCCTAGGACTGAACCAGCCACTTGTGGCGAAACGTTTCCTCAACATATGTCTTGAACTGTGTGCGTGTGTCTTCATCTTAATACTGTTGGTATTACCATACCTTCCCAGTCCACTGGCTTACATCATACTACAGGGACAGTCTTGGCATGCATACCAACCAGAAACAAGATGAAAGCAGATGGTCAACTAACCCAATAATTATTCGCTGCAATAAGTTGATTCACCTCACCTTGTCCGTCCCTCCCAGGAGTATATACATGCATACATTTTGTATCTTCTGTATGACTTGTTAAAAATCTTGATGGATAGAAATGTTATCCCACTGAAAGATTATCCTACAAATTGCTTTATGCTCATAGTTATCGGGCCAAGAGTGGTAAGGCGTGGTAAAAGATATGATGGTAGTTGTTAATGGAAGTGGGGAGTAGCAGTAAGTAGATAGCTGGGTGTTACCTGTGTTCCCTGGAGCGCGGGCGGGAGAGATACATGATTGTATACACCTGGAGGGTCCTAGAGGGACTGGTGCCGAGCTTGCACACGAAGATCACTCACTGCGAGGGCGGGGGACTTGGCAGACGATGCAACGTCCTCCCAATGAAAAGCAGGGGTGTCGCTGGCACGTTGGGAGACCATACAATGAGTGTCAGGGGCCCGAGACTGTTCAGCTGCCTCCCTGCATACATGGGGGGGGGTTGCCAGCAGACCCCTGGCAGTCTTCAAGCTGGCACTGGACAAACACCTAAAGTCGGTTCCTGATCAGCCGGGCTGTGGCTCGTACGTTGGTTTGCGTGCAGCCAGCAGCAACAGCCTGGTTGATCAGGCTCTGATCCACCAGGAGGCCTGGTCACAGACCGGGCCGCGGGGGCGTTGACCCCCGGAACTCTCTCCAGGTAGTCGACTGGTGTGGGTCGCATCCTGGGAAACAAGATTAAAGGACTCCACTGGAAATAAAACAGACAGTCCTCGACGGCTCACTGACTTTCTTGGGTTATCCCGGTTGGCTAACCCTCTTGTGTAAAAACCCGAACAAGGCTTAGCGTGTAGTTGGTCTTGAGTAATAGTGCTTGCATGGGAGGGGAGGAACAGAGGGTCCTGGAGCCTCAGGCAGGCTCGCTGCACGCTGCTGGTCTGGGAATTACCAGGAGAGGGGATTTCCAAGGGTTGGCTGTACCCTCCTTCAATCAGTCTTAAGTTGTTGTTTTTTCTCCTTCCTATGATTGTTATTGTCTTATGCACACACCATCAACTGGTCTTTTTCTCCTTTCCTGTTCTATCCTGATCTAGGTATACACAATTATATCTTGCTGACACAATCAAGCTTGATTTATGCCATGCAAGATACGAGGACAGAGAGATAGGTAGATACACAGATATTGGGAGAGAGAGAGAGAGAGAGAGAGAGAGAGAGAGGGGGGAGAAAGAAGAAGAAGAAGAAGAAGAAGAAGAAGAAGAAGAAGAAGAAGAAGAAGAAGAAGAAGAAGAAGAAGAAGAAGAAGAAGAAGAAGAAGAAGAAGAAGAAGAGAGCAGAAATCAGCAACTACAAACCAGTGTCACTCCTGTCACTCACTGGCAAGAACCTAGTGACAATAATCTCAAGACAAATGACAGAGCTTTTTGACTACCACTCACTACTTTGTGACCGTCAATGTGGCTTCAGAAAAGGTTACTCTACTGCTGATCTGTTGTTAAACCTCTCCACTAAATGGCACCAGTCACTGGATGAATCCAAAGTTAACTGTGTGGTAGCACAGGACATTGTTGGTGCTTTCGACCGAGTGTGGCACCAGGGCCTGTTGGCAAAACTGCAAGCACTGGGCATTGCAGGCTCTACGCTACGTCTGCTCAGTGATTACCTTCATGGTAGATCTCTAAGGGTAGTTCTCAATGGAACAGAATCAGCAAGACATCCTATTAGGGCAAGTGTTCCACAAGGAATTGTGGTGGGGCCATTGTTATGGAATGTCTACTTCAATGACCTTCTTCATCTCATTCTACAATCCCATACATATGCAGAGAACTGTACTCCGACATTTGCTTATCTAAGAGAAGAATTGCCAGCTGCTCTAAGCTACATCAATCAAAAACTAAGAGCTATCTCAGCTTGGGGAAACCGATGGCAAGTAACATTTGCACCTAAGAAAACAAATGATGATGGTCACTAGGCACCATAATGGTAATGCCGGAGCAGTAATAAGTATGAATGGGAGAGTGTTGGTACCTGGGAAAGAAGCTGATATCCTTGGAGTGAAATCTGACTCCAAACTGACCATGAAGCTTACAGCACTTCGACGTATCTCGCATCTGCTTGACAGTAGGGGTTGCAAGATTCCGTATGAGGCACAAGTACGCTCACACCTTGAGTATGTTTCACTTTTGTGGTTTGCCTGCCCCCCACGCCCCTCCCCCCCACCTCTCATCTCCGACTGCTTGACAGAGTAGAGAACAGAGCAAGACGTCTCATCTCTCGCCTGGACCCATCCTGGATAGATCCATCATTTCAGCAGAGCCTTCAACACAGGAGGGATGTGGGTGGCCTTACTGTTATGTACAAGGCCAACATTGTCAAAGTACCACACTTGGCTACACTTCGAGGACAGCGAGAAGGAAGCTTCTATACCACAAGACGGGCAGAAAGCAGCAGCTTCACTCTGGCTGTACCCTTCTCCAGAACATCACTTCATCTGAGATCATTTATTCCCAGGATGACTCGAGTCTAGAACACATTCGTACAGCATAATGATGTCAACGAGATAAACTTAGTTGATCAAATGAAAATGCTGGCCCACAGATGGCTCCAACTTCATCCTGTTCCCTACTTGTATGTTTCATAACAATAAAAATGCTTTCAAATGAGCTGATGTAGGTAACAGCTCTTAGCTTGTCAATATTATTATTATTATAATCAAGGGGGAAGCGCTAAACCCGGAGGATTATACAGCGCCTGGGGGGGGGATGTGGAAGGCATTCAGGCTTAATTCGGGGAACTGGAGCACAGATCCAATTCCCTAAATCAAGAGCCCCTCACCAACATCAAGGAACCTTCCTTGAGGGGAGCTTGTCAATAAAGTTAGGAATTCTTAACCTGTAAATAGCCTCGCAAAAAAGCAAGGGATTCTTAACCTAACCTTGTCAAACCCTGTGTCAGAGAGAGAGAGAGAGAGAGAGAGAGAGAGAGAGAGAGAGAGAGAGAGAGAGAGAGAGAGAGAGAGAGAGAGAGAGAGAGAGACTGGAGTGGGGGAGTAAACAGTGAGGAATGTATCACCATCATCCTGGCTACCATCACTACACATCCTTATTAACTCTTACAAGCTGGTCTATCCTCCCACCACCCTGTCAATCCTCCCACAACCGTGCCTATCCTCCCACCACCAAGCCCCTCCTCCCACCACCCAGTCTCCCTTCCCACCACCATGCCTCTCCTCCCACCACCATGCCACACCACCAACCACCCTGCCTCTCCTCCCACCACCATGCCAATCCTCCCACCACCCTGCCGATCCTCCCACCACCCTGCCTATCCTCCCACCACCATGCCGATCCTCCCACCACCATACCTATCCTCCCACCACCCTGCCTATCCTCCCAACACCCTGCCTATCCTCCCACCACCCTGCCTATCCTCCCACCACCATGCCTATCCTCCCACCACCCTGCCTATCCTCCCACCACCCTGCCTATCCTCCCATCACCCTACCAGTCCTCCCACCACCCTGCCTATCCTCCCACCACCCTGCCTATCCTCCAACCACACTGCTATCCTCCCACACCCTACCTATCTCCACCACCAACCTATCCTCCCACCACCCTACCAGTCCTCCCACAACCTGCCTATCCTCTTACCACCCTGCCTATCGTCCCACCCCCTGCCTATCCTTCAACCACCCTGCTATTCTCCTCACACCCTGCTATCCTCCCACCACCATGCCTATCTTCCCATCCCTGCCTATCCTCCAACACTCTGCCTATCCTCCAACACCTGCCTATCCTCCCACCACCCTGCCATATCCTCCACCACCCTGCCTATCCTCCCACCACCTGCCTACCCTCCCACCACCCTGCCTATCCTCCCACCACCCTGCCTATCCTCCCATCCCTACCTATCCTCCACCACACTGCCTATCCCCACCACCACATCTACCAGTCCTCCCACCACCCTGCTTATCCTCCACCCCCTGCCTATCCTTCCACAACCCTGCCTTCCTCACACCGCCCTGCCTATCCTCCCAACCACCTGCCTATCCTCCCAACACCTGCCTATCCTTCCTCAACCCTGCCTATCCTACACTCGCCCCATGCCTATCCTCACACCCTGCCTATCCTCCACACCCTGCCTATCCTCCCACCACCCTACCATTTCCTCCACCACCCGGCCTATCCCCCCACCACCCTGCCTATCCTCCCACCATTCTCCCTATCCTCCCCAATACCCTGCCTATCCTCCAACCACCCTGCCTATCCTCCCACCACCCTGCCTATCCTCCACCACGCTGTTATCCTCTCACCACCCTGCATATCCTCCCACCACCCTGCCTATCCTCCCACCATCCTACACAGTCCTCCCCCCACCCTGCCTATCCTCCCACCACCAGGGCCCTATCCTCCCACCAGCCTGCAATCCTCCCAAAACCCTGCCTATCCCCCCAAACCACCCTGCCTATCCTACCCCCAACCCTACCAGTCCTCAACCACCCTGCCTATCCTCCCACCACCCTGCCTATCTTCCCCCACCCTGCCTATCCTCCACCACCCTGCCTATCCTCCAATGCCCTGCCTATCTCCCAATGCCCTGCCTATCCTCCCAATGCCTGCCTATCCTCCACAACCCTGCCTATCCTCCCCAACCCTGCCTATCCTCTCAACACGCTGCCTATCCTCCACACCACCCTGCTTATCCTCCCACCACCCTCCAGTCCTTCCACCACCCTGACTATCCTCCCACCACCCTGCCTATCCTCCACCACCTGCCTATCCTCCCAACACCCTGCCTATCCTCCCACCACCCTGCCTTCCTCCCACCACCCTACAAGTCCTCCAACCCCCCTGCCTATCCTCCCACCACCCTGCTTATCTTCCCCCACCCTGCCTATCCTCAAACCACCCTGCCTATCCTCCCAACACCCTGCCTATCCTCCCACCACCTGCCTATCCTCCCAATACCCTGCCTCTCCTCCCACAACCCTGCCTATTATCCCACCACCCTGCCTATCCTCCCCCACCCTGTCTATCCTCCCACCACCGTGCCTATCCTCCCACCACGCAGCCTCTCCTCCCACCACCTGCCTATCCTCCCACCTCCCAGCCTCTCCTCCCACCACCCTGGCTATCCTCCCACAACCCAGCCTATCCTCCCACCACCCTGCCTATCCTCCCACCACCCTGCCTATCCTCACACCACCTGCATATCCTCCCAACACCCTGCCTATCCTCCCCCACCTGCCTATCCTCCACCACCCTCCCAGTCCTCCCACCACCCTGCCTATCCTCCCACCCCCCTGCCTATCCTCCCATCACCCTGCCTATCCCCACCACCCGGCCTTATCCTCCCAACACCATGCCTATCCTCCCAACACCCTGTATATCCTCCCAATCCGCCATCCTCCCACCACCCGGGCCTATCCTCCAACCCCCCTTCATATTCTCCCACCACCCTGCCTATCCTCCCCCACCCGGCCTATCCTCCGCCACCCTGTTTTCCCTCCAACACCCTCCTATCCTTGCACCACCCTGCCTATCCTCCCGCCACCCTACCAGTCCTCCCAATACCCTGCCTATCCTCCCACCACCCTGCCTATCCTCCCAATACCCTGCCTATCCTCTCACAACCCTGCCTATTCCCCCACCCCCCTACCAGTCCACCCACCACCCTGCCTTTCTCCCACCCCTACCAGCCACCCACCACCCTGCCTATCCCCCCACCCCCCTGCCTATCCCCCCACTACCCTGCCTATCGTCCCACCACCCTTCCAGGCCTCCCCCCACCCTGCCAATCCCCCCACCACCTGCCTATCCTCCCCCCACCTGCCTATCCTCCCAAACACCCTCCCTATCCTCCCACCCCCCTGCCATCCTCCCACCGCCATGCCTTTCCTCCCCACCCATGCCTATCCTCCCCACCCTCCCTATCCTCCCACTCTGCCTATCCTCGCACCACCCTGCCTATCCTCCAATCATCCTACCAGTCTCCCACCACCCTGCCTATCTTCCCACCACCCTGCCTATCCTCGCACCACCCGCCTATCCTCCAATCACCCTACCAGTCCTCCCCCCAAACCCTGCCTATCCTTCCCAACACCCTACCTATCCCCCACCACCTGCCTATCCTCCCACCACATATTCCAGTCCTCCCACCACCCTGCCTTTCTTACACCACCATGGCCTATCCTCCCAATACCCGGGCCTATCCCCCACCACCCTGTCTATCCTCCCACCACCCTGCCTGACCTCCAACACCTTGCCTATCCTTAAACCCCACCCTGCCTATTCCCCACCACCCTGTCTATCCTCTCACCACCATCCCTCCTTCCCACCACCCTGCCTGTCCTCCCAACACTCTGCTATCCTCGCACCACCCTGCCTATCCCCCAATCCCCCTACCAGTCCTCCCACCACCCTGCCTATCCTCCCACCACCCTGTCTATCCTCCCACCACCATGCCTCTCTTCCCACCACCCTGCCTATCCTCCCACCACCCTGTCTATCCTCCCACCACCATGCCTATCTTCCCACTACCCTGCCTATCCTCCACCACCCTGCCTATCCTCCACCACCACCCTGCCTATCCTCCACCACCACCCTGCCTATCCTCCACCACCACCCTGCCTATCCTCCACCATCACCCTGCTCACTATGGTGGAGGCTCGCTCCACCGTCTGTGTGGATCATTCAGCACTAGGAGTGATGGAGGCTCGGTTCTCCGTCCAGTAACTGCAGCGACATCTTTAATCAGACTGTTACTGTCCGCTAACTGCTGTGCACTTATTTATTAGACTGTTAGAGCTAGTTAGCCTCGCTAAATTAAAATAATAGTAATAAAGTAATTTAATTATGTCTGGTCCGAGAGCAGACCGCGGGGTCGGGGGGCGAGGGGCGGGGGGGGAGGGGGAAGGGGGGGCGGGGGGCGGCGACCCTAGAAATCATTTCAGCTGGAATGCTGAAATTATATATATATGTCGTGCCGAATAGGCAGAACTTGCGATCTTGGCTTAAATAGCAACGTTTCATCTTCCCATATAGGACAAGTAAAAATTTTGTGTATGCAATAATTTCGCCAAAATCATTCTGAACCTAACGAAAAAAATATATTTCACTGTGTTTGTTTAGTATTAAATTATTGTAAATAAATCTAAAATATATTTAGTCGGGTTAGTCTAAAATAATTTGTTCTTGTTATAATAAGGTTAGGTAAGTTTTCTAAGATTCTTTTGGTGCAAAATTAAATTTTTTTACATGAACATTAATGAAAAAAAATATATCTTTAAACGTATACGAGAAAATTTTAGAAAGGACTTAATTTTAAATGTGTTCTTGCTAATTGACCAGTTTTACAATTCGGCACGACATATATATTATATATATATATATATATATATTATATATTTATATATATATATATATATATATATATATGAGGGGGCCCAAACCTCTGGTGTAAATTGTGGGCACATAGCTCGGAAGTGGATTAAAAGGCTCAAGGAAGAATATTTTCATTTTCTTCCTAAAAGCCGTTAAATTTTCCATTTCCCCACTCCCCCATCTTTTCATTCTTTTTACCAATAGGAATATTTTATTACATAATTGGTTTATAGAAGATTTAAGAGACACATTGTTGATATAAAGGTGGCATATACAGTACATGTTGTTACGCGTTTTATCACCGATTATAAGGCGAAAATCTCATCCAGCTCCTCAGAGCTGGGGCGTGTGCCCAAAATACAGCAGGCATTACCCCTCTGAACAAACCGCACTGAGCCGCTGGAACAGAAAACTAGCTGCCCTGGGATCCCTAGTTACCCTGATGAGTCTTTTTCCCAGATCCTTAAGGAATTTAGATGCATTCTTTCCCCATGAGCCAAGGGTCTCTGAGCCTATGGGAACAAACATATAATGATGGGCAAGTTCTCCTATTTTTTTGACTTTTGGGACCCCTTTGAAACGGGCAGCTGCCCCTCCTTCCTCCCTGGTGTATTGGAGATAGGTATCAGCGAAAGTAGATGCACATGTGTAGTCCCACACCATCTGCTTACCGTCTGTCCAGGCTTGAAGGGTGATACCATCTGGACGCTTCTGGCTGCCATCAGATCTGCATAGCTGGGGTGGCTCCCTTACTGCTGGGCATCCGGCTGTTGTGAGGCTCCTCTTGATAATGTTATTAACCTCCTGATGTCTTGCAATCGGTCAGTCCACAGTACTTTACCACGGAGCTAGACAAGCGATAAGTATGGGCGCTTAGCCGAAGCTAAGCAATGTTCCCTATACCCCCAGGCACCAAGCTCGTTTTGAAAGTTATTTCATCGAATCCAAACTCCGGCCAGTAAGGATTAGATCCTGCGTCACATTCTCCCTCCTCAAGAGACAGAACAACATTCACTACTGAACCCATGGTGGAATACTTGACGATAATGTGTCGCATTATGTTACTGATGTCTTCCAGCTCAGGCTGAAACATTTCATCACTTGATGTACAAGAAACAATGATGTGTGATGTAATACATTGTATCAGAGACACATAACTTGTTTTAGTTAGCAGTGTGTGAATATGTAGCAGCAACCTGCTGTTGTATCTTACGTTGTGCAGTTAAAAAAAAATACATCAGTTACATCCCACCCTATCCGGCCACCATTCATCGTATCCGGCCACCAACCACCCTATCCGGCCACCATCAACCCTACCCCACCAACCATCCTATCCGGCCACCATCCACCCTATCCGGCCACCATCAACCCTACCCCACCAACCATCCTATCCGGCCACCAACCACCCTATCCGGCCACCATCCACCCATATTCTAGCCATAATATAAACACTGTGTTAAGGCTGACGCCCACGACCAGACAAATTTTTGGTGAGGGAGCAAACAAGGTCACTGAGTGATCACGTTGTTAGAATGTTGTGAGGCAGTGCTAAACATGATGCCAGGCAGGACAGTGACGTGGGCTTCCCCAACACAAGGAGGGGCAGGAGGGGAGGTGGTGTGTGCAGGGATCTGGGGTTTTTCCCACTATCATGAACAGAGTGCAAACCTTGACGACATCCTCATTATCCTTCTGAGTCTCCCAGCTCAGGCTGGCAGATTTCAACATCTTATCAAGAGCCCCATCCTGCCTGGTGGAATATGATGGAGATGTGGTGGAATTTACTCCACCGGGCTTTCCTGCCTCCGTCCTTCCCCAGCACCTTTCAAGGCAGGTGAAATTGCTGACCTAGAAAATGTACAGAGAACCTTCACGGCGCGCATAACGGAGACAAAACACCTCAATTACTGGGAGCGCTTGAAGTTCCTGAACCTGTACTCCCTGGAACGCAGGCGGGAGAGATACACGATTATATACGCCTGGAAAATCCCAGAGGGACTAGTACCGAACTTGCACACGAAAATCACTCACAACGAAAGCAAAAGACTCGGCAGACGATGCAACATCCCCCCAATGAAAAGTAGCGGTGTCACTAGCACGTTAAGAGACAATACAATAAGTGTCAGGGGCCCGAGACTGTTCAACTGCCTCCCAGTATACATTAGGGGGATTACCAATAGACCCCTGGCAGTCTTCAAGCAGGCACTGGACAAGCACCTCAAGTCGGTACCTGACCAGCCGGGCTGTGGCTCGTACGTTAGATTGCGTGCAGCCAGCAGTAACAGCCTGGTTGATCAGGCTCTGATCCACCAGGAGGCCTGGTCACAGACCGGGCCGCGGGGGCGTTGACCCCCAGAACTCTCTCCAGGTAAACTCCAGGTAATCCCTCTATCCCTTTTCGTTGGAGTGGATCTGTGACTGGCGACTGGTGCCTCTACCTAGTGAGGGAAGACAGGGAAGGAAGGGTTGCTTCAACGGTCTTCCCTCATCTTAGAGGAAGCCATAGAATGCTATATTTCATCCTTCCTGAAATGTCTAAATCTTCAAAGGCTCACTATTAAGAAGTGACATCGATGTCACACCGGGTCTCAGAACCTTCAATTTATGGATCTCATAGTGGCTGACATTCTCACATGTCAAGCGAACTTAATTAGCCATCCTTTGTCATCACTGGCAACTTAAGCCTAAGGCAGGCCGGGCACTAGAGCTAGTCCAGTCTGAATGCTGAATGGTGAAGCTTGAAATCATGTAGGATACATAGTTGAAGAATTGAGACACTTGCGCAACACACGGGAATCTTTATTGAAGAAACGTTTCGCCACACAGTGGCTTCATCAGCCCAATACAAAGTAGAAATGGGTAAGGAGAGGAGGAGTTCGAGGTAATCAGTCCCTCAACCTGGAATCGATGTGTTCTGTCCATCACTCTTGTAGGAAGTGCAGCACAGGGCCAGAGAGGTGGCTTATATACGGCAGTCAGATGAGTTGAAGCAGGAGGAGGCGGGATCACAGTGGGACCTGCCACTTGTGTAAGTAGGTCGTCGTCCAAAGGTTGGGCAAACGTTGAAGTCTTTGTACCAAGATCCCATGATGTTGCAGTGTCTGACAGATGTGGTGAATGGTTTTGAAAAACCGACAAGTTGGGATCTTGGTACAAAGACTTCAATGCTTGCCCAACCTTTGGACGACGACCTACTTACACAAGTGGCAGGTCCCACTGTGATCCCGCCTCCTCCTGTTTCAACTCATCTGACTGCCGTATATAAGCCACCTCTCTGGCCCTGTGCTGCACTTCCTACAAGAGTGATGGACTGAACACATCGATTCCAGGTTGAGGGACTGATTACCTCGAACTCCTCCTCTCCTTACCCATTTCTACTTTGTATTGGACTGATGAAGCCACTGTGTGGCGAAACGTTTCTTCAATAAAGATTCCCGTGTGTTGCATAAGTGTCTCAATTCTTCAACTTGTCGGTTTTTCAAAACCATTCACCACAGGATACATAGTAAGAGCCTAAATGTCCGACCTCTGATTGAACTGCACTCCAATATTTAGTTCACGACGACCATGTGGGAACATCGAAGACTCATGTAAGCCATCTCGTTAAATTAAATCTAAGCCAGACTACACAATCAGAAGAGTGAGCTGTGTCCTCGTGGGGTGTTATGTTGTTTGTAAGGATTTGGTGACATTTAAATACGATGACCACTGATCATTGAGCAGGACAGAAGTTAATGGGTGTCTCGCGCTGACATCTCTGGTACCAATACTCTGAATCCCCAGGTAGTCGAGACCTGGAGCATCTAAGGCATAAGGAAAGTAAAGAGCAGCTTAGCAAACCTCTGGCTAATCTTTTCAACATATCACTACAAACTGGTATCGTGCCAGATAAGTGGAAAATGGCAAATGTGACACCTATTTTCAAAGCAGGTGACAGGTCCTTAGCTTCAAACTATAGAAAATAAGCCGAACCTACATAGTGGGAAAATTTATAGAATCAATAATTGCTGAGGCAATTCGTAGCCATCTTGAAAAGCATAAATTAATCAACGAATCTCAGCACGGTTTTACAAAAGGGCGTTCCTGCCTTACGAATTTGTTAACTTTTTTCACTAAGGTATTTGAGGAGGTAGATCATGGTAATGAATATGATATTGTGTATATGGACTTCAGTAAGGCTTTTGACAGAGTCCCACATCAGAGACTATTGGGGAAAATTAAGGTACACGGAATAGGAGAATTTTTTTCCTGGACAGAGGCATGGTTGACAAATAGGCAGCAGAGAGTTTGCATAAATGGGGAGAAATCAGAGTGGGGAAGCGTCACGAGCGGTGTTCCACAGGGTTCAGTGTTGGGACCCTTGTTGTTCATAATCTACATAACAGACATAGATGAGGGAATAAATAGCGACATAAGCAAGTTTGCCGATGACACCAAAATAGGCCGTCTAATTCATTCTGAAGAGGACATTAGAGCACTCCAGGAAGATTTGAATAGACTGATGCAATGATCAGAGAAGTGGCAGATGCAGTTTAATATAGACAAATGCAAAGTTCTAAACATTGGACAGGACAATAACCATGCCACATATAAACTAAATAATGTAGATCTTAATATTACTGATTGCGAAAAGGATTTGGGAATTCTGGTTAGCAGTAATCTAAAACCAAGACAACAGTGCATAAGTGTTCGCAATAAAGCTAACAGAATCCTTGGCTTCATATCAAGAAGCATAAATAATAGGAGTCCTCAGGTTGTTCTTCAACTCTATATATCCTTGGTTAGGCCTCATCTAAATTATGCTGCACAGTTTTGGTCACCGTATTACAGAATGGATATAAATGCTCTGGAAAACGTTCAAAGGAGGATGACAACGATGATCCCATGTATCAGGAATCTTCAATATGAGGATAGACTGAGGGCCCTGAATCTGCACTCTCTAGAAAGGCGTCGAATTAGGGGGGATATGATTGAGATGTATAAATGGAAGACAGGAATAAATAAAGGGAATGTAAATAGCGTGCTAAAAAACATCTAGCCTAGTCAGGACTCGCAGCAATGGCTTTAAACTGGAAAAAAATCAGATTCAGGAAGGATATAGGGAAGCACTGGTTTGGTAATAGAGTTGTCGGTGAGTGGAACAAACTCCCGAGTACAGTTATAGAGGCTAAAACGTTGTGTAGTTTTAAAAATAGATTAGATACATACATGAGTGGGTGCGGGTGGGCGTGAGCTGGACATGACTAGCTTGTGCTGCTAGGTCAGATGCCGTGCTCCTTCCTTAGGTGAATGTGACCTGACCTGACTAGGTCGGGGCATTGGCTTAAGCCGGTAGGAGACTTGGACCTGCCTTGCATGGGCTAGTAGGCCTGCTGCAGTGTCCCTTCTTTCTTATGTTATGTTCCTATAAGTCCAATTTCCTCACCTTGTTCATTAAGTAGATTTCAATGCATGATCTTGTGCAAGGTAGGAAAGGACCTAATATAAGCACAGTGTATTGATTCAGAGATTACTAGGAGTCAGTCCCAGAGCTTGTCAAGTGTCCTCACGACGCGTGATGGCGAGGACACTTGACAATTCTATAATCCACTTGTCAGTTCTATGCTCCACTCAGTAACTAAGTGTGCTGGACTACTCTGCCTGGTAATGAACCAGGTAGCAGGTGTTATCAAGGACATAATATTGGTAAATAACCAGTGTCCAGTATACCTGGTACGACAGCCCATTTGTGCAGGATTTATGAGGTGGCTGCCGGGTCGTGAGTGACAGATTGGCTGTAATTAACAACAGTAAGTAGGAAAAATTTTCACAAGGGAAACAGTTACTTTTCTTCCCGCTGTGTAGTTATTATATGGAATAGGTAGCTTATGTATACAATTTTGTTTAATAAAAAAGGTAACCCTTCCCTACCTTCCTCCCATTCTTCTTCCCTCCTGAAGTTTACAGAGATCTAATCTCTAGTATCCCTCCATTTCGGTAATCCTGCTAACCATCTTCATGGCTCTTCCCTGGAAGAATGGCAGATTACTGGTGTGGGACTATAACTATTACTAATTAACCATTGTGAAACAAATACGGAGGCACTGGAAGAAAACTGAAAAGTAGATGTAATTCACTCAGATTTTGCTAAGGCATTTGACAATTAGGTCATGGAGTGACAGTGCGTTAAAAGAGGTCAAAATATATTCAATATTCAGATGAAGGTAATAAAAAAAAGTGGTAATAAACGAAGTAAAGTCTACCATTAGCAAACTATAACTCTCAATACCCCAAGCCACGGTCCTGGTGCTGTAAAAACAATTGCAAGTGGATATAAACAAAGTCTTCCAGTGGGCAGTAGACAATAATATTATGTTCAATGGTGACAAATTCTAACTGCTCAAATATGGTAAGAATGAAAAACTTAAATAAGGCACGGTATGTAAAATGCAGGAGGAACATCTAATAGAACGAAAGGAACATGTGAAAGTCCTGGGTGTCATAATATTTGCTGACTTATCTTTTAAAGAAAAATAAAAGGCAAATGTCACGAAAACCGGAGAAAAGGAGAACTTTAAAAACAAAGGAAATAACACCAATGATGAACTCCAGTCAAGGCAGAAAAGATATGAGTTGGAGAAGCTGAAGAGCTTGTTTGCTGCTCATACAGAGCCAATAAAACATTGAAACTGTTCGAATGCCTCGGAGTAGTGAATATGTATTCTCTGGAGCAGAGCAGACAGAGATACATGATAATACAACCATGGAAAATACTTGAGGGCCTAGTCCCAAACCTGCACACTGTCGTAACAATGTACGTGAGTAAGAGTGAAAAATAAATCCAGTGAAAAGCAGGGGTGCTGTTGGCATAATAAACGAAAACTGTATCAACTTGAGGGGTCCAAGATTCTTCAACCTGCTACCAGCAGAGATCAAAAGTTATGCTGGGACAAGTGTAGAAGTTTTCAAGAGAAAACCAAATCACTACCTCTGGCAAGAGCCAGATCAACTAGGCAGTTATGGGTATGTGGACCAGCAAGCGGCCACCAACAATAGCCTGGCTGACCAGTCAAACAACAGAAAAGCCTGGCCACAAGCCAGGCTGTGGAAGTACGAAAACCTCTCGAAATCCATCACATGTATATATCTAAGGTACACCACCCACACACACACACACACACACACACCATCAGCACACACATCACAAACCTACTGGAGTTCTATGACAGGGTGACAGCAGTAAGACAAGAGAGGGGAGGGAGGGTAGACTGCGTTTTCCTGGACTGTAAGGTGTTTGACACAGTTCCACACAAGAGATTAGTGTAAAAGCTGGAGGGCCAGGCAGGGATAACAGGGAAGGCACTGCAGTGGATCAAGGAATACCTGGCTGGAAGACAACAGCGAGTCATGGTACGTGGCGAGGTGTCAGAGTGGATGCCTGTGACTGGCGGGGTTCCACAGGGGCCAGTCATAGGCTGGTGCTGTTTCTGATATATGTGAAGGACATGAAGGAAAGAATAGACTTAGAAATGTCCCTGTTTGTAGATGATGTGAAGCTGATGAAAAGAATTCAATAGGACGAGAACCAGGAAGAACTACAAAGGGATCTGGACAGGCTGTAGGCCTGGTCCAGAAACTGGCTCCTGGAGTTCAGCCCCACCAAGTGCAAAGTCATGAAGATTGGGGAAGGGCAAAGAAGACCCCAGATGGAGTTCAGTCTAGAGGGCCAGAGACGACAAACCTCACTCAAGGAATATAATCTTGGGGTGAGTATAACACCGGGCACATCTCCTGAGGCACACATCAACCAAATAACTGCTGCAGCATACGGGCGTCTAACAAACCTAAGAATGGCATTCCGACATCTCAATAAGGAGTCGTTCACGACCCTGTACACCATGTACGTTAGGCTTATATTGGAGTATACAGCACCAGTTTGGAACCCACACCTAGCCAAGCACGTAAGGAAATTAGACAAAGTGCAAAGGTTTGCAACAAGACTAGTCCCGGAGCTAAGGGGTATGTTCTACGAGGAGAAGTTAAGGAAAATCGACCTGACAACACTGGAGAACAGGAGAGATAGGGGGGATATGATAACGACATATAAAATACTGAGAGGAATCGACAAGGTGGATAGAGATAGGATGTTCCACAGATGGGACACAACAACAAGGAGTCACAGTTGGAAGTTGAAGACTCAGATGAATCACAGGGATGTTAGGAAGTATTTCTTCAGTCACAGAGTTGTCAGGAAGTGGAATAGTCTGGGAAGTGATGTAGTGGATGCAGGATCCATATATAGCCTTAAGAAGAGTATGATAAAACTCATAGAGCAGGAAGAGTGACGTAGTAGCAATCAGTGAAGAGGCGGGGCCAGGAGCTTGGACTCGACCCCTGCAACCACAACTAGGTGAGTACACACACACACACACACAGCCAGGCGCTGAGCCTCGACCCCTGAAACCACAATTAGGTAAGCGCGCGCGCACACAACACACACACACACACACACACACACACACACACACACACACACACACACACACACACATACACACACACACACACACACCACCCGTACACACCATCCATGCACACTATCGTCACACACTTTCCAAACACCACTCACCCACCATCATTCAACAGTTGACGGACACTTAGCTACCTATTCACTGCTAGGTGAACACAGGCAAAAGGTTCGCTGAGACAAACACCCAGGTGCCTACGTAATACTAGGCGAACAAGGGCCGCAAGTGTGAGATTAAGACCTGGTACTTGTTTACCGATAAGTGGGTAGAAGGAAGCATGTTTAAGGACTAATAGATGAGGGAATCAACAGCAACATAAGCAAATTTGCGGATGGCAAAAATAAAGTTGGCCGTCTGATTAATTCTGACAAGGACGCTAGAATACTACAGAAAGATCTGAATAGACTGATGCAGTGGTCGGAGAAATGGCAGATGCAGTTTAATGTAGACAAATTCAAAGTTCTAAGTCTTGGGAAAGAAAATAATCAAGGTACTTATAAACTCAATAATGTAGACCATAATCACTCTGAACGCTAAAAATATTTATGAGTTCTGGTTAGCAGTAATGTAAAGCCAAGACAACAGTACGTAAATGTTTGTAATGAAGCTAATAAAATGATTGGCTTCATATCAAAAAATATAAATAACAGGAGTCCCCAGGCTATTCTTCAACTCAACTCTGTATATCGTTGGTTAGGTCTCATTTTGATTACGCTGCACAGTTATGGTCACCGTATTACAGAATGGACATAAATGCGTTGGAAAACATAAGGAGAATGATGACAAAGTTGATGCCTTGTATTAGAAATGTTTTCTATGAGAGTAGACTGATGTTAATGTTAATCTCCAGGGTTTATTACCTGGACCTCAGCAATGAGAGTGGCTACTCTCACCGCTGGACAACGGCAACCAGTGCAAAAAGCTCGTTTCTGTGTCTTCATCGTCCTTTTTCCGGCCGGGGATACTGAGTAGATTGAGTAGATTGAGGTAGACTGAGGGCCCTGAATCTACACTCTCTAGAAAGGCGTAGAATTAGTGGGATGATATGACTGAGGTGCATAAAGAGAAATCAAGAATAAATAAAGAGGATGCAACTAACGTTTTAAAAATATCTAACCAAGACAGGACTTGTAGCAATAGTTTAAGTTGGAAAAAAATAGATTTAGAAAGGATATAGGAAAGCATTTGTTTGGTAATAAAGTTGTGGATGAGTGGAACAAACTCCCAATTAGCGTCATTGAAGCTAAAATCTTGTGTAGCTTTAAAAATAGGTGAGACAAGTACATGTTTTTAATGCCCAGGTACCAGTTTACTGCTAGGCAAAGGCATCAGGTATAAGAAGACTTTTCTCTTACACATTCAACAGTTACCTGTCTCTAACTGGAGTGCAGTCAAGCTCAGGTACTTCCCGTCTCAGTCGCGAGCAGTCAACACCCTCGGCCACACACAGGCGCCCTGCAGACAACGGCGAGTATCAGTTAATAATAAAGAAATGAAATTATTAAATACATAAAAAAAATAAAACTAGGAACTGGAATATCACCACAACAGTAATGTACAACATGTTAACAGCTGCTATATCGTCAAGACTGACGGACTGATTACATTATCATCGCCTTTCCATTGTTCCTGCTATTTCTAGTTGTAATTGCCTCTGTAAATAACTGAAGAATTGTAATAATGTTGGTAGAATTAACAACATGTTAGGTAAAAGAAGACGAGTGCAGCTAATGCGACATTTTATTGTAGCAACGTTTCGCTCTCCAGGAGCTTTGTCAAGCCTTTACAAACAATACATGGACACAGAAGGTATACATAAATATAGAGTATATACCTATATATACTTTATACCTCACTCTATACCTATATATACCAATACCTATTCCATGTATTCTTTGTAACGGCTTGACAAACATCCTGGAGAGCTAAACGTTCCCACAGTTAAATGTTACATTTGTTGCACTTGCGTCCTTTTACCTGACTTAACTGAAGAAGTTAGTGTGTGGGTGACACATCTCCGAAATGAAATTACCAGAGTTACACTTGGAACTGGTATTGTGTGCGAGTTCCGACAAGCTTTATGTGATGCACCCACTGTGTGAAGCCAGGTGTTTAATACAGATGTTTTCTGTCTTAAGTCAGGTGTTTGTTTAATACAGATGTTTTCTGTCTTAAGTCAAGTGTTTGTTTAATACAGATGTTTTCTGTCTTAAGTCAGGTGTTTGTTTAATACAGATGTTTTCTGTCTTAAGTCAAGTGTTTGTTTAATACAGATGTTTTCTGTCTTAAGTCAGGTGTTTGTTTAATACAGATGTTTTCTGTCTTAAGTCAAGTGTTTGTTTAATACAGATGTTTTCTGTCTTAAGTCAGGTGTTTGTTTAATACAGATGTTTTCTGTCTTAAGTCCAGGTAAACTCCAGGTGTTTGTTTAATACAGATGTTTTCTGTCTTAAGTCAGGTGTTTGCTTAATACAGATGTTTTCTAAAGTCAGGTGTTTAATACAGATGTTTTCTGTCTTAAGTCAGGTGTTTGTTTAATACTGATGTTTCTGTCATAATGAAGCGAGTTTTTTTTAATTCAATTGTTTTCTGTCCTGATTAAGCGGGTTAATATTTTCTGGTCTCATTAAGTTGGTTGTTTGTTGAAAACAAATGTTTTCTCTCTCCTGACAAAGCGGAAATACAATTACATTGAGAGGGAAGCGCTAAACCCTGACGTTCATCCAGGGCTACTGTTAACTGAGTTACTTGTTATCGCTAATGCTTTCTTCTAGAAACAGAAAGACAAAAGCAGTGAAATGAGATAGTTTACTGACAACATTTCGCCCAGGTAGTTTTTTTTTGTATCACATGGCTTAAAAAACTGCTTGGGAGAAACGTTGTCAAAAAAAGGTTCTCATTTTCTGTTGGTATTTTACAGCATTTCTCTCTTCTGCATTTATAAATCAAGGATTTTATGTCACCAAATACAGACTCTTCATGCGATCTATAGAGCATAGATAAAAAAAATAGTGGAAATACCCAAGATTCATATATGTACGAATGTCCTCAGGAGGCGCCTTCTGACATGTTTGGAATTTTAGCTGATTATTATTATTATTATTATTATTATTCACGTTAAGTGCTAAACCTATTTGGATCACTCAGCACAAGACGTGGTGGAGTCTGCCTTAGAGTTCTGGGGATATCATAAGACTGATGATATATCATAAGTCTTATGATATCTTCGGATGGTATAACTTGTAAGTTTACCATCCTCTCCAGGAGCGGTTGATCCACCTTGATTTAATGCATTATCTAATTCATACCCGCTGAAGAGGTAATCACTCTCATCAGTATTTTGGCTTATAAAATTAATCACTTTCAACCTTCCTCCAGAAGCACTCTCTAGGTTTTTTCCTAATATGAGACGGGACATTTTCATGCCTTCCTGTTTTGGACTAGTTATTTGTGAAGTCATTTACTTTGTCACAAGGAAAGGGGTGAGCAACATTACCAGTCTTTTCAAGGAAGTTTTATTCATACCTTTCCAAGCCAGACTTAAAGAGGTACACTTATTTAACCCACTAACAAACTGTTCCCATTCTTGTTGTCTAAATTCTTGCTTCATGTTCCCTGTATTTCTTAGAGCAGTTTGGAACATTCTGAGCGAGTCTGGGGCACTATATTCATGATACACTTTAAGTGGCACGTCAGTTCCCCTCTCTTCTAATATGTTATTTTCCCACTATAATCTACTTTGTTCATAATTACTATCGCATTTGGTTTGTCTGTTTTTGTAAAGTGAAGTCTAGGATTTTTCCTTAATTCACGGTATAACTTAACAAATCTTTGTTACGTTATACCGTGAATTAAGGAAAAATCCTAGACTTCACTTTACAAAAACAGACAAACCAAATGCGATAGTAATTATGAACAAGGTAGATTATATAGGGAAAATGAATATGTTATTAGAAGACGTGGGAACTGACGTGCCACTTAAGAATCCTCTCAGCTGATGTGCTAAACTGCACACTTGTGGATCATTATAGTTATTATTATTATTATTATTATTATTATTATTATTATAATCAAGGGGGAAGCCCCTCACCAACATCAGGATCATTATAGTAATATAAAATGGTATTTGATGTCATTTCTAGTGGAAAAATTATGTCTTCTGTTCACTTGATGTTTGAGGAAATATATGCATTCTTTAAGTGTTATAATCCAATTTGAAGATTCCCTTTATCAATAAATTACTTTTTAATTCCCAAAATATATACAAAGACACTCCCTGTAAACATCAAAGGAACTTAGTGTGACAATATTAATTTTCACTGCTAGTGGAATTACAAGGCGATGTTCAGTAATGTTCTGACGTGTTGAGGAGCACAGGAAGACTGCCAGTTAGACCAGCACCTGCACTCACACACATGGTGTCAGTTATCACGAGGTATGATCACTGCAAGTGCTGACGATGGGGGCCCATTTACATTGTCTACATGTTGTACTAAAATGAATATGTTTACTCTAAGAAGAACAATGATGAATGAAGTTATCTTACCTGGAGCGTACGTTACAGACTGTGCCGGGGCAGCCACCAGCAGCACCACCAGCAGCACCACCAGCAGCACCACCCACACCACACCTGACATTATCCACACTCTGGCGGACAACATAATTGACATATTTCAACATGAATAACATATTTCAATTAACTCGATCAAGAAAATGTCAAATATTCAATTAAACAAAAAATAAACGTTCTTGTAACTCCATCAACGACGGTGACAATGGTTTCAGGTCTACCACACATAGTAAGTAAGTAATGTCTACTGAAGTGTGCTGTTAGTTTAGGAT
>NC_069411.1:15241789-15464289 GCF_026875155.1 Cherax quadricarinatus | reverse complement strand
TCCAGATGTTGCACATGTGTCTTAACTTTCATATTGTCGGTATTTTATACCTTTCTTTGCACAACTTGTCAGACACTGAAAACATCATGGAATCTTGGTTCAGAGGACATCTACAAAAACCTTCTTCACGGCTGCTGCAACTAACCCATCTTTTTGGGAAGGACCTACTTCCACGGGGGAATCCCGCCTACCAGTGACTGCCCTCGTCTGCTGCCCGTCCCATTCACTGACGCCAAATAAAAAGCGCCAGTCTTCTTGCCTTGCTCCAGACTCTCCTCCACCACGATGCTGTGAACACTAACTCCAAGGCCGAGGGACTGATTACCTCATCTTTTGTATATAGTTCTACTGTCTTTCCCATTATGTCCTAGAATCTGTATTGATAAAGCCACTGGATGGCGAAACGTCTACTACAATAAAGATATCCAGATTTGCACATGTGTCTTAACTTTCATATTGTCGGTATTTTATACCTTTCTTTCACAACAGTTAGGTATCTTTATTTTGAAACGTTTCGCCTACACAGTAGGCTTTCCCTTTAGTCGAGTACAGAAAAGTTGATAGAAGCAGAAGATACTTTAAGACGATGGGAATCAGTCCATCACCCTTAAAATTTTGAGGTGGTCATCCCTCAGTCTGGAGAAGAGCATTGATCCGTTGTCCCGAAACAATATGAATTGAAGTGACAGAATCGGGCCTTTTATAGTGCCAGGAGGTGAACGTAGTTGATTTGGGAGGGCAGGTCCTTCTCCAAAACCCCGCCGTTTTTCACTAGTAGAGGTTGTCGAAGTAGATGGTCTGTACCAAGATACCCTTGTGTTGCAGTGTCTGACAGAATGAACATTAAAATGGTATAAAATACCGACAGATTGTTAGGTAAGACACATATGCAACAGTTAGGTAATCTTTATTTTGAAACGTTTCGCCTACACAGTAGGCTTCTTCAGTCGAGTACAGAAAAGTTGATAGAAGCAGAAGATACTGAAGACATGTAATCAGTCCACACCCTAAAGTTTTGAGGTGGTCAGTCCCTCAGTCTGGAGAAGAGCATTGATCCGTTGTCTGAAACAATATGAAGTTGAAGTGACAGAACGGCCTTATATAGTGCCAGAGTGAGACGTGGGTTGATTTGGGAGGGCAGGTCCTTCTCAACCGCCGTTCTCACTATAGAGGTTCGAAGTAGATGGGTCGTACCAGTACCTTTATGGAGGTCTAGACAAATGAACATAAAAATGGTATAAATAGCCGACAGATTGTTAGGTAAGACACATTGCAACAATTAGGAAATCTTTATTTTGAAACGGACTTTCTTGCCTACACAGATTGCTTTTTTCATACAGTTTACAGAACAGTTGAGAACAGGAGAAACTAAACTCGATGTTATTCAGTCCATCAGACCTTAAAGTTATTAGTGTTCAGCCTCATCTGGAGAGAGCATTGGACGATGTCTAACAATACTAAGTTTTAAGTACGGAATTCGCCTATATAGTGCACAGGACGGCTGATACGTCATGTGATTTGGAGGCTAAAGTCCTTCGGTGAAACCCACTCGAAACTAGACCTACTCCGGCAGGTATGTAAGGTCCGATTCTGTCCTTTCAAGGTCATATGTCTATCGACCAAGATCAAATGTCATTTCCAATAGGGACATGACACTAAAACTTTAAGTGGATGACATGATTACATCAGTCTATAGTAAATTGCTCTATATTGTCTGAATAAGATGAAGAGCCACTGTGAAGCGAAACGTTCAAAAAAGATACCTAATGTTGATTATGTGTCAAATTACGATATAGGTATCTGTCGAATTTTATACCTTTACATGATTCTATTCGTCAGACACTGCAACACAGGGTAATCTTGGCCAGACCAAACTTCCGGCAACCTCTACGAGTGAAACGCTGGGTTGAGAAGACTACCCTCCAAATCCACTCTATCCGACCTCCTGCACATATACGGCCCGATTTGTCACTCAACTCATATTAATTCAGACACGATTGGGTCAATGTCTTCTCCAGACTGAGGATAAAACCACTCCCAGGCCCTAGAACTTTAGCAAGGGTTCTAGAATGGACTGATAACAGTAGCTTACCAACTTGTAATCTTTTACTTCTATCAACTGCTGGTCTGATCATGGAAAAGCCACTGTTAGCGAAACGTTTTCAAAAATAAAGTCCTAGACTGTGCAATATAGCAATAGTATCATAGTGGAAATTATGATCATATGCGAGCAGTTGTAGCACTTGAAAGCTAAATTATCACAATCTCAGCATGGTTTACAAAGGGGCTTCCTGCCTTAGATTTATTAATTTTTCAAGTGAGAGGTAGATCTGGAATGAAATGAATGTGTATATGGACTCAGTAAGTTTAAGGAATAAGACTATTGAGAAAAAAGCAGGATGGAGGAAAATTTTTTTGGATAGAGCGTTGCAAATAGCAGCAGAGGTTGCAAAGGGGAGAAATAGTGGGAAGCGTCAGAGCTTCCACAGGGGTCAGTGTTGGCCCCCTGTGTTCACAATTAAAGACATATGGGGCAAAGCGACATCATTGCGATGAACCAAAATAGGCCGTCAATCTTTGGAGACATTCGAGACTCAGGGTTTGAATGCTGAGCGTGGTCGTAGAAGTGGTAGAGAATTGTATATCAAAGTTTCTAAAGTTGACAGACAAACCACAAGTATTAACTAATAATAATCTTGAAATTACGATTGAGAAATGGATTTGGAAGTCTGTTGCAAATCAATACTCTAACGGACAATAAGCCATTCTTCCTAATATAATTTGTTTCATACAAGAATCAATAATGGAGCCTGAGGGACTGTTCTTCAAACTTTAGTATGCTGTTGCTCCCTTCATACATCTGCTCATCAATTTTCGTACCGACTGAAGAAGCCTACTGTGTAGGCGAAACGTTTCAAAATAAAGATACCTAACTGTTGCATATGTGTCTTACCTAACAATCTGTCGGTATTTTATACCATTTTAATGTTCATACTGCATATGTGTTTATATTTCCAGTTGCACATGTGTCTAATTTATCAACGTGTCGGTTTTGTGAACCATTCATCTACTACCATTTTGATGTTCATCTTGTCAGACACTGCAACACATGGCCTCTTGGTACAGAAAACACCTTGGACAACCCTTTCAAGTGAGAACTGTTGGATCTGAGAGGGACCTGACCTCTCAGTGGCTACATTCTCACTACTACTACTACTACACTGCACCTCTCCTTCCGACAGTATTTAAGTCTCCGCACTGCCGCTTGATCCTCAGATAGTTCCTGATTATGGAACTGAACTTCTCCAGGCTGAGGGACTGACAACCTCAAAATTCTACGACTTCAAAGGTGATGGACTGATTACATCGTCTTCACATCTCTACTGTTCCTGCCTACTTTCTGTATTTGACTGAAGAAGCCTACTGTGTAGGCGAAACGTTTCGGAATAAAGTTGCCTAACTGTTGCCTATGTGTTTTACCTACCAACCTGTCGGTATTGAATACCATTTTGATGTACAACAGTTGTTGTTAGGTAAGACACATATGCAACAGTTAGGTATCTTTATTATGAAACGTTTCGCCTACACAGTAGGCTTCTTCAGTCAAGTACAGAAAAGTTGATAGAAGCAGAAGATACTTGAAGACGATGTAATCAGTCCATCACCCTTAAAGTTTTGAGGTGGTCAGTCCCTCAGTCTGGAGAAGAGCATTGTTCCATAGTATGAAACAATATGGAGATGAAGTGACAGGATGGAGCTTTTTATAGCGCCAAGAGGTGAGACGTAGGCCACTAGGAGAGGTAAGAACTCAGATGTTGAAAGGTCAGGTCCCTCTCAAATCCAGCCGCTCTCACTAGTGGAAGTTGTCGAAGTTGATTGCAGGTCTGTACCAAGATACCCTTGTGTTGCAGTGTCTGACAGAAGCCTACTGTGTAGGCGAAACGTTTCATAATAAAGATACCTAACTGTTGCATATGTGTCTTACCTAACAACCTGTCGGTATTTTATACCATTTTAATGTTCATTCATGTACAACAGTGCATAAGTGTTCGCAATAAAGCTAATAGAATCCTTGGCTTCATATCAAGAAGCATAAATAATAGGAGTCCTCAGGTTGTTCTTCAACTCTATACATCCTTGGTTAGAAAGGTATAAAATACCGACAATATGAAAGTAATAGATTCTCCTCCACCACGATGCTGTGAACACTAACTCCAAGGCTGAGGGACTGATTATCTCATCTTTTGTATATAGTTCTACTGTCTTCCTATTATGTCCTAGAATCTGTGTGCAAGAAAGGTATAAAATACCGACAATATGAAAGTTAAGACACATGTGCAACATCTGGAAATCTTTATTGTAGACGTTTCGCCATCCAGTGGCTTTATCAATACAGATTCTAGGACATAATAAGAAGACAGTAGAACTATATAAAAAAATGAGGTAATCAGTCCCTCAGCCTTGGAGTTAGTGTTCACAGCATCGTGGTGGAGGAGAATCTGGAGCAAAGACAAGAAGACTGGCGGTTATATAGCCGTCAGTGGATAGGGACTGATTACCTCATTTTTTTATATAGTTCTACTGTGTGCTAGGTAAGACACATATGCAACAGTTAGGTATCTTTATTTCGAAACGTTTCGCCTACACAGTAGGCTTCTTCAGTCGAGTACAGAAAAGTTGATAGAAGCAGAAGATACTAGAAGACGATGTAATCAGTCCATCACCCTTAAAGTTTTGAGGTGGTCAGTCCCTCAGTCTGGAGAAGAGCATTATCTTCTTATTATGTCCTAGAATCTGTATTGATAAAGCCACTGGATGGCGAAACGTCTACAATAAAGATTTCCAGATGTTGCACATGTGTCTTAACTTTCATATTGTCGGTATTTTATACCTTTCTTGCACAACTTGTCAGACACTGCAACATCATGGAATCTTGGTTCAGAGGACATCTACAAGACCTTCTTCACGGCTGCTGCAACTAACCCATCTCTTTGGGAAGGACCTACTTCCACTGGGGAATCCCGCCTACCAGTGACTTTGCCCTCGTCTGCTGCCCGTCCCTATCCACTGACGGCTATATAACCGCCAGTCTTCTTGTCTTTGCTCCAGATTCTCCTCCACCACGATGCTGTGAACACTAACTCCAAGGCTGAGGGACTGATTACCTCATTTTTTTTATATAGTTCTTCTGTCTTCTTATTATGTCCTAGAATCTGTATTGATAAAGCCACTGGATGGCGAAACGTCTACAATAAAGATTTCCAGATGTTGCACATGTGTCTTAACTTTCCTAGAATCTGTATTGATAAAGCCACTGGATGGCGAAACGTCTACAATAAAGATATCCAGATGTTGCACATGTGTCTTAACTTTCATCCTTGGTTAGGCCTCATTTGTAATAAAGTTGGTAGAATTACCGACAATATGTAAAGTAAAAGGACACAAGTGCAACTAATGTGACATTTAGATTAGGCCTCATTTAGATTATGCTGTACAGTTTTGGTCACAGTATTACAGAATGGATATAAATGCTCTGGAAAATGTACAAAGAAGGATGACAAAGTTGATCCCATGTATCAGATACTAAGAGAGAAGTAAGTAATGAAACTGAATATTATAGCAATACAGTTAAAAGCCTGAGTAGAGCTACCACTCGCTAGGAAAACATGAACTAAGATAAGTACGTTTATGAAACAACTTGCAATGTGAACAGACTGACTGATGTTGTAGCCAGGCTACTTAATCAGTCTTTCTTAAACATTATGTGCTAAACTGAACAATACTGAGGAATATATAGATAGTATAATAACCTATGTGATATGTCAAGATATCTTAAAAAAGAAAATATAAGCAAATTTCCTAAATTTAAATGGAACAGATAAATGAACTGTAAATATAAACCTAGATGTACTCCTGTTAACCCTTATGGGGCCTAGTTTTTAGGTCTTTTGTGTATCCATATGCTCTTGTGCTGCCGTCCACAGGATACAGAGGTCTGAGCAAGGCTCAGACCTCTGCAACACAATTATCCTCAAAGATTTGTTAAGTTATACCATGAATTAAGGAAAGATCTTAGACTTCACCTTACGAAACAGACAAAGTAAATGCGATAGTAATTATGGACAAGGTAGATTATAGTGAAAAAATGGGCATATTATTAGGAGAGAGGTGTGAGAAATTACCTGCATGAGGTTTACGGGGGTATTACCTGAATTATTACGTGTAAGTAATTTGGGTGAGATAAGTGAGACTTAGTCACAGTAGGTCACAGGACTTTCACTCCTTCAATGCCCACTCCTTCACCACTCTCACAAAAAAAACTTAACCTGACATTAAATTAATAATTACAATATTAAACATTAATACCAATAATGGTAAATTATCAAAATAATGTGGACTGTATGAAAATTAAAGGAAACGATCTCCAGAAAGGATTAATGGGAACACTAATACACACAGACAGGGTAAGAATTTTCTAATTGACACCAGGCACATATCTACCAAAAGTTAGATAATTACGAAATATATATTACCACTTAACATTTACATTGTAGTTGGATTACCCCACATCACCTACCTAACAAACTGAATCCCACTGGACAGCGAGAAATCTATATGAGAGAACTAATGATGTACATACTGGGTGTGTTGCATGGGAACACCTCATTATTTCCACTATCACCAGCTAATTCTGGAAGCCCCGCAAATTCTCTGTCCCTATTCTTCAACAGGGAACATTCCAGTACTTATTAGTTATAGCATGAGGCCGATCCATTCAATTATCGCCTCGATGACGCCAGATTACTAGACGACTTCACCACAACTAGTGCTCACACATTTATTCACTATGGCGTCCTCTCTCCCCTGTATCTCTCCGCTGCCGCTTCACACCCTCCTTCACACAAAATTTATTGAATGGTTAAATCAGCATCACATTTTAATACACAATTATCATATTTTTTCGAATTTACAAATGCTGAACGTAGGAAAATTAAAAATTTTCCACAACAGGTGTACTTACATGCCCATTAACTTCCTTCATGTTCCATCACTTCAATGTGACGGTCAATCTTACATTGCTTAGCTCTCAACTTTAATCAACTTCTCTTCAATGTACATTTGCAGTTTTCTTCATTTACACACCCTTCCAGTCTACTTTCTACAACTGCTCTCCTTATTACTCCAGATGTACCGTATCATTAAAGTAATCGTAACAATTCTCACTTTATACCAGATTCAATATCTTTTAAGACCACAACTCAAGTATTAACCTCTACGACCCCATCTTCAGACATAGTGAACAGTAATTTCTCCACACCTTTCAGTAGCTTACCACTCATTCTATACATCTGCAACACCAATCACAGCACTCTCCTATCAGCCATACCGTATATATCTTTCCAGATTCATTACTGTAACGAGCAACTACTTTCCTTCATCCGAATTCAATTTTTTGTTTCTTTTATGCAGTATACAGTTGGCAGCAAACTCAGCTCACACTCTGAAGAACATGGTTCGATCCCCGGTACGGGTGGAAACATTGGGGTATGTTTCTTTAAGACACCTATTGCCCCTGTTCACCTAGCAGTAAGTAGGTACCTAGGTGTGAGTCGCATCCTGGGAGACAAAATTAACCTAAGTTGCTCGAAATGCTCTACATAACCAGGGGCTTTCTATATACTAGTATATCATTGATGTCAGCTATGGTCTATGGAAGTTGTATCATGTACTTGCAGAAATAAAGATTATTATAATTATTATTATTATTATTTGTATGCAATGCTAAAATATTCACTTCACTTCGTAAATCCACATTACTACTCTGCAATTATACTTTCTGTCATTATCATCAATCTTTTCATAATTACATATTCTGTTATATACTAAATGAGCCAGCTTTTTTTTTTTTTTGTTACGGATCTTTCGTGCTTCTTCATGACTAGTTGATCCAAGTTGGACCGAAACGTCGTCATAAATTTCATTCATTTTGAATCTGTTACCCTTTTCCCAGTGCACAGAAGTTATAGAAAATTGTTAAGAAATGCTTAATCATTCTGTAGCGTGTCTGGGAACTTACCTCAGTCGCAAAGTATTTTAAGATGAAGCAGAGGTTGTTGTGCCTGCCGTGGCTGTGGCTGGTGTGTGAGGAGTGCCCGGGATGCCCTGGTCTTTCTTGCCCACACCCACTCTACTTCCTCACATCCCACTGCTGCACAAACTATCGTACTTAGTTAAAGTAGTTCCTTAACTATAACCCACGAGGACACAGTTTATTATAGTGATCTGAAAATATACATAATTGCATCGACAATCTAGTAAAGTTATGATGTACACCGGTAATTGTGCACGTACCATCAAGGACCTTCCTTATTAGGTCGAGTATCTAGAAGTTGCGACCTTGGGGTTATACCACTGAGTACAGTGTCAGCTGTACGATGCTCCTTCCAACGTTTGTTACTATGGGATCTAATACTGCGCTGCAGCCGGTAGAACATCACAGTAACTGTCCCAGGATGAAGTGTTGCATTTATCACTAGGAACCGATTCTCTTGTAACTATAAATCCGAGTGCATTAGTGTTATATTACAGCTGCAGGTATATATCTATTTACCAGGCAACAACATGCGTATTAAACATTTATATATTAACATGCTCCTGGCAGACGGCCATGTCCCTCATGCCTCCTTCCAAGAAATATATTTTATTAAATGACTGTCGTTGACACTATTTATTGGTTACTAATAATCAGTAAACCAAATTAGCTTTAGTTTGTTTGGTCTGGGCTTAAAACATGCTGACTACATATTTCACTTGTTTACCTGAAGGGTATTCCGGGGATCAACGCCCCTGGCCCGTGGGGGCGTTGATCCCCGACTTCCCGGTGGATCAGGGCCTGATCAACTAAGCTGCTGGTCGCACGAATTCCAACGTACGAACCACAGCCCGGCTGATCTGGCACTGACTTTAGGTATCTGTCCAGCTCCCTCTTGAAGACAACCAGAGGTCTATTGGTAATTACCCTTATGGCTAGAGGGAGGCAGTTGAACAGTCTTGGGCCCCGGACACTTATTGTGTTTTCTCCTAGTGTACTAACGTCGGTCCTACTTTTCACTGGGGGTATGTTGCATCGCCTGCCAAGTCTTTTGCTTTCAAAGTTAGTTTAATATGTTTATTATGCACCCCATACCCATCCTGTGGGCGGTAGTCAAAAGATTACAGAGGTACATAATGGGTCCAGGGACTGGGCCTCAAAGTTTTGATAGCTGAGCAAGTTACAGAGGTAATGAATTCACAATTTACAAAGGTAATGAACTCACAATTTACAAAGGTAATGAACTCCAGGTAGGTCTAGTCACAATCATGACAAGTTACAAAGGTATTTACAGATTACAGAGGTACACAATGGGTCCAGGGACCGGGCTCCAAAGTTTTGATGGCTGAACTAGGTACAAGGTAATGAACTCACAAGTTACAAAGGTAATGAACTCACAAGTTACAAAGGTAATGAATACTGTAAGAATGGTTACTTACGTTTATACATGGCTGCAATCATGAACAAATTTTAGAGTAATGAGCAATTCACACTTCCACGCCCGGTCACAACTGTAGTGAGTTATTGGTGCAAATGTTGATTGCTGAGTCTCTCTCTCTCACACACACACACACACACACATACAAATTCATACACACACACACATAAACACACACACACACACACACACATACACACACACACACACATACACAAACTCATACACACACACGCACACACACTCATACACACACACACACTCATACACACACACACACTCATACTCACACACACACACACATACACACACACACACACACACACACACACACACACACACACACACACACACACACACACACACACACACATGCACATATGTGGTAATGCTTTATTTACAGCTAGCAAAGTCAGGGTATTTCTCCAGAATGGTCTGTAATATACCACTGTGGATAAAATACTTAGCCATTTCTTGAACACTTCTGAGTGAGTTGTTTCTAAATTCATTAATTTTATCGCACTCCAGTACATAATGATGCAGGGTGTGACAATAATCCATCTGGCAAAGTTTACATTTCGTTTGGTCTACATCTGGTGGTGGTGATTTAACCTGCCAAAGATACTTGTAACCCAGCCGGAGCAGGGCGGTAGTGACATCCAAGAGTCTGCTTATTTTGTTGGATGCACCATAGACATGTGGCTCCTCCTGCATGATAGAATGATGATAGATGGACTCACTGGTGTCAATCTCCCTGAGCCTTATTAAGTCCATAAAATTCAGCTGAAGTTCTTTTCGTATTATTGTTCTCAAACTACTACCTGACAAGCCAAGATTGTAATCTACTCCCTCTTTGAAAGCATACAGCTTAGCCAATTTATCAGTTCTATCAAAGTGAGTGATTTCTGTGTGTCACTGTGTACGAATCCCCACGACATGTGTGCAGATTAGGGACTAGTTCCTGTAAGACTTTCCAGGTGGAAATTATGATGTATCTCTCTCGCTTGTGCTCCAGTGAGTATATGTCAAGTGCTTCGAAGCGTTCCCAGAAATTAAGGTTTCTGACGGAACTTATATGTGCAGTAAAGGCTCTCTGTACATTCTGTAGATCTGCGATTTCTCCTGTCTTGAATGGAGATGTTAATGTACAGAAGTATTCCAGCCTAGAGAGAGCAAGTGATTTAAAAAGGATTATCACTGGCTTGGCATCTCTTGTCCTGAACGTTCTCATTATCCATCCTATCATTTTCCTCGCAGATGTGATAGTTGCACTGTTGTGATCCTTAAAGGTGAAATCCTCAGACATTACCATTCTCAGGTCCTTCGCATTACTTTTCTGCTCTATTGCTATTATTCCCTCCAGTTTTCCATAACGGAGTAGATGGAATCTGTCTTCAGTGAATATCACTTTGGAAAACTTGGTTTATATCTTCTTGGAGATTTACCGTGTTCTCAATAGATGACATTCTCTTGCAGATCCCAGTATCGTTTGCAAAGGATGATTCGGTGCTATGGTTTACATCTCTGTCTGTGTCTGATATGAGGATGAGAAACAGCATAGGGGCGAGTATTGTGCCTTGTAGAACAGAAGTCATCACTATGGCAGCTTCCGATTTAACTTTCTTTACCATTACTCTTTGTGTTCGATTAGTTAGAAAGTTGAAGATCCATCTGCACACTTTGCCAGTTATCCCTTTAACACACATTTTGTCTGCTATTACACCATGATCGCATTTGCCAAAGGCTTTTGCAAAATCTGTGTATACTACGTCAGCATTCCGTTTGTCTTCCAGTGCATCCAAGACCATATCATAGTGGTCCAGTAGTGGCGAGAGACAGGAGCGACCTGCTCTGAACCCATGTTGCCCTGGATTGTGCAATTGTTGGGAATCCAAGTGGTTTGTAATCCTGCTTCTTAGAACTCTTTCAAAAATTTTTATGATGTAGGGCGTTAGAACTACTGGTCAGTAGTTTTTAGCTATTGCTTTACTGCCACCTTTATGGAGTGAGGCTATATCCATCGTTTTTAGTGACTGGAATCTCACTTGTGTCTATGCTTTTTCTTCATAGCACACCTAGGGCCCGCAAAAGGAGTTTCTTGCAGCTCTTAATGAACACAGAGTTCCACGAGTCTGGGCCTGGGGCTGAGTGCATGGGCATGTTGTCAATGACTTTTTCAGAATCTAGTGGAGTTAAAGTTGCGTCAGAAATTTGGTATACATTGGCACTGTTCTGAGGTTCATTCATGAAAAAATGATTGGGATTGTCGATCTTTAGACATTTTTAGACTGATTAGTGGCTCGTTAAACACAGAGCCGTATTGAGATCTCAGTATCCCAGTAATTTCTTTGTTGTCACCTGTGTAAGTTCCATTTTGTCTGAACAGGGGCCCGATACTAGGTGTGGTTTTTGCCTTGTTTTTGCATATGAAAAAAATGTTTCGAATTTCTTTCAATTTCACCAATAGCTTTTAGCTCCTCCTGTCTCTCCTGGATCCTGTATGAGTCCTTTAACTTAAGCTCAATATTTTCTACTTCCCTGGTTAGCACTTCCGTGTTTCAGATAATCTAGCATTCTTGAGAAACTCAGTGATTCTTCGCCCTCTCCTGTAGAGGAAGCGTCTCTCTCTTTCCAGTGGCCCAGTGGCCTGGTGGCTAAAGCTCCCGCTTTACACACGGAGGGCCCGGGTTCGATTCCCGGCGGGTGGAAACATTTCGACACGTTTCCTTACACCTGTTGTCCTGTTCACCTAGCAGCAAATAGGTACCTGGGTGTTAGTCGACTGGTGTGGGTCGCATCCCGGGGGACAAGATTAAGGACCCCAATGGAAATAAGTTAGACAGTCCTCGATGACGCACTTTCTTGGGTTATCCTGGGTGGCTAACCCCCCGGGGCTAAAAATCCGAACGAAATCTTATCTTGCTTACCTTTTTTTCTTAGGGGAATATGCCTTGAACATTCTTCAGCTACCAGGAAGTTGATCTTTTCAAGGTACGTTTAGGGTCCATGTTATTTAAGATATTTTCCCAACATATTTCATTGAGGACATAGTTTACCTGGTCCCAGTTAATGTTCTTGTTGTTGAAGCTGAATTTGATGAGGGTACTCTCCTAGCTGTATGCATTTTACTGGTCAGGACCCCTGGCCATATAAGTCTGGACTTCGATTAGATTGTATTTTTTTTTTTACACAGGGTTTGACAAGGTTAAGGATCCCTAGTTTTATTGACAAGCTATTTACAGGTTAAGAATTCCTAACTTTATTGGCAAGCTAAGAACTGTTACATACATCAGCTCATTTGAAAGCATTTTGATTGTTATGAGACATACAAGTAGGGAACAGGATGAAGTTGGAGCCATCTGTGGGCCAGCATTTTCATTTGATCAACTGACCTTATCTCGTTGACATCATTATGCTATACGAATGTGTTCCATACTCGAGTCATCTTGGGTATATATGATCTCAGATCGAGTGATGTTCTGGAGAAGGGTACAGCCAGAGTGAAGTTGCTGCTTTCTGCCCGTCTTGTGGCATAGAAGCTTCCTTCTCGCTGTCCTCGAAGTGGAGCCTAGTGTGGTACTTTGACAATGTAGGCCTTGTACATAACAGTAAGGCCACTCACATCCCTCCTGTGTTGAAGGCTCTGCTGAAATGACAGATCTATCCAGGATGGGTCCAGGCGAGAGATGAGACATCTTGCTCTGTTCTCCATTCTGTCAAGCAGTCGAAGATGAGAGGGGGGCAGGCAAACCAAGAAAGTGGGGCATACTCAAGGTGTGAGCGTACTTGTGCCTCGTACAGAATCTTGTAACCCTTACTGTCAAGCAGATGCGAGATACGGGGAAGTGCTGTAAGCTTCCTGGCTGCCTTGTTTGCTAGATTTACAACATGGTTCTTCATGGTTAGTTTGGAGTCAAATTTCACCCCAAGGATGTCAACTTCTTCTTCAGGTGCCAACACCTGTTTTTTATATTGTTATGTTTCTTACCAGGTCCTCATTATTTGTGAAAATAAGGTCAAGTGTGTTCTCCAGTCTTGTTGGCTCCACTATCTGATGACTTATATTGTGTTTATTGTAGAAATTCAGGAGCTCATGTGTGTGTGTGACTTCTCATCTAAGCTGCCTCCAGGGATTATTCCTGCTGCAACATTATTTGCTACATCCTTTAATTTTGTATGTCTTAGATTGAAATCACCAAGCAGCAAGATGTTTGGGGATGGGGTTGGAAGGTTTTCCAGACAGTAGTCAATTTTCAATAGCTGTTCCTCGAACTGTTGGGAAGTTGCATCTGCTGGCTTACATTCAAGCACAATAACTAAGTTTTGGTTCTCTATCTCTATTGTTCCTCTTCAAGGGGGGCTCCTTGGCGTGGTGAAGAGGCTCTTGGTCTGAGGAATTAGACCTGTTGGTCTCCTTCCTCAGACTGAACCTAATTACCCCCCAATCCCCCCTTTCCTATCCCATCCTCCCCATCCTCCCCTTTTCCCTTTCCTCCTCCCCCTCCCCACCCCTCCCTTTTGCCCTTCCTCTTTTTGGCCTTTGGAATTTTCCCTACAGGCGCACTAGTTCCTAGGTAGGGGAAAGGGTACCGGGGTCCATCCCATTCCATTGAGGTTCTTGGTGGTAGCGTAGTTTGCCGTGGAATCTGGATCGCCTGGGGATGTCTCGATCCCTCTCCGGTATCCTGGAGAGTGGCTTTGGGTATCTTTCGGGCGAAGGGTGTATCTCTGGAAGCCACCTTTCAGATTCTGGGGGTGGTGACCAAAGGAGGTATGCTTAGTATCAGATATCCGGCCGCCCTCTCTTTTGTCCACCGAGGTAGCTCTGCAGATGTGAGGTTGCTATCCCGGATTGCTGGTTTACTGGCATGAAGGGTAGGGTATGGCACGGGTTCCATGCTGCATCTATGCTACTTGTGGTGCTGAGGTCCTCTTGGGCACAGAGGGAGATTTCTGGCCCTTTCATTCCTCCTAGGAACTATCCCTCCCCGGTCCCCCCTTTTTTTTTATTCTTTTTTTTATTTTATTTTCTTCTTTCTTTTTTTTTCTTAAAAATAAAAAGAAAGAAGTAACCTAACCATGGAGAACCCAATCCATGAACCTGCTACCCCTGGGCCCCTTCTTGATACCGCGCCCCGTTCTGACCCCGCCTCATCTTTGGACCATTCTTCAGACACTCCTCATGCCTCTGTACCTCCTCACCTGCTTCAGGTACTGAGGTCTCGACTGACTCCTTTGATTTATCTGACCTCCTCTCTCCTTTGACTATGCTTCCGGCCTCTCCCTCTACAGTGCGGCAATTTTCGAATCGCCGGCCCGTTCCACGTCGGACCAACTCTGGTCCCACGCCTAAATGCCAATGACAGTTACCTGCTGATGATACTTCTCGACCTTCTCGTTCTTCTCAGAAAAGATCGACACGTCCTGCACTCCCTTTCCGCGCTCAGTTTCGGACTTCACAATGCACTAAATTCTTCACTTTATGGTTGACTTCCTCTACTGCCTATCTTTCCGACCACAGTATTGGCAAGGCACTCCTACGCCATGTTGGTAAAGATATTTCTTTTCATGCTCTTAAGAGCGGTACGCACATCATCACTGTACAGAATGCTACCCAAGCTCATGATCTTTCTCTTCTTTCCCATATAGATACTGTTCCTGTCACTATTGAAAAAACATCATTCCCTCAATTCTTGTAGTGGTACCGTCATTCTGCCCCATACCATAGTTCAACAAAATTTCCAGACATGTGGCAATGACATTCTTGAACAGCTGGAACTCCAAGATCTCCCAATCCTCAAGGTAGACACTTATGTTCTTCCTGCCCGTGGGCGGAGACGATACCCTAGCAATGTGGCTCGTTTAACTTTTGACAGCCGTGAACTCCCATCCTCAGTTTATGTAGCAGGACATTGGTTACAAGTTCGAAAGGTGATCCCTACACCGCAACAGTGTAGAAATTGCTGGCGATTTGGCCATCCAGCGAAATATTGCAGATCCATAGCTGAATGCCCAGTCTGTGGTGCTGATGACCATTCTAATACGTCTTGCAATCGACCTCCCTCTTGCCTTAATTGTCATGGGGCTCACCCTTCGTACTCTCGCCGTTGCCAAGTCTACTTAAATGAGCGGGAAATCTGTTACCTCAAAGAGGCAGAAGGTCTCCCTTATGCCATGGCAGTTTCTCATCTCCACCTCCAAGGGAGACTACCTCATGTTTCTTATTCCCGTGTTTTAAAACGTCCCCCCACTTATGGGGTCCCATCTTCTGCAGCCTCCTCTGTGGTTACCTCTCCCATAGTCACTCCTGTATCTAATTCTTTTGCTATCCTAGACTCAGACGTCCCTACTTCAATGCCTCAGTCTGTTCTCGCTTCTTCGTGTTTCCCTCACAAGTCTCAGTATCAACGAGACCTCGTACGACACCTCCTCCCAATCGTCCCTCTACTTCTCAGAAGTCAAAAAAAGGTCCTTTAACCCCTCCTTCCCTTCTTCCACCTCCTCATTTTACCTTCCCTGTCTCTGTATCGGGTTTTTCCCCTCTCACTGGCTGTTACAAGTGTAGAGGTTCACCCTCCTCCTTGTACTATACCTACCTCCCCTGTTCCCTCCCAAGTTTCTTCCTCTTCTGCCACCTCCCAGGTTTCTGCCTCTTCTGTCCCCTTCCACGCTTCTCCAGTTCCCTCCACCCTTTCGCCCCCCCCCCTACCTTGATACAGTCCATTACAGTTCCAATCTTTACTCATCCCCCCCCCTACCATCTCCAATATTGCCTCCCATACGATGTCTCTGAATTCCGAAACACTTGAAGCAATCTCTGAATATATTGCAGAGACCAAACCATCAATGGACACTGATCCACCCTCTGTTCCTTCTCTCTTCTCTCCTCCATCAGCACAACTCCTTTCTTCACAGCGCACCATTCCTTCGCTGCTTGAACGTTTTCCGCTGCCTCCACATGTGGACTTTTCTAACCCCTCTAGTCCGTAGGAACCCTTACCTGCAGATTTCAAGTATCTTTATCATTGCCAATCATGGCCTATTTACAGTGGAATATACGGGCCTCAGGTGTAATCGGGGTGAGCTTCAGATGTTACTCTCCCAGATTTCCCCTGTTGGTGTTTGCTTACAGGAACCAAAATTACACTCTGCTGTTATCTATCCCATCTCAGGCTATAATTTATTGTATTCTTCAGATCCTTTTCCTGATGGGACCTTTAATGAAAGTGCCCTTCTTCTACGCACTGATATTCCATACCATCAGCTATTTGTGCATATTTCGCTGCATTACACAGCAGCCCGTATCCACTTGCATAGGTGGTATACGCTCTGTTCTTTATATCTCTCTCCTTCTCAGGCATTATCTATTCCGGATATTGCCTTTCTTGTTTCGTCATTACCACCACCGATTCTGTTACTTGGTGATTTTAATGCCCATCATTTCCTCTGTGGGGGTCTCACTGTGATTCCCGTGGCATTCAGTTAGAGGCTTTTCTTGCCACCCATCCCCTCCATGTTTTAAATACAGGTACTCACACCCATTTTGATCCTCGGACTCACACTCTCTCTTGCATCGATCTCTCAGTCTGCTCTTCCTCTGCCACATTAGCCTTCACCTGGTCTGTTCTCCCAGATTTACATGACAGCAATCATTTTCCAATCATTCTTACTTCCCCTTCATATTCACCACCTCTTCGTATCCCACGCTGGCAATTTGATCAGGCAAATTGGAACCTTTACTCACAACTAACTGTTTTTAGTGAGGTTCCTTCTTCATCCTCCATTGATGAGCTTTTACACCTCTTCTCGTCCTCCATTTTAACTGCAGCTTCTCATTCTATACCCCAAACTTCGGGCAGGCATTCTCAGAAATGCGTGCCTTGGTGGTCTCCTGCTTGTGCTCGTGCAGTACGTTTGAAATGCGCTGCATGGGGCAGGTACCAGTACAATAGAACCAAGGAGAGACTTCTTGATTTTAAGCAGAAGCGTGCGATCGCTCGCTGTGTCATCCATAATGCTAAACGCACTTGCTGGCGAGATTATGTCTCCACCATCACCTCTGCTTCCTCTATGAGTGCAGTCTGGAAAAAAGTACGAAAACCGAGTGGTAAATATTCTCCTGACCCGGCTCCTGTTCTGCGGGTTGCCGGTGTTGATATAGCAAACCCACTAGATGTTGCCAATGAAATTGGCAATCATCTGGTCCATATTTCTCAGGGGCTCCATCTATGCCCCTCGTTTCTTTCCTCAAAGTCTGCCAGAGAGTTAGCACCCTTGGACTTTTCTTCTCTCAGAGAAGAACAGTATAATGTGCCTTTTACACTTCAAGAACTGGAGGCAGCACTCTCAGCTTGCCGATCATCGGCAGCTGGGCCCGACAACATTCATATTCGTATGCTACAACATTTACATCAGTCAGCCCTTGCAGTCCTATTACGCCTTTTCAATCTTATTTGGTCACAAGGAGTTGTTCCACAGCTGTGGAAATCTGCCATTGTTCTCCCTTTCCACAAACCAGGCACTACGGGACATGAAGCCTCCCACTATCGTCCCATTGCTCTTACCAGTGCAGTTTGCAAAGTGATGGAATGCCTGGCAAATAGACATTTAGTGTGGTATTTAGAGACACACAACAGTCTCTCCACTCATCAATATGGCTTTCGTAAGGGATGTTCTACCATAGACCCCTTACTATGCTTGGATACGTATGTTCGTAATGCCTTTGCGAATAACCACTCAGTTATTGCCATATTTTTTGACCTTGAGAAGGCATATGACACAACTTGGAGGTATAATATTTTGGCCCAAGCCCACTCCTTAGGCCTCCGAGGCACTCTACCATCCTTCCTTAAGAACTTTTTAACTGATAGACATTTCCGTGTTCGGGTTAATAATGTGCTCTCCCTGGACTTTATCCAAGCTGAAGGTGTTCCCCAGGGATGTGTTCTGAGCACAACACTTTTTCTCGTTGCTATTAATGATTTGGCCTCTAGTCTTCCATCAAATATTTGGTCATCACTATGTTGATGACTTCGCTATTGCCTGTGCAGGCGCTGACTGTCATCTCATTACAGTTTCTCTCCAGCATGCGGTCGACCGTGTTTCCAATTGGGCCACCACACATGGGTTTACATTTTCCAGCACTAAAACCCACCAAATTACTTTCACTAGATGGTCTATCATCTCCGATCATCCTTTGTACCTCTATGGCTCCCGTATCCCTGAACGTGATACAGTCAAGTTTCTGGGCCTCCTCTTTGACCGTAGGTTATCCTGGAAACCTCACATTACCTCTCTGAAGGCAACTTGTCACAGCCGGCTGAACCTTCTTAAAACCCTTGCTCATCTTTCATGGGGAGCTGATCGTCGAACCCTCCTTCGCCTACATTCCACCCTCATTTTATCGAAACTTGATTATGGTGACCAGATCTATTCAGCGGCATCTCCTGCTACTCTCTCTAGCCTTAACCCCCATTCATCACCAAGGATTACGTTTACGCCTTGGTGCTTTTCGCTCTTCCCCTGTTGAGAGCCTCTATTACGATAAACTTTATAAACCCTAGGCGTTGTTAGTCTAGGGGACTTTTCAAGGAGAATTGTTCTCTAGTTCTATCATAATAAGGTTGTAGGGAGATCAACAAACATTTTAAAATGTATCTTTAATATATAAACAGACTTTATATATTACTTAAATATGAAGACCTTCAATTTTTGTTGTATGAACCTTTCATATACAGTTGACAAAAGTTACATTATTTCCTATTTTCTAAGGAGATTAGGATAATGGCTTAGCAAACTCGAAGTCTCCACAGACGAGAACTTCTGTTTAAGGAAAATTTCACAATTTCTGGTGACTTTAAGCGAGTAAAATGAGTAAGCTGTGGAGACCTTCTCTACACAGAGAGAAGTGCTGTACTGTTTAATCTACCCCACTCACACCTGACGTCAGCTCGCTTCAGGCGAGTAGTGTAGAAGTGAGGCCAAACAAATTGGTCGTTACCCATTTCCACGGCAGAATAAATATATATACATATAATGAAAAATGGGAAAGGTGAAAATGAATATTTAATATTATAAAGTTGATTACTCGTTTTAGCATTTAACGATAGTAATCGCAATATAATATTAGAAAGATGAGCAAATATGAAAGACATATTATAACTTCATCTCTGCGTAACACCCCTTCCCTTAGGACAGTATGTAGTACTGGGACTTTGTTTTTTCCAAAGGTTTTGTATCGAGAAGCATACGAATGATCATATAGAAGGGACTTCGGATCCGAGAGACGAGGCGTGTATGCAGCCATACTTCTAGTATGCCGTTAGTGTTAATACATGCACATAAGCCTTCGGGGTAGCGGGAAAGGAGGCAGTAGCCAGCCTAGTCTCTCGATCAAATCCCAGCTCGATACAGCATGTTACCACACATACAGTAACTGTAAATAGACAAAACATTAGATAAACAGAAATCTGAATGGTTTAAATGTTTAAAGTAAAAATTTAGACGATAGAATTGTCAAATGAATGAACTTTATTAGGGATGCGAAAGAGCGTCAGCAAGAACGTTACTCGGGCCTTTTATATGATTAATGCTGAATGAATAGGGCTGAATTGTGAGAGCCCACCTCAGAATTCGGGCATTTTTTGATTTCATTGTATTTATAAATGTTAAGGGGTTGTGATCAGAAAATACTGATATTTTATGAGGCGATGTTCCCAGGTATACGTCGAAATACTCTAAAGAAACTACCAGGGCTAATGCCTCTTTTTCAACAGTTGAATAATTTCTTTGATGGGACTTTAACTTTGATGAAAAATAGCAAATGGGATGCAAAACTTTAGTATCTGATGAATTTTGTAGCAAGACTGCCCCTATAGCATAGCAGCTAGCATCAATATGCAAGATAAAGGGTTTGTGAAAATTTGGACTTTGTAATACAGGAGAGGACGTAAGCAATCTTTTTAATTTTTCAAAAGCTTCATTACATTCCAGGGTCCATTTAAAGGTTACTCTAGTACTAGTTAATTCAGTCAGAGGAGCAGCTAATTGTGCAAAGTTGGGGCAAAATCTTCGGTAGTAGCTAATCATGCCCAGAAATCTTTGCACTCCTTTTCTATCACTTGGAATAGGGAATTCAGTAATGGCTTTTACTTTAAGGTTAAGGGGTACCACTTTCCTTTGTCCTATTTGAAAACCCAAGTATTTAATAGTGGCTTGTTCAAAAGCACACTTTGCTAGATTGACAGTGAAATTATAGCTATCTAGGGATTTGAATAAAGCTTCCAGTCGAATAAGGTGTTCTTCCCAAGAGTTGCTAAACACTACCAAATCATCAAGATTTGCCTCGACTCCTTCCAAAGGTCGAGTTAGCTCGTTCATAAGTCTCTGAAAGGTTGAGGCTGCGTTACATAAACCGAAGGGCATAACTCTGTAATTGAACAAACCATCTTTAATTGCAAAGGATGTTTTGTCTCTATCCTTTGGCGCCAGAGGGACTTGGTAATACCCTCACAGTAAATCAAGTCGACTCACGAATTTAGAGCTGGAGACAGTATCTATCAGGTCGTCTATTCGAGGAAGAGGGTATCCGTCTGGGATTGTGACAGAATAAACTTACGGTAGTCTGTACACATGCGGAATGTTCCGTCTGGTTTGGGAACTAACAGGCAAGGTGACGCCCAAGGATTCTTACTTCGTTCCACAAGGCCATGTTCTAGAAGAAAGTCAACTTCTTGCTTCAACATCTGATCTTTAGCAGGGCTCACTCTAAGGTGGTTGTTTGATTGGACGCGAATCGCGGAGCTCGACTTCGTGATACCCTAGAGTACAAGTTTTGGGCACATCTCCAAATAAGCTTTTATAATTCAATATTAAGTTACTTATTTCTTGCCTTTTTGAATCTTCCAGATTGTTAAGAAGTTTATCAAGATTGAGTAGAGCTTCAGAATTTTTAAGGTGAGCGTCGGCTCTTTTGACACCTTCTGATGATGTATTTTCTCTGATTGTAGATAAGGTAGTGATGGATGTGGTAGGTAGTGTTTTGGAATGATAAGATTTCAGTTGATTTATGTGAAATACTTTGTTCCTTTTTCCAGGTATCTTAACTACATAATTTACATCGTTTTCTTTACTCACGACTTCATAAGGACCTTGGTAACGTGGTAAGAGAGCATGGCCGGAAACTAACCTCTGAACCATTACTAAATCTTTAGGTTGAAATGAACGGGGTTTTGCTCGTTTGTCGTACCAAAGTTATTTTTCTTTGAGCATTCGCCAAATTTTCTGCAGCTAAGTCTCTAGCATAAGACAAACATTCCTGCATCAGAGCTGGTGATGATTTTATCGAGGATGTTGTTTTGCCAGTCCAAGTATCTTTCAATACAGCTAGTGGGCCTCGGACCTGATGCCCATAGATGAGTTCAAACGGAGTGAAGCTCGTACTCTCTTGTTCACCGTTTCGTAATGCAAACAATAATAAAGGTATGCCCTCATCCCAATCTTGGGAAAACTGTTCACAGTATGCTCTTAGCATAGATTTTAGAGTCTGGTGAAAACGTTCCAGAGCTCCTTGGGATTGAGGGTGATAACTCGTGGACAACAAAGATTCTATACCCAAGTGGGACATTGCTTCTCTGAAGGTTTTAGAAGTAAAGTTCGTTCCTTGGTCTGACTGAATTTCTCTGGGGATTCCCACTTGAGAAAAGAACTTTAATAAGGAACGAACAATCACCCGAGAAGTAATTTTCCTAACAGGGATAGCTTCCGGATATCTTGTACTAGTATCCATGATTGTAAATAAATATTGGTTTCCCTGACGGGTCTTTGGCAGAGGTCCCACACAATCAATAATTAGACGAGAGAAAGGTTCTCCTCGTGCAGGAATAGGAATTAGGGGGGCCGGGGAAGGTTTATGAGCCGGCTTACCTGCCTTCTGGCAAATATGACATTCTTTAACGTATTTCTTCCTTTTCCCCAACCTTAGGCCAATAAAAATGTTTTGCTATTTTTCCTAAAGTCTTCCTTGTCCCAAGATGTCCACCTAGAGGACTATTATGAGAAAATTCAAGAGTGGTATCTCGGAAAGAAGTTAGCAATACTACTAAACTCCTCACGTCTTTGGAACCATTACTTTCCTCCTTTTTCATGAGGATACCATCCTTGTAATAATAACAGTTTTCTAGTAGATTGGCCTGTTCCTCAGAAACTGCTATACTTCTACAATGATTCAAGTCTGGATCTAAAGTTTGAGCCTGAATCAGGTCATTTCTTCCGAGACCTTTTCCAGCGGAACACTCGGGGTTAATCATGGCTTGACTAGGTTTAAAGGTTCCAGTTTGTATTGCCTTACTGAATAGCAAATCTAAACCCAGGTCTTTATTTTCGGATGGCTCTCCACAATCTGCAGAGCGAGACATTGCACGAGTAATAATGTTCAAGGGAAATAATGTAAAGTAAAAGGACACAAGTGCAACTAATGTGACATTTATTGTAGCAACGTTTCGCTCTCCAGGGGCTTTATCAAGCCATTAATGGCTTGATAAAGCTCCTGGAGAGCGAAACGTTGCTACAATAAATGTCACATTAGTTGCACTTGTGTCCTTTTACTTTACATATTGTCGGTAATTCTACCAACTTTATTACAAGGGAAATAATGCTGGACCTTCGTTTAATGCTTCCAAAGCATAGTGGGTTTCAGAAGAGTTATTTATCACCATCGGTTCTTTACAAATACCTTGGTGGTATACATCATTTCCGATCAACATTCCAACACCCTGAATGGGAAATTCTTTACTAGATACTCCAACAGTTATCCAACCCACATAGTCGGGGATTTCCAAAAACACTTTATGCAATGGTACTTTAATTAAGGCACCACCATACGCCTCTAACAAGACTTCTATCTTGGTGTCTGAGTGATTATCAAGGGGTAATACGTCTGTCCTCAATAAAGACAGATAACTCCCTGTGTCTCGAAATGTAGTGACGTTAACTAACCTTTTTTCGTCGAGGCCGACTTTTCCTGTAGCAAGGTAAGGTTCCATGGCCTCGTGTACCTTGGTTTCAGAATGTAGTCATCTCGTCTGTTGGATCTCTGGATGGGACGACTCCAAGTTCGTTCTTACAGGCCGGGCTTTAGCTTGGACCTGGGAGGAGATCACTTGAGTAGGGTATCTCCTGGGATTTTCATAGTTCCGTTCATTTTTCTTTCTACATTGGTTTTCCAAATGTCCCGATTTGTGGCAGTAATTACAAATCCGTTGGGGAACATCTTCCTTTTTAAAACTTGAATATTTTCCGTAACTGGAATTACTATCCCAGTTTGGAGAACGCACCATATACACTTTCAAACTTTGAATCTTTCTTGGGATTTTTCCGAAAAGCCTCTTGACGTTTACTCTTTCCCGTCATCTGGTGAGCTATCTCATAATGATCAGCTATCGACGCAGTTTCTATTAGTGTTGAGGCTGAACGTCCGATACCGTCAAATAATTGAAGAAATCTTCATTTAAAATCAATTGAGAAAGGGATTCCACTGTATTGCAATTTGAAGCCCTAAGCCATCTCTCAAATGCTGCCTGTTTCCCTCGGGCAAACTCTACCCAGGACTGCTGTGGGTTGCACTTTAAAGTCCGGAATGACCGTAGATAACTAGCAGGCAACAAGTCGTAAGCGTCCAATACAGTTTTCTTTATTGTCTCATAGTGAGAGTACTGGTCAAAGGGTAAGGACGCCGTGCTAGCCTGTGCTTTTCCCGTCAAGGTAGTGTGTATCAGGGCCGCCCAATGTTCTCTGGGCCACTTCATAATTTGAGCCTGGTTTTCAAAGGCTTCAAAAAATGCGTCGAGGTTTTCTTCACAGAATCTGGGAACCATGGCGGCCGCTTGATGAACATTGAACGTCTCGACTCTTGGTGTCGGACGAGATTCAATTTTTCCTGGGTCGAGTTGTCTATCACGTCTGATGGATTCTCTTTCAAACTCTTCATGTTTAAACTTACGTGGGCTTCAATGTACGTAGTTTGTAATATCAAGAAGCGTTCTAATCTCTCGAATTGTTCCAGAGAGTGGATCTTTGGAGGAATTTGAATGGAGTTCCACTGGAAAAACTCTGGATTATTCCTCACAGGAGCTCTGGGTTCCGTCAACGTAGAGAATGTGGTTGTTCCTGGTGTACTACCGGTGAAGTCTAGGGTTTCCCAAGTGGTCTGAGCTCGAGACGAAACTGGTCTTGGAGTCTTAGGTCTTGTTGATATGTCCTTAGTAGCTACTGAAGGCATTTCCATCTCGTTTACTGATGACTGCCGGTCAAATTGTGAAATTAGACTTTCATTATCTTCTAAATCCTCGCCGGAGTCTTCTTCTGGGGCTTCTGGAAAAAGTAAATTCCGAATGATAGCCCGTAGGGTAACAGAAGTATAGTGCTTGTCATACTTTACTCCGAGAAACTTTGCTATTTGCTAACAAGTTTGTAACTAACGTATTCAGTCGTTCAACTGTAAGGTATTCAAACCTGGCGGATAATTCAGCCATATTTTATGTCTGTATTTCAAGGTTCAGTCTCCCGGACAGTAGGTCCCCATTTATTACGATAAACTTTATAAACCCTAGGCGTTGTTATTCTAGGGGACTTTTCAAGGAGAATTGTTCTCTAGTTCTATCGTAATAAGGTTGTAGGGAGATCAACAAACATTTTAAAATGTATCTTTAATATATAAACAGACTTTATATATTACTTAAATATGAAGAACTTCAATTTTTGTTGTATGAACCTTTCATATACAGTTGACAAAAGTTACATTATTTCCTATTTTCTAAGGAGATTAGGATAATGGCTTAGCAAACTCGAAGTCTCCACAGACGAGAACTTCTGTTTAAGGAAAATTTCACAATTTCTGGTGACTTTAAGCGAGTAAAGTGAGTAAGCTGTGGAGACCTTCTCTACACAGAGAGAAGTGCTGTACTGTTTAATCTACCCCACTCACACCTGACGTCAGCTCGCTTCAGGCGAGTAGTGTAGAAGTGAGGCCAAACAAATTGGTCGTTACCCATTTCCACGGCAGAATAAATATATACATATAATGAAAAATGGGAAAGGTGAAAATGAATATTTAATATTATAAAGCTGATTACTCTCGTTTTAGCATTTAACGATAGTAATCGCAATATAATATTAGAAAGATGAGCAAATATGAAAGACATATATTATAACTTCATCTCTGCGTAACAGCCTCTATGCAGAAGCGAACGTTCCATCCTTATCTGATCGCCGTGATGCCCATTGCCTTCGCTACTATGTACGCTCTCATGATCTTCGTAATCCTTCCATTTATAGAATGGTCACTGATATTAGTAGACATTATTTGCTCGCCGCCCCTGTTTACTCCGTCCCTTCTCTCTTCGCCTTCATTCGCTCTTGTCTTCTCTTCAATTATCACCTTTCTATGTTCATGTAGCATCTCACTTTTCCCTACCCCCCTGGGAAGTTCCAGCTGTTCGAGTCTGTTCTTTCTCTCTCCCTTGCTCGAAAGCCCAACTGTCTACGGTCGCTTCCCGCTCTCTTTTTCTTGACCACTTCCACTCTCATTCTCATGCCATTGCTGTGTACACAGATGGCTCTAAGTCTTCTGACGGCGTAGGATTCGCAGCAGTGTTTCCGAACAGCGTCGTACAAGGGCATTTACTATCTTCGGCTAGTATTTTTACTGCTGAATTATATGTCATCCTTGCAGCACTTATCCGTATTGCATCTATGCCTGTGTCATCATTTGTGGTTGTCTCAGACTCCCTTAGTGCTTTACAGGTTATACAGAAATTTGATACACCTCACCCCTTAGTCCTCCGTATCCAACTTTGGCTACGCCGCATCTTTACCAAGCATAAAGATATTGTTTTTTGTTGGGTCCCTGGTCATGTTGACGTACAGGGCAATGAACAGGCAGACACTGCTGCGTGGTCAGCAGTACATGACCTACCAGTTTCATATAGAGGTATTCCATTTACGGACTATTTTGCTGCAATATCTTCCCACCTTCACACCCGTTGGCAACAACATTGGTCTACTATGCTCGGTAACAAACTTCAATCTATTAAACCGAGTATAGGTTACTGGGCTTATCACCAGTGTCGAGGTTGGGAGACTACTCTCTCCCATCTTCGCATTGGCCATACTCGTCTTACTCATGGATATCTTATGGAGAGGTGCCCTGCTCCTCTCTGTGAGAATTGCCAGGCTCCATTATCAGTCAGCCACATTCTGTTGGACTGCCCACTTTATCAACGAGCACGCAGAATTTACCTCCATCGTCGTCTTCGCTCCGCTGTTCTCTCTTTACCTTCCCTTCTTGCTGATGTACCCACCTTTCATCCAGACTCTCTCATTGACTTTTTGACAACTGACTTACTTCACAAATTCTGATACCTTCAGCCCTTTCTACCTCAATCTCTTGCTACCCTCTACCCCCATACTATCCCCTGCCCCGCTGTTTTCTGTAACCTACTGATCATCCTTCCTCCCTTCTGCCGCCCAATACCCTCGCTTCCTTCCCTACCCTGCAGCGCTGTATAGCCCTTGTGGCTTAGCGCTTCTTTTTAATTATAATAATAATAATAATATCTCTATTGTTAGAACTCCAACTACATCATTTGTGGTGTTCAGCATCTCTGTGCAAATGAGCGACTCTGACATACAAGCCCTCCCTCCTTGTTGCCTGTTCTTTCTGTCGCATCTAAAATGGTTGTTCCCAGTTATCCATATTTCATTGTCAAAGTGATCTTTCGCGTGGGCCTCTGAAGGCTGCAAACATCGCATTTGACTCCCATAGAAGTCCACTGATGAAAGGTATTTTGTTGTTGGTGGAAGGCTTAAGATATTAGCAGTAAGATATTAGCAAATATAAATGTGGCCGTGTTGTGTGTTTGTTCGGGGAATTTTGTTGTTGGCATCAGAAGCTATGGTTCTGGAGGGCCATGGGGGGGGGGCCACTGGCTGTGCCTCCAGTCCAACAAGACTCCAAGGTAATGAACTATTTTGGTGTATTTCTTTCTATTTTCTCTCTTCGTTTCCTACCACTAAATATCACTTGGAGTGTTGTCATAACTAGGGTTAGTTTTACGGGGTCTGTACCTCCTGGTCCCTTTTAAATGGTATGCTGGGCAATTGGTGTTGTAACATTGTGTTTTGAGGATTGAAGAGTAGCACATTTCATGGTGGAAGAATCTGCAGGAGGTAGAACAACACACTCCTTCAGACAGGAGGTTGCGGCATTTTTTGGGATGCCCAGAGTTTAAAGTTTTACACATATATTTAAAATAATTAACTTCCTAATATAAGGATTACCTGGAGTCGATTTCAAGCGGTCATCGCCCTCACTTTTCCGTTCCTAGACCAGGCCTCCAGGATGACAGTCTGATCAACATGGCTGTAGGTGCTAGCCGCACAAACTCCAACGTATGTCCCACAGTCCGGCTGACCAGAAACTCACTGGGGAACTTATCAAGTTCCCTCTTAAAAACAGCCAGGGGGTCTGTTGGCAGTTCTCTTTATGTATGAAGGGAATATGTTGAAGAGTCTTGGTCCCTTTACATTTACTGAGCTCTCTCCTACTGCACTCATCGCTTCCCTGCTTTTCTTGAAGGTATTTTGCATTGTCTGCCGAGCCTCTTGCTTTAATATAAAGCGACTTCAGGTACAGTAAGATAAACTTTCAGTATACTGTAGAATCACTGATGAGAATTCTAAGCACTTCTCAGTATATAAACACACATACAAGTGATTTTTAAGAAGAGACTTGAATTTATAAACAGTATTTCTTTTATATTCACAGGTAATTAATTCCAGATTTTTGGACCTTTTATGTGCATTGAGTTTTTGCATAGTGTGAGATGGACACGAGGAATATCAAAGAGTAATCTGTGCCTTGTGTTATGGTCATGTGTTCTGTTGAGGTTGGTAAGGAGTCGTTTGAGGGGAGGGTTTATGTCCGAGTTGAGTGTTCTATGTATGTAGTAAGTACAATAATAAGTATGGATGTTTTGTATGGTGAGTAGGTTTAGAGTTTTGAATATGGGTGGAGTGTGCTGCCTGTAGTGGGAATTTATCATTCTGACTGCAGCCTTTTGTTGGGTAATTAATTCAAATTCAAATTCAAATTCAAAGTTTATTCTCTATGAGGATTACAATGCTGAGTTTACAGAAATTTGGTTATTGTGTGGTTTACATGTAGTAAAATAGTGATTACAGAGTGTACCACTAGAACGCTTAGCATGGCTAGGCATTTCGGGCAGACTTAGTTTTATTCTTAATTGTAAAATATTACAAATTATTAGGTAAGTTGGTATTATGGCTAAGTGACTAAATACTAGTTTGTGAGTTTAGCAATGTAAATGCTTTTGTTTTGGCATGGTACATAGTTTCAGTATTGGAGTATCACAGGATTCATTATTTTAAGATTGAGATTAATATTTCTGTTTATGGTCAAATGAGTCAGTGAGTGTAAGTGTGAACCACCAGGTGGTATTCGTGTAGTTAGTTGACAGGGTGTATCAGGGAGATAAGATTTTTCTAATGGTAGTTTTTGAAGGTGATGAATGTGTCTGCAGTTCTAGAGTTCTCAGGTAGGGTATTCCAGATTTTAGGGCCTTTGACATACATTGAATTTTTGTAAAGGTTTAGTCGGACACGGGAATGTCGTAGAGATGTTTGTGTCTGTGTTATGCCTGTGGTTCTGTCACAACTATCAAGAAAGCGTTTTAGGTCAAGGTTGATATTAGAGTTTAAGGCCCTGTAGATGTAGATTGCACAGTAGTAAGTGTGGATGTACTGAACAGGGAGTAAGTTTAGAGCTATGAAGAGTGGGGGGGGGGTGTTGCCAGGATGAATTTAGTGATTATTCTTACTGCAGCTTTTTGTTTGGGTTATTATTGGCTTTAGGTGTTGCTGCAGTTGATCCCCAAGCACAAATAGCATAGGTGAGGTATGGATAAATAAGTGAGTGGTATAGTGTGAGAAGGGCATCTTGCGGCACGTAGTATCGTATCTTGGAGAGGATCCCAACCGTTTTGGATACTTTTTTGGTTATATGCTGGATATGGGTGCTGAAATTCCAGGTTGTTGTCAAGGTATAAGCCTAGGAATTTGCCCCCATTATTTCTGGAAATTTAAATAGTGTTGTCAATCTTAATGTTAATTTGTGCATCTCCTACTCTGCTACCAAACATAATATAGTAGGTTTTGTCAGTGTTAAGCATAAGTTTATTGGCTGTCATCCAAGTCGATATGTTGATCAGCTCCTCATTCACAGTGGTGTTGAGGGTGGCAAGATTAGGGTGAGAGATGACATAAGTCATGTCGTCAGCAAAGAGAATGGGTTTCAGGTGTTGGGATACGTTTGGAAGGTTATTGATGTATATGAGGAAGAGCAGGGGACCAAGGACACTTCCCTGCGGAACTCCAGTATCAAGTGGCCGTGTTGCTGATGCTGTGTCTTTAATGGTGACATACTGATACCTATTAGTAATGTAAGATTTGAAATAAGCAAGCGCATGGCCTCTTATACCGTAATGATCAAGTCTGTGGAGTAGGATGTCGTGGTCTACTGTGCCAAAAGCTTTTCTTAGGTCAATAAAAATTCCTAGTGGATATTCCTTATTTTCCAATGCTGTGTAAAGCAGATCTAGCATTTTTATGATTGCATCATTAGTGCTTTTATTTTTCCTGAATCCAAATTGGCAGGGGTTGAGTATGTTTTGAGCCGTTATAAATTAATAGTCTCCTGTGCACGAGTTTCTCAAAGATTTTGGATAGCAATGGTAAGTTAGATATTGGCCTATAGTTTTTTAAGTCTGTAGGGTCACCACCTTTATGTATTGGTGTAACCCTTGCCATCTTGAGTAGTTTCGGAAGGTGCTAGTCTCTAGTGACTTGTTAAAGAGTAATGAAATAGCATGCGAAAGGACATGGGCCGCTCGCTTGTACAGTAATGGTGGGACATGAGACAGATTCCCAGAGTTATTTTTAAGTGACTTTATAATCTCGGTGACTTCCGTGGCTCAGTTGGTGCAAGATAGAATGAATTAGGGAAATTCCCATCTAGGTAGTCCCCGGCATGGGCATTGTATGTGGGATTTTACTTGGCGAGATAGATCCTATGGTTGAGAAGAAGTCGTTTATCTGTTAGCTGTGTCAGTGGGATGTAGTGGTGTTTCATTAGGTTTAGTTAGGACAATATTCTTGGTTTTTCTCAGTTTGTGGGTCCCTAGAATCTGAGAGAGTGTTTTCCAGGTCTTTTTTATATCTCCTCTAGTGTCTATGAATCTACTGCAGTAGTATAGTTGTTTGGCTTTCTTTATTACTTTGGTGAGAGCTGATGAATAGTGTTTAAGAATATCTTTGTGTATTAAGCCTTGTCTATAAATTTCTTTTCATATTGGTGTTTCTTGTCAATGGATTTCAGAATGGTGCTGGTTAGCCATGGGCAACCAAACCATTTGTTTGTGATCTGTTTTGTTTTTATAGGACAATGTTTGTTGTATAGTCTAAGTAATTTGTTAAGAAAAATGTCTGTCCAGTCATCAATACCATTGGCCTTGGAGAATTCTGTAGGCCATCAACAGTCTCTAGGTCACTGTGAACTTCCTTACTGAGGCCTCGTCATGGAGTCTAAATGAAATTATTATTAATTTTATAATCAAGGGGGAAGCGCTTAAACCACGGAGATTATACAGCGCCTGGGGGGGGGGATTGTGGAAGGCATTCAGGCTTTTTAATTCGGGGAATGAGCACAGATCCAATCTCTAAATCAGAAACCCCTCACCAACATCAAGGAACCTTCCTTGAGGGGAAGTCTAAATGAACTTTGTTGTATTTCCAGTGGTGTTTACTAATTTTGTCAGGAGGAAGGTAGGGTAGGATCTGTAGTGCTATCTGTGATTATCCCTGATTAAGGGGGCTAGTATATTGTCCATATGTGGTCTATTATGGTTGCACTTGTCTCAGTGAGCCTGTGGTTTAAGTATTGTTAGGTATAGAAGTTGTACGTATTGTTGATGTAATCAGTTTACAGGCTGATCATCCCAGTAAGCCAAGGTTGATGTTTGAAGTCTCCAGCTAAAAAGAAGGTGGTGCTTATTCATTTGTCTGTTTGTTATTAGTGACTTTAATTTCTCACTGAAATTTGGGGATGTTTGTGTGAGGTATCCGTAAAGGCACCGATTGTTATAGGCGTCTTAAGGTTTTTACAGTAAAATTAGCAAAAATGTATTCCCAAATTCATCACTAAAGCAAGTGGTGCTAATACAAGATAATTGGTTAGAGTAATAGATTGCAATACCACCCTCCAACTTGGTTTGTTCTGCAGTTGTGAATTGCTAGTATCCTGGTATAGGGTAGATAAACTATGAGTCCTGCATAAAGCCAGGTCTCAGTAAGAATAATGCAGGAGAAGTGTCTTTAGTGATTCAAGGAGTGCTAGAGATCATCATATGTGTTTGCTTAAGGACCTGATGTTGTATTAAGTACTGATAGACTTTTAGCATTGTTTAGATAGTGCTGGCTTGTGATGCTGTGTAATAAAGGCAGTTACTTTCCAATAGGTTTTGATGGGTGTCAGATTAGAGGTTTAGATCAGGTAACGTAGATCAATCATTGTCTAGGTTAATTATGTTATTTATATCCTGAGTTGCTTAAAGTTCTAGTACTGATAATCTGTAGTGTAGAAGTCTGACAATTAAATACTAGAGTATTTTGGTCATGTAGAGTTGTCACTTACACATAATGAAGTTGATCTTGTCTATGTTGTGCTGGAATGAACTAAGTACAACTAGGTATAAATCTAGTAATATAAAAATACAAATTAAAAATAGAACAAGACTCTCACTTGTAATTGCACTAAGGTCTAATAATGACTTTGGGATTCTATGTTTGAGCTAAATGAGCTATAGTACAATAGTTTTAATCTAATAATATAAAAATACAAATTAAAATGCACTGTCTCTCACTAGTAATTGCACTATGAGTCAAATATAGTAATTGGTATTGACATATGTAATTGAGCTAAATTGAGCTAAGTAAAACTGTGATTAATCTAAAATTATAATAAGGCACAAGACTCTCATTTTAATTGCACTAAGGTCTTATATAAGTTGTTTACAAGAATTAGGTATATTAGATTTAAATTGACAGGATAAAATACACAAATTAAGGTAGCAAAAGAATAATAAAAAAATGATAAAAATAAAAATGGCAATGACTTGGTTATAATATGCTAGTAAGATGGTAGACAGGATAATATAAAAGTTGTAGTTGAAAATACTAGTTTAAAAAAGTATGGAATAAAAATGGTCAATAAAAGAAGTTTACAATAAGTTTGATCAATATAGTTTAAAGTAAAATTGGGCAATAATAGGGATTTAGAATAAAATTGGGCAATTTTTTTTTTTATATTTTATTTAAAGCAGTTCATACAGTATACATAGATAGTTACGTATATAAATGTGATATAAATATATATAAAAAGAGGCATTATCAGTGGCTCTGTTCCGGTCCACTAAGTAACACTATTCATAATGATTCTGATATACACCTAACTACATAACTAACAATACTTGCAAAATACACAGTGCTTCCATTACTGTTTTTTTTTTTTTTTTTTTTTTTTTTTTCATAATGTACAATGACACAAAGCACTTACAATACTAGTGACTCACCCCCCCCCCCCCCCGACATTTACGTTATTGTTATTATTATACTCAAAAAGTTGCGCTAAACCACAATGATGAACATGTACCTTAACTATTTTATATACTCCATACATTCACATTTTTGGTTTAAAACATTACAATGCATTAATAAATAAAAGACGCCTTAGCAGGTCCTCCACAGAAATAAATGAAATTACATATTTGCAATACACTTACACGTTTATCATGAGCTGACATGAAATATAGACTCCACAACATCTTAAAACTATTCAAAGAACTTTGAAAATACTGACAACTATTATACTTTAGGACAATATATGTATAATAACACTACTATAGTGAACAATGTCAAACAATATGATAACTGTACACTGGATATTGAAATACACACTTGTATTACATTTTACCAGAATGTATATTATTAACACGTATTGCTATGTTCAACAAATTCTAGATGTTTATTGACATGTTTCAGAGCAATTTTAAACTTGCTCTTTCACGCACTATGGTTAATAATACAACATTATGGCCCCTAATCGAATTGATAAGCCGCCTCTTGCATCTCAGGAAACTATGCTTAATAATCATGATATTCTATATCCATGTAATTCATTTTTTCCCTCCCCCCTTTACAGAGACCAGTCCACCCAGCCATTACAACACTAAATTCGCGCAACCCTCTCACAGTCATACCTCTATACGATACCGAAAATCTCTAGCCCATCTACGTCCATACACTACCTCTTTATACACTTTTGTTTTATAGAAATGTCCTGCAAGCATCCCTTATTCGTTCCTCCCCCCCCCACCTCCCTCATCACCCACGATATATAGACATAATCTGCCACTAAATACATGACGGCCCTCCTCACACTATCTCCCACTCCCTCTATATCCAAACTCAGTGCCCTTAATACCACTAACCTACTCCCACCCACCATATCCAACACTGCGTAACCATAGACGTGCCCTCTCGATGTGCTCACAGAAATACACCACATGATATGCTGTTTCCTCCCCCCCACACAAAACACAACGTTGAGACTGCAAAATTCCCATCTGATACAGTCGTACTTTAGTTGGCAAAATCCCATGTAAAAACCTATACATAGTTTCCTTTACCCTTGACTTCACCTGTAACTTACTGAAGTCTCCCCAGATTCGTGTCCAATTATATAATGGAAAAACAGTCTCCCCTTCCAACACCTCTTGAACCCTTACCAACCTCCCCAAAACACACGCCGTTACATTTTCCGGATTTCTTACTTGTAATAAGTATCTCAACATACTCATACACTCCTCTAAGTCCCTACCCCCCCACCACCGCCTCACATCTTCCATCACTTCTCTCACTCTGACACCACTTTTCCCCGCCCAATCTCAGATAACAATGCTTCACGTACATGCTCTTCTAGTCTGCTACCCAAGAGAATTAAACCTAAACCTCCCTTTGCCAGCGGTGTCATTACAACCGTTTGCCTCAGCCAATGACAACCATAACCCCATATAAAAATTCAGTACTTTCCTTTGCACTTGCCGCACACTCTTTCGCCACCAAGGGTACACCACAGCCACGTGCCACAATTTAGGATAAATGAGTGTATTAACTACAATGACTCTGTTGTATAGTCAAACCACTCGTTCTTATTTCCCCCTAACCTAAGCAATACTCTTTGCACTACCCTTTTAGAATTTGCCTCTCTAGTCCCCTGCGCTGCCCCTCTGTACAATACTCCACAAATTTTTATCTGCTCTACTACCTGCCATCCATACTTTTTTCCCAGTTCCCCTCCCACCCATGACCCCACCTCCAGTAATTTCGACTTCCTCACTATTAACATTCATACCTGTTGCTCCACTAAATATTTTCAACAATTCTACTTACATTCTTAACCCCTCCTCTCCCCCCACTAAGACCGTCGTGTCATCCACATAACCAACTATACCCGTAGCACCCTCAAGTCTTACCACCCCCTCACTTACTCCAACATTTATCAACCTATATAATGGGTCTTGCAAACATGCAAATAGGATCTGAGACATGGGGCAATCCCTGCCTCAGCCCCTACCCATACTAACCATCTTCCCCACCCTTCCATTAATTTGCACTCGTATTTCTGCACCTCTATATAAAGTTTCCTCCGCCCACTGCACAATTTCCTCACCGAACCCAATCCTCCTCATAATCATCCATAATGTCTCTCTCTCTACACAATCATAAGCCGCCTTCCAATCCAACGCAAGAACACCTCCACCATCCATCCTACCTCCTCTATATAACCTTTTATCCTCCCATGCCCACTAAACATTGTTCCTCCTGGCACACCCTTCTGTCCCCCATCTATAACCTTCCCAATTACTTTACGCAATCTATTACCCTAAACACCCTGGCAAACAATTTATAATCCCCGCACATTAATGATAAACCTCTATAATCTAGGATGCTATTTTGTACTTCCCCCTTTGGAACCATAACTACTACACCTGTCCTTTGTGTTAGACTCATGCTTCCCTTATCCTTCATTACATTCATCAACTGCACCAAGAATTCCTTCATGACATCCCAGTTGCTCAATAAAATTCATTTGGAATTCCATCTATCCCAGGTGCTTTCCCGACGCTCATCCCTTTTAAAGCCGTCCACACTTCCTCTTCATCTATAGGCCCTTCTATCATCGCTCTATCTGCTGACTCTAGGTTCTCTGTACCCCTTCTCTAAAATCTTCATATCTTCTATCTTCCTGTTTCCCCCTCTCATATATATCTCAAACCACTTATCAGCATAACCACTCATACTTTCCGTAGTTACTAACCTCTGTCCCATCATATACCCTCCCACTTCCGTATGTACGTCCAACTTCATCATAGTCATTGTCTTCTGTCGCGTCTTTAATCGCCGCAATACACAGGCGGATGGCTTATCTCCCCATAAAACATCTTCCAATCCACCTCTCATTCTCTCACCATCAAATCTTGCATTCTGCATTTCCATTAATTGCGCTTTGATGCCCTCAATCTCTTGTACTGGATAAACCCCACTAAAACCTTCATAGCACTGTTTCCAGCTGCCCTTCCAAATATCTCTGTAAGCCATATTTCCATTGACTTACCTCCTTTCCTTTCCTCATATAAAAATTTTTGATTCCTGATTTAGCATATTCCTCCCACCATCGTAGTATATCACCTCCTTTTTCCTCCCCTTGGTCCACTCCTTTGTCCACCACTCAACAAAACTATCACCGTCCTCCAGCTCATCTAACAATCTCACATTAAGTTTCCAATAACTCATGTAACGCTTTGGTAAAACCTCCCCATCCCACATCCACGACCACTCCTCTATGATCTGAAAACACTACATTTATAGTTTCTGTAGTAGCCACCATGTAACCCCGGGAGAAGCATAAATACGATCTAGTCGTGGCGCATATCCTCTCCTCACATAAGTATGCTCCACGTTTCCACCCCTCCCCCCTCACAACATCCGCTAAGCCAGCTCCCCCTAAAACATCTCGTAGGACCCCCAAAACACACCCTGCATCCCTCGGCTCCACATCTTTTTCTACGTATCACACTATTCCAATCCCCTCCAAATAATGAATAAAAACAGGTAAACCCCGCATATGATAAATTAGTGTGTCCCTTACAAATTCCTCTTTAACACGTCTATTACTGTCCGCCGGCATGTATACACTCACAAAACACACACGTACCCCACCCCATGTCCCATCCACCCTCGCAACTCTCCCATCTCCCCCTTCTTCCCAATGTAACAATTGGAAAGGACTGGTCTCAGCTATTAAAACAGCAGCACCTCCCTTAAGCTTCCCAGTAATACCCGCATAAACTTTATATCCATCTACCAACAAATCCCTTCCATACCTAAAATTATGCTCTTGTAAAAAAACTACTTGTATGCCAAGTCTCTTTAAAAAAACACTAAATATCTTACGCTTTACATCAGCCCTTAGGCCGTTAACATTTAATGTTAGACACTTAAAAATGCTATCGGGGGCTTACCAATCGACCGATATCCTTGCGTTTCCTTACGTTTTTTGCTGAACATTCTTTTCACAATTGTCCTTCTTTGCCTCACCTATCCTCTGCCCTTTCCCCCCCCCCTGTTATTTGTTTTTTCACATCCACTGATAGTTTTCTTACCAGTTTCGTTGCGCGGGTTGTGAGGACATCATCACTATCAGAAGCCCCTGCCTCTCTCTTACGTGATGCCTCTACTATGTGCATTTCCCTCATCTTCACATTCTACGTTGTGTACTTCAACCACAACCCACTAATCCTTTTGACTGCCTATCCCCATCACCCACATTACTCACCTCTTCAATTCCTTCCTCACCTATAAGTTTCCCATCTGACACCATGCTTAGTGTCTCGCCCTCATTCTGATTACCTAAGAATTCTTGAATAACATTATCTATTGTAGCCGTAACCTGACATACCCAAATCCAACTCGTCTCACCTCATCCTCCAGACGCATATTCTCAATAACCTGAGAGACCTCCGTAATGTTACACATTCTCTTCCGGATTGTCCTCCACGATTTTACTCCATGATCTATGATCTTGAAGATGCTCCCCTGTAGACTGGGTCGTCACCTCTCTCTCCTTCCACACACCTTTTCCCTCTCCATATTTCTCAGGTGTCGATCGACGAGGACACATTGCTGCCATATGTTCAAAGGCTCCACACAGTCTGCAGGTTCGTCTTTGCCCCGCATATGTTACATATACCTGTATTCTAAAGTCACTCAGAGTCACATATGATGGTATAGATTTGCGCAAAGACATTTTGAGGGTAAAGGAGGGCCCCCACGCAGTCCAGCATACAATCATCAGACACACCTTCCAACTGATGCCTGATGTATAACACCATACTCGTTGAAAGTTGCTTTTATATCTTCTTCATCCGCTTCAAATGGGACATTCCGTAACTTTACCCAAGTATAATACTTGGATACGTCCCTCATTCGTACTTCCAAACCAGGATTAACCTTCATACACACGTCTTGGTATTTTTCCACCGTCTTGTCGTATGTCGCAGCCGTCACAAATTTCACAAATATCCTTGTTGCTCCATTTAAGGCAATACCATACAGATCGTCTTTGCTTATGCAGTAGGTATCCCGTAGTATAGCAGGCAGCATAACAGAAGCATTGGTTTGATAAACCGCTCCTTTCAACACCTCAATACACACAGTGTTGATTCTCCGCCTGATAGCCTGCGCCATTTCGTGAAAATCACTCAGTGCTACCAACAGGTACTAGCTCAACCGCCAACGTCCGTCCTCCACCAAGGCTGAGTGACGAATGCAGGAGCAAGGCGCAGCACAACCTCACAGCCCTAGAGCGATGAGGTCAATTAACTGTTTGGGCAATTGAGTATTTTAAAGTGAGGTAGGATTATTGAAGACAAGTTATGGTTAGTTTATAATAAAATAAGATAGAACAGTGATGTGGTAAGTTGTAAAAAAGGAGATAGATTCTGTAGATATTAAACACAAGACTATGAGGTAGAATGGTCGTTGAATACAACAATGACAATCAAAAGTAGTTGGGGTATTAGATGGTTTATTGTTGTTGAGCCCCATGCACAAATTCCATAAGTGAGATAGGGGTAAATAAGTGAGTGATATAGGGCCAGGAGGGCTGACTGTGGAACATAGTACCGTATCTTCGATAGTATGCCTACGGTCTTGGAAATTTTCTTGGAAATTTGTTGTATATGTGTTTGAAATTTGAGTCTATTATCAATGTGGATTCCTAAGAATTTTCCCTCTGTGAGCTTTGTGATAGGTGATCTGTTTATCATTATGTTAAGAGACACATCTGTAGCTCTGTTACCAAACTGAATGAAGTAGGTTTTGTCAATGTTGAGAGTAAGTTTGTTAGTCCTCATCCAGGTAGATATTTTCTGTAATTCGGTATTCACAGTATTGGCTAGCATGGCTGGGCTCGGGTGAGAGAAGACGTATGTAGTGTCATCTGCAAATAGTGTGGGTTTGAGTAGTTGCGATGCATTTGGTAGGTCATTTATGTAAACGAGAAAGAGAAGAGAGCCAAGGACACTTCTCTGTGGGACACCAACTGTAATTGTTTGTGCGGAGGAGTTTACTCGATTTGTGTACACATATTGGCCTCTGTTGCTGAGGTATGACTTTAGGTAGTTGAGGGAGTGCCCTCTTATACCATAGTCCGACAATTTTATGTGGAGCAAGTCGTGGTCAACTGTATTAAAAGCTTTACGTAAATCAATGAAGATTTCCAGTGGGACTTCTTTTTTCTCTAGTGCAGTGTATATTAGTTCTAGTATGTGTATAATAGCATCATTCGTATTTTTATTAAGCCTGAACCCAAACTGACAGGGGTTGAGTATGTTGTGGGAGATGAGGTAAGAATAGATTCACTTATGAATTAATTTTTCAAAGATTTTAGAGAGAGGGTGTAAGTTGGATATTGGCCTATAGTTATTCAAGTCTGTTTGGTCTCCTCCTTTATGGTTCGGGGTGACCCTCGCTATTTTGAGAACTGTAGGGAAGGTAGAGGATTCAATGGATTTGTTAAAGAGTGTTGCAATGTTTGGTGACAGCATCTGTGACTCTTTTTTGCATATAGAGGGCGGTAAGGTATTTAAGTCTCCTGTCTTGTTTTTTAGTGTGTTGATAATAAGGGAGACTTCTGTTGGGTTAGTCGGAGCTAGGAACAGTGTGTTCGGGTAGCTGCCAGTGAGGTAGTCATTGGGTGGGGTATTTGAGCTTGGGATTTTATTGGCAAGGTTTTTTCTTATGGTGTGGAAGAAATCATTGAGTGTTTGCTGTTTCAGTTGGTGGGAGTTGGGGTTCATCTGGTTTTGTTAATTCAATTGCGCTGTTTCGTGATATCTTTTTTGTTCCTAGAATTTCTGACAGGGTTACCTGGAGTTTACCTGGAGAGAGTTCCGGGGGTCAACGCCCCCGCGGCCCGGTCTGTGACCAGGCCTCCTGGTGGATCAGTGCCTGATCAACCAGGCTGTTGCTGCTGGCTGCACGCAAACCAACGTACGAGCCACAGCCCGGCTGATCAGGAACTGACTTTAGGTGCTTGTCCAGTGCCAGCTTGAAGACTGCCAGGGGTCTGTTGGTAATCCCCCTTATGTGTGCTGGGTTCTCCAGGTCTTTTTTATATCACCTTTTAAGTTGGATAATCTGTTCTCATAATACAATGTTTTTGCCCTTCTTATCAGGCTGGTTAGGACTGACGAGTTACGTTTTGTTTGGTCTCTGGTTATGTGACCCATTCTGTACTGTTTTTCATATAGGTGCTTTGTATTTATGGATTTGAGGATGTTGGGTATTAGCCAGGGACTGTTCAGTCTCTTAGCTGTCATCTGTTTAGTTTTTTTTTGTGGCAGTGCTTGTTAAAGAGGTATTGGGTCTTTTTTAGAAAATTATTAATCCTTTCGCCAATATCTGTATAGATTTCTAGCTCAGTGTGCCAGTCAATGTTTGTCACTGCTGTTGTGAAGTTATTAATGGCTGCCTCATTGTGAAGTCTGAAAGTGACTTTAGTAGTGTCTCAGGTAATTTGCCTAGATTAGTTATGAGGAAGGTAGGGTAGTGGTCTGTGTTATTATCTGGGATTATGCCTGATTTTAAAGGGGATATGGTGTTGATCCAGATGTGGTCTAATAGGGAAACACTAGTCTCTGTAATTCTTGTAGGTTTTGTTACTGTTGGTAGCAACAAGCAGTTACTCATAGTGTTTGTGAATTCAGTAACGTGTGGGTCCTGGTCTTGCAGGAGATTTATAATGAAGTCACCTGAGAGTAGTAAGTGATCTTTGTTCATGCTTGCATCAGTTATCATACTTCCTAGGTTTTCACTAAAACTGCTAACATTTGACTGTGGTACTCTGTAGATGTTTATCACTGTGAGAGGTTTTTGTAGGTATTTGGATTTGAATTTAGCTATTATATATTCCCCATGTTCATCCCTTGTGCAAGTATTAGTGATACATTCTAGTTGGTCTTAGTAGTATACAGCTGTGCCACCCCCTTGTTGATCTGGCCTACAGTTCTGTATGGCTGTGTAACCAGGAATGGCATAGACATCTGTAGTATCAGGCTTTAGCCAGGTTTCAGTGAGAGTAATGATGGACATAATGGAATTTGAGTAATGCTATGAGGTCATCGTAATGTTTGCTTAAAGATCTGATATTGTAGTTAAAGACAGTTATGTTGTTGTTGGCACTGAGAAGTGCCTTTGATTGTTCTGCTGCGTAGTAATTACAGTTACTGTTTGATTCATTTACGTCATTCAATAAGAGGTTGGTATCAGGATCAATGCTTGTAATCATAAGATTTATAGTGAATCTATAGTTAGAATTAAGTATAAGACAAAGCAAATATTCTAAAGCTAAAAAATAGCACCTGTATTATTTTGACGATTGTAAAAATATGAGCTAAGGTAGTTCTTTAAAGCTAAAATTAAGGAGACAATATAAAAGGGACTAAAATAATTTGTGGTGAACAAATAAAGTGATGATCAAATAAAGAAGATTGGGAATATAATAGTAGGTAGTTCTTTAAAGGTAATTCTTTAAAGTTAAAATAAAGGAGACAATATAAAAGGGACTAATATAAGTTGCGGTGAACAATAAAGTGGTAATCAAATATATGAGCTTGGGAATATAATGGCAAAATAGTGAACTTATTACACTTTAGCACCTGAGAATAGCACCTTGATTATTTTAACAATTGTGAATATATGAACTAAGGTAGTTATGTAAAGCTAAAATAAAGCTAAAATAAAGGAGAAAATATATAAGGGACTAAATTAAGTAATGGTAAACAAAGTTAAATGAACAGATAGTCACTATGATATAATATTGATTTGGGAGTAAGATCTGATTTGTAATGTATAATAAGTTGAGCAATTAATTGCACTATAAAAAATAAAAAAAAATATAAGGTAGTTGGTACTAGCTAGCAAAAGATAGTTTTGGGACTCACACAATAATGTAATTGGAATACACACTAACTGCACACAGTATAAAAGGGACTAAAAAAAAAGTAGTGGTAAACAGAATTAAATGGACAGGTAGCAACCGTGAATAACATTAATTTGGAGTAAGATTTGACTTGCAACACAAAATTATGAGCAATTAATAGCATTTAAAAAGTAAAAAGTATCTGAGGTATCTGGTATTAGCTAGTAAACGAAAAAAAAATAATGTAGTAGTAACGTACACTATATGCACCACACGTATATATGTGTTAAGGACACTTATCTAATCTGTTACAGAAATGTCAGCTTTTCTAAGGAAGGTAGAGAAATCATGTTCATTTGAGATGGTATATTGTTGTCCTGTTGATGTTTTTCTAACTTGTATTTTCCCATCTCAAGTGAAACACTGATGTATTTTGTATTCCTGTTTAAGTTTTCTCAACCTGAACAGAAGGTTTTGACGTTTTCTCGTTAGAGAAAACGTCAAAACGTCGTTGATGAACACTCCAATTTTCATTGTAATTGCTGATTTAATTAAGTCCTTTCTTTTATCATATGAATGAAGTCTGATCATAATACTGTGTTTTCTACCTTGTTTTCCTAGCAAACGTGTTTTTTTTTATTTCATTGCTTTGCAGGATAACTTTTACGTGGTCCTATATTATCCTGATAGCAGTTTCTTTGCACTGTGCTTGGGTTGTCACTAGGAATGTGTGGACTGTTTATTATAACTGCGTCAGACAACTTATCTTGTTCAGTTTTGTCGTCTTGGAAATCAAGGTATTCATTCAGTCGAGTGTGCATGTTCTGATTCCAGTCCTTGATTGCTTCTTCAACCTTCATATTTAGGGTTGTTATTTGCTTAGTGTGACTGGCTATAGCTGTTTTCAGAGTATTTTCTGTGTCAGCACTACCCGATGTAATCTTCTCTTCAAGGTTCTGGATCTTGTTCTCGATTCTCGATTCTTGATTCTCGTCGCGCAAATGTTGCTTTAATATCTTTGATTACGCTTTCTAGAGCGACGATGTAGTCCCTGATATTGTCAGGAATAATCATACCTGAGTTATCATGGGTGAATCCTTTGAAGGGAGTGGAGTTGGAGGGGGAGTCAGCCATGTTTGTTGTTGTTGTTCCCTGGGTGGCGGTGGTGAGGGGGGTTGATGATACACCGGCGTCCTGCTGGGTAGACAAGTTGAGTTCTAGGGTCCTTGGTGTTATTCTTTTCTTACTGCTGTTGTTTCTTCTTCGATATCCTTTCACAGTATCACTAAAGTAGATACTGTGTAGCTATGGCGGAGAAGGTTTGATTTCCCTGAGCTTGGGTTAAGTGATCGTCTGGCAGCGGAGGCGGTGTTTGGGTTAGCAGGGCTGTCTTCCTTAAATCTTCTATTTTGTCAAGATTTGGGTTACATTCTTAGTATTCTTGGGTCATTTTGTGGTCTACGTGGGTTCATGTAGTTGTACCTAACTTAGAAGCCTCGCCTGACCTAACTTAGAAACCTTGCCTGACCTAACCTAGAAACCTGGCCTGATCTAACCTAGAAACCTGGCCTGACCTAACTTAGAAACCTGGCCTGACCTAACTTAGAAACCTGCCCTGACCTAACTTAGAAACCTGGCCTGACCTAACTTAGAAATCTGGCCTGGCCTAACTTAGAAACCTGGCCTGACCTAACTTAGAAACCTGGCCTGACCTAACTTAGAAACCTGGCCTGACCTAACTTAGAAACCTGGCCTGCCCTAACTTAGAAACCTGGCCTGACCTAACTTAGAAACCTGGCCTGACCTAACTTAGAAACCTGGCCTGACCTAACTTAGAAACCTGGCCTGACCTAGCTTAGAAACCTGGCCTGACCTAACTTAGAAACCTGGCCTGACCTAACTTAGAAACCTGGCCTGACCTAACTTAGAAACCTGGCCTGACCTAACTTAGCAACCTCGCCTGACTTAAAGTAGCGTAATTATTTTTTTAGCTAAATTTTGCTATATATAGGATAGTCTGTTTATATGTAGGTATGTACTCACCTAATTATACTCTCCTAATTGTTATTGCAAGGGTCGAGTCATAGCTCCTGGCCCCGCCTCTTCATTGGTCTCCATTAGGTCCACTCTCACTGCTCCATGAGCTTTACCATACATACACACATACATACATACATACATACATACATACATACATACATACATACATACATACATACATACATACATACATATTCACCTCTCTGTGTATATTGTGTATGGGAAAAAAACAAATAAAGAGTAAGAGTTTAGTTGCAACAAGTGCAGGTTGACCTTGTAAAGGAGGGAGTCTCCTGGGGAGCAGCAGCAGTGTGCAGGGGCCACCTTGTTGTCAACATCTGTCCTGACTTTACAGCAGGAACATCATACTCTCATAACTATTAGATCGCTATGACAAAATTACGGAAGCCATGGAAGGAAAACTTAACGTCTGATAAATACCACTGTGGTCCAGCAGCTCCTGGTGGGAAGCAAGTTTACCAGGACAAGTTGGGAAGCAGAAAATCCTGAATGATGGATTGTCTTAGCAAGTCATTCAAATTGGGATTGCTAGTGGAGTATACACACATATATTATATATATATATATATTTATATATATATATATATATATATATATATATATATATATATATATATATATATATATATATATATATATATGCAATAAGATCACAGTAAACAGGTGATTTCAGAATATGCAAAACAATCACTCTGAAAGAATAGAGAAATTCCAAGCGCTTTCGTGACAACTCACATTATCAAGGAACTATGAAAGTAAAGTATGTATGTATAATGTTCGCCAAGACCGTAGTCCTGGCACGGGTCTCAGTCTTGCGATGACCCGTCTCTGGCTCCCGAGGAAGAAAGGTTTCTACAATGATGCGACATATGCTGTTCAAGCACTCTTCTGGTCAGTTCAACTGGTGCATCTCATAAGCGACAACACCGTATGTACTCCTAACTATGGACACTAGCGAGGAGGAGGATATGTCGTTATCACAGGTAACAGCTTGTCTGGTTCGTTGACTCCATGGTACACTAGTGTGGCCGCAGTCCTCTTCGGGAGGGAATATCACTCCTAGTTGCCTGCGGAGTGTTTCAGTAACTTCGCACTCCAGAAGATAGTGTGTTAGGGGCCGCTGAACAACGTGCTGGCAGTACTGGCACATCTCCTCCTCAGCCTTGTCTACCATCATCTTGGCTGTGGGAAAGCCCAAACGAAGCCGATGGATGGCGGTACACTGCGCTCTGGACCAGCTTCTATCATATGGAGGGGGTTCTCCCTGAGTCGCTGCTCGGTACCACTGTTGAGATGGGGTATCACCTAAGACCTCCCCCATAAGTTTCATGGCTCTGGCAGCCACCAGTTTGGTCTGTCGTAGGCTGATTGGGACAGTAATCCCAACATGTGGATAGTCTGTTGCTGCCTTGGCTGCATCATCTGCCGCCTCATTTCCCCGGATGCCAGCATGGCTGGGGATCCAGTTCAATGTCGATCTGTTACCCTGAACTTCTAAGGCTGTCATTATGCTCAGGATCGATGTGATGAGGTGAACATTGTCCTGTGGTTGAGGATGGGAGAGGGCATTGATTGCAGAGGTGGAATCAACATGTATGACAGGTCGGAGTCGATGTCGTAGGGCATGTGACAATGCCTGCTGAATCGCCACCAGCTCAGCTTGAAGGATCGTGCAGTGGTCAGGGAGTCGCCAGCCTTGTGTGTGACCATTGTGGTACAGTCCAGCTGCTGCTCTCTTCCTGTCAGGGTCGACAGAACCGTCTGTGAAATACACTGCACATGTGCAAAGCAGAACGTCAAGGAAAGGAAGAGTGTTGTCGACTTCTTCTTCAAGTGTGAACTGGATTGAAGGCTCGACCTGGTTGAGCTTGTCTTGGAGAGCTTTAACATTGAAGCGTTTAGGAGTTATGAGGAGAATGTCGTCAACATAACGGAGCCAGGTGACAGACGAAGGAATAATGGTGGAGAAACGTTCGGCTGGCTCCGTTATGTTGACGACATTCTCCTCATAACTCCTAAACGCTTCAATGTTAAAGCTCTCCAAGACAAGCTCAACCAGGTCGAGCCTTCAATCCAGTTCACCCTTGAAGAAGAAGTCGACAACACTCTTCCTTTCCTTGACGTTATGCTTTGCAAAGCTGACCACGAACTTCGTTTTAAAGTCTATCGAAAACCCACCAACCAAAACGACCTTCTCCACTTTTACTCTCACCACGACACCAAAACCAAACGTGGTGTAATTATAGGCTTCTTCCTGCGTGCACTCAGAATCTGCAGCAATGAGTTTCTTGAAGAAGAATGCACGATGATTGAACAAGTATTTTCTAAACTCCACTATCCTCGTCACTTCATCAGAGACTGCAGACGACGGGCATTAAACGTCTTCAACACACCCAGAGAAGACACTGCCGAGAAGAGATACATAGTCCTCCCCACCAACTCCATTGCCAAACACGTTTCCAACATCTTTTCCAATACCTCATTTCAAGTATCTACCTCCACAACCACGACCATCAAGGACATTACCAGTGATAGACAGGACAAGCTTCCACCCTCTGCAGGGGTATACATAATCCCTTGTAATGACTGCAACAAGTTATACGTGGGCGAAACATCAAGGGACCTCCAAACACGTATTTCAGAACACCAATACGCAAGCAGGTCTGACGACACAAGGAATGCCTGCGTACAACACCGTAATTCACACAACCACTTGATAAACTACAGAAACTCAAGACTTATCGCCACAGAAGACAACACTCAATACCGAAGAATCCTGGAATCATCACTTATTTCTATATCCGACAACTTCAACCAAAATAGTGGCTTCTATAACATAGCTGAACCACTTGCCAAGAAACTTCTTCATCGCTATCCCACATAAGAACACTGTAGAAGGTCTGCTCACAAACTTATCCAATCTCCTTTCCAAGCTACCCAAGTTTTTAGACTCTATAACCCCACTCTGTACATCATCAGATGCAGCATTCTCCACCTGACCTCAGCATTCTGAACCGGACTATAAATACTCGCGTTCCTTCCACCCCAGGTAGTTCTGTTTGTGACTTGAAAAAGCCCACTGTGTGGGCGAAACGTAGTCAATAAAGGATCACATTATACTGCATATGTGTTTATATTTCCATTGTGTCGGTATTTTATACAAATTATTTCCATAGAGTCAAACTGTCTGTTTTCTCATCAATGTTTTTGAGAGCTTTACGAATTTGTAGTCCTGAGTTCATAGATGAGGAAATATCCAAAATTTATGAAATAGGTAATGATTTAAAATACCCAAGAAATGTAATTGATAAATCTTTTAAAGTTGCTAGAAATACTTTTTACAATCCAAAAAGGGACAACCAGCCTTATTCAACTAAAAATATGTTGGTTCTCCCTTACCATGAAAACTTGGTTGATATGCCTTCTCTTCTTAAGACTTTTAATATTAAAGTTGTATTCAAAAATCTTGATACAGTAAAAAAAACTTTTGATAAAGAATTTCCCCCAAAATGCTGATGGATGTGTCTATAAGATTCCTTGTAAAATCTGCGATAAACTTTATTACGGTCAAACTAGTAAAAATCTCGAACTAAGATTAAAACAACATAAATATAGCATTAGAACTAGACAAGATTCCAATGCTCTATTTATTCATGTAAGAGATTTTAACCATCCAATTGATTTTCAAAAAGTTGAGAAAGTAGTATCAAGCAAGTCCATGGTCGACAGGAATATAATTGAATCTTGTTTCATAAAAAGCAGTTTTGACAATAATATGAATATTTCCTTTGGTTTATATAAATTAGATCTATTTATAATTAATAGAATTTGGGAAGAATTTAATAATACACTGGACAAATAATAATTTTTAAAATTTTCTTGGGTAGAATAGTTTGTTGGTGGGTTGTGCGAAGGACCTGTCCAGTTGGGCCGGCGCGCGTCAGGTGTTTAACCGTTGTGGGATCTGATAGTGAGGTGTTGGCCAGACCCCTTATATAGCTTCCTTGGATGCTTTACTTTCATAGTTCCTGATAATGTGAGTAGTCACGAAAGCGCTTGGAATTTCTCTATTCTTTCACAGTGGTTGTTTTGCATATATATATAAATATATATTTATAAAATATATTATATATATATATATATATTTTTATATATATATATATATATATAATATATATATATATATATACATACATATGGTAATTATTTTGCAGTAAAGGAAGGTGAGCATGTCTGTTGTGAACGACTTTTTTATTGTCTGATCCAATTATGAAGAGTATGATATTATATATATATATTTGTGTTTACATCAGCGTAACTTGACATTTTTCACACATTACTGATCACACGGAGATATAATCAATATTTAACATTGCTATATGCAAATCAGGTGTTGAAATTAGAATAGTCAAATCGTATTAAATTAAGAATAGTCCAGATGTTTAATTTAAAAATAGTAGCCAATAAAGAATAACTTAAAGTGCGGCTTTTGATCCAAGAAATTGGAGCTATTCTCCTCGGATCAAGCCTGGTCACCTGTCATTACTCAAGCACTGTATGACCATTATAGGTTAAGCACTTCTTCATTAATGCAGGTCATACATAAGGTCATACATAAGGTCATACATAAGGTCATACATAAGGTCATACATAAGGTCATACATAAGGTCATACATAAGGTCATACATAAGGTCATACATAAGGTCATACATAAGGTCATACATAAGGTCTACATAGTCATAATAGGTCATACGTAACGTCATACATAAGGTCATACATAAGGTCATACATAAGGTCATACATAAGTATAATAGGTCATACATAAGGTCATACATAAGGTCATACATAAGGTCATACATAAGGTCATACATAAGGTCATACATAAGGTTCATCGTGGAGTACGCAGCCCCAGCGTGGAACCCCAACCTGAAAGGCTCGTGCAAAAGCTAGAGAAGGTTCAAAGATATGCAACAAGACTTATTCCGAAGATTAGAAGACTGATGCATGCGAAGAATCTCAGTGAGGTGAATGTGATGGTCCTGGAGGTGAGAATCAGGCTAGACATAATTAAGACGTATTAAATCCTGAGAGGTGTTGGCAGCGTACACACAGATATACTGTTAAAAACAATGGCAGTCAAAGAGCCACAGATAGAAGTAAATAACAGATGAGCCACCAGAAGGTCAGAAAGTGCACGTTCAGTGTCAGGAAGGTAAAACACTTCAAAGGAACCTGATCAACACAATTCTGCATAATAAAGCAACTCATAACACCAAATATTAACAGTTTTAGAAATGGTGAAGAGTACTTAATTATGTCACAGTACAACTTATAAAGTCCCGGCTGAATCATTGACATATTATATACAAATCCCCATGATATGCGGAGCATCTCGGGCAAATTAGGTCAATTTTGTCCCCATGAAGGCACCCACACCAGTAGGCTAACACCCAGGTACCTATTTACTGCAAGGAGAACAGGGACAGCAGGTGTCTTAAGGAAACACACCCCCAGTGTTTCCACCCGTACCGGGGATCGAACCACTGACCTCAGTGCTGGAGCCTAGTGCGCTACCAACCAAGTGTGACGGCATACTTCAAACACAAACTTGCCACCTTTAAAATCCGCTACACCAGTGACAACATACTGAGAGGTTGGGACCTTTCCAGTAAATATGAAACACGAATGGTAACATCATAAGCTCGGTTCTTGCTAACGATTAAAAAAAAAAAAAAAAAAAAACTGGGCAGTTTGTACAGGCAAACCATGTGACAGTATATATAGCAGTGACAAGAGACATTACTGAAGCACCATAACAACAGTGAAGACATTACTGAAGCACCATAACAACAGTGAAGACATTACTGAAGCACCATAACAACAGTGAAGACATTACTGAAGCACCATAACAACAGTGAAGACATTACTGAAGCACCATAACAACAGTGAAGACATTACTGAAGCAACATAACAACAGTGAAGACATTACTGAAGCAACATAACAACAGTGAAGACATTACTGAAGCACCATAACAACAGTGAAGACATTACTGAAGCACCATAACAACAGTGAAGACATTACTGAAGCACCATAACAACAGTGAAGACATTACTGAAGCAACATAACAACAGTGAAGACATTACTGAAGCAACATCACAACAGTGAAGACATTACTGAAGCACCATAACAACAGTGAAGATATTACTGAAGCACCATAACAACAGTGAAGACATTACTGAAGCACCATAACAATAGTGAAGACATTACTGAAGCACCATAACAACAGTGAAGACATTACTGAAGCAACATAACAACAGTGAAGACATTACTGAAGCAACATAACAACAGTGAAGACATTACTGAAGCACCATAACAACAGTGAAGACATTACTGAAGCACCATAACAACAGTGAAGACATTACTGAAGCACCATAACAACAGTGAAGACATTACTGAAGCAACATAACAACAGTGAAGACATTACTGAAGCAACATAACAACAGTGAAGACATTACTGAAGCAACATAACAACAGTGAAGACATTACTGAAGCACCATAACAACAGTGAAGACATTACTGAAGCACCATAACAAGAGTGAAGATATTACTGAAGCACCATAACAACAGTGAAGACATTACTGAAGCACCATAACAACAGTGAAGACATTACTGAAGCACCATAACAACAGTGAAGACATTACTGAAGCACCATAACAACAGTGAAGACATTACTGAAGCACCATAACAACAGTGAAGACATTACTGAAGCACCATAACAACAGTGAAGACATTACTGAAGCACCATAACAACAGTGAAGACATTACTGAAGCACCATAACAACAGTGAAGACATTACTGAAGCACCATAACAACAGTGAAGACATTACTGAAGCACCATAACAACAGTGAAGACATTACTGAAGCACCATAACAACAGTGAAGACATTACTGAAGCAACATAACAACAGTGAAGACATTACTGAAGCACCATAACAACAGTGAAGACATTACTGAAGCAACATAACAACAGTGAAGGCATTACTGAAGCAACATAACAACAGTGAAAACATTACTGAAGCACCATAACAACAGTGAAGACATTACTGAAGCAACATAACAACAGTGAAGACATTACTGAAGCAACATAACAACAGTGAAGACATTACTGAAGCACCATAACAACAGTGAAGACATTACTGAAGCACCATAACAACAGTGAAGACATTACTGAAGCAACATAACAACAGTGAAGACATTACTGAAGCAACAAACAACAGTGAAAACATTACTGAAGCAACATAACAGTGAAAACATTACTGAAGCAACATAACAGTGAAAACATTACTGAAGCAACATAACAACAGTGAAGACATTACTGAAGCACCATAACAACAGTGAAGACATTACTGAAGCAACATAACAACAGTGAAGGCATTACTGAAGCAACATAACAACAGTGAAAACATTACTGAAGCAACATAACAGTGAAAACATTACTGAAGCAACATAACAGTGAAAACATTACTGGAGCAACATAACAGTGAAAACATTACTGAAGCAACATAACAGTGAAAACATTACTGAAGCAACATAACAGTGAAAACATTACTGAAGCAACATAACAGTGAAAACATTACTGAAGCAACATAACAGTGAAAACATTACTGAAGCAACATAACAGTGAAAACATTACTGAAGCAACATAACAGTGAAAACATTATTGAAGCAACATAACAGTGAAAACATTACTGAAGCAACATAACAGTGAAAACATTACTGAAGCAACATAACAGTGAAAACATTACTGAAGCAACATAACAGTGAAAACATTACTGAAGCAACATAACAGTGAAAACATTACTGAAGCAACATAACAGTGAAGACATTACTGAAGCAACATAACAGTGAAAACATTACTGAAGCAACATAACAACAGTGAAGACATTACTGAAGCACCATAACAACAGTGAAGACATTACTGAAGCACATAACAACAGTGAAGACATTACTGAAGCAACATAACAACAGTGAAGGCATTACTGAAGCAACATAACAACAGTGAAGACATTACTGAAGCACCATAACAACAGTGAAGACATTACTGAAGCACCATAACAACAGTGAAGACATTACTGAAGCAACATAACAACAGTGAAGGCATTACTGAAGCAACATAACAGTGAAAAACATTACTGAAGCAACATAACAGTGAAAACATTACTGAAGCAACATAACAGTGAAAACATTACTGAAGCAACATAACAGTGAAAACATTACTGAAGCAACATAACAGTGAAAACATTACTGAAGCAACATAACAGTGAAAACATTACTGAAGCAACATAACAGTGAAAACATTACTGAAGCAACATAACAGTGAAAACATTACTGAAGCAACATAACAGTGAAAACATTACTGAAGCAACATAACAGTGAAGACATTACTGAAGCAACATAACAGTGAAAACATTACTGAAGCAACATAACAACAGTGAAGACATTACTGAAGCACCATAACAACAGTGAAGACATTACTGAAGCACCATAACAACAGTGAAGACATTACTGAAGCAACATAACAACAGTGAAGGCATTACTGAAGCAACATAACAACAGTGAAGACATTACTGAAGCACCATAACAACAGTGAAGACATTACTGAAGCACCATAACAACAGTGAAGACATTACTGAAGCAACATAACAACAGTGAAGGCATTACTGAAGCAACATAACAGTGAAAACATTACTGAAGCAACATAACAGTGAAAACATTACTGAAGCACCATAACAGTGAAAACATTACTGAAGCAACATAACAGTGAAAACATTACTGAAGCAACGTAACAGTGAAAACATTACTGAAGCAACATAACAGTGAAAACATTACTGAAGCATCATAACAGTGAAAACATTACTGAAGCAACATAACAGTGAAAACATTACTGAAGCAACATAACAGTGAAAACATTACTGAAGCAACATAACAGTGAAAACATTACTGAAGCAACATAACAGTGAAAACATTACTGAAGCAACATAACAGTGAAAACATTACTGAAGCAACATAACAGTGAAGACATTACTGAAGCAACATAACAGTGAAAACATTATTGAAGCACCCTAACAACAGTGAAGACATTACTCAAGCACCATAACAACAGTGAAGACATTACTGAAGCAACATAACAACAGTGAAGGCATTACTAAAGCAACATAACAACAGTGAAGACATTACTGAAGCACCATAACAACAGTGAAGACATTACTGAAGCACCATAACAACAGTGAAGACATTACTGAAGCAACATAACAACAGTGAAGGCATTACTGAAGCAACATAACAGTGAAAACATTACTGAAGCAACATAACAGTGAAAACATTGCTGAAGCAACATAACAACAGTGAAAACATTACTGAAGCAACATAACAACAGTGAAGACATTACTGAAGCAACATAACAACAGTGAAAACATTACTGAAGCAACATAACAACAGTGAAAACATTACTGAAGCAACATAACAACAGTGAAGACATTACTGAAGCACCATAACAACAGTGAAGACATTACTGAAGCAACATAACAACAGTGAAGACATTACTGAAGCAACATAACAAGAGTGAAGACTGTAATAAAGTTGGTAGAATTACCGACAATATGTAAAGTAAAAGGACACAAGTGCAACTAATGTGACATTTTATTGTCGCAACGTTTCGCTCTCCAGGAGCTTTATCAAGCCATTACAAACAATACATGGACACAGAGGGTGTATAAAGGCTCAGAGTGAGGTGCAATACTAGTGAGGTACCATTTCGATGTTCACTAGTGGTAGTAGTAGTAATAGTAGTAGTAGTGACAAAAGTAATACAATATGGTAGAGCAATTAATTCGTACATGAGTAAAAGGATATAAAAGCTATTACTTGGGTAACATAAAAATAGGTTGGACAAATAAAGACTAGAAAGAGGCAGCCTGTTTCAGTGTTCACACTCTGTAATGTGCTTTGTGTAGTATAGCAGGAGAGACTATGTGATGGCAGAGTTTACTGTTTTCAGGAGGATTCTTGCTAAGACTTCGGAGATGGTGAAGCTGCCGTTGTTTTGTTTAATTGCATTCGAAACAACGATCAGTGCTGATTCGAGGCACTTGCGTCTGCGGAAATTAGTTTCTTTGATCACTAATTGGGCGTCCCTGAATTTCATGAGATGATTGGAGGAATTTCGGTGTTGTACACAGGCGTTGTTCAAGTTATCGTTCCTACATGCGTAAATGTGTTCATTGAGGCGGGTGTCGAGGTTTCTTGCTGTTTCACCTACGTAAATCTTGTCACAGCCTCCACAGGGTATAGTGTAAACTCCTGCATTGACTGGTTCGTGGTGCTTGGATTTTGTCCTGGTTAGATCCTTTATTGAAGTGCTAGAAGCGATGGCGACTCTGGTGTTTGCTTTTGAAAGTACTTTTGAGACGTTCAGTGCAACCTGGCTGTTGGGAAGAATTATAACTTTTTTGGGAGTGGTGTTGATGCGTGGAGAATTAATGATCTGAAGAGCTCTTTTCTTGCAGTCTTTGATAAAAAAAGAAGGAAAATGTAACTCAGTGAATGTTTGGTGAATGTATGTACATTCCTCTTCAAGAAACTCAGGACTACAAATTCGGTATGCTCACTGAGTTACATTTTCCTTCTTTTTTCATCAAAGACTGCAAGAAAAGAGCTCTTCAGATCATTAATTCTCCACGCATCAACACCACTCCCAACAAAGTTATAATTCTTCCCAACAACCAGGTTGCACTGAACGTCTCAAAAGTACTTTCACAAGCAAACACCAGAGTCGCCATCGCTTCTAGCACTTCAATAAAGGATCTAACCAGGACAAAATCCAAGCCTCCACAGGGTATAGTGTAAACTCCTGCATTGACTGGTTCGTGGTGCTTGGATTTTGTCCTGGTTAGATCCTTTATTGAAGTGCTAGAAGCGATGGCGACTCTGGTGTTAGCTTGTGAAAGTACTTTTGAGACGTTCAGTGCAACCTGGCTGTTGGGAAGAATTATAACTTTGTGCAAGAAAGGTATAAAATACCGACAATATGAAAGTTAAGACACATGTGCAACATCTGGATATCTTTATTGTAGACGTATCGCCATCCAGTGGCTTTATCAATACAGATTCTAGGACATAATAGGAAGACAGTAGAACTATATACAAAAGATGAGGTAATCAGTCCCTCGGTCTTGGAGTTAGTGAACATCAAAATGGTATACAATACCGACAGGTTGTTAGGTAAGACACATATGCAACAGTTAGACAACTTTATTCCGAAACGTTTCGCCTACACAGTAGGCTTCTTCAGTCGAATACAGAAAGTAGGCAGGAACAGTAGAGATGTGAAGACGATGTAATCGGTCCATCACCCTTGTAGTCGTAGAATTTAAGGTTGTCAGTCCCTCGGCCTGGAGTTCAGTTCCATAGTCAGGAACTATCTGAAGATCAAGCGACAGTGCGGAGACTTAAATACTGTCGGAAGGAGAGGTGCAGAGTAGTAGTAGTAGTAGTAGTAGTAGTAGTAGTAGTGAGAATGTAGCCACTGAGAGGTCATGTCCCTCTCAGATCCAACACTTCTCACTTGAAAAGCTTGTCCAAGGTGTTTTCTGTACCAAGATGCCATGTGTTGCAGTGTCTGACAAGATGAACATCAAAATGGTATACAATACCGACAGGTTGTTAGGTAAGACACATGTGCAACAGTTAGACAATGGAAATAAATGGTATAAAATACCGACACAATGGAAATATAAACACATATGCAGTATGAACATTAAAATGGTATAAAATACCGACAGATTGTTAGGTAAGACACATATGCAACAGTTAGGTATCTTTAATTCGAAACGTTTCGCCTACACAGTAGGCTTCTTCGGTCGAGTACAGAAAAGTTGATAGAAGCAGAAGATACTTGAAGACGATGTAATCAGTCCATCACCCTTAAAGTTTTGAGGTGGTCAGTCCCTCAGTCTGGAGAAGAGCATTGTTCCGTTGTCTGAAACAATATGGAGATGAAGTGACAGGATATAAGGCTCCATCCTGTCACTTCATCTCCATATTGTTTCAGACAACGGAACAATGCTCTTCTCCAGACTGAGGGACTGACCACCTCAAAACTTTAAGGGTGATGGACTGATTACATCGTCTTCAAGTATCTTCTGCTTCTATCAACTTTTCTGTACTCGACTGAAGAAGCCTACTGTGTAGGCGAAAAGTTCCGAAATAAAGATACCTAACTGTTGCATATGTGTCTTACCTAACATATGCAGTATAATGTGATCCTTTATTGACTACGTTTCGCCCACACAGTGGGCTTTTTTCAAGTCACAAACAGAACTGTTTGTGACTTGAAAAAGCCCACTGTGTGGGCGAAACGTAGTCAATAAAGGATCACATTATACTGCATATGTGTTTATATTTCCAACAGTTAGACAACTTTATTTCGAAACGTTTCGCCTACACAGTAGGCTTCTTCAGTCGAATACAGAAAGTAGGCAGGAACAGTAGAGATGTGAAGACGATGTAATCAGTCCATCACCCTTGTAGTCGTAGAATTTGAGGTTGTCAGTCCCTCGGCCTGGAGAAGTTCAGTTCCATAGTCAGGAACTATCTGAAGATCAAGCGACAGTGCGGAGACTTAAATACTGTCGCCGAGGGACTGACAACCTCAAATTCTACGACTACAAGGGTGATGGACTGATTACATCGTCTTCACATCTCTACTGTTCCTGCCTACTTTCTGTATTCGACTGAAGAAGCCTACTGTGTAGGCGAAACGTTTCGGAATAAAGTTGTCTAACTGTTGCATATGTGTCTTACCTTGGAGTTAGTGTTCACAGCATCGTGGTGGAGGAGAATCTGGAGATTCTCCTCCACCACGATGCTGTGAACACTAACTCCAAGGCCTAGGGACTGATTACCTCATCTTTTATATATAGTTCTACTGTCTTCCTATTATGTCCTAGAATCTGTATTGATAAAGCCACTGGATGGCGAAACGTCTACAATAAAGATATCCAGATGTTGCACATGTGTCTTAACTTTCAAATTATAACTTTGTTGGGAGTGGTGTTGATGCGTGGAGAATTAATGATCTGAAGAGCTCTTTTCTTCCAGTCTTTGATGAAAAAAGAAGGAAAATGTAAGAACAAGATTGATGGACTGAACACATCGACTCTAGGCTGAGGGACTGATTACCTCATTCTCCTCCTCTCCTTACGCCTTCCTCTTTGTATTGGACTGATGAAGCCACTGTGTGGCGAAACGTTTCCTGAATAAAGATTCCCATATGCTGCATAAGTGTCTCAATGTTGAAGAATTCTTTGTATTGGACTGATGAAGCCACTGTGTGGCGAAACGTTTACCTGGAGTTTACCTGGAGAGAGTTCCGGGGGTCAACGCCCCAGCAGCCCGGTCTGTGACCAGGCCTCGTTTCCTGAATAAAGATTTCCATATGCTGCATAAGTGTCTCAATCTTCAACTTGTCGGTTTTTCAAACCATTCATCACAACTGTCAGACACTGCAGCATCATGGGATCTTGTTACAAAGAATTCTTCAACACTTGTTCAACCTTTGGACGAAGACCTACTTCGACTAGTGGATGGTACCACTATGACCCCGCCTCCGCCTGCTTCACCTCACCTCACTACAGTATATAAGCCACGTCTATGGCCCTATGCTGTACATTCTACAAGATTGATGGACTGAACACATCGACTCCAGGCTGAGGGACTGATTACCTCATACTCCTCCTCTCCTTACGCCTTCCTCTTTGTATTATAAGTTTATATTATAATTCCTACTCTAAGATTGTTTTCATATCTTAGTGACTATATTGTGTGTGCAATTAGTGTATATTTCAATTATATTATTGTTCAAGGCCCTTAACTCTATCTTTTGCTAACTAGTACCAACTACCTCATATATCTTTTTTTTTTCTACTTTTTTTATTCTTTCGCTACCTTAACTTGTATATTTTATCTTGTCAATTTAAATCTAGTTATACTCTAATTCTTGTAAACAACTTATATAACACCTTAGTGCAATTACAACTGAGAGTCTTGTGCCTTTTTTATATTATTAGATTAAACTCAGTTGTACTATAGTCAATACCAAATTCATTATATTAGACCATATTGCAATTACTAGTGATAGACTGGTGCTATTTTTAATTTGTATTTTTATATTATTAGATTAAATCTAGTTGTACTATAGCTCATTCTAGCTCAAAACAGACTCCACAAAAGTCATTATATTAGACCTTAGTGCAATTACAAGTGAGAGTCTTGTTCTATTTTAAATTTGTATTTTTATATTACTAGTTTATACCTAGTTGTACTTTAGTTCATTCCAGCACAACACATAGACAACATCAACTTCATTATGTGTAGTAGTGACTATACTCTATATGACCAAAATACTCTAGCTATATACTTATCCAAGCTTCCCACCACTACAGATATCAGTACTAGAACTCAACACATAACTCAGGATATAAATAACCACAATTTTAAAAACCTAGAAGATGATTGATCACGTTGACCCTGATCTAAACCTCCATAATCTGACACCCAATCAAAACCTATTGGAAAGTAACTGCCTTCATTACACAGCATCACAAGCCAGCACTATCCTAAGCAATGCTAAAAGCCTATCAGTACTTAACTACAACATCAGGACATCAGGTCCTTAAGCAAACACTATGATGAGATCCTGGCACTCCTTGAATCACTAAAGACACCCTTCTCCTGCATTATTCTTACTGAGACCTGGCTTAAGCAGGACACAATAGATATCTACCCTCTACCAGGATACACAGCAATTCACAACTGCAGACCAAACAAAGTTGGGGGTGGTATTGCAATCTATTACTCTAACCAATTATCTTGTATTAGCACCACTTGCTTTAGTGATGAATATGGGGAATACATTTTTGCTAATTTTACTGTAAAAAACCTTAAGACACATATAACAATCGGTGCCATTTACCGGATACCTCACACAAACATCCCAAATTTCAGTGAGAAATTAAAGTCACTAATTAACAAACAGACAAATGAATAAGCACCACCTTCTCTTAGCTGGAGACTTCAACATCAACCTTGGCTTACTAGATGATCAACCTGTAACTGATTTCATCAACAAAATGAACAACACACTTCTCATACCAACAATAACTAAACCAACCAGGTTCACTGAGACAAGTGCAACCATAATAGACCACATATGGACCAATATACTAGCCCCCCTTAAATCAGGGATAATCACAGATAGCACTACAGACCACTACCCTACCTTCCTCCTGACAAACATTAATAAACCACCACTTGAATACAACAAAGTCTCGTTTAGACTCCATGACGAGGCCTCAATAAGGAAGTTCACAACTGACCTAGAGATTGTTGACTGGCCTACAGAATTCTCCAAGGCCAATGGTATTGATGAATGGACAGACATTTTTCTTAACAAATTACTTAGACTATACAACAAACATTGTCCTATAAAAACAAAACAGATCACAAACAGACGGCTTGGTTGCCCATGGCTAACCAGCACCATTCTGAAATCCATTGACAAGAAACACCAATATGAAAAGCAATATAGACAAGGCTTAATACACAAAGATATTCTTAAACACTATTCATCAGCTCTCACCAAAGTAATAAAGAAAGCCAAACAACTATACTACTCCAGTAGATTCACAGACACTAGAGGAGATATAAAAAAGACCTGGAAAACACTCTCTCAGATTCTAGGCACCCACAAACTGAAAAAAAACAAGAATATTGTCCTAACTAAACCTAATGAAACACCACTACATCCCACTGACACAGCTAACAAGATAAACGACTTCTCAACCATAGGATCTAATCTCGCCAATAAAATCCCACATACTAATGCCCATGCCGGGGACTACCTAGATGGGAATTTCCCAAATTCCTTCTATCTTGCACCAACTGAGCCCTCGGAAGTCACCGAGATTATAAAGTCACTTAAAAACAACTCAGGGAATCTGTCTAATGTCCCACCGTTACTGTACAAGCGAGTGGCCCATATCCTTTCGCATGCTATTTCATTACTTTTTAACAAGTCACTAGAAACTAGCACCTTCCCGAAACTACTCAAGATGGCAAGGGTTACACCAATACATAAAGGTGGTGACCCTACAGACTTAAACAACTATAGGCCAATATCAAACTTACCATTGCTATCCAAAATTCTTTTTAGAAACTCGTGCACAGGAGACTATATTCATTTATAACAGCACAAAACATACTCAACCCCTGCCAATTTGGATTTAGGAAAAATAAAAGCACTAATGATGCAATCATAAAAATGCTAGATCTGCTTTACACAGCATTGGAAAATAAGGAATATCCACTAGGAATTTTTATTGACCTAAGAAAAGCTTTTGACACAGTAGACCACGACATCCTACTCCACAAACTTGATCATTACGATATAAGAGGCCATGCGCTTGCTTATTTCAAATCTTACATTACTAATAGGTATCAGTATGTTACCATTAAAGACACAGCATCAACAACACGGCCACTTGATACTGGAGTTCCGCAGGGAAGTGTCCTTGATCCCCTGCTCTTCCTCATATACATCAATGATCTTCCAAACGTATCCCAACACCTGAAACCCATTCTCTTTGCTGACGACACGACTTACGTCATCTCTCACCCTAATCTTGCCACCCTCAACACCATTGTTAACGAGGAGCTGATCAAAATATCGACTTGGATGACAGCCAATAAACTTACGCTTAACACTGACAAAACCCACTATATTATGTTTGGTAGCAGAGCAGGAGATGCACAAATTAACATTAAGATCGACAACACTCTAATTACCAGACATAATGAGGGCAAATTCCTAGGCCTATACCTTGACAACAACCTGAATTTCAGCACCCATATCCAACACATAACCAAAAAAGTATCCAAAACAGTTGGGATCCTCTCCAAGATACGATACTACGTGCCGCAAAATGTCCTTCTCACACTATACCACTCACTTATTTATCCATACCTCACCTATGCTATTTGTGCTTGGGGATCAACTGCAGCAACACACCTAAAGCCAATAATAACCCAACAAAAAGCTGCAGTAAGAATAATCACTAAATCCCATCCCTGGCAACACCCCCCCCCCACTCTTCATAGATCTAAACTTACTCCGTGTTCAGTACAGCCACACTTACTACTGTGCAATCTACATCTACAGGACCTTAAACTCCAATATCAACCTTGACCTAAAACGCTTTCTTGATAGTTGTGACAGAACCCACAGGCATAACACCAGACACAAACATCTCTACGACATTCCCCATGTCCGACTAAACCTTTACAAAAATTCAATGTATGTCAAAGGCCCTAAAATCTGGAACACCCTACCTGAGAACTCTAGAACTGCAGACACATTCATCACCTTCAAAACTACCATTAGAAAACATCTTATCTCCCTGATAAACCCCATCAACTAACTACACGAATACCACCTGGTGGTTCACACTTACACTCACTCACCCATTTGACCATAAACAGAAATATTAATCTCAATCTTAAAATAATGAATCCTATGATACTCCAATACTGAAACTATGTACTGTGCCAAAACAAAAGCATTCACATTGCTAAACTCACAAACTAGTATTTAGTCACTTAGCCATAATACCAACTTACCTAATAATTTGTAATATTTTAAAATAAAGAATTAAACTAAGTCTGCCCGAAATGCCTAGCCATGCTAGGCGTTCTAGTGGTACACTCTGTAATCATTATTTAACTACATGTAAACCACACAACAACCAAATTCTGTAAATTCAACATTGTAATCATTATAGAGAATAAACTTTGAATTTTAATTTTAATTTTAATTTGAATTTGAATTTGAATTTGATGAAGCCACTGTGTGGCGAAACGTTTCCTGAATAAAGATTCCCATATGCTGCATAAGTGTCTCAATCTTCAACAGTGAAGACATTACTGAAGCACCATAACAACAGTGAAGACATTACTGAAGCAACATAACAACAGTGATGACATTACTGAAGCAACATAACAACAGTGAAAACGTTACTGAAGCACCATAACAACAGTGAAGACATTACTGAAGCAACATAACAACAGTGAAGACGTTACTGAAGCAACATAACAACAGTGAAGACATTACTGAAGCACCATAACAACAGTGAAGACATTACTGAAGCAACATAACAACAGTGAAGGACATTACTGAAGCAAACATAACAACAGTGAAGACATTACTGAAGCAACATAACAACAGTGAAGATAATTACTGAAGCAACATAACAACAGTGAATGACATTACTGAAGCAACATAACAACAGTGAAGACATTACTGAAGCAACATAACAACAGTGAAGACATTACTGAAGCAACATAACAACAGTGAAGACATTACTGAAGCACCATAACAACAGTGAAGACATTAAAGAAGCAACATAACAACAGTGAAGACATTACTGAAGCAACATAACAGTGAAGACATTACTGAAGCAACATAGCAACAGTGAAGACATTACTTTAGCAACATAACAACAGTGAAGATATTACTGAAGCAACATAACAACAGTGAAGATATTACTGAAGCAACATAACAAGAGTGAAGACATCACTGAAGCAACATAACAACAGTGAAGACATTACTGAAGCAACATAACAACAGTGAAGACATCGCCATAATAACAGTGAAGAAATTACTGAAGCACCATAACAACAGTGAAGACATTACTGAAGCAACATAACAACAGTGAAGACATCACCATAATAACAGTGAAGACATTACTTTAGCAACATAACAACAGTGAAGATATTACTGAAGCAACATAACAACAGTGAAGACATTACTGAAGCACCATAATAAGAGTGAAGACATTACTGAAGCAACATAACAACAGTGAAGACATTACTGAAGCACCATAACAACAGTGAAGACATTACTGAAGCAACATAACAACAGTGAAGACAATACTGAAGCAACATAACAATAGTGAAGACATTACTGAAGCAACATAACAACAGTGAAGACATTACTGAAGCAACATAACAACAGTGAAGACATTACTGAAGCAATATAACAACAGTGAAGACATTACTGAAGCAACATAACAACAGTGAAGACATTACTGAAGCAACATAACAACAGTGAAGACATTACTGAAGCAACATAACAACAGTGAAGCCATTACTGAAGCAACATAACAACAGTGAAGACATTACTGAAGCAACATAAACAACAGTGAAGACATTACTGAAGCAACATAACAACAGTGAAGACATTACTGAAGCAACATAACAACAGTGAATACTTTACTGAAGCAACATAGCAACAGTGAAGACATTACTGACGCACCATAACAACAGTGAAGACATTACTGAAGCAACATAACAACAGTGAAGACATTACTGAAGCAACATAACAACAGTGAAGACATTACTGAAGCAACATAACAACAGTGAAGACATTACTGAAGCAACATAACAACAGTGAAGACATTACTGAAGCAACATAACAACAGTGAATACTTTACTGAAGCAACATAGCAACAGTGAAGACATTACTGAAGCACCATAACAACAGTGAAGACATTACTGAAGCAACATAACAACAGTGAAGACATTACTGAAGCAACATAACAACAGTGAAAACATTACTGAAGCAACATAACAACAGTGAAGACATTACTGAAGCACCATAACAACAGTGAAGACATTACTGAAGCAACATAACAACAGTGAAGACATTACTGAAGCAACATAACAACAGTGAAGACATTACTGAAGCAACATAACAACAGTGAAGACATTACTGAAGCACCATAACAACAGTGAAGACATTACTGAAGCAACATAACAACAGTGAAGACATTACTGAAGCAACATAACAACAGTGAAGACATTACTGAAGCAACATAACAACAGTGAAGACATTGCTGAAGCACCATAACAACAGTGAAGACATTACTGAAGCAACATAACAACAGACAAGCCATTACTGAAGCACCATAACAACAGTGAAGACATTACTGAAGCAACATAACAACAGACAAGCCATTACTGAAGCAACATAACAACAGTGAAGACATTACTGAAGCAACATAACAACAGACAAGCCATTACTGAAGCAACATAACAACAGACAAGACATTACTGAAGCAACATAACAACAGACAAGCCATTACTGAAGCAACATAACAACAGACAAGACATTACTGAAGCAACATAACAACAGTGAAGACATTACTGAAGCAACATAACAACAGACAAGCCATTACTGAAGCAACATAACAACAGACAAGCCATTACTGAAGCAACATAAGAACATACAAGACATTACTGAAGCAACATAACAACAGTGAAGACATTACTGAAGCAACATAACAACAGTGAAGACATTACTGAAGCAACATAACAACAGACAAGCCATTACTGAAGCAACATAACAACAGACAAGACATTAATGAAGCAACATAACAACAGACAAGACATTCCTGAAGCAACATAACAACAGACAAGACATTACTGAAGCAACATAACAACAGACAAGACATTACTGAAGTAACATAACAACAGACAAGACATTACTGAAGCAACATAACTACAGACAAGTTATTACTGAAGCAACATAACAACAGACAAGACATTACTGAAGCAACCTAACAATAGACAAGACATTACTGAAGCAACATAACAACAGACAAGACATTACTGAAGCAACATAACAACAGACAAGACATTACTGAAGCAACATAACAACAGTGAAGACATTACTGAACCAACATAACAACAGTGAAGACATTACTGAAGCAACATAACAACAGTGAAGACATTACTGAAGCAACATAACAACAGTGAAGACATTACTGAACCAACATAACAACAGTGAAGACATTACTGAAGCAACATAACAACAGTGAAGACATTACTGAAGCAACATAACAACAGTGAAGTCATTACTGAAGCAACATAACAACAGTGAAGACATTACTAAAGCAACATAACAACAGACAAGACATTTCTGAAGCAACATAACAATAGACAAGCCATTACTGAAGCAACATAACAGACAAGACATTACTGAAGCAACATAACAACAGACAAGCCATTACTGAAGCAACATAACAACAGACAAGGACATTACTGAAGCAACTTAAACAACAGACAAGACATTACTGAAGCAAACATAACAACAGACAAGATATTACTGAAGCAACATAACAACAGACAAGACATTATTGAAGCAACATAACAACAGACAAGACATTACTGAAGCAACATAAACAACAGACAAGACATTACTGAAGCAACATAACAACAGACAAGACATTACTGAAGCAACATAACAACAGACAAGACATTACTGAAGCAACATAACAACAGACAAGACATTACTGAAGCAACATAACAACAGACAAGACATTACTGAAGCAACATAACAACAGACCGAGACATTACTGAAGCAACATAACAACAGACAAGACATTACTGAAGCAACATAACAACAGACAAGACATTACTGAAGCAACATAACAACAGACAAGACATTACTGAAGCAACATAACAACAGACAAGAGATTACTGAAGCAACATAACAACAGACAAGACATTACTGAAGCAACATAACAACAGACAAGACATTACTGAAGCAACATAAAACAGACAAGACATTACTGAAGCAACATAACAACAGACAAGACATTACTGAAGCAACATAACAACAGACAAGACATTACTGAAGCAACATAACAACAGACAAAACATTACTGAAGCAACATAACAACAGACAAGACATTACTGAAGCAACATAACAATTTTAAGGCACTACAACTCTCGCAGTCACCGGGAGGAAGACAAGAGAGAATTCATATGTTGTTTGCACTTACCCTTAAGATGAAGAAGAAGATGAAGAAGAAGAAGAAAAAGAAGAAGAAGAAGAAGAAGAAGAAGAAGAAGAAGAAGAAGAAGAAGAAGAAGAAGAAGAAGAAGAAGAAGAAGAAGAAGAAGAAGAAGAAAAAAGAAGAAGAAAAAGAAGAAAAACAAGAACAAAGAAAAAAGAAAGAAAAGAAAAAGATTTATTGTATCCTGAAAGCGGTAGTCACCCCATACTCATCTTGTGGGTAATAATCACCCCATACTCATCCTGTGGGTAATAATCACCCCATACTCCTCCTGTGGGTAATAATCACCCCATACTCCTCCTGTGGGTAATAATCACCCCATACTCCTCCTGTGGGTAATAATCATCCCATACTCATCCTGTGGGTAATAATCACCCCATACTCATCCTGTGGGTAATAATCACCCCATACTCATCCTGTGGGTAATAATCACCCCATACTCATCCTGTGGGTAATAATCACCCCATACCCATCCAGTTGGTAATAATCACCCGATACCCATCCTGTGGGTAGTAATCACCCCATACCCATCCAGTGGGTAATAGTCACCCCGTACACATCCTGTGAATAGTAATCACCCCATACCCATCCTGTGGGTAGTAATCATGCCATGATCATCCTGTGAATAGTAATCACCCCATACACATCCTGTGGGTAGTAATCACCCCATGTCCATTCTGTGGGTAGTAATCACCCCGTTCCCATCCTGTGAATAGTAATCATCCCATACCCATCCTGTGGGTAATAATCGTGTCATACCCATCCTGTGGGCAGTAATCACCTCTTACCCAACCTGTGGGTACTAATCACCCCATGTCCATCCTGTGGGTAGTAATCACCCCATACCCATCTTGTGGGTAGTAATCACCCCATACCCATCCTTTGGGCACTAATCACCCCATACCCATCTTGTGGGTAGTAATCACCCCATACCCATCCTGTGGGTAGTAATCATCCCGTACCCATCCTGTGGGCAGTAATCACCCTGTACCCATCCTGTTGGTAATAATCATCCCGTACTCATCCTGTGGATACTAATCACCCCATGCCCATCCTGCGGGTAGTAATAACCCCATACCCATCCTGTGGGTGGTAGCCATAAGACCACGGTAGCACTACATGGGTACAGTGACTGGGCTCCACATTATTGCTAGGTAAGCGAGTTACAGTAACAGTGAACTCTTCACTGACTTAGGTATCTCAGTAATAGTTAATATGATGACTTGTTTCAGAATTACATTAGTGAAATTATAGACATTCAACTGACTTCGAATCTGTTAATTATAATTACTCGTGGCTTGGGTGGTAGCACCCTCAACTAACATACACTGAGTGCCCGTGGTTCAATCACCGGCACGGGTGGAAGCATTGGGTGTGTTTCCTTACACCTGTTGTCCCTGTTCACCTAGCAGTAAGTACCTGGGTGTTAGTCGATTGGTTTGGGTCGCATCCTGGGGGACAAGATTGAAGGACCCCAATGAAAATAAGACAAAACAGCCGTCGATGACGCACTGCCTTTCTTGGGTTATTGTGGGTGACTAACACTCCGGGTTAAATATCCGGACAAATCATATCTTATCTTAATTAAAGTAGGTTTCCAAAAATGCTCTGCATAACCAGGGTTTTCTGTAAAGTAAAACAATCATGTTAACTAGGTCTGTATCAGTTGTGTAACGTACTTGTATATTACACAACTTATACACTGTTTAATATATCAGTTAATACCCATTAAAAATCAATATCAGATAACCCCAGGAGCTTCTCTATTACGCTGATGTTATTCACATATATTCTGCAACGCATCGTGAAATGCAAAGCATTTTAGCTTATACACAGATTATTATCATGGAAGAGCCTAAACCCGTATGGATTATACAGCGTCTGTGGCCATGGGGGGGGGGGTGAATGCAAGGCATTCAGGCTCAATTCAAGGAACTGGAGCACAGATCCCATTCTCTAGAACAAGAGCCCCTCACCAATCATAGTACTAGGGGGAGAGAGCACAACTTTGTAGTACCCACAGTCAGTGGCCAGGCGTCAAACACCTTTTATTGTACAGCAATAAAGGAATGGAACAGACTACCCGCACATGTCAAAGCCAGTCATAGCATGAACCAGTTCAAGAAGACTGCCAAAAAGTGTCTGATGAATGTAGCTACAGAAAGGGAGGGGAATGATTTTCTATTTTTTAGCTAACATACGTGTAAATTTTACCTTATTCCTTGTAATGACCCTCGTATTGTAGATAGTCTTAATGACCTTGGTGTAGCAGATAGTCTTTTTAGTATGATAATAAGATGTTATCTTCATTGTAGAATAATAAGAAAATATTATAACCTTTATACTATAATAATAAGGTAAAAGGACCCCAATGGAAATAAGTCACTCTGTCTGACTTTTTTGGGTTATCCTAGGTTCTCTACACATATGCTGCTATGTATGATAATTCTATGTAACTGTATTTGTGTATACCTGAATAAACTTACTTACTTACTTACTTACCATCATCAAGGAACCTCCCTTGAGGCGCTGACACACAAACAGACTATGATGTTCTTAGTATTTAAATTTCTGCCGAGGTGCGCGAGGTCTTTAACGGATTAATAATCGTAAAGTGGAATATTAAAATTAAAGATGAACAGAATCCCCAGATCTCAATTATTGTTATAATCAAGGGAGAAGCGCCTGGTGGGGGGATGTGGAAGGCATTCAGGCTTAATTCGGGGAACTGGAGCACAGATCCAATTCCCTAAATCAAGAGCCCCTCACCAACATCAAGGAACCTTCCTTGAGGGGCCCCAGATCTCAAACCTCTTCACTACATGTGCATGTGTGTTTGTGCTCACTTATTTGTGGTTTCATGAGTCGATTCACAGCTGCTCCCGGTCCCGCCTCTTCGCTGGTCGCTACTAGGTCCACTCTCTCCCTCCTATAACAGCTTTATCGCACCTCTTTGTAAAGCTATGTATGGATCCTGCTTATGCATGCGTATGTGCGTATGTATGCATGAGATCGTCGATTCGTGTTTGCGGTGGTCGAGACTCAGCTCCTGGCCATGCCTCCTAGACTATCGGCATCACTGACTTCTGACCTCTTGATTCTTGTAATATTTACTCTTGATGCTGTATATTGAGTTTGCCTCATCCATGTGTGTGTGGGGTGGTTGGTATTGTTGACAAGAACAGTGGCACAATAGCTGGTGTAGTGATGGCTTTTGTTGGAGAGGGTTTTACGGTGTCTGTCATGGCTTGACATAGCGATCAATAACAGCACCAGCTATAAATTTAGGTTATAATTAAAAATCTTAATTTTTTAAAGGGGGGGTGGAGGGGTAAAGCCAGTGGAAGGTCTCCGTCAGATGACCAGAAACTGCCAGAGGCGGATTATCATAAGACCCACGCTAGGGAACACTAAGTTAACCTAACCTAACTCGGAGACTACAGTAATTCTTTCCTTCCTTACATCTCTATGGTTCATCTGTATCTGCATATGTGTGTATATATATATGCATGATTGTGCATTTGTATGAGTGTGTATATGTATACATGGGTATATCTATACATGTCTGTATGTTTGCATGTGCATATGTACGTGTACATATGTATATATGTGCGTGTATGTACACGTGTGAGTTTACGTCTATACAAGTATACGTCTGTACAAGTATACATGTGTTATATATATATATATATAATATATATATATATATATATATATATATATATATATATATATATATATATATATATATATGATATATTACTAAATAAACTTAGAACTCAGCTGATAGACTCAATACAGCAGTAGACGATGAATCAGTTGGCGAGTCATGTCAACATAATTATATGTCGAGCATCGAGGCCAGCCACAGATACTTGTGTTTTGTGGGGAGAGGAGGAATAAGTAAGTTTATTCAGGTATACACAAATACAGTTACATAGATTATCGTACAAAACAGCATATGTGTAGAGAACCTGGAATAACCCCCCCCCCCCCCAAAAAAAAAAGTCAGACAAAGTGACTTATTTCCAAGGTTTAGACTCTCTTCTATAAGACCAAAGACTAATAGACTGATGTTAATAATACCCAAACCAGTTAGTATGCTCTGTCAAGGGATATCTCTGAGCATAGTATCGTAAAAATTAATATCTATTTTTTTTAAGTTAAAGATTTTGAATAGGTATGCACCAGGAGATACCTAAAGCAGTTATCAGAATTTTTTTTTAATTTCTTTCTGTTTTCTTCCTTACTTTTTTATTTTTTTCTGTCTGTTTATCTTTTTTCTTTGAAGTCTGCATTTACATCTTGAGAATGCCTCTTCTGATCGGCTTCAGACTTTCAACGTTGGTGTACCTTCCACAGAGGAAGATTTCGGTAATTTAATTACTGAGCTGTGCAGGTGCCTTGGTGTCAGTTTTTTAGAGATTAGATTAGATTTTGCCACCGAAGTGGCTAGTTTATTGTGCACCCGGGGCCGGATTACCGCATAGGCAAACTAGGCATTTGCCTAGGGCCCAGCGCATTTGGGGGCCCCGTGGTCCAAGGGGTTCAGGGGCTCATCCAAGACAGTGCACATGGTGCAAGTGCAAAGGGGTCCCTACCTAAAAAGTTCAAGTGTTTGGAGAGTAAAATTGATTTTTAAAAATTAATCAAAACAAAAATAAATAATGAAATAAAATAAAATAAAAATAAATAAACCTAACCATAGATGGCAACACTCAACACGCCTTTGTTTACATCAGAACAGCTGTGTTTTCCCGCTAATGGGTGAGTATGGGAGATTCCTCTCCAATTTTCTGTAGTAATTACACGTTATCTAGACTTGTACTGTGACAAATTAACTGAAGTGTTGTTGATAGAATTGAGAGAAGCTGCATTAAAGTTGCAACAACACCTTTCAGCAGATGTTCAGGACACATTTGTTGAAGAAATAGTTCATTTTTGTGGGTATATGAATCAGATTAAAGCTCCAACTGAAAAATGTGCGCCCTCAGCTGCTTTGAAACATTTAAGAAATGCAGGTATCTCAGAAACCTTCCCTAATGTTGACATAGTGTATCGCCTTTACCTAACACTTCCAGCTACTAACTGTGAAGGAGAACGTTCATTTTCTGTTTTGAAAAGAGTGAAAAACCAGCTCCGTTCAACAATGAGCCAAGACAAATTGTGTAACCTAGCCTTGTTGACCATTGAGTCTGATCTAACATGAAATATTGATTTTCAGAATATAATTGATGATTTTGCCAATATGAAATCCAGAAAAAAGTTTATTTAAGAAGTGCCTGTGAATATAAACAATTCTTTAATTTCTTGAGTTTATATGATTTGATAGTCTTATGCATGATGCAATGATAACAATAATGGTCAGTGATTTATAAAGGGAGTAATAGTGCTGTAGTGGTTATGCTGAATATGATAGGTACATGATGTCACTACTTTAATAGCCTAATCTAGTAATACTATGCTGTCTTGAGTTTATTCTCTTTAAAATGCATGATTTAACAAGATAGTTATAATGGCTGTTGGTAAATGGTTTTGATTGTCTTGATGTACTTTCCCTATTAAATTTAATCTAAATAGCCAGAATGTATTTAATTAGACCTTAAACAGGCTCACACCGACCCCCCCCCCCACCCCCAAGCTGGAACTTACCCGTAACTCAAAGGGGCCCCGCCAATCTGAATAGCCTAGGGCCCTGTGCACCCCATATCCATCCTGTGGACGGTAGCGCAAGAGTATATAGATACACAAAAGGCCTAGGAACTAGGCCCCAAAAGGGTTAATAGGTGTACATATGGGTTTTTATTTATCTACATATCTACAGTTCACTTATCTGTTATATGCAAATTTAGGAAATTTGCTTAGTATATCTGGTATTTTATTTTCATTCATAAGATATCTTCAAGACAGTAACCATATGCCTGATCACATTATTTGCATTCAGTTGATCATCATCTGTGTGTCTCCCAAACTGCCAGAAGTACTTGTAACCAAGCCTAAGCCTGGCCAATACAACATCAGTCAGTACTTGTAACCAAGCCTAAGCCTGGCCACTACAACATCAGTCAGTACTTGTAACCAAGCCTAAGCCTGGCCACTACAACATCAGTCAGTACTTGTAACCAAGCCTAAGCCTGGCCACTCCAACATCAGTTAGTACTTGTAACCAAGCCTAAGCCTGACCACTCCAACATCAGTTAGTACTTGTAACCAAGCCTAAGTCTGGCCACTCCAACATCAGTCAGTACTTGTAACCAAGCCTAAGCCTGGCCACTACAACGTCAGTTAGTACTTGTAATCAAGCCTAAGCCTGCCCATTACAACACCAGTTAGTACTTGTAACCAAGCCTAAGCCTGGCCATTACAACATCAGTTAGTACTTGTAACCAAGCCTAAGCCTGGCCACTACAACATCAGTCAGTACTAGTAACCAAGCCTAAGCCTGGCCACTCCAACATCAGTCAGTACTTGTAACCAAGCCTAAGCCTGGCCACTACAACATCAGTCAGTACTAGTAACCAAGCCTAAGCCTGGCCACTCCAACATCAGTTAGTACTTGTAACCAAGCCTAAGCCTGGCCACTCCAACATCACTCAGTACTTGTAACCAAGCCTAAGCAAGGCCATTACAACATCAGTTAGTACTTGTAACCAAGACTAAGCCTGGCCACTACAACATCAGTTAGTACTTGTAACCAAGCCTAAGCCTGGCCACTACAACATCAGTCAGCACTTGTAACCAAGACTAAGCCTGGCCATTACAACATCAATTAGTACTTGTAACCAAGCCTAAGCCTGGCCACTACAACATCAGTCAGTACTAGCAACCAAGCCTAAGCCTGGCCACTCCAACATCGTTAGTACTTGTAACCAAGCCTAAGCCTGGCCACTCCAACATCACTCAGTACTTGTAACCAAGCCTAAGCAAGGCCATTACAACATCAGTTAGTACTTGTAACCAAGCCTAAGCCTGGCCACTACAACATCAGTCAGTACTTGTAACCAAGACTAAGCCTGGCCACTACAACATCAGTTAGTACTTGTAACCAAGCCTAAGCCTGGCCACTACAACATCAGTCAGTACTTGTAACCAAGCTGTCAAGCCTAAGCCTGGCCACTACAACATCAGTCAGTACTTGTAACCAAGCCTAAGCCTGGCCACTCCAACTTCAGTTAGTACTTGTAACCAAGCCTAAGCCTGGCCACTCCAACATCAGTTAGTACTTGTAACCAAGCCTAAGCCTGGCCACTCCAACATCAGTTAGTACTTGTAACCAAGCCTAAGCCTGGCCATTACAACATCAGTTAGTACTTGTAACCAATCTTGAGGTTCCTAAAACTGTATTCCCTGGAACGCAGGCGGGAGAGATACATAATTATATACACCTGGAAGATCCTAGAGGGACTAGTACCGAACTTGCACACGAAAATCACTCACTACGAAAGCAAAAGACTTGGCAGACAATGCAACATCCCCCCAATGAAAAGCAGGGGTGTCACTAGCACGTTAAGAGACCATACAATAAGTGTCAGGGGCCCGAGACTGTTCAACTGCCTCCCAGCATACATAAGGGGGATTACCAACAGACCCCTGGCAGTCTTCAAGCTGGCACTGGACAAGCACCTAAAGTCGGTTCCTGACCAGCCGGGCTGTGGCTCGTACGTTGGTTTGAGTGCAGCCAGCAGTAACAGCCTGGTTGATCAGGCTCTGATCCACCAGGAGGCCTGGTCACAGACCGGGCCGCGGGGGCATTGACCCCCGGAACTCTCTCCAGGTAAACTCCAGGATATGGGTGCTGAAATTCAGGTTGCTGTCGAGGTGTAGGCCTAGGAATTTGCCCTCATTATGTGTGCCAATAATAGTGTTGTCGATCTTAATGTTAAGTTGTGCAACACCTGCTCTGTTATCAAACATAATATAGAAGGTTTTGTCAGTGTTAAGTGTAAGTTTATTGGCTGTCATCCAAGTAGATATTTTGAGTAGCTCCTCGTTAACAATGGTGCCAAGATTTGGGTGGGAGATGACGTAAGTCGTGTCGTCAGCAAAGAGAATGAGTTTCAGGTGTTGCGATACGTTGGGAAGATCATTGATGTATAAGAGGAAGAGCAGGGGACCAAGGTCACTTCCCTGTGGTAATCCAGTATCAAGTGGCCATGTTGATGAGGTTGTGTCTTTAATGGTGACATACTATACCTATTAGTAAGGTAGGATTTGAATATGCAAGTGCATGGCCTCTTATACCATAATGGTCAAGTTTGTGGAGTAAGATACCGTGGTCTACTGTGTCAAAAGCTTTTCTTAGGTCAATAAAAAGTCCTAATGGATATTCCTTATTTTGCAGTGCTGTGTAAAGCAGATCTATCATTTTTACAATTGCATCATTAGTGCTTTTATTTTTTCTGAAGCCAAATTGGCAAGGGTTGAGTATGTTTTGTGCTGTTATAAACTGTAATCTCTTGCGCACAAGTTTCTCGAAGATTTTGGATAGCAATGGTAAGTTTGATATTTGCCTATAGTTGTTAATATCTGTGGGGTCACTACCTTTATGTATTGGTGTATCCCTTGCTGTCTTGAGTAGTATCGGAAAGTGCTAGTTTTTAGTGACTTGTTAAAATGTAATGACACACAAACAACCCGCACATAGAAGAGAGGAGCTTACGACGACACTTTGGTCCGACTTGGACCATTTACAAAGTCACAGGCCAGTGTGACTTTGTAAATGGTCCAAGTTGGACTGAAGCGTCGTCGTAAGCTCCTCTCTTCTATGTGCGGGTTGTGTGTCGTTCCAGTCACAGTATTGTGCCTTTTTTTGTTATTCAAAAGTAATGAAATAACATGTGAAAGGGCATGGGCTGCTCGCTTGTACAAAAATGGTGGGACGTGAGACAGATTACCTGAATTATTTTTAAGTGACTTAATAATCGTGGTGACTTCAGTGGGCTCAGTAGGTGCAAGATAGGAGTAATCATTTGCACGGGCGTTGATACCTGGGATTTTACTGGCGAGATTAAATCCTATGGTTGAGAAGAAGTCGTTTGTCTTGTTAACTGGATCAATGGGATGCAGTGGTCTTTCATTCGGCTTAGTTAGGACAATATCCTTGCTTTTTTCAGTCTGTGGGTTCCCAGAATCTGAGAGTGTTTTCCAGGTCTTTTTTTTTTTATATCTTCTCTTGTTTCAATGAATCTGCTGGAGTAGTACAATTGTTTGGCTTTTTTTATTAGTTTGGTGATGACTGATGAATAGTGTTTAATTGTGTATTAAGCCCAGTCTATATTGCATTTCATATTGGCGTTTCATATCAATGGATTTCAGTATGCTGCTAGTTAGCCATGGGCAACCAAGCCGTTTATTCGTGATGTGCTTTTATAGGACAATATTTCTTGTATAGTCTAGGTAATTTATTCAGAAATATGTCTGTCCAATCGTCAATATCATCAGCCTTAGAGAATTCTGTAGGCCAGTCAACCGTCTTTAGCTCTGCTGTGAAATTACTTATTGAGGCCTCGTCATGGAGTCTAAATGAAACTTTGTTGCATTCCAGTGGTGGTTTACTAATGTTTGCTAAGAGGAAGGTGGGTAGTTGTCAGTAGTGCTGTCTCCTGCTTGAAGGAGAATCGCATCAATTTGGCAGGACGTCTGAATCAGAGGAGGAAATAAGGAAATACGAATGCTGCCTCCTCGCCCACAGTTAAGTAAACCTTCTTATTATATAAGACTCATAACTGGCCAGTTAGGTGTTATAATAGGACAGGTATAGTCCTCCTGTTTTGAGTCCTCAGGTCAAGAAGGGAAACTGGTCAGTGGCTAGACAGCAGGGAACGAAGTTGACGATCAAGAAGACGAATAGAAAGATAGAAACGATGAAGAAGAAAGAGACTGCCGTGGAAACTGTTGTGGAAACATCTAATACATTCTCAGTGCTACCCGACGAATGTGAGTCGACTACTGGGAACATCACGAGGAACGACACCAAGGAAGGTAAGAATATTGTTGTTGTTGGGGATAGCCAAGTTAGGTATATGGATAGGGCGTTCTGCTTGAAGGACAGGAGTAGGAGACAGAGAGTTTGCTTTCCTGGGGCTGGGATGGAGGATATTGTTAGCCGTCTGGATGACATCATGAGAGGTAATGGGAGCAATCCTATTATCTGTCTCAGTGCTGGAGGCAATGATGTTGGCAGACGTAGGAGTGAAGACCTGATGAGCAGGTATAGGTCAGCAATACAAATAATTAGGAGTAAGGTTGGGAACCCTGTCATATGTGGTATTTTGCCAAGGAGAGGAGTTGGAAATGAATGGTTGTCCAGGGCAATTGGTGTCAATTGCTGGCTGAACAAATACTGTAAGGAAAATGCGGTAACATTCATTGACAACTGGGACCTCTTCTAAGGCAGAAATGACATGCCAGGGATGGGGTTCACTTATCTAGGTCTGGAGTGGTAGCACTGGCAACTGCAGTGGAGGGAGCAGTTAGGACTTTAAACTAGGAATAGTTAGTGGTATGGGTTTTGGCAGGAATACAGTGAAGTCCCAGTGTAGTAATATTACGAGTTCTAGGGGGACTAGTAATAAGCAGAACGAGGTAGATATTGAAAAGCCAGGGACTTTGGGTGATAAGGACAGTAATAGGTTTAGTAGAAAAACAGAAATGAGCAGGAAGGGTAAAGAGAAAGGAGAGTCTTTCAATGTTTATTATGCTAATTGCCGTAGTGCTAGGAATAAGATGGACGAGTTGAGATTAGTTGCTAGTGCAGATAACATTGATGTATTTGCCTTAACTGAGACGTGGTTTAATTCAAAAAGTCGGGACATGCCTGCGGAATGTCATATTCAGGGTTTTAAATTGTTCCAAGTAGATAGAAGTATCGGGAAGGGGGGTGGGGTGGCATTGTATGTCCGAGATCGCTTGAACTGTTGCATAAAAACGGGTATTAAGTCTGAAGTAACACATACAGAGTCTGTTTGGATAGAATTTTCAGAGGGGCATGAAAAACTGATTTTAGGACTGATATACCGTCCCCCATACTTAGATAGGGACCAAGGGAGACTACTATGGGAGGAAATTGTTAAGGCCACAAGGCACGATAATGTAGTAATTCTAGGAGACTTTAACTTTAGTCATATTGATTGGAATTTCTTGACTGGGAATTTAGAATCATACGACTTCTTAGAAGTAGTTCAGGATTGTTTTTTGAAGCAGTTTGTGACAGAACCTACAAGGGGAAATAACCTGCTTGACTTAGTTATGGCAAACAATGAATCCCTTGTTAATAATTTAGAAATTTCAGAGGAACTGGGTGCTAGCGACCACAAATCAATTACATTTAGCATTGAATGGAAGTACGATAGTAGCGATAACTCAGTAACAGTCCCAGATTTTCGCTTAGCAGATTACGATGGGCTTAGAGAACACTTATCATCTGTTGAACTGGGTAACGAAGTGAGATATCAATATGAAAGTTTTCTGAACACTATACATGCTGCTCAAAGAACGTTTATCCCATATAAAGAATTAGATCAAATAGAAATGCCCCAAAAATTTGATGAATAATAGGCTCAAATATCTACTAGGGCATAAGAAAGGAATTTATAGGCGTATCAGAAGAGGTGAGGGTCATCTTATGAATCAGTATATTGACATTAAGAGGGACATTAAAAAGGGGATAAGAAAAGCTAAAAGGGACTATGAAATTAAAGTTGCTAGGGATTCTAAAACTAACCCAAAAAGTTTTTTCCAGGTCTATAGAACAAAAGTTAGAGATAAGATAGGTCCCCTTAAAAATAACTATGGGCACCTTACTGACAAAGAGAATGAAATGTGCTCGATTTTAAATAATTATTTTCTCTCAGTTTTTACACAGGAAGTAATTAATTTTTATAGTGGGCTAGAAGAAGATAAATTATGTAACATCACAGACACTAGTGAAATGGTTGTGAAGCAAATAGACGACTGAAGCAAAATAAGTCGCCGGGGTCCTGATGAGATTTTTTTTCAAGGGTTCTTAAAGGAATGCAAAATGGAACCCTCGGGTGAACCTTTAAACTATATTTTTTAATTTATCTTTTCAAACAGGTGTAGTGTCTGATATGTGGAAGTGTTTAATGTAATTCCTATTTTTAAAACAGGGGACAAGTCGTTACCGTCAAATTACCGCCCAATAAGCCTGACCTCAATTTTAGGCAAATTACTAGAGTCAATTATAGCTGAGATTATAAGAAGCCATCTCGATAAGCATAGCTTGATCAATGAACTCAGCATGATTTTACAAGAGGCCGGTCTTGTCTAACTAATTTATTAACTTTCTTCAGTAAAGCTTTTGAGGCTGTTGACCACGATAAAGAATTTGATATTATTTACTTAGATTTTAGTAAGCTTTTGATAGAGTTTTCCCCACCATAGACTGTTAAAGAAAGTGGCAGCTCAGGCATTGGGGAAAAGTGCTCTCGTGGATCGAGTCATGGCCACTGACAGGAAGCAAAAGAGTGTCCATAAATTGGGGTTAAATCCGAGTGGGGATCTGTAACAAGTGGCGTTCCACAGGATCAGTCTTGGGGCCCGTTGTTGTTTATAATATAATCAATGATCTTGATGAGGGGAATTACAGTGATATGAGCAAATTCGCCGATGACACAAAGATAGTAGGGTAATTGATTCAAACGTAGATGTTAAGGAACTTCAGGAGGTTTTGGACAAACTCTATTCTTGGTCAGAAAAGTGGCAGATGCAGTTCAATGTAGATAAATGCAAGGTTCTGAAGCTTGGGAGTGCCCATAACCCTAGTACTTATAAGTTAAATGATGTAGAACTTAGCCATACAGATTGCGAAAAGGACTTGGGGGTTATGTGACAGCAACCTTAAACCAAGACAGCAATGCCTAAGCGTACGTAAAAAGGCAAATAGATTACTGGGATTTATATCAAGAAGTGTAAGCAACAGAAGTCCAAGGTCATACTGCAGCTTTATACATCATTAGAAGGCCTCACCTAGATTATGCAGCTCAGTTCGGTTTTCCATATTACAGAATGGAGAATTTCGTTAGAAAACATTCAGCTAGGATGACTAAATTAATACATAGCATTAAAAAATCTTCCTTATGAAGAAAGATTGAAGACTCTTGTTACATTCACTTGTTAGACGAAGAAAGAGGGGAGACCTGATCGAAGGTATAAGTGGAAGATAGGTATAATAAAGGGGATATAATAAGGTCTTGAGGATGTCTCTCCAAGAGAGAACCCGCAGTAATGGATTTAAATTAGATAAGTTTAGATTTAGAAAGGACATAGGAAAATATTTGGTTTGGAAATAGGGTAGTTGATGAGTGGAACAGTCTACCTAGTTGGGTTATTGAGGCTGGGACTTTGGGTAGTTTCAAATTTAGGTTGGATAAGTACATAAGTGGGAGGGGTTGGATTTGAGTGGGACTTTCACATCAGAGCTTTTTTCTTGGGTGGCATTGAAAATTGGGTTGGGCAAATGTTTTGTTAGTGGGATGAATTGTAAAGGACCTGCCTAGTATGGGTCAACAGGCCTCCTGCAGTGTTCCTCCTTTCTTATGTTCTTATGTTCTCAAAATAGCAAGGGTCACCCCGATCCATAAAGGAGGAGACCACACAGACTTGAATAACTATACACCAATATCCAACTTACACCCTCTCTCTAAAATCTTTGAAAAATTAATCCATAAGCATATCTATTCCTACCTCATCTCCCACAACAACTCAAAAACCCCCTTCAATTTTTGGGTTCGGGCCAAAAAATATTTTCTCTTATGACAAGATAAGAGAATCATTTCCCGACATAACAGACCACCCAAAAGTTTTGAAAATTGATAGAAAACTTACTGAATATAATGCTCTCGCAAAAGTTAGCGGTCTCGCGATGTTTTACGCATCGGCGATTTTTGCGCCCACTATGAGTCCCCATTTTCTGGTCCAATATTCCACACTGAACAGTCGACAAAAAACATGAATATTTCGCTAAACTCTCGCGATTTTTCTATCGAATGGGTGCCAAGAAACCACCCATTTATAAATCAAACATCCAGTACAGTGGCAGAATTTAGCAATAATGCCAATTTCACGCAAATTATCAAAGATGCCAGTATCCGAATAGGGTCCAGAAAAAACAAGAAAGACATTCCGGCCACTAAAATGACATTTTCCTCTAGTCATTCGTCCACGTCTCAAGGCCCACTTATATTCTTGTTGCTTTCCACTTGAAATTTTATTCTCCCAAACAAAAATAAGATATACTGTTATGCAGACAACTGCATTAGTGTAAAAAAATGGTATTAATATTATTGGTGCAGCATGGTGAAATAATATTAGACTCACAAGTTGACAGAGTATTGCACTCTTGGCCACGATATAGTTTACTTTGAAGTTTGGGAAAAAATCGAACCATTCTCTACATTGAGCTCATTTCAAGCACCTTTCATAGTAAAACCGAGTCAAAATCAACTCAATTTTTCTGTAATATGTCTTCATTCAATAAAATGAGACCAAGAAAACAGAATACAAATAAAATTAACCATACGAAAATACACTGCAAAGTCGCTGATATATTAAAAAAAAATGGTCAAGAGTTTTTTTATTCTCATATATGCACTATGTTGCTGCAGATTTTTTTTCGACTGTGCACACTGACCCGAATAGACCCATTCTTTTCATATGAAGGCCTACGAGTTTTCACATACCACAATATTTGAGGCCGCTAGAATTTATGAGTACTAGTACGTCAAAAACCCCTACACGTAAGACGTACTAGTACGACCAAAACCCTCAAGGGTTTAATATTCCGTCAAGTCTAGATATAACGGATTATTATATCCAGGAAAAAAATGGAACCTCAAAAATAGTTGCAATGGAAAAAAGGATTTATCAGGGGTATCTAGTCCAAAAAACCTCCTGCAAAACATATAAAAATCCACAGAATCGCTAGCTCAGGAAAGCAAACCAAATCAATATAAAAACCAAAATGACAAAACAAAAAACCATTAAGAAAAATCAAAATTTCAAAATTTTAGATTCCATGCTTAAATAATATGTAGCTTTCCTGTCTTGGTCTGTCTCCATTAAATTTGATGTCCACCCATGTTATGGAAGAAACACAAAGATAGCACAGTATCACAGCCCGCCCACCCCTCCTAACACAGATTAATAGAAAATCTAAAAAAATCAGTTTTAAAGGAAAGTAGAGGAAGGAATTTTATTGTTTTTGCATTACAGTATTTTGCATTACTGTAATGATGAGAAGGCTAGACAGGAGGTGAGATGCCCCAGAAGGAGAGTGTGCCCCAGTAAGAGGAGTGGGTGAAATTAGTTAAACAAATTAGATAACATCATGTCAAATAATAGTAAAAAGCTTAATTTTTTGGCCTCTGTTGCTGAGGCAATGAAGTTGAGAATGCATGGAAAGAATAGTTAGGTGGCTTGAGTACAAGGCATTATTAGGTCTAATTAAATCAAAGGGATCCACTCAATGTAGCATTTACCTAGAAGATGGAGGGCAGTGATTGGGTGTCGAAGTCAGTTGTGAAAATTGCTGCTAGACAAGTATTGCAAAATAAGATTCCTGTGGCAAACATGAGGACAATCAAAATATCAAAAGCCTGTTCCACAGTAGAGAAACTTAACTCTATATAGATATTTGCCATGACATCCATAGGTAGTTCTATTATGCCATGGTTTTTTTCTGAATGATGAGCCCCCATCTAATAGTAATGGGAGTATGCTCAGAGTATATTTTGTCAAACACATATTTTTTTGGCTTTGACATGGCGATATAGAATTTCTATTTACAAGATAGCCTGTCAGGTGTAATACCATTGATAGTAAATTAATTTTTAACTTGTTTCATCACAAATGTAGAAGTGTACAGATAAGATTTATATTCAGATTCTTAATAAGCCCAATCACAATGGGTGCATCATTGTGGTGACTGTCGGTGAGACCTACACCATCTAACTAACAACTCAGGTACCTACTACTACTTCATTCAGGTAAACAGTAGCAGCAGGTGCAAGGAAACACTTCCCAAAGATTTTACCTGTGCCAGGACTGATCCCCACAGTTTCCTAGTGTTTGTGAGCTGAGGACACTTATCAAGTGGTCATATTTACTGAGGAATCTCATGGCTTTTTGTAGTTGATTGAAGCATCAACAAAATTAGGCAGATGTAGTCATTCCCTATTGCCACCCAGGAATTATTCAATATTAACTCCTAGGATGCTCAGCCTCCTCCCCAGTGTCAAATATTATTGGTTTATATGTGTAGAAGGTTTTTCTATAACTTGTCTAAGATGGAGAGCTTGCATAACTGATGTAGTGTATTTAACTGTCTGCATTTGAGTATTCAATGGTTTCAGTCATAATATAATGATTTATTTTAATAACCCGTTGCAACAAAAACTTAGTCTAATTAATTAAATAAATTATAAATGACATAACATCGGTATCTACAGTGAACATAGCGATCCGAATCCTCATTGAAAATAAGAATGCAATACCGTATAATAAAAAAATTCATGTAAGTATTTGACATGCTGTACCTAACAGTACTGAACTTAAAACTTTTTAATGCAGCACATTTCATAATACAGATATTCTGACCATTATGATAATTTTGTACAATATGTACTGGTTTCTGTTCAGCACCATGTTCCAAACACGATATTGCAGAAAAAATTACCAGAAATGGATGGATCCTCTCTAAAAACATACTTACTACATACCACAATTCAGCCTACCTATCACATCTATTGAGATTCACATCATCTATTTCCTAACACAATCACATGTGAGCTATTGATGTGCTTCGGATTGTATTTCCTAACTACTAATGCGGGCCAACCCAACCCTTTCCAAGAGCCCAATAATAAACGACAAACCAAAAATGCCGTAATGAATAATTATCTCTCGGTCCAATCCTAGGCAACACACACCCCCCACTCTTCAAAGACCTAAACTTACTCTCTGTACAGAACATCAACACCCTACTACTAACTTACACAACCTACATATACAGAACTAAAAATTCTAATATTAGCCCTGAACTAAAACACTTACTTGATAGTTGCAATAAATAAATAAAAAAATAATAAAACTGAATGTACAGCAGTGCAAGCAACCATACGACCTGTTTTTGTAATGCTCATTTGTGCTTAATTGTTATCTGTTTACAATAATGTTTTACCACTGAATACTTCATTGCTTAGTTAATCTTAAGTTAATTTTAAGCCTGCCCGTAATGCAAATGCATTTCAAGTGGCTTGGCTGCTTGCATTTAAACTGTATTCTTTTGTACTTCTCTGCAGCGACCAGGAATGGCTTAAGTTTTCTCACACGTCTACACGGGGTAACTACAGTAAACAATATATAGTTGTCACCTCCCAATGAGATTATTTGTATGAATGTAAGGACGAAGTTCATACAGGTAAACTTATAAATTTTCCATAGGGCCCTTTATGTGCATAGAGTTTTTCTAATTGAAAAAAAAAAAAAAAAAAAAAAAAGGGAGAAGGTGACATGGACGCGGGGTTCATCAAAAAGAGATTTGTGTCTTGTGTTATGGTCGTGTGTCCTGTTAAAGTTGGTGAGGAGAAGTTTGAGTGGAGGGTTATGTTTGCGTGTATTGCTCTGTGTATGTAGTAGGCACATGAATAAGTATGGATGTTCTTTATGGTGAGCAGATTTAGACTTCTGAATGCTGGTGAAGTATGCTGTCGGGAGTGGGAATTTGTTATCATTCTGACTGCAGCCTTTTGTTGTGTTATTAGTGGTCTTAGGGGATTTGTAATGTTGTTGAAGCCACATGGCACACAGATTCCATATGTGAGATAAGGTAGATGAGGAATAATACGTGCAAGGAGAGGTGATGTGTGGAACATAGTAACGTATCTTGATAATATGCCGACTGTCTTAGAATTTTCCTCTTTCTGGAAATTTGTTGTATGTGTCTGGAATTTGAGGCTACTGTCAAGGTGTTATTCCAAGGAATTTATCCCTGTAGTCTTGTGACGTGATCCGTTTAGCGCTATTTAAGTGGAACATTTCAGCTCTGTTTTCCAAACTGAATGAAATAGGTCTTTGTACAGTATTCACAGGTAGAAGTTTTTAATAGTGCCATCATCCAGGCAAATACTCTGCAATTCGCATTGACAGTGTTGGAGAGTATACTGTTTGGGTGGAGAAGACATAATGTGTCATCTGCAAATAATAGGGGCTTGAGGTATTACAGTGATTGCATTCGTTATTGCATTGAAGTAATGAGAAAGAGAGTGGTCTCAAGGACACTTTCTATGGGACTCTACTGTGGAAAACTGCATTTTTTTTTTATCGAATGTACACTAATTATGTTACATAGCAGAAAATGATTAACAAAGAAAATTATTAAAAAAATTTATCAGAATTGTAACATAGACAATAGGAATATGGACACCTAGGTCGCAAAAAAATGTCCCCCTTCGATATCCTACCACTGTCAAACCACAAGTTGCACTGACACTATAATTAAATGAAATATACAAACACCAGGAATACTGGTAAATAATTAAATTTGTGGACTGTATATTACAAAAATAAAAGGTTTTATATATATATACACAATACATAACAAAGGAAAATATATCATAATATATCCACACACCAATTGACTGGAGATTAATGTGTATCATACTCAGAAAACCTCACTCTAACTAAAACAATGAAAATAAATGCTGGCCAGATTACAACACAAATCTAGAGAGGCTTATCTGAGGTTCCTGGAGCTGTCTTTGTCCTGTCGCTGATAACTCAAGTTATGCAGGAAATAGCACATCCCATCAATTTCCCTCCAAATTATGAGAGTGTCAACACAATGTTTTAAACACGCTAGAGCACGAAAAATTCTTCCCATTACAACCAACGTACCTGGAGTTTACCTGGAGAGAGTTTCGGGGGTCAATAGCCCCCGCGGTCCGGTCTGTGACCAGGCCGTCCTGGTGGATTCAGCAGCGCCTGTCACCCATGCTGTTGCTGCTGGCTGCACGCAAACACAACGTACGATCCACAGCCCGCTGATCAGGAATTGACTTTAGAGGTGCTTTGTCCAGTGCCAGCTTGAAGACAGCCATGGTCTGTTGTAATCCCCCTTATGTGGCTGGGAGGCAGTTGAAACAGTCCCCTCGGCCCCCTGACACTTTGTATGGTCTCTTAACGTGCTAGAGACACCCGGCTTTTTCATTGGGGGGGATGGTGCATCGTCTGCCAAGTCTTTTGCTTCGTAGTGAGTGATTTTCGTGTGCAAGTCGGACTAGTCCCTCTAAGGATTTTTCCGAGTTATAATAATCATGTATCGTCCCCTCCTGCGTTTCCCAGGGAATACAGGTTTAAAACCTCAACGCTTCCCATAAATGAGGTGTTTTATCCCCGATATGCGCCCCCCCCGCCCCCCCCCCGTGAAGTTCACTGTACAAATTCTGGTCCGGACAATTTCACCTGCCTTGAAAGGTGCTGTTAGAGTGCAGCAATATACCAGCCTAGATAAGAAACAATTAGACCTGAAGAGTTCATCATGGGCTTGGCCTCCCTAGTTTTGAATGTTCTCATTAAATCCATCCTGTCATTTTTCTAGTCAGATGCGATTGATATCAATGTTTTATGGGTTCCTGAAGGTGAGATCTCCGACATAATCACTCCCAGGTCTTTTACGTTGGTGTTTCGCTCTATTTTGTGGCCAGAATTTGTTTTGTACTCTGATGACGATTTAATTTCCTCATGTTTACCCATATCTGAGTAATTGAAATTCTCATCGTTGAACTTCATATTGTTTTCCTGCAGCCCCGCGCTGAAAGATTTGGTTGATGTCCGCCTGGAGCTTTGCATGTGTCAGCAATGGAAGACACTGTCATGCATATTCGGGTGCACATCTGCAAAGGAACGACCACGGTGGCTGTGGCTGACATCCTTTTCTATGGTCCGGATATGAGGATGAGGAACAAGATTGACTAGTACTGTAGCCTTGTGGAACAAGCCTTTTTCACCGGAGCTGCCTCGGTACTTTACTCTGTTAAGACGACTATCTCTGTGTTCTTTTAGTGAGAAATAAGATCCAAACGACCGACTTTTCTCCTGTTATTTCCCTTAAGAGCGCATTTTGTGCGCTATTACGCCATGGACACACTTGTCCGAAAGGCTTTTGCAAAGTCTGTATATATTTTTCATCTGGCATTCATTTTTGTCTATCTAGTGCATTTAGGACTTGTACGTAGTGATCCAGTAGTTTGATACAGACAGAGCGAACCTGTTCTAAACCATGTTGCCCTGGGTTGAGGAAATGAAGGGTTTCTAGATGGGTGGTGATCTCTGCTTCTTAGGACCCTTTTCAAAGATTTTATGATTGGGATGATAGTGCTATTGGTCTGTAGTTCTTTGCTGTTGCTTTAACTGCCCCTTTGTGGAGTGGGCTATGTCTGGTGTTTTAGTAACTGAGGGACGGACCCCCGTGTCCATGCTCCTCTCCATAGGATGGAAAAAGGCTCGTGATAGGGGCTTCTTGCAGTCCTGATGACACAGGTAGTTCCATGAGTTCTGTGCCCGGGGCCAGAGTGCATGAGGCGATTGTCATATATCGCCTGTTCGAAGTCATTTGCGCGTCAGGATACATCGGATATGCTGTGTTTAATCAAGATTTGAGGCTCTCTCATAAAAATTCATTTTGATCTTCGACTCTCTCTGGTTAGCGCTTGCATAAAAACTGAGTCATATTTGGGACTAGAGTAGCTCACTCATTTCCCTTGCTTGTCATCTGATTAGGACCCATCTTGTTTAAGTAGGGGCCCAATACTTGGCGTTGTTCACGTGATTTTGATTTGGCATAGGAGAATGAAATAACTTATGGGATATCTTTCGATTTCCATTTATAGCTTTTAGTCTTTCCGTGGATTCCTGACACCTAAAGGATTCTTTTAGCTTAAGTTCGACGATGCTTGCAATTTCTCTGACCAGTGTCCTCCCGTGCGCATCAGATATATTGACCTCTTTTAGGCCGCTCTGTTATTCATTTTCCGTCGCCTGTAAAGGGAGCGCCTGTCCTTTTCTATTTACGTCTACTCTCCTTTCTCTTAGAGGAATAAGCCTTGGTGCATACATCGAGTGCCACCGAGTTAATCTGTTCTAGGCATAAGTTTGGGTCTTGTTGCTTAGTATATCTTCCCATTTTACATCGTTGGTACTTGTTACTTGGTCACTGCCACTATATGTTTTGTTATTGAAGTTGAAATTTGGTGAATGCTCCCTCGTCGTGACTAGTCTCATTTTGTCGTTCCTGGGGCTCCTCGCATACATGTCTCGAACCTCATTATGTGTGATCTGATATAATTGTTTTTTAGATATGGTGACATTTCTATATCAAAGATCATCATTGTTAGTAATATGAGGTCTAGTGTATTTCCTCCAGTCTAGTAGGCACTATTATTTTTGCTGGTTTAAATTGAATTTTGAGCAGAGATTTAAAAGCTCGTGTTGAGTGTGAGTTTTCATCAGAGCCAGCCTCCATCCTGGTGTTATTACTGCATAAATATTATTTTGCTAAATTCCTTCCATTTTAGGTGCCTTAAGTTGAAATCCCCCAGGAGCAAGATTTTGGGTGCAGGAGCTGGAAGATTTTCCAGACAGTGGACCACATTTTTAACAGCATCAAGAGATTCTGGAATTGCCCTGGAATGTGCATCCGGAGGCTTGTAGACTACCACAATGACTAGGTATTATGGGTTCTCGACGCTTTACTGCTAAATACTCCACTACGTCATTTGAGGCAATAAGCAGTCTGTGCAAACAGTGACTCTGTCAATGTACAGTGCCAACCCCCCCCCTTTTGCCTGTTCACTCTTTCACGATCTGTATATGTTTGTAACCTGTGATGCCATATTATCATTGTCCAAGTGGATCCTTATGTGGGTCCTCAGTGAAAGCCGCGACATTGCCTTTTCCTCTGCAAGCGATGTCCACGGATGAAGAGAAGGTATTTTGTTTTTTGTTTGCTGGCATTTAGACCCTTATATTGCAAAGAAGAATTGTTATCGACTGGTGGTATTGTTGTAGCTGGGGGGATGTTTTTTCCGTCATATAGTATCTGTATCTGTTAGGTTTTGGAGTGGAGAGGCGCATCGACTGTGGTTTCCACCCCCATGGAATGACTGATTTGGTGTAAAAAGCCGATTCTGCCATTTTCCTGCCATTTTTTTTCCTTCCCTGTCACTAAAAAAACTCTCCCTCTTGATGGCTGTGGCTACCCAGGTTTTCCCATGGCCTGGAAGATTTGTAACTTTTTGTCCCTTTAGAATGTATGCTGCAATTTAAGTTATAGGCACAGACTTTCGCTGTACTGAAGAGGTTACACATTCAGTGTGAAAAAGCTTACAGAAGGGAGTTTGCATTTTCCTGATTTCAATATGGGCATGGCATTTTCTAGGGTGGTCATAGTTGCACGTCCCATCTGTTTTTTCCAGATTTCCCATGCCAGCAGATACCAAGTGCATAGTATGTGCAACATTCTTGGTTACCGCTGCCTTGGGTAATCTGGTGACTGTATTCCCTGTTGGTTCATGTTTCCCTGTCTTACTAACTTCTATCCTCCCGTACACCACCAATGGAGCTCCCACCATTGTTTTGGTAATTTATACACAGCTATTTGCTATTGCATATGTATGTAAGTACAAAATTCATAACCAAGATGGCGCGTCCTCCTGCCGCAACCAGGCTTTTTCCGTATTCTATGACAAATATTCTAAATACTACCTACTATCATATTCCCAAGCACTATTTAATGATCATCACTTTATTGTAATAGTCCCCTTAGCTCATTATTTTAACATTTGTTTACATAATTCAGGTGCTATTTATGTAGCTTAAGACTAATTACTATTGATTTAAAATAACATAATTCTCACTATAGATTACCTCCTACAAATCTTATATTACAAGCATTGATCCCTGATACCAACCTCTTATTTAATGACATTAAATGAATCAAACATTTACTGTAAATTACTACACTCTGGACTACTGGTGGCTAACTTAACTACAACACTTGCAGAACAAACAAAGGCACAATCTCAGTGCCAACGACACAACATAACTATCTTAAAGAAAAAACTACAATAGTCAGATCTTAAGCAAGCATTACGATGACCTCATAGCATTTACTAAATTCCATACATGCCAATATTTCCATCATTAATTACACTTAACTGAACTGAAACCTGGCCTAAAGCCTGATTAGTGCCAGATGTCCTATTTCCATTCCTGTTTTAACACAAACCATACACAACTGTAGGCCAGACCAACAAGGGGGTGGCACAGCCATATACTACTCAGACCAACTATAATGTATCAGCTAATACTTGCACAGGGATGAACATGGTGAATAAAATAAAAATCTAAATTCAAATCCCAAATACCTACAAAAACTCTCCATTGATAAACATCTACAGAGTTCCACATCAACAATAGGCAATTTTAGTCAAAATCTAGATTATGATAACTGATGCACGCCATGGAACAAAGATCACTTACAACTTCGTCAGGTGACTTCAATATAAATCACCTAGCAAGACCAGGGAACGACCACAACGATACTGAATTCCACACAACAATGAGTAACTTTATGTTACTACTAAAAACAGTAACAAACCTACAAGATTTACAGAGACAGTGTTATCCCTACTTGACCCCATCATGACCAACACCATATCCCCTTTAAAATCAGGCATAATTACAGATAATACCAAGGACCACTACCCTACTTTCCTCTAACAACTCTTGGTAAAACTACCCCAATACACTACTATATGTCACCTTCAGACTTCACAATGAGCAGCATTAATAACTTCGCAACAGCATTAGCAAACATTGACTGGCACCACTGGGAAAAAAAAAAGCTAGAAAATCTATACAGATATTGACGGAATGTATTAATAATTTTGTCTAAAAAAGACCCAATAGCCTCTATAACAAGCACTGCTCTAAAAAAACTAAACCAGATGACAGCAAAGAGACTGAACAGGTCCCTGGCTAACACTCCAGGGCCATATCTCAAATCCATAATACAAAACATACCATTGACAATGAAAAACAGTACAGAATGGGTTCACGATACCAGAGAACCAAACAAAACGTTACTCGTTCAATCCTAAACATCCTGATAAGAAGTGGCAAAAAAAAAAAAAAAAATTGAATTATGAGAACAGATTATCCAACTACGAGGTGATATTAAAAAGTACCTGGAAAACAATCTATCTGAAATTCTGGAAGCAAAAAAGATATCACGAAATAGCAAATAAAATTAAGCAAAATCAGATGAACCCCAACGCCACCAACAAGAAACAGCAAACAGACTCAATGAGTCTTCTCCACAAAAGACAAAACCTTCCCATAAAATCCCAAGCTCAGATAACCGCCCAACCAAATACTACCTCAGCCGCAACTACCCGAACACACTGTTCCTAGCTCTCCGACTACCCATCAAGTCTCCCTTATTAACAATGCACTAAAATAACAAGGCAGGAGATTTAAGTATAGCCTTACCTACACTTTATAATAAAAAAGTGTCACAAGTGCTATCTCCAATCATTGCAACACTCTTTAAAATATCAAATCCATTGAATCCTCCACCATCCCTACAGTACTCAGAAATAGCAAGGGTCACCCCAGATCCACCAAGAGGAGACCAAACAGATTTGAATAACTATAGGCCAATATCCAACTTACACCCTCTCTCATGCAAATCTTTGAAAAAACCTAATTCATAAACGAATCTACCTCCTACCATATCTCCCAAAACTATACTCACCCCTGCCAATTTGGATACAGTGCCTAATAAAAATAACTAATGATGCTATAATACACGATGCTAGAACATATATTACACTGCAATAGAGAAAAAAAGAAGTCCCACTGGGGAGATCTCATTGACTTACGTAAATCTTTGATAACAGTTTGACCATGACTTGCTCCACGTAAAATTAGTCACAACTTAAAGGTATAAGATGGGCACTCCCACAATACCTCAAGTCATAACCTCACAACATAACCAATTGTGTACGCAAAAGGGGGCAAACTCATTCGCGCAACCAATACAGTTGGTGTCCCACAGGAAGTGTCCTTGGGCCCTCTTCTCTTTCTCCTATTTACTAAATAAATGACGCTTCCATATGCTTCGCAATTACTCAAAAACCCACACTATTTGCAATGACTCTACATACGTCTCCTCTCACCCGAGCCCAGTCACACTACCAATACTGTAAATACCGAATTACAGAAAATATCTTTAGGGCTACCTGGATGAGTACTAACAAACTGACACTAAACATTGACAAAACCTACTATCATACAGTTTGGTAAACAGAGCTACAGATGTCCCCTCTTAAACATAAATGAAAAAACGGATCACCTATCACAAAGCTAACAGCGAAAATTCTTATGATCCACCTTGATGAATAAGACTCAAATTTCATACACCATATACAATCAAAATTCTAAGAAAATTTACCAAGACTGTAGCATACTATCGAAGATACGGTATACTATGTTCCACAGTCAAGCCCTCTGCCCTATATCACACTTATTTACACCTATCTCACCTAATGGAATTTGTGACATGGGTGCCTCAACAACCAGTTAAACCATCTCAGACCACTAATAACCCAACAAAAGGCTGCAGTTAGAAAGATACAAATTCTCACTACATGCAGCACGAACCCTACCACCAATATTCAAGACACTAAACCATACTGCACCATACAAAACATCCATTACTTATTACTGCACCTAATTACATACATAGAACACTTAACTAACTCTAGATATTAACCCTCACCCTCGAAACATCTCCTAGCCAACTCTCAACAGAACCATGACCATAACACAAGCACAGATCACTCTTGATGTACCTCGTGTTCATCTCCAACACTATACAAAACTCAATGCACATATAAATGCCCCGTAAAATCCGAACTCATTACCTGTACATATAAAAGAAACACTAACCTGTTTATAAATTCAAGTTCTCTAAACTCAAAGATCACTTTAACTCACCCAAACCAAAGTAAATACTGAATAAACAGAACCTTATAAATGTAAAACTATAAATTTTCTCACAATTATATCTGCATCAATTTTAAACCTTAAAACCCCAATCTAACTTTATAATTTTTTTAATAACCTCCCTAACAGAAATCCTTCATATCGAACCACTGTCTTTGTAAATTCAAACCTAATTGAGTGCTTTATAGTAATCTGTTATGACATTAATGTTTTATCACTGACTTCTAATACCATTGATTCTAGTAATACTTAAAGTTAAATCATATTAACAGCTCAGCCCGCGTAATGCTATGCATAGTATCAGTGGCTTTGGCATACTGCTCTTATCTTTATTTTTTTGTACCTCATGTGGGCAAAAATTTAAAAAAATACAATAAATAAAATAGACCATCTATTACCTATAAATTACCGTATTTTCCGGAAAATAGATACAGTATTTTCCACAGCATACTGCTGCCATAAACATACATTACTACGTTCATGTTATCAATGTGGTTATAGATCACTCAGGGCCTCTAACTGCTTTCCTATAACAATAATTTATATTATTTAAGAGATAGATGAAGATTTCGTATTCGGATTTTTTAACTCCCGGAGGGTTAGCCACCCGGCTAACCCAAGAAATTCAGTGCGGTCATCGAGGACTTTCAAACATACTAATTTCTTCTCTCCTAATATTATTCCTGAATTCTAGACAACAATTATACTAAATTTATATTTCACAATCTCCCTGTCATGGGTACTCGTCTTTGCTAACATATCAACTTATCATGAAGAGTAATCCCAATGTGTGATGGAATCCATAGCAATATGCATTAAATTCGTTTGGTCCCTAGATGTTTTGGAGTATCTATACCTGCTTCTCCCAATGAGCAAGTAAATGGAGTCATTAACGAGTCAAGAGCATTCATGATGACCAGAACCAGTAATGATGATTAGAGTCAAGCTCAGTAAAACTGTAGTGGCCCTACAAACCCAACAGACGATCATTCATATTAAAAACGATTCCGTGAGTCCAAGAGAACAATTGTCTGTCGCCTTCTCCTTAACAGTGCGTCACGGGTAGAACCTCTCGAATCTCGCCGAGCATCATGTGTTTCAATCCGGCCGGGGGTATGGTTTAATTTGCAATCGTGTCATTAACGAAATTCTTGATCATATGGCAAACTTAGAGAGACGGTTTGTCCTCAACTAATTTTGTCCGCCGGCAACGTATACGGGATGGACACCTGTCGTCAACTCAATTTTACCAGCTCCGATTGTTCCGCTGAGGATATTTTTTCTAACGTTTGAATGGGAAGCCGTTGCAGAACTCAGGTGGGCGTCCTGCTCAACTAACACTTGTCTAGGGATCCACCCTGATCTACTGGTAAAAATTCTATTTTTTAGTTTCTATTTACAAATGACTCAATTCATTTGATTTTTATCAAGGCTGTCAGCTTTGGGCAGTATCTTCTCCGTACACAGGAAGCAGTGTTAGGGTAAACTGTGTAATGCCCATCGGCCCACACCACAAACTGAATAAGGTCAGTCATTTTGTATTTAGGCTTTGAGTATAAAATAATGTACATAATTTACACATTATAATTTTAATACAGTAGTCTAAATGGCAGACATGTTATGGACACATAAAAGTGCATTTACCCCCAATGGAAATAAGCCAGTATGACACTTTTTTTTTAGGTTATCCTAGATAATTTGCACATACGTTACTTTTGTGTACCTGTACCTAAATAAACTTACTAATTAAGTGGAGCAATGTGACATTTCCAACATCCGTCCTAACAACTGTGCTGACATCTGTTGTCCAAGACTTGCAAATAGATATCAAATATTGATATCGGAATATTGTCTATATATTTCTCTCATGATTGTCCCCTGACAGTACCTTAAGTTCTGGACACAATACAAAGAAATCACGCAAGAAAAATCACCAAGACTGAATGGCATACCTATCAAAGAATCGGTACTTGTCGTTCCACAATCAGCTCTCCGTGGCACTGTACCAATCATCTCATACACCCTTTTCTTACATAAGGAATTTTGTGCAGAGGATCAACAACAAATCCAATCACCGAAAACCCTAATAACCCAGCAAAATACAGGCAATAAGAAAGATAAATTCCACTCCGCAGCCAGCAAACTCCCCCAAATTACAAAAGGCTAAATCTGCTCACCATTAAGAATACATCCTACTAATTCATGTGCCTACTACATACACAGAACAATACACGCAAAAATAAACCCTCCACTCAAACTTCTCACCAACCTAAACAGTGACTCACGACCATAACACAAACAACATCTCCTTTTTGGATATACCTTTTGTCCATAAACTGTGTAAAAACTCAAAGGGCAGAGGGCCCGATACTGCTCAACATGCCTTCCCAGCATACATAAGGGGGATTACCACCAACAGACCCATGGCACGTCATTCAGATGGGCACCTGGACAAGCACCTAAAGTCGTTTCCTGACCAGCGGGCTGTGCTCGTATGTTTGGTTTGCGTGCAGGCCAGCAGCAACAGCCTGGGTTGATCAGGCTCTGATCCCCAGGAGGCCTGGTCACAGACCTGGGCCGTGGGGGCTTGACCCCCGGAACTCTCCTCCATTTAAACTCCTCAGGAAAACAAAAAGGCACCAAGAATAAGGAATTCATAACCAGAAGACATTCAAGTAACCAGTCTGAAAATCAATTTAAGACTGCTTCTCAAAAGTCACTTAATCACCCTAGACTAAACGCTAAATACTCAGTACAACACATACTTCACTTATGTTCTCACCACATCAAGACTTCAACAATCACTTTGAACCTTTTATCCATGTTGACAGAATATAATGGAATCAATGTTTTCACAAAAGCATTTTGAATATATGAATATATCATTTGTCTTATTACAAAATTTGATTCATTTATAATTAATAATCTACTGTACAACAATGAAAAAAGTTACTGTCCTACTGTACAACTATGATAACTCCCTTAGTGTAATAGTCTGTAAGCCAATAATCTTAAGTTTGCCCATAGAATGCCTATGCATAATAAGGCTTTTCTTTGCATTACCAACCCACTATTGTAAATACAAAATTTCAATGACTTTTGCAAAGACATAAAATAAATAAAAAAAATAAAAAAATAATAGCTTGTCACTCTTATGGTATATGTTATGAAAACTTGTTGTTTGTGTTATATTTGTTAAAGTTTTTCTATCTTGTAATAGTAAACTGTTACCTATATTCTAGTAATTTCACACATATGTTAAACCTTGTATGATAACTGTACTTATGTGTATCTGTACCTAAATAAACTTATTTTACAGACCTTTTTATCTTGTGATTGTTACAAAGCTGGTCTGTCGTGTGATTGTTACAAAGCTGGTCTGTCATTGTGATTGTTACCAAGCTGGATCATCGTGGTGATTGTTACCGAACTGGTCTATCATGTGATTGATACAAAGCTGAGGTCTATCTTGTGATTGTTATCACAACTGTCCTATCTTGTGATTAGTATAAACACAACTGTCATCTTGTGATTGTATACAAAACTGGTCAGTCGTGTGATTGTTACAAAGCTGGTCTATTTTGTGATTGTTACAAAGCTGGTTTGCCTTGTGATTGTTACACAATTGGTCTATCTTGTGATTGCTACAAAGCTGGTCTATCTTGTGATTGTTACAAAGCTGGTCTATCTTGTGATTGTTACAAAGCTGGTCTGTCCTTGTGATTTTAACAGAGAACTGTCTCTCTTGTTTACTGTTACACAGCTGATCTATATTGTGATTGTTACACAGCTGGTCTATCTTGTGGCTGTTACACAGCTGATCTATCTTGTGATTGTTTCAAAGCTGGTCTCGTGTAATTGTTACAAAGCTGGTCTATCTTGTACAGGGAAATTCATACAGTGAGTGCTACAGTTACATCTTGCAATTCAACTCCATCTAAAGGGCACACAACTGAATGCCAAGTAAAGGCCTATTAACCCTTTGAGGGTCGACAGGCCCTCTCCGAAACTCGTTCTCAGGGTCGGCCAAATTTAAAAAAAAAAAAAAAATATTTTCTCTTATGACAAGATAAGAGAATCATTTCCCGACATAACAGACCACCCAAAAGTTTTGAAAATTGATAGAAAACTTACTGAATATAATGCTCTCGCAAAAGTTAGCGGTCTCGCGATGTTTTACGCATCGGCGATTTTTGCGCCCACTATGAGTCCCCATTTTCTGGTCCAATATTCCACACTGAACAGTCGACAAAAAACATGAATATTTCGCTAAACTCTCGCGATTTTTCTATCGAATGGGTGCCAAGAAACCACCCATTTATAAATCAAACATCCAGTACAGTGGCAGAATTTAGCAATAATGCCAATTTCACGCAAATTATCAAAGATGCCAGTATCCGAATAGGGTCCAGAAAAAACAAGAAAGACATTCCGGCCACTAAAATGACATTTTCCTCTAGTCATTCGTCCACGTCTCAAGGCCCACTTATATTCTTGTTGCTTTCCACTTGAAATTTTATTCTCCCAAACAAAAATAAGATATACTGTTATGCAGACAACTGCATTAGTGTAAAAAAATGGTATTAATATTATTGGTGCAGCATGGTGAAATAATATTAGACTCACAAGTTGACAGAGTATTGCACTCTTGGCCACGATATAGTTTACTTTGAAGTTTGGGAAAAAATCGAACCATTCTCTACATTGAGCTCATTTCAAGCACCTTTCATAGTAAAACCGAGTCAAAATCAACTCAATTTTTCTGTAATATGTCTTCATTCAATAAAATGAGACCAAGAAAACAGAATACAAATAAAATTAACCATACGAAAATACACTGCAAAGTCGCTGATATATTAAAAAAAAATGGTCAAGAGTTTTTTTATTCTCATATATGCACTATGTTGCTGCAGATTTTTTTTCGACTGTGCACACTGACCCGAATAGACCCATTCTTTTCATATGAAGGCCTACGAGTTTTCACATACCACAATATTTGAGGCCGCTAGAATTTATGAGTACTAGTACGTCAAAAACCCCTACACGTAAGACGTACTAGTACGACCAAAACCCTCAAGGGTTTAATATTCCGTCAAGTCTAGATATAACGGATTATTATATCCAGGAAAAAAATGGAACCTCAAAAATAGTTGCAATGGAAAAAAGGATTTATCAGGGGTATCTAGTCCAAAAAACCTCCTGCAAAACATATAAAAATCCACAGAATCGCTAGCTCAGGAAAGCAAACCAAATCAATATAAAAACCAAAATGACAAAACAAAAAACCATTAAGAAAAATCAAAATTTCAAAATTTTAGATTCCATGCTTAAATAATATGTAGCTTTCCTGTCTTGGTCTGTCTCCATTAAATTTGATGTCCACCCATGTTATGGAAGAAACACAAAGATAGCACAGTATCACAGCCCGCCCACCCCTCCTAACACAGATTAATAGAAAATCTAAAAAAATCAGTTTTAAAGGAAAGTAGAGGAAGGAATTTTATTGTTTTTGCATTACAGTATTTTGCATTACTGTAATGATGAGAAGGCTAGACAGGAGGTGAGATGCCCCAGAAGGAGAGTGTGCCCCAGTAAGAGGAGTGGGTGAAATTAGTTAAACAAATTAGATAACATCATGTCAAATAATAGTAAAAAGCTTAATTTTTTGGCCTCTGTTGCTGAGGCAATGAAGTTGAGAATGCATGGAAAGAATAGTTAGGTGGCTTGAGTACAAGGCATTATTAGGTCTAATTAAATCAAAGGGATCCACTCAATGTAGCATTTACCTAGAAGATGGAGGGCAGTGATTGGGTGTCGAAGTCAGTTGTGAAAATTGCTGCTAGACAAGTATTGCAAAATAAGATTCCTGTGGCAAACATGAGGACAATCAAAATATCAAAAGCCTGTTCCACAGTAGAGAAACTTAACTCTATATAGATATTTGCCATGACATCCATAGGTAGTTCTATTATGCCATGGTTTTTTTCTGAATGATGAGCCCCCATCTAATAGTAATGGGAGTATGCTCAGAGTATATTTTGTCAAACACATATTTTTTTGGCTTTGACATGGCGATATAGAATTTCTATTTACAAGATAGCCTGTCAGGTGTAATACCATTGATAGTAAATTAATTTTTAACTTGTTTCATCACAAATGTAGAAGTGTACAGATAAGATTTATATTCAGATTCTTAATAAGCCCAATCACAATGGGTGCATCATTGTGGTGACTGTCGGTGAGACCTACACCATCTAACTAACAACTCAGGTACCTACTACTACTTCATTCAGGTAAACAGTAGCAGCAGGTGCAAGGAAACACTTCCCAAAGATTTTACCTGTGCCAGGACTGATCCCCACAGTTTCCTAGTGTTTGTGAGCTGAGGACACTTATCAAGTGGTCATATTTACTGAGGAATCTCATGGCTTTTTGTAGTTGATTGAAGCATCAACAAAATTAGGCAGATGTAGTCATTCCCTATTGCCACCCAGGAATTATTCAATATTAACTCCTAGGATGCTCAGCCTCCTCCCCAGTGTCAAATATTATTGGTTTATATGTGTAGAAGGTTTTTCTATAACTTGTCTAAGATGGAGAGCTTGCATAACTGATGTAGTGTATTTAACTGTCTGCATTTGAGTATTCAATGGTTTCAGTCATAATATAATGATTTATTTTAATAACCCGTTGCAACAAAAACTTAGTCTAATTAATTAAATAAATTATAAATGACATAACATCGGTATCTACAGTGAACATAGCGATCCGAATCCTCATTGAAAATAAGAATGCAATACCGTATAATAAAAAAATTCATGTAAGTATTTGACATGCTGTACCTAACAGTACTGAACTTAAAACTTTTTAATGCAGCACATTTCATAATACAGATATTCTGACCATTATGATAATTTTGTACAATATGTACTGGTTTCTGTTCAGCACCATGTTCCAAACACGATATTGCAGAAAAAATTACCAGAAATGGATGGATCCTCTCTAAAAACATACTTACTACATACCACAATTCAGCCTACCTATCACATCTATTGAGATTCACATCATCTATTTCCTAACACAATCACATGTGAGCTATTGATGTGCTTCGGATTGTATTTCCTAACTACTAATGCGGGCCAACCCAACCCTTTCCAAGAGCCCAATAATAAACGACAAACCAAAAATGCCGTAATGAGAATTATCTCTCGGTCCAATCCTAGGCAACACACACCCCCACTCTTCAAAGACCTAAACTTACTCTCTGTACAGAACATCCACACCTACTACTACACAACCTACATTTACAGAACTATAAATTCTAATATTAGCCCTGAACTAAAACACTTTCTTGATAGTTGCAACAGGACCCATAGACATAATATGAGACACAATAATCTCTATGACATTCCTTGTATCCGGTTAAACCTCTACAAAAATTTGATGTACATAAAAGGGCATAAAATCTGGAACTCCCTGTCAGAAAACTCTAGAACTGCAGACTCAGTCACCATTTTCAAAACTACTGTCAAAAAACATCTTATCTCCTTAACTCACCCCATCATTAGCTAACCAAATAAAATGGAAATCACCTTATTTTCTTTTTTGTATCATGAACACAACCAAAACAATATAGTCCTACACTCGTTAAATATAATTCCCCCTAATTTACACTTACACCCACCCAAATGGCTGTAAATATAAAATTCCTAATATAGCTGTTGCCTATTAAATCTTAAGTTAGTCCTAAGTCCACCTAAGACACTCTTCCAATATTTTTATTTTATTTTATTAACACATTGGCCGATTCCCACTAAGGCAGGGTGGCCCGAAAAAGAAAAACTTTCATGATCATTCACTCCATCACTGTCTTGCCAGAGGGGTGCTTTACACTACAGTTTATAAAACTGCAACATTAACACCCCTCCTTCAGAGTGCAGACACTGTAGTTCCCATCTCCAGGACTCAAGTCCGGCCTGCTGGCTTCCCTGGATCCCTTCATGAATGTTACTTTGCTCACACTCCAACAGCACGTCAAGTATTAAAAACCATTTGTCTCCATTCTCTCCTATCAAATGTGCTCACGCATGCTTGCTGGAAGTCCAAGCTCCTGGCACACAAAACCTCCTTTACCCCCTCCCTCCAACCTTTCCTAGGCCAACCCCTACCTCGCCTTCCCTCCACTACAGATTTACACACTCTCGAAGTCATTCTGTTTTGTACCATTCTCTCTACATGTCCAAACCACCTCAGCAATCCTTCCTCAGCCCTCTGTACAACAGTTTTGGCAATCCCGCACCTCCTCCTAACTTCCAAACTACGAATTCTCTGCATTATATTCACACCACACATTGCCTTCAGACATGACATCTCCACTGCCTCCAGCTTTCTCCTTGCTGCAACATTCATCACCCATGCTTCACACCTATATAAGAGCATTGGTAAAACTATACTCTCATACATTCCCCTCTTTGCTTCCAAGGACAAAGTTCTTTGCATCCACATACTCTAAGTGCACTGCTCACCCTTTTCCCTTCGTCAATTCTATGATTCGCCTCATCTTTCATAGACCCATCTGCTGACATGTCCACTCCCAAATATCTGAATACATTCACCTCCTCCATACTCTCTCCCTCCAATCTGATATCCAATCTTTCATCACCTAATCTTTTTGTTATCCTCATAACCTTACTCTTTCCTATATTCACTTTTAATTTTCTTTTACATACCCTACCAAATTCATCCACCAACCTCTGCAACTTCTCTTCAGAATCTCCCAAGAGAACAGTGTCATCAGCAAAAAACAACCGTGACACTTCCCACTTTGTGTTTGATTCTTTATCTTTTAACTCGACACCTCTTGCCAAGACCCTCACATTCACTTCTCTTACAACCCCATCTATAAATACGTATATTGAACAACCATGGTGACATCACACAGCCTTGTCTAAGGCCTACTTTTACTGGGAATTAATCTTCCTTGTTCCTACATACTCTAACCTGAGCCTCACTATCAGTAACCTACCTCCTATACCATACACCTGCAACATCTGCCACATTGCCCCCTATCCACCCTGTCATACGCCTTTTCCAAATCCATAAATGCCACAAAAACCTCTAAATATTGTTCACCTATATGTTTCACTGTAAACACTTGGTCAACACACCCCCTACCTTTCTTAAAGCCTCCTTGTTCAATTGCTATCCTACTTTCCATCTTATTCTTAATTCTTTCAATAATAACTCTACCATACACTTTACCAGGTGTACTCACCAGACTTATCCCCCTCTAATTTTTGCACTCTCTTTTGTCCCCTTTGCCTTTATACAAAGGAACTATGCATGCTCTCTGCTAATCCCTAGGTACCTTTGCCTCTTCCATGCATTTATTAAATGTTTGCACCAACCACTCCAAAACTATATCCCCACCTGCTTTTAACATTTCTATCTTTATCCCATCAATCCTAGCTGCCTTACCCCCTATCATTCTACCCACTGCTTCACGAACTTCCCCCACACTCACAACTGGCTCTTCCTCACTCCTACAAGATGTTATTCCTCCTTGCCCTATACATGAAATCACAGCTTCCCTATCCTCATCAACATTTAACAATTCCTCAAAATATTCCCTCCATCTTCCTGTTACTTCTAACTCTCCATGTAGCCCTTTGACTGTTTCGGCCATATATGTACAGGAAGGCCCCACTTATACGGCGGGTTAGGTTCCAGGCTACCGCCGTAAAGCGGAAACCGCCGTAAAGTGGAACATCCTTTTTTTCCACTTACAAATGCATACAAACACTAGATAACAAGTTTACACTAACATATATTATGTTAGCAATAGAACCAGGCATCAGAAAACAATAAAAAAGTACAATACACACATAGTGCACTCATTACTTACCTTAAAATATTTATAGTGTTAATCTAGGGTGAGACAAGTAGTATTTATTGTAAGAAATCAAGTGTGGTATGTATTGTAATAGCCAGGCTACCTCACCAGGCCACCCCACCCACACATACTATTCTATGATATTTAAGCATCCCAGAGCGATAAAATGTATATACAGTTCACTCATTACTTACCTTAAAATATTTGTAGTCTTAATGTAGGGTCAGGAGTAAGTAAATGGAGAGACTTAGTGCTTACTGAGCTCATGGAGAATGTAAACAAACAGGGTGGGGCACGGTGACCGTATTAGAAAGTCAGGTGGGGGGAGCCGTATAGTGAGTTTTGGTCATAATTTGAAATGTCCGTATTAGCGGAACGCCGTAAAGTGAAACGCCGTAAAGCGGGGCCTTCCTGTATATATATATATATATATACGTCTTACGAGTCAGTGTTTCAGACGTATATATACTCAATAATTCTAGCGGCTTCAAATCAAGCAGGAGAAACCTGGTAGGCCCACATGTGAGAGAATGGGTCTGTGTGGTCAGTGTGCACTGTATAAAAAAATCCTGCAGCACGCAGTGCATAATGAGATAAAAAAAACTGACCATGTTTTTGGATTAAAACACTGACTTTGAGGTGTATTTTCCTATAGTATTTATGGTTGTATTTACATTTTCTTGGTCTCATTTGATAGAATGGAAAACATATTACAGAAATAGAGATGATGTTGATTAGTTTCACGATGAAAACGACCTTGAAATTGAGCTAAAAGTAGCGGAAATGTTCAATTTTTACCAATATTCAAGAGGAAGCAAATCACACCACACATCCAATACATGTCAACTGGGGAGTCTAATATTCTTTCACTAGTGCACTGATATTATTTATGCAATTTTTACAATAATGCAGTAATCTGCATAACAGTAGATCTTCTATTTTTTGTGTGAATAAAAAATCAAAATAGAAAGCATGAGTAATATAAGAGGGGCCTGGAGACGTGACTAATGAACAGAGGATATATTATTTTAGTGCCAAGAATGTCTGCATTGTTTATTCTGGACCCTATTTTGAAACTGGCATCTTTTTTAATTTACGTGAAATTGGCCAAATTGCCAGTTTCTGACTACTTTATTGGGTAGTTGAAATTGGTAAATGGGCAGTTTCTTGTATTCAGTTGATAGAAAGTAGCTATGAGTTTGGTCGACAGGAACAATGGAATTTGCCAAAAATAGGGCTCAAAGTCGGCGAAATCACCGATGCGTATGTGTCGTCAAGATCGCTGACTTCACCGGAGCGTAATTCAATAAGTTTTCGATAAAATTTCGTACTTTTGGTGTCATTACCATCGGAAAAAGATTATCATTTCATAAGATTTTTTTTTTTTTTTTTTTTTTTTTTCCAAAAATTTTTCAACACCAGGAGACACTTCAGGATTTGGGGTTGCAACAACCAAAGCGTTAATAACTCTCCTCTCCTATTTTTAAATGACAAATCCATTTGTTCCATAGGCTTCCTCAGCTTGTTAATCTCACTCCAAAACTTTATCATATTTTCAACAAAATTTGTTGATAACATCTCACCCACTCTCTCATTTGCTCTTTTTTTACATTGCTTCACCACTCTCTTAACCTCTCTTTTTTCTCTCCATATACTCTTCCCTTCCAATATATAAGCTTTAATAGAAAGAGACAAATCCAATCCTATTACTAAATTTACCATTTGTAATATTGTTATATGATTCATAGTACCTCAGTATTGTAAATCTAATTATGTATGTGTCCTGCTAGGTATTTGTCTAATTATGTAGTATTTATCTAATAATGCATGTTCAAATGTACTGCTCCATGACCTATATCAATATAGAGTAAGGATTAATATTAGTCTGCCCAAAATGCCTAGGCATGCTAGTGGCCTTCTTTGTAATTAACATTTCACAACATATAAACCAAACATTGTAAGCTTTACAAGGAAATAAAAGATTTTAATTTTAATTTTAATTTTAATTTTTGTTTTAATACTCATATCAGTAAATATTTAACATGAGAATGTGCTTATTATTTTAGCTGTACTGTATATCTAAAGAAATTTTTGAAAATATGAACCTTGTTTCTCTTTCAGATTTGCTGCTCTGAAATACTATAGTTGCATGCTTTCAAGAATGGCTAGTCTTACTCGCAAGTTTATTGGTAAGTAAAGACTACAGAAATTTTCCTGCTACATTCATACTGAGAAGCCACATCTCTCAAGGGAAGGTATTTTTTTTTTTTCATAATGTAAGCATCCATCACACAACTTTGAATTTTAATCACATATATAGTACTGTAATATAGTAACTTGGATTTTTTCTCCTTTAGAAAAATTTGTGAAATGTTCACTTTTACCTCCAACTTGACAGATTGTGTGTGATTACCTTCCATATTTACTCGAGCATAGATCGAGGTTTTAAAATAAAAATTTTAAGCAAAATCTGGGGGTCAACCTTTTCATAAATGCTGTAATACTTTTTAGCTTGAAATTCCTGCTTATTGAGGCCATGTCACACACAGTAAATCCCTACACCTTCGGTATGTTCAGGGCAAAAACCACACTCCAAAATCATTGTAGTCCACTTAAAATACAGCCCTCCTCACTTAGCGACACACTCGTTTACTAATAACTTGGACTTATGACGGGTTCTCTGGCCAGTATGCATACCTAAATAATGCATATTAGAGCTGATTTCCTCTATTCTCTTTATTACAATACACAGTACACTACTGCATAATTATTTAAAAATACAGCCTCTCCTCACCTACTGACGTACTCGTTTACTGACAACTCGGAGTTACAACGAGCTCTCTGACGAGTCGTTATTATGTCCTGTATGAGAACTTGGGTCATGATGGGCAGTGCAGCATCTCAGCATTAAGCATCTGAATCTCCTTCCTACAGCCACTCAGTACATTAGCTTTCACAGTCTCCAAGACTACATATTTGTACAAATTTCTTGTTGTTTTTCATCTTGGAGAAGGAAAAACAATAAAAAAATGGAAGAAGTACAAAAAAGTTCATTGTAAAGGGGTTAGTGATGTATCTCAGCATCAAGCAATCTCCAAGACTATATATTTTGTCTATAAATTTGTACTTTATTGTGCATCCTCTAGTAGAAAATAGTTAGAAGTGCAGCAGCACTTGGAAGAGGAAAAACAAGAGGAAAATGGAAGAAGTACAAAAGTTCACAGTAAAGGGGTTAGCTGGTGTGTTCGTCTGTATTTACATTCTTGGTGTATTGTGGCAGCTAAAATAAATTATTAAACTTAGTGAACAAATTATGTCAGTGGGAATAATAATAATAATAATACATGTAATAATAATAATAATAATGATAAATAAATAATAATCACTCTGGAGTGCTTTAAATGTCAGCTACCAAACCTATACGAAATATGTATGATATTTAAAGCACTCCAGAGCGATTATTTATTATTATTATTATTATTATTATTATTATTATCATAAATTATTTTTTTTTTTTCAACAAGTCGGCCGTCTCCCACCGAGGCAGAGTGGCCCAAAAAGAAAGAAAATCCCCAAAAAGAAAATACTTTCATCATCATTCAACACTTTCACCTCACTTATACATAATCACTGTCTTTGCAGAGGCACCCAGATACAACAGTTTAGAAGCACATATAACATACCCCTCCAAACTGCCAATATCCTGAACCCCTACTTTAACCCTCTAGCTGTCCAAACGTAGATGTACGTTTGCTTGCGAAGCGCTCCGAACATATATCTACTTTTTTTGGTACATTCTTAAGGAGAAAATCAAGGTCAGAGCGCTATGCGCGCAAATGTAGATCTACGTTTGGACAGTTAAAGGGTTAACCCTTTGACTGTTTCGGCCGTATATATACATCTTACGAGCCAGTGTTTTGGACATATATATACTCAGTAATTCTAGCGGCTTCAGATCAAGCAGGAGAAAGCTGGTAGGCTCACATGTGAGAGAATGGGTCTGTGTGGTCAGTGTGCGCAGTATAAGAAATCCTGCAGCATGCAGTGCATAATGAGAAAAAAAAAGCTTCGATCGTGTTTTTGGATTAAAACACCAACTTTGAGGTGTATTTCCGTATAGTATTTATGGTTGTATTCTTGTTTTCTTGGTCTCCTTTGATAGAATGGAAAACATATTATAGAAATAGATGTGATTTTGATTGGTTTTACTATGAAAAGGATCTTGAAATGGAGCTCAAAGTGGCAGAAATGTTTGATTTTTGCCGATGTTCGAGAGTAAACAAATGTCCAGTAAATGTCCAACTAGCCAGTGAGTTGACGTTATTTGTACAATTATTACAATATTCAGTAGTCTGCCTAACAGTAAATTTTCTATTTTTTGTGTGAATAAAAATTCAAAATAGGAAGCAAGAGTATTATAACAGGAGCCTGGAGACATGACTGATGAACAGAGAAAATGTTATTTTAGTGCCAGGAATGTCTCCATTGTTCATCCTGGACCCTATTTTGAAATGGACATATTTTTTAACCCTTTGACTGTTTTCGACGTATAAATACGTCTTACGAGCCAATGTTTCTGACGTATATATACTCAATAATTCTAGCGGCTTCAAATCAAGTGGGAGAAAGCTGGTAGGCCCACATGTGAGAGAATGGGTCTGTGTGGTCAGTGTGCACCACATAAAAAAAATCCTGCAGCACACATTGCGTAATGAGAAAAAAAAAACTGATCGTTTTTTTGGAATAAAACGCCGACTTTGAGGTGTATTTTCGTATAGTATTTATCATTGTATTCGCGTTTTCATGGTCTTAGGTGATAAAATGGAAAACATATTACAGAAATAGAGATGATTTTCATTACTTTTACGATGAAAACGACCTTGAAACTAAGCTCAAAGTAGCAAAAATGTTCGATTTTTACCAATGTTGAAGAGTAAATAAATCACACCACACGTCCAATACACATCAACTAGGGAGTCTAATATTCTTTCACTAGTGCACTGATATTATTTATACCATTTTTACAATAATGCAGTCGTCTGCATAACAGTAAATTTTGTATTTTTTGTATGAATAAAAAATCAAAATAGAAAAGCAATAATAATATAAGAGGGGCCTAGAGATGTGACTAATGAACAGAGCATATGTTATTTTAGTGCCACGAATGTCTACCTTGTTTATTCTGGACCCTATTTTGAAATTGGCATCTTTTTTATTTTGCGTGAAATTGGCCAAATTGCCAATTTCTGACCACCATATTGGGTAGTCCAAATTAGTAAATGGGAGGTTTCTTGTACTCAGCTGATAGATAAAATGGAGTTCTAAAGAAATAGCTATGAGTTTGGTCAACTGGAACAATGGAATTGGCTGAAAATTGGGCTCAAAGTCGGCGAAATCGCCGATACGCATATGTCGCCGAGACCGCTAACTTCGCGGGACCATAATTCCACGAGTTTTCGACCAAATTTCGAACTTTTGGTGTCATTACCATCGGGAAAAGATTCTCTATCATTTCATAAGAAAAAATAATTTTTTTTTTTTCAAAAATTGAGCGACATAGAATGACAGTTTCAGAGAGGGGCCTGAAACAGTCAAAGGGTTAATTTGCATGAAATTGGCCAAATTGCCAATTTCTGACCACTTTATTGAGTAGTTGAAATTGGTAAATAGGCAGTTTCTTGTACTCAATAGAACAAATGGAGTTCTAAAGAAATAGCTATGAGTTTGGTTGACTGGAACAATGGAATTGGCCAAAAATAGGGCTCAAAATGGGTGTAATCACTGATGTGTAAATGTCGCCTAGGTTGCTAACTTCACGAGAGCGTAATTCTGTAAATTTTCCATCAAATTTCATACTTTTGGTGTCATTATCATCGGGAAAAGATTCTCTATCATTTCATAAGATTTTTTTTTTTTTTTCAAATATTTTGCAACACCAGGAGACACTTCAGGATTTGGGGTTGCAACAGTCAAAAGGTTAACAGGATACACAACCACAACACAAGACACAGGTCTCTTTTTGATGTACCCCATGTTCATATCTCACTGTGTAAAAACTCTTTGCACATAAAGGGCTCCAAAATTTGGAATTCATTACCAGTAAATTTCAAAGTACAGTAGCCAGGTCTGAACACCAATTTAAGGCTCTTCTCAAAAACCACCTACTCACCCTAAACTAATTTTACCAAAAATCTCCCAATTACCTAAATCTTAAAACTTCAAATCTAGATGCCCAAAGTTCATACATTATTAATACTACATTGTAGTATAAATACCTACCCAAAACAATACTTCCTTACACCCAATTGTAGCATTCTCATACTGTAGACTACTTTCAACAACTCACAATGTTATATTCCCATAATATAATTTCAATATTCATTACTGAAACTATTGTAATTAGAGTAAAATTACTGTCTACTATAAACAGAAAAAGATGTACAACTTAAATAAACTATGATCAATTTCTTTAGTATTAAGTAGTCTGTAAGCCATTAAATTAAATCTGCCCATAATGCCTAGGCATGATAGTGGCTCCCTTTGTGCTGCAACTCATTATTGTAATTTCATAATCTCATTGTAATATTGCAAAGAAATAAAATTTGTTTGTTTGTTTGTCATTGATGTCAGTTAGGCCTATATACCTTGTACATGTACTTGTAGTAAATAAAGATATTATTATTGTGATAGGACCTACCTAGCATGGGTCAGGAGACTTACTGCTGTGCTTCTGTATTCTTATGTTCTTATGTAATCGGTGTGAATAAGACATATCTAGCATGAGCAAGTAGGCCTACTACAGTGGTCCATTATTCTTTTTTTAATTGTTTCAGGTGACTCTTTCTCTGCATTTGTCATAAATATTGTGAAAAGTTCAGTGCTATTTTTACATTTTCTTTAGACTACTTTTTTCCAGGTTTCAACTAGAATATTTTTCACATCAGAACCATTTGACCCCCTTTAAAGTCCTTCAAATACTAGCATATACTTATACTTGATATACAGTGGAAACTCTGGTCATGACCAAAACCTGTAAACCCCACATTGTAACCATTATAGAGAATAAACTTGAATTGAATTGAATTGAATAATTCATTCCAAAACTCTGGTTGCAATCTGATTTGGTCATGACCCAAACCTGATTTCCCCATTGGATTGTATGTAAATAAGATCAAGTGCTTTGCAAAAGATTGTGCTCTCTAAGTTGCTATTAGCCTCCATAAACATAGCTTCTGGTCTCTCATTTTGGATTTTTTTTTATCAGACAGTCTTTTTTCCAACATTCATCATATAAGCCTGAAAGAGCTTTCATTTGATTTATTCTCCATGCCTAAAGCTTTTAGTACTCTTAGTATATTATCACTGCTGCTACCTTTTTTGGCTTTCCACATGTACATGGTAAGAGGTACTGTGCTGTATATAGCAGTAGGACACATTGTAATTGGCTGATTTTTTTTTTTTTTAATTTGGGTGGAGCCCTAGCATTGGTACATAATCCATCATTGGTTATCATGTGGCCATAACCTAAGAACATAAGAATGGAGGAACACTGTAGGAGGCCCACTGGCCTATACTAGGCAGGTCTTAATCAAGCCCAAGCCTTCCCACTCATATTTGTCTAACCTATTTTTAAAGTTCCTCAAGGTTTTAGCAGCTATGACCCTATTTGGCAGAGAGTTATAGTCATCGAGAAATGTTTGAAAACCAAGTTTCCTACATCCTTTCTAAATATTTTTTTTATTAACACATTGGCCGTTTCCCAGCAAGGTAGAGTGGCCCGAAAAAGAATAGCTTTCACCATCATTCACTCCATCACTGTCTTGCCAGAGGCATGCATACACTACAGCTATAAAATTGCAACATAAACACCCCTCCTTCAGAGTGCAGGCACTGTACTTCCCATCTCCAGGACTCAAGTCCAGCCTGCTGGTTTCCCTGAATCCCTTCATAAATATTACCCTGCTCACACTCCAACAGCACTTCAAGTCCTAAAAACCATTTGTCTCCATTCACACTTTCATTTATACCAGTCTTCTATTTATATACCTCAGTGATTTCTCCCCTCATTCTACATCTCTCAAGACTTTTTTTGGGGGGGGGGCAAGGAAGACTTACTACCACCACCACTCTTATTGTCTGTGATTTCTTCAGTCCTAATACAGCCATGGCTCAGTATTTTTCATTATTTTGTTTTGACTGTCTAGGTTTATCACCTCAGTAGCAACAGAGTGACTTATTGCATCTTCAAGATAGAGATTGCAAAAATTACTTAGTGATTTTGGAATGATATTATATATACAGTAGGGTCCTGCTTTATGGCATTTCACTTTACGGTGTTCTGCTAATACAGACATTACAAATTATGACCAAAACTCGCTATACAGCTCCCCCATCTTTCTAATATGGTCACTGTGCCCCACCTGGTTTGTTTACATTCTCCATGAGCTCCCCGTCTCCAATATGTTTGGAAACTTTCCAAAATTTCAAATATTTTGAAGTTATTTCATATTTTATATACTATACAGTGAAACCCAGGTTGTAGGCCATCGCGGAAATCGGCCATTTATGAAATCGAGCACTTTTATCTGCGAAATTTTGCTCTGGATATCGGCCATGCTCTCGGAAATAGGCCGTATGAGACGCGTCACCACCGGCTGGTGACGCTCTTCCTCGCGTATATCACACTCGGTCTTTCCATCTCTCTCATTGGATTAGGAATATGTACTACTTTGCAGCTTCATCCATTGTTTCTGGTGTTTTTTTTGTTGATTGCTACTGAAATAAGCCATCATGTTTACCTGGAGTTTACCTGGAGAGAGTTCCGGGGGTCAACGCCCCCGCGGCCCGGTCTGTGACCAGGCCTCCTGGTGGATCAGAGCCTGATCCTGATCAGCCAGGCTGTTGCTGCTGGCTGCACGCAAACCAACATACGAGCCACAGCCCGGCTGGTCAGGAACCGACTTTAGGTGATTGTTCAGAGTGCCAGCCCTTTGGTAAAGAAGGTGAGAAACACGATAGAATTCCAGAAAGAACTCATAATAAACAATATAAACAACATAGAAATACAGTGGAAATAAGTCACTCTGACTTTTTTGGGTTATCCTAGGTTCTCTACACATATGCTGCTATGTATGATAATCTATGTAACTGCTTTGTATGATGATCTGTGTAACTGTATTTGGGCAAACCTAAATAAACTTACTTATAGAAACATGATATATACTCTAGAATGAATAAAATATGTCATTATATGACTAGTGTTTACGGCCAGTAGTAACATAAAATAATTACCACTCTGAACATGTCTTCCCATTTTTGCCCTGAGGTCCTGGGATAAGAGAAAATGGAGTGTGTTTGTGAGGCTAACCACACTATATCACTATGTAGTTTCACGCAGGAACACTGAAAAAAAAAGCGATTTCTTCAGTGATTAACTACATGTGTGCAAAGTGGAGTGAGTTTTGCGGAGAATTATCACCCTAACAAAGCTGTTGCAAGCCATGTCTGCAACATGTTCAGTGACAAAATCTTGTCCCACTTCAGGCAGATCTTCGAGACACCAGAAACAGACCTCTCTGGACAGATTCTTTGTGTGACGGGTACAGTGACTCTCAAGCTAGTCCTAGTGCCAGTAAAAGACAAAGAAGGGAAGTAACCCCAGAAAGGGCTTTGATACCTGAAGTCCTTATGGAGGGGGATTCCCCTTCCAAACAATAATCAGCCCTCCCTCTCTCCTCGCCTTCTTCCATATGCCTGCAAGAGTCTTCAATAAAGGTATGTAATGTTCATTTATTATTAAAATTACTGCTGTATTTCTTTCTCATTTTTTGTGTATGTAAAACTATAGTTAATCTTTAACCCTTTCAGGGTCTATGCCATAGATCTACGGCTTTACGTTGAGGGTCCAAACCGTAGATCTACGCCATGAGCTCAGCTCACTCTGATAAGCTGTGAGCGGTAAACTTGGGCCTAGATATGAGAGAATACATCTATGTGGTATATGTGCACCACATAAAACAAATCCTGCAGCACACAGTGCATAATGAGAGAAAAAAAAACTGAGACTGTAATTTTCGATTAAAACAGCAACTCTGCAGTGTTTTTTTGTGTGTGTTTTTTATAGTTGTATTTGCGATTTCTTCGTCTCATTTGATAGAATGGAAAATATATTACAGAAATAGAGATGATTTTGATTGGTTTCATTACCGAAAATGGCTTGAAACTGAGCTCAAAGTAGCGGAAATGTTAAATTTTTGCCGATGTTCAAGAGTAAACAAATGACCTCACACATCTAATACACACCAACTGGTGGGTCTGATATACATTCACAAATGTGCTGATATTATTTATACAATTATTACAATATTGCATGGCAGTAAATCTTCTATTTTTTGGTTTGAAGAAAAATTCACTATGTGAATTAAAAATCAAAATGGAATTCATTTGTAAAACCTGAAAACGTAACTAATGAACAGAGGAAATGTTAGTTTAGTGCCAGGAATGCCTGCATTGTTTATTCTGGGCCCTATTTTGAAATTGGAATATTTTGAACTTTGCACTAAATTGGCCAAATTACCAATTTCCAATCACTTTATTTTGTAGTTGAAACAGTTGAGTTGGTGATTTCTTGTGCTCAGTCGATAGAATAGAAGTAATACTAGTGAAATAGCTAAGAATTTGGTCAACTGGAATAAGGTAATTGGCCTAAAATGGGAGTCAGAGTCGGCAAAATTGCCGATGCGTAAATATCGCTAACACATCAAAATTTGCGAGAGTATAATTTTGTCAGTTTTCCATCAAATTTCGTACTTTTTGTTTTATTACCTTCAGAAAGAGATTCTCTACCATTTCATAAGAAAAAATAACAAAATTATTTTTCTAAAGTTCTTGGACCCTGGTGTGCACTTTGAAATTTGGCCTCTGAACCCTGAAAGGGTTAAAAAATGTATTTTTTTTTTGTTAATATTTTTGGGTGTCTGGAACGGATTAATTGTATTTACATTATTTCTTATGAGAAATATTGATTCGGTGTTAGGTCATTTCTGATAATTATTATTGTCATTATATTATATATTCTGATAAATATTATACAGTGGAACCCTGGATTTTGTACTTAATCCATTTTAGAAGGTCGGTGTATTTCCCATAAGAAATAATGTAAATATAATTAATCCATTCCAGACACCCAAAAATATTAACAAAAAATACATTTTTTAAAGAATAACTATAGTTTTACATACAGAAAACAATGAGAATTAAATATAAATGACTAATTTTAATGATAAATGAGCATTACATACCTTTAATCACTGAAGAAGACACCTTCTCCCCTCTCTTTTCCTCCTCTGAAGAAATTCTATCATGTTTCACACCTTCTTTACCAAAGGGCTGGCACTAGGAACTTTCTTTGGGCCCATGATGGCTTATTTCACAGTCACAATCGATAAACAAGCCCAAAAATTGGAAAATGTTTTGGATGAATACTCACTCAACCAGTGACAGAGCCAGACTGAGACACGTACTCATGAGAGTGGCAGCATCCCGGGCAGGTGGATGCGTCTAATACGTACGATTTCCAGATGCAGGTACGAAATCCGGACCAAAATTTCGCCCAATAATGTGGTCTAAATCCAAAACGTACGTTATTCGGTACATACGAAATCTGGAGTTCCACTGTACATACTCTGATAATTATTATCATTACATTAATAATGATTATAATAACAATAATAATCACCCTGAGGCACATTAAATGTCATATAAAATGTTAATACAGTGGACCCTCGACTAACGCTATTAATCCATTCCTGAGAGCTCATTGTTAGTCAAAATTATCGTTAGTCAAGTTAATTTTCCCCATGAGAAATAATGGAAATCAAATTAATCCGTGTAGGACACCCCAAAGTATGAAAAAAAAATTGTTTTTACCACATGAAATATTAATTTTAATACACACAAACTGAAGAAGACATGCACAGTTACATGACACTTACCTTTATTGAAGATCTGGTGATGACTGATGGGATGGGAGGAGGGGAGAGTGTTGATGGTCTTAGTGTTTAGAAGGGGAATCCCCTTCCATTAGGACTTGAGGTGGCAAGTCCTTTTCCGGGGTTACTTCCCTTCCCTTTAAATCTCTCAAACCAACCTTTGCTGGCCTTAAATTCACTCACATCACCACCAGTTGCTGGCATTTTTTTAATTAAATCGTCATGCAACTTCTTAGCCTTTTCACATATGATCGCTTGAGAGATGCTATCTCCTGCTATCTGTTTTTCGTTTACCCACACCAATAACAGTCTCTCAACATCTTCGAGTACTTGCGATCTCAGTTTCGAAAACATAGTTGCACCTTTGGCAAGAACAGCTTCCTTGATTGCCGTTTTCTTGGCCACAATAGTAGCGATGGTTGATTGGGGTTTTGTGTATAACCTGGCCAGCTCGGAGACACGCACTCCACTTTCATACTTAGCAATGATCTCTTTCTTCATACCCCATAGTAATTCTCACCCTTTTTGTGTAGGGTTGGCACTAGAAGTTTTCTTGGGGCCCATGGTGACTTATTTTGCAGGTGCAATCACTAAAAAGGCTGTGATAATATGAAATGTTCCGATTGTATGCTTGGAAGCGACTGCGGTGGCTGGCTGGCTTGTAAAAACTGGCCAGAAGTGGACGCGTCTCAGACGGAACTAATAGTGTTGGTCGAGTTTTTTAGCGCTAGTCGAGGCAAAAATTTTGCGTTAAAATGTATCGCTAGTCGGATTTATCGTTAATCGATGCCATCGTTGGTTGAGGGTCCACTGTATGGACATTTTGATTAATCCACCTATGATATTTTTTTCAAAATTACAGTGGACCCTCGGTTTTCCTGTTTAATCCGTTCCAGAGCGATCGGTGAAAATGGAAATTGGCAAAAATGGAAACCATTTTCCACATAAGAAATAATGTAAATCCAATTAATCCGTTCCAGACACCCAGAGGTATTAACCCTTTCAGGGTCCATCCCGTAGATCTATGGCTTTATGTTCAGGGTCCAAACCGTAGATCAACGCCAAAATTCTAGCGGCATCAAATTTAGCACGAGAAGGCTGGTAGGCCTACATCTGAGAGAATGGGTCTGAGTGGTCAGTGTGCACACTATAGAAAAAATCTGGACGCCCGCATGGCATTGTGGGAACGCCGGCAAAGTAGCTTTGTTCATGTGCCTGGCGGCAAGGAAGCTCTCACTCCCCACTCACTCTCTGGGTGAATTCTGACTCTCCTCTTCGCAACTTACAGTTCTAAGACTGATGGAATTGGAGCTGAAGAGGAATTCTATGGTTTTGAACCATATGGTACCATTGTGCCATATGGTACAACGGTGCCATGTCATACAGTGGTATATGGTACAATGGTATATGGTGTAATGGTACCATATGATACAATGTACCATATAGTACATTGTATCATATGGTACCATTGTACCATATGATACAATGGGTTATCCTAGGTTTGGAGAACCTAGGATAACCCAAAAAAGTCAGACAGACTTATTTCCATTAGGGTCCCTGTACCATATGGTATAATGTACCATATGATACAATGTACCATATAGTACATTGTATCATATGGTACCATTGTACCATATGATACTATTATACCATATACCATTGTATGATGTAGCACCATTGTACCATTGGTACCATTGTACCATATGGCACAATGGTACCATATGGTTCAAAACCATAGAATTCCTCTTCAGCTCCACTTCCATCAGTCTTAGAACTGTAAGTTGTACCATATAGTACATTGTACCATATGGTACATTATACCATGTGGTACAGGGACCCTAATGGAAATAAGTCTGTCTGACTTTTTTGGGTTATCCTAGGTTCTCCAAACATATGCTGCTATGTATGATATTCTATGTAACTTTATTTGTGTATACCTAAATAAACTTACTTATGATGCCACATGCGCTTGAGTAAGTTTATTCAGGTGTACAGAAATACAGTTACATAGATTATCATACATAGCACCATATTTTTATAAAATCCTAGGATAACCCCAAAAAGTCAGGGTGACTTATTTCCATAGGGATCCCTGTTCTGTACCTATGGTGTCCTGTACTGTATGGTACCCCGTACCATATGGTACCCTTGCCATAGGTACCCTGTGCCATATGGTACCCTGTGCCAATATGGTACCCTGTACCATATGGTACCTGTACCATTGGTACCCTGCACCATATGGTACCTGCACCATATTGTTTATCCTGTACTGCATGGCACCCTATACCTATTGTACAATGTACCTATGGTACCTGTGTAACATATGATACCATGTACCATATGGTCAATAGGTGTTGGCGGCACGAGACACCAGCCAAGACTGATTGAGTGGCGACGCAAGCTAGCTACTCACTCTACAGTTTCCCAGACAACACACTTTGTCATCCACCTCAAGGAACATGTTGAGTTCCTGTACATTTGTAAATATATAATAGAATATTACTAATATATAACATTTTTGCTTATTTTTGTTGTAAACAATTATTGTAAACAAAATAATGATGAAAATATTAGTGTGTTTATTGTGTTGAATACAACAGTACCATATACAGTGGACCCCCGCATAACGATGGCATCACATAGCGATTATTTCGCATACCGCTTACTTTAATCGCAAAATTTTTGCCGCGCATACCGATTAAAAACCCGCTCACCGATTTTCGTCCGAGACGCGTCCAATGTGCGCCCTCAGCCAGCCTCACATGTGCCGCCCGTGCCATTGTTTACCAGCCAGCCTCCGCGGTAACATCCAAGCATACACTCGGAATATTTCGTATTATTACAGTGTTTTCGGTGCTTTTTTCTGGAAAATAAGTGAACCATGGGCCCCAAGAAAGTTTCTAGTGCCAACCGTACACCAATAAGGTAAGAATTCCCATTGAAATGAAGAAAGAGATCATTGATAAGTATGAAAGTGGAGTGGTATCGCCGACCTAGTCAAGTTGTACAAGAAACCCAATCAACCATCGTACTATTTGGGCACCAAAAAGACAATCAAGGAAGCTGTTCTTGCCAAAGGTTTAACTGTGTTTTCGAAAAAAGATCGCAAGTGATGGAAGATGTTGAGAGACTCTTATTGGTGTGGATAAATGAAAAACAGCTAGCAGGAGATAGCATCTCTCAAGCGATCATATGTGAAAAGGCTAGGAAGTTGCATGAGGATTTAATTAAAAAAATGCCTGCAACTGGGTGATGATGTGATGAATTTAAGGCCGAAAAAGGTTGGTTTGAGAGATTTAAGAAGCGTAGTGGCATCCATGTGTGATAAGGCATGGTGAGGCTGCCAGTTCGGACCACAAAGCGGCTGAAAAATATGTGCGGGAAATTCAAGGAGTACATAAAAAACTGAAGGACTGAAACCTGAACAAGTGTTTAATTGTGATGAAACAGGCCTGTTCTGGAAGAAAATGCCAAGCAGGACCTACATTACTCAGGAGGAAAAGGCACTCCCAGGACTTTAAGCCTATGAAAGACAGGCTTACTCTCTTCATGTGTGCCAATGCTACTGGTGATTGCAAAGTGAAGCCTTTATTAGTGGTATCACTCTGAAACTCCCAGAGCGTTTCAGGCAAAAGATGTCCTCAAGGAAAATTTGTGTGTGCTGTGGAGGGCAAAACAGTAAGGCATGGGTCACTAGGGAATTTTTCTTAACTGGTTACACCATGCATTGCCCCAATGTGAAAGTTTACCTAACTGAAAAGAAATTAGAACTTAAGTGCCTCCTGGTGTTAGACAATGCCCCTGGTCATCCTACAGACGTGGCAGAGCGACTTTATGGGGACATGAAGCTTCATTAAGGTGAAGTTTTTCCCTCCAAATTTACCACTCCTCTCCCTGCACCATGGACCAGCAGGTTATTTCCAACTTCAAGAAACTGTACACAAAAGCTCTGTTTTGAAAGGTGCTTTGTAATTTACCTCAGAAACTCAACTGACTCTAAGAGAGTTTTGGAGGATCACTTTAATATCCTCAATTGTGTAAACCTTATAGGTAAGGCTTGGGAGGAAGTGACTAAGAGGACCTTGAACTCTGCTTGGGAGAAACTGTGGCCAAATGTGTAGACAAAAGGGATTTGAAGGGTTTGAGGCTAACCCTGAGAGGATTATGCCGTTGAGGAATCCATTGTGGCATTGGGAAAGTCCTTGGGGTTGGAGGTTAGTGGGGAGGATGTGGAAGGTTGGGGAGGAGGACAATGAAGAACTAACCAAATGATGAGCTGATTAGATCAACTTCAAGAGCAAAAGGCCAGACCTGGGAAACTGGTTCAGAGGAGGGGAGGGGAGAAATTGAAGAAGTTGCCTACTACAAAAATAAAGGAAATCTGTGCAAAGTGGCTTGAAGGGGCAAACCTTCATGGATGAAAATCACCCTCACACAGCTATTGCAAGCCGTGTTTTGGGAAGCTGTTTCACTGACAATGTTGTGAAACACTTTAGGGAAGTGATAAAGGAACGAGAGGTTTCAGGCCCCTATGGGGCAGATATCTTGTGCGAAAGAAGTCAGTGACTCTGAAGCTGGCCCTTTGTGGCATTTAAAAAAAGGGAAGTAACCCCAGAAAAGGAAATTGCTACCTCAAGTCCTAATGGAAGGGGATTCCCCTTCTAAACAGTAAGAAGATTTAAAGCTCTCCCCTCCTCCCATCCCATCAATCATCACCAGATCTTCAATAAAAGTAAGTGTCATGTAAGTGTGCATGCCTTTTTCAGTTTGTGTGTATTAAAATTAATATTTCATGTGGTAAAAAAAAATTTTTTTCATACTTTTGGGTGTCTTGCACGGATTAATTTTATTTCCATTATTTCTTATGGGGAAAATTCATTCACATAACGATTATTTCGCATAACAATTACCCCTCTTGCACGGATTAAAATCGTTAACCGGGGGTCCACTGTAGTACCATATGGTACAATGAACCATATGGTATCATTGTACTGTATGGTACAATGTACCATATGGTACCATTGCACCATATGGTACCATATAGTACTATTGCACCATATGGTACTGTAAGGTACCATTGCACCATATGGTACCATTGTATCATATGGTACCATTGTACCAAATGGTACCATTGTATCATATGGTACCATTGTACCAAATGGTACCATTGTACCATATGGTACCATTGTATCATATGGTATCAATGTATCATGAGCCATTGTACCATATTGTACTATAAGGTACCATTGTTCCATATGTACAATTGTACTATATGGTACCATTGCATTCTATGGCACCATTGTACCATATGGTACTATATGGTACCATTGTATTCAACACAACCGCACTAATATTTTCATAATTTTTTTAACAATAAACTTGTAAACAAGTTTTGTAAGCAATATAATGATAAACAAATTAGTGCAGTTATTGTGTTGAATACAATGAGTGTACACTTATACAATATACATTATATTGGTCTCACAGGCCACAAATGTTACTAGAAAAAGAAAAAAATTAGAAAAAAAAGAAAAAAGTATAAAAAACGTAAAACAAAAAAATGTGATTTTGCGGAAGTCACCGATGTTGCTGCCACCCGGTCATATTGGGTCAACTTCCCGCCGCTGTATCTCGGTAAGTACTGATCAGAATTTTTTTTTTATTACCTTCACAAAAATATTATCTTTAATTCTGTAAGATTGTTTTTTTTTTTTTTTTTTTTTTTTTTTTTTTTTTTTTTTTTTTTTTTTTTTTTTTTTTTTTTTTCCAAAATTTCTTGGACACTGGGGCGCACCACTTCAGATTTTGGCCTTGGACCCTGAAAGGGTTAAAAGAAAGTATTTTTTTTTACCTTAAAGATAGATTTACATGCATAAAAGAATGAATATTCAACATAACACTTACCTTTATTGATGGCTGTTGTTGATGGATGGAAGACAGAGAGGAAAGAGGTTATTCTTTGGAAGGGGAATCCCCCTCCATTAGGACACTAGGTACCAAGTCCTTATCTGGGGTCACTTTCTTCCTTTGTTTATTAACCCTTTGACTGTTTTGGTCGTATATATGTCTTACGAGGTACCGTGTTTGACGTATATATACTCAAATTCTAGCGGTTTCAAATCAAGCAGGAGAAAGCTGGTAGGCCCACATGTAAGAGAATGGGTCTGAGTGGTCAGTGTGCACCATATAAAAAAATCCTGGAGCACTCGGTGCATAACGAGAAAAAAAAACTCCGTTTTTTTTTTAATTAAAATGGCGACTTTGCGGTCCATTTTCGTATAGTATTTATGGTTGTATTCTCGTTTTCTTGGTCTCATTTGATAAAATGGAAAACATATTATAGAAATAGAGGTAATTTTGATTGTTTTTTTTTATAAAAAGAACCTGGAAATGGAGCTCAAAGTAGGGGAAATGTTTGATTTTTGCCGATGTTCAAAAGTGAACAAATTATGTCATTGTCCAATAAATGTCCAACTAGCCATTCTAATATGCAGTCATGAATGGGTTGACATTATTTGCACAATTATTACAGTATTGCAGTAGTCTGCATAACAGTAAATCTTCTATTTTTTGTTTGAATAAAAATTCAAAATAGAAAGCAAGAGTAATATCAGAGGGGCCTGGAGATGTGACTAATGAACAAAGAAAATGAACAAAGAATGTCTGCATTGTTCATTCTGGACCTTATTTTGAAATTGTCATATTTTTTAATTTTCGTGAAATTGGGCAAATTGCAAATTTCTGACCACGTTATTGGGTAGTTGAAATTGGTAAATGGGCAGTTTCTTGTACTCAATTGATAGAAAAATGGAGTTCTAAAGAAATAGCTATGAGTTAGGTCGACTGGAACAGTGGAATTAGCCGAAAATAGGGCTCAAAGTGGGCAAAATCGCCGATTTGTAAATATCGCTTAGGTTGCTAACTTCGCAAGAGCGTAGTTCTGTCAGTTTTCCATCAAATTACGTTTTTTTTTTTTTGGTGTCATTACAATTGGGAAAAGATTATCATTTCATAAGATTTTTTTTTTTTTTTTTTTTTTTTTTGAGACACCAGGAGGACACCTCAGGATTGGGGGTTGCGACAGTCAAGAGGTTAATGCCACTAGGACCAGCTTGAGAGTCACTGGAGCCCTGTCACACCAAAAATTGGTCCAGATAGGTCTGTTTCTGGCATCTCTTTAAGATTTGCCTAAAATGGTCAGGGTGATGTTCCTCCACAAATGAATGCACTTTAGTCCACATTGCACAAATCTCCTTAATCTTTGAAGAAGGCATCTTCTTCCATCTCTCTTCCTCCTCCTCCTCTGAAGCAATTTTCTGAGCTATGGTCTGTTGCTGTTGCAGATGAAGCTCTTGCAGCTCATCAGTGGTTAGCTCTTGATTGTGGTCCTCCACCAACTCTTCCACATCCTCGCCACTCACATCCTACCCCATGGAATTCCCCGATGCCACAGTTGATTGCACAACAGGTGTAGGGTCGACAGGGTCAGCCTCAAACCCTTCAAAATTCTTTTGAACACAAGCTGGCCACAGTTTTACCCAAGCAGAGTTCATCGTCCTGGAAGTCACTCCCTGACAAGCCATATCTATAAGGCTTATGCAGTGGAAGATACTGAAGTGATTCTTTCAGAACTCTCTTAGGGTCAATTCAGAGTCCGAGGTTATGTCAAAGCACCTTTAAATCATTGCTTTGGTGTACAGTTTTTTGAGGTTTGCAATGATCTGCTGGTCTATGGGCTGTATGAGAGGAGTGATGTTAGGAGGCAAGAACTTCACTGTTACAAAACTGAATTCCTTAGACAGTTGGTCTTCCAAGTCTGGAGGATGAGCAGGAGTATTGTCCATTAAAAGGATGCACTGGAGTGGCAATTTATTATCCAGGAGGTATTTCTTCACACTCGAGCCAAACACTTCATTGAACCATTCCAGGAAAATTTCCCTAATGACCCATGCCCTACTGTTAGCCTTCCACATCACACACAATTTACTCTTGACAACACTGTTTTTCTTAAACACTCTGAGATTTTCAGATTGATACACCAGTGAAGGCTTCACTTGGAAATCCCCACTAGCATTACCACACAACAAGAGAGTTAGCCTGTCTTTCATAGGCTTGTGTCCTGGGAGTGCCTTTTCCTCCTGTGTGACATAGGTCCTCTGCAGAAAACAATATGAAGTTCAACGATGAGATATTTCAATTACTCAGATATGGTAAACACGAGGAAATTAAATCTTCATCAGAGTACAAAAATTCTGGCCACAAAATAGAGCGAAACACCAATGTCTAAGACCTGAGAGTGATCATGTCGGAGGATCTCACCTTCAAGGACCATAACATTGTATCAATCGCATCTGCTAGAAAAATGACAGGATGGATAATGAGAACCTTCAAAACTAGGGATGCCAAGCCCATGATGACACTCTTCAGGCCACTTGTTTTTATCTAGGCTGGAATATTGCTGCACACTAACAGCACCTTTCAAGGCAGGTGAAATTGCTGACCTAGAAAATGTACAGAGAACCTTCACGGCGCGCATAGCGGAGATAAAACGCCTAAATTACTGGGAGAGCTTGAGGTTCCTGAACCTGTATTCCCTGGAACACAGGCGGGAGAGATACATGATTATATACACCTGGAAAATCCTAGAGGGACTAGTACCGAACTTGCACACGAAAATCACTCACTACGAAAGCAAAAGACTTGGCAGACGATGCAACATCCCCCCAATGAAAAGCAGGGGTGTCACTAGCACGTTAAGAGACCATACAATAAGTGTCAGGGGCCCGAGACTGTTCAACTGCCTCCCAGCATACATAAGGGGGATTACCAACAGACCCCTGGCAGTCTTCAAGCTGGCACTGGACAAGCACCTAAAGTCTGTTCCTGACCAGCCGGGCTGTGGCTCGTATGTTGGTTTGCGTGCAGCCAGCAGTAACAGCCTGGTTGATCAGGCTCTGATCCACCAGGAGGCCTGGTCACAGACAGAGCTGCGGGGGCGTTGACCCCCGGAACTCTCTCCAGGTAAACTCCAGGCATTTTCTTCCAAAACAGGCCTGTTTTGTCACAATTGAACACTTGTTAGGGTTGGAATTTTTCAACCTCTACATAACCTTTGAATTCCTGCACAAATTTTTCAGCCGCTTGTTTGTCAGAAATGGCACCCTCACCATGCCTTACAACACTGTGTATGCCACTTCGCTTCTTGAATTTTTTGAACCAGCCTTTGCTGGCCTTAAATTCACCAACATCAGCGCTCGTTTCAGGCAGTTTCTTTAGGAGATCACCATACAACTGCCTTGCCTTTTCACAAATTATTGACTGCACAACACTATCTCCTGCTAACTCTTTCTCTCTGATCCACACCAACAACAATTTCTCCACTTCTTCACTTGTTTGGGATCTCTGTTTGGTTATCGCATTCACCCCTTTCGCAACATCAGCTTCCATGATTTCTCTTTGCCACACTGGAGCTGATCGTTGATGGCGTCTTCCCATACATCCTGCTGAGTTCAGCAATGCGTATGCCATTATCATATTTTTGAACAATTTCTTTTTTCATTTTTTCGGTGTTCCTCACTTTTTCTACCAAAGGACTGGCACTAGGAGCTTTCTTTTGGGCCATGGTGGCTTGTTTAGCAGTCACACATAATAAACAAGTGCCAAAAACAATGGATTATTACGAAATGTTTCATATGACCTGGCAGGATATGTTCACTCACCAAGAAACAATGCGACGCTGCCTGAGAATGCGTGAGGGAGGTGGCTTTGTCTGCGCGCTGGGCACTGGACAGGTTCCTTACCATCGACGAAAACGGAACCAAAATATCGATGAAAAATTTAACGAAAACAGAAATTGGCAGTAACGTATAAACATATAAACATATAACATATAAACATGATATGTACACCCACAGTAGAATAAATTAGCATAAATATAAGATGTTTTTAAAGCCGTGTTGTTGGAGTGTCGGAAAGAATGACATTTTCTCTTGCCCAACACCAAAGAAAACGTGTACACAATAGTATTACTGGGGGCAACTGTAGAAAATTATTCCTTTCTTATGCCTTCACTCAGAGCGTTATTCCTTCTAAAAATGGTGTGTTACATGAGAATGGGAGTGTTGCTCTTTATTCTACTATACCAATGTGGAGACAACTTGTACACAATGTAAAGTGCTTGTATTATGATATAAGCTTTACAAATATGGAAATGAATGTGTATCAACCCATTAGCTGTGTTCATCTGTTTACATTGCTGCTCTGTCCTCTCTCATTTACTTGATCTCTCTCTGTCGTTTATTTATTTTTATCTCGTTTACTCACCTCTCACACTACATTAAGAGTACAAATATTTTAAGGTAAGTAATGAGTGTACTGTATATGCATTTTATCATTCTAGGGCACTTTAAATGCCTTGTATATTATATGTGGGTGGGGTGGCCAGATGGGCTACCATACCTATCACAGCTGACTTTCTATAAATAAATTCTATTCACCTTGCACTCTATATTAAGACCATTAAGACTACAAATATTTTAAGGTAAGTAATGAGTGTACACTATATGCTTTTTATCACTCTAGGGCGCTTTAAATGTCGTGGTATATTATGTGTGAGTGGGGGGGGGGGGGGGGGGCCTGGCTGGCTACCATACCTACCACACCTGACTTCTTACAATAAACACTACTCACTTCTCACCTACATTAAGACTACAAATATTTTGAGATTAGTAATGAGTGTACTGTGTGTATATTTTACTTTTTATTGTTTTTAATGCCTAGTTCTATTGCTAGTGTAAACTTAATATCTGACATTTATAAGTGGAAACAAATGGTGTCCGTTTTCCGGAAGTAGCCTGGAACGTAACCTGCTGTATAAGTGGGGCCCTACTGTATATATATATATATAAAGAGAGAGAGAAGCTTTACAGAATCAAGAACTATTATAACAAGTCTCAAGAACCTAAAATCTAATTAAGATATATCTTGGCAGGTGTGAACAGTGCCCTGGATGAAGACAGAGTTGAGGCACATGATGAAGAACCTTATGATTCATCACATACTCAGTTGGATGTAATTCACTACAGTCCATCTCTTCCTCCCACTGAACTGGAATATCCAATACCGTGCCCAACAAAATTGCTTCGTACTGGTATTAATGATTCACCTTTTACCCACAGTCTTCACTCACCTCAGACAATGCCATTGGAATACCATTCTGTACATAAAGATCAAGAAATAACTTCTTCGTGTTTATATCAGACTTCCAGTATGCCACCGGCTTCATTGTGTACCACACAGACTGTGAGTATTGACTCTGCTGCAAATGTTTCTCAGGTTAATAGATTGGGCATGGCTGCATTAAGCACAAGTGCATCCCTTTATTCATTAAAGAATAAAGTGAAGAGTGTACCGTGTTCTTACAGTGAAGTGACTATGCAAAGCAAATCTCATGATAATGAGCAACTTTGCAAAAACAGTGAACACTGGAAGAAAAACTTGAGGAAAAAAATGAAAAATCTTGGCAAAGCATATATTATGCAGAATGGCAAAGAAGTTAAGGGCAAAATATATAAACAAGTAATGCAGTGTTGCAGTTTTAAATGTTTTCAAAATTTTAGCTCTGATAATCAGAAAAGAATATTTTCTGAGTTTTGGAATATGGGGGATTGGAATAAACAGACTAAATTCCTATGGGAGTATATTAACATTGTAAAGGCTGTAAGGAAAACTACAAATTCAACTTCCAGACGAGTTCACACCAGGCAGTTTTACTTGCCCAATTTACAAAATAAAAGCAAAGTTTGCAAAAAAATGTTTATGTCTGTACTACAAATATCAAATGGGAGAATAAATTATACACTTAATAAAAAATTAGTTGCTAGTCCTAATGAGGAGCCAAAAGATAAGAGAGGTCTTAACACTCCTGCCAACAAGACATCAGAAGCTGCTATTCATATAGCCAAACTATATATTCGCTCCTTACCTCATAATCAAGTTTATCAGGAAAAAAAGGCCAAGAGTTCTCTTCTTCAGGGAGTAACTATTAAGAAAACCCATGCTGTGTATAAACAGTTTTGTATAGAGACCAGAAAACCCATAGTCAGTATTAAAGTATTTAGGAAGTTATTACCAAGAAGTAGAAAAGAAGAATTTTTTAATGTCTCTTCACCACCTGAACTACAAGAAAATAAAATAGACAACTATTCATGTATTGTGCAGACTGACAAAAAACAGTCATTTCAAGGAAGCTGTAAATTATCTGCAGACCCTACATCTGTCGGCTATAAGGAGGCACATTCCAAGGGAACAACATGTCTTAGGATGACCAAAGGACACAAGATATCAAAAGTGACTGAGGGTCAATTATCAAACACTACATATTATCAAAGCACTCCGCAGAGTGCAAATAATAACCCTTCGAGACAAAACCATGCTGGAAAGTTGAGCATTCATAACCTGCGTAAACAGCTTCGTAATGAAGGAAAGAGTTATGTGGCTTCATCAGGAAAAATTGTTTGGGGAAAGGAATTTTTACCACAGTATACCTGTTGTAATAATAAATGTCATGAGTTTATGCCAGTTGAACAACAAGAAATTTTATTTAGGCAGTACTGGGCACTGGGTACATGGAATCTTCAAACTAAGTTTCTTTGGGATCATATAGAGATCAAGGGCACAATTGCAAAAACCTCCCAGAAAGCAGTGTCACGTCGTGTGCACACTAGAATATATTTTTTGCCTAACTTTGAAGGAATAAAGAAAAAAGTTTGTAAAATTTTATTTTGTTCTGTACTTCAGATATCCAATGGTAGATTATCTCGGGCAGTGAATCATAAAGCAATTAATCCAACAGATGTTCCTGAAGATAAACGAGGTAAGAATTCTCCACATGCTAAAACTCCTCCAGAGGATTCCACTTTTATGAGGAATCAGATTAAACAGCTAGTACAGTGGCAAGGTAATGATTATGCCATATCTGGGAATTATAAACCATCATTGAATATTACAATGAAGAAAGCCTATGAAATGTATTCTACCTCATGCATGCAGGCTGCAAGAAAGCCCTTCTGCTATACAGAATTTAGCCAAGCAGTTCACTGTGAGTTGGAAGGTTCTCCACACAAAAGTTGCACATCATCTTACCTTTAGTGACTGGTGTCACCAAAAATTACTGCTATACAGTGGTAGGTATGTTTATTGCTTTTATTCATTGGCTAATTTGTATAATTGATTTAGGCTGCTGTATGAAGACTTTTGTAATGTTACCTAAGGGAAGTGTACTTAAACTTTTTTAATAACCATTTCTGGTTAATGTTCAAGTTCTGTCTGTGGCATAAATTCATGTATATCATTAAGCTAAGTGGTTTAGGTGAGCATTTTGACAAAATTTATTTTACATCTATGCTCACATTAAGTGAAAATAAAATAATGTTTTATTAAAAATAATAAGATTATGATGCTGCCACTGCTTGTGAAATTATCCATATTTTTTTCTGTAGATTCCTAAAGTTCCTGGAATACCATACACTGTCTTCATATTTCACCCTGGGATTTTCTAAATGGTATAAAATACAAACAAGTTGATAAGTAAAACACATGCAACAGTTGGGTATCTTTATTGTTGAAACATTTTGTTTGCACAGTAGACTTCTTCAGTGGACTCATGGTTTTCGTCCGATGCGGAAATCGTACAATTCGGATCTCGAGCAATTTTTTGGGCGAAAATTTCTCCTGGGTTTCGCACATCCGCTTGGAAATCGTCTGTATCAGATGTGTCCACCCACCTGGGATGCCGCTTCTCACGTGTACCAGACTCGGTCTGCCTCTGTCTCTTGTTGAGTTAGCAATACTCCGTGCATTCATCCATTGTTTTTTGTGCTTGTTTATTGATTGCGACTGTGAAATAAGCCACCATGGGGCCAAAGAAAGTTCAGAGTGCCAGCCCTTTGGTAAAGAAGGTGATAAATATGATAGAATTCTAGAAAGAACTTGTAGCAAAATATAAAAGTGGCATACATGTGGCCAAGCTTGCCAGGATGTTTGGGAAGTTGACAAGAATCAGTTCCATCCTGGCGAAGAAAGCAAAAATCAAGGAAGCTAATGTTGCGAAAGGGGTAAATATGCTAACAAAACAGAGATCACAAACAATCTAGGATGTGGAGAAGTTGTTGGAGAGGGAGGAAGAGAGGTTATTAGTTGGAAGGGGAATTCCCCCTCCATAAGAACTTTAGGTATCAAGTCCCTCTCTGGGGTTACTTCCCTTCCTTGTCTTTTAATGGCACTAGGACCAGCTTAAGAGTCACTTGACCCGTCACACAAAAAAACTGTCCAGAGAGGTCTGTTTCTGGCACCTCTTTAACCCTTTTAGGGTCCGTCCCGTAGATCTACGGCTTTACGTTCAGGGTCCAAACTGTAGATCTACGCCAAAATTCTAGCGCCGTCAAATTTAGCATGAGAAGGCTGGTAGGTCTGGGTGGTCAGTGTGCACACCATAGAAAAAATCTGGACGCCCACATGGCATTGTGGGAATGCCGGCAAAGTAACTTTGTTCATAGTGCCTGGCGGCAAGATGCTCTCACTCCCCACTCACTCTCCGGGCGAATTCTGACTCTCCTCTTCACAACTTAAAGTTCTAAGACTGATGGAAGTGGAGCTGAAGACAAATTCTATGGTTTTGAACCATATGGTACCATTGTGCCATATGGTACAATGGTACCATATGGTACAATGGTGCCATGTCATGCAATGGTATCATATGGTACAATGGTATATGGTACCATATGGTACAATGTATGTATAGTACATTGTACCATATGGTACAGGGTACAGGGACCCTAATGGAAATAAATCTGTCTGACTTTTTTGGGTTATCCTAGGTTCTCCAAACATATGCTGCTAAGTATGATATTCTATGTAACTTAATTTGTGTATAACTAAATAAACTTACTTATGATGCCACATGAACTTGAGTAAGTTTATTCAGGTGTACTGAAATACAATTACATAGATTATCATACATAGTAGCATATGTATAAAATCCTAGGATAACGCAAAAAAAGTCAGGGTGACTTATTTCTATAGTTATCCCTGTATCTGTACCATATGGTACCCTGTACCATATGGTACCCTGTACCATATGGTACCCTGCACCATATTGTACCCTGCACCATATTGTACCCTGCACCATATGGTACCCTGTACAATATGGTACCCTGTACCATATGGTACCCTGTACCATATGGTACCTTGTACCATATGGTACCCTGCACCATATGTTATCCTGTACTGCATGGTACCCTTTACCATATAGTACAATGTACCATATGGTACCCTGTAACATATACCGTGTACCATATGGTCAATAGGTATTGGTGGCATGAGACACCAGCCAAGACTGAGTGAGTGGCGACGCAAGCTAGCTACTGACTCCGCAGTTTCCGAGACAAAGTGCTTTGTCAGTCATCAAATTCAAATTCAAATTCAAATTCAAACTTTATTCTCTATAAGTATTACAATGCTGAGTTTACAGAATTTGGTTATTGTGTGGTTTACATGTAGTAAAATAATAATTACAGAGTGTACCACTAGAACGCCTAGCATGGCTAGGCATTTCGGGCAGACTTATATTAAATCTTAGGTTTAAAATGTTACAGAATTATGAGATGACTTGGTATTATGGCTAAGTGACTAAATACTAGTTGTGAGTTTAGCAATGTGAATGCTTTTGTTTTGGCACTATACATAGTTTCAGTATTGGAGTATCACAGGCCAACTTTTGACTAGTTAAGATTCATTATTTTGAGATTGAGATTGATATTTCTGTTTATGGTCAAATGGGTGAGTGAGTGTAAGTGTGAACCACCAGGTGGTATTCGTATTATTAGTTGACAGGGTGTATCAGGGAGATAAGATGTTTTCTGATGGTAGTTTTGAAGGTGATGAATGTGTCTGCAGTTTTGGAATTTTCAGGTAGGGTGTTCCAGATTTTAGGGCCTTTGACATACATTGAATTTTTGTAAAGGTTTAGTCGGACACGGGGAATGTCATAGAGATGTTTGTGTCTGGTGTTGTGCCTGTGGGTTCTGTCACAACTATCAAGAAAGCGTTTTAGGTCAAGGTTAATATTGGAATTTAAGGTCCTGTAGATGTAGATTGCACAGTAGTAAGTGTGGATGCACTGAACAGGGAGTAAGTTCTTGTACACTTGTAAATATATAATAGAACATTACTAATATACAGGAGGGCCCCGCTTTACGGCGTTTTGCTTTACGGCGTTCCGCTAATACGGACATTTCAAATTATGACCAAAACTCGCTATCCGGCTCCCCCCACCTGTCTTTCTAATACGGTCACAGCGGCCCACCGAGTTTGTTTACATTCTCCCTGAGCACATCTCCTTATTATGTCTGGAAACTTTCCAAAATTTCAAGTGTTTTAAAGTTATTTTATATTTTATATGTATTGTACTTGATAATTAAACTTGTGTACACCTGTACCTAAATAAACTTACACACTGTGCTGGCATGTAGGTACACATTAAAATCACTAAGAGTCTCTCTACTCTTGATGCAATAATAATAATAATAATAATAATAATAATAATAATAATAGGTAGTAGGTTGGTAGACAGCAACCGCCCAGGGAGGTACTACCGTCCTGCCAAGTGAGTGTAAAACAAAAGCCTGTAATTGTTTTACATGATGGTAGGATTGCTGGTGTCTTTTGTCTGTCTCATAAATATGCAAGATTACAGGTAAGTCTTGCTACTTCTACTTACACTTAGGTCACACTACACATACGTGTACAAGCATATATATACACACCCCTCTGGGTTTTCTTCTATTTTCTTTCTAATTCTTGTTCTTGTTTATTTCCTCTTATCTCCATGGGGAAGTGGAACAGAATTCTTCCTCTGTAAGCCATGCGTGTCGTAAGAGGCGACTAAAATGCCGGGAGCAAGGGGCTAGTAACCCCTTCTCCTGTATATATTACTAAATTTAAAAGGAGAAACTTCAGTTTTTTCTTTTGGGCCACCCCACCTCAGTGGGATACGGCTGGTACGTTGAAAGAAGAAGAAGAATAATAATAATAATAGTAATAATAATAGTAATAATAATAATCTCTTGGGCGCATTAATGTCACATATTACGTTAATATAGACATTTCCCTTAATCTATCTATGATATTTTTTTCAAAATTATATAAGAAACACATTATGTAACACACAAACATGATACATGCACCCACAGTATAAAAATTTATACAAATATATACGAGATGTTTACCAAACGGTTTGTAGAAGTGTCGGAAGAATTGCGTTTTCTCTAGCCCGTCACCTGTTACTAGGGATAACTGTAGAAAAATATTCCTTTCGTATGCCTTCACTTTATAGCTATAATTCTGTACTAACTTGTACACAGTGTAAGAGTATTTGTTTTGTGATTTAATTATTTTAATAATAATAAAAATATTATAAGGTAAAAGTTTCACAAACTCTTACAAATGTACATGAATGAACTAAAACTGGACACGTATTAATACCGTCTATTTCGCCTGACCGAGTGATCGTCCACAACCTGTTCAGTTTGTTTACGCTGTCTGAGCTCGGTGTATCATTAAATGTTGTATATTACGTTAATATACACATTTTCATTAATCCATCCGTGATATTTTTTTTCAAAATTATATAATAAACACGATACATAACATAAATACATAACAACATATGTGTAGAGAACCTAGGATAACCCAAAAAAGTCAGAGTGACTTACTTCCATTGCCTTCACTCAGAGCATCATTTCTTCTCAAAATGATGTTACATGAGAATGGGAGTGTTCTTCTTTATTTATTCAACTGTATCAATGTAGAGACAACCTGTACACAATGTAACTTGTACACAAACCAGATGTGTACACTTCGTTTGTTTACAAAACTTACGTTCACCTGGTTTGTTTACATAACTCTGCGCCTGTCCTCTCTCATGTACTCATTCTTTCTCTCTCTCATTTATTCGTTTTATCTCATTTACTTACTCCTGACCCTACATTAAGACTACAAATATTTTAAGGTAAGTAATGAGTGCACTGTGTGTGTATTGTACTTTTTTATTGTTTTTTGATGCCTCGTTCTATTGCTAACATAATATAAGTTAGTGTAAACTTGTTATCTAGTGTTTGTATGCATTCGTAAGTGGAAAAAAGGGTGTTCCACTTTACGGCGGTTTCCGCTTTACGGCGGTAGCCTGGAACCTAACCTGCCGTATAAGTGGGGCCCTCCTGTACAACATTTTTGCATATTTTTGTTGTAAACAACTATTGTAACCAAAATAATAATGAAAATATTATTGTGTTGAATACAACAGTACCATATGGTACAATGAACCATATGGTATCATTGTACTGTATGGTACAATGTACCATATGGTACCATTGCATCATATGGAACCATATGGTACCATTACACCATATGGTACCATAAGGTACCATTGCACCATATGGTACCATTGTATCATATGGTACCATTGTACCAAATGGTGCCATTCTACCATGTGGTACCATTGTATCATATGGTACCATTGTATCATGTGCCATTGTGCCATATTGTACCATATGGTATTGTATCATATGCTATTGTACCATATGGTACCATTGCACCCTATGGTACCATTGCACCATATGGCACCATTGTACCATATAGTACTATATGGTACCATTGTACCAAATGGTGCCATTCTACCATGTGGTACCATTGTATCATATGGTACCATTGTATCATGTGCCATTGTACCATATTGTACCATATGGCACCATTGTATCATATGGTACTGTTGTATTCAACACAATAACCGCACTAATATTTTCATCACTTTGTTTACAATAAACTTGTAAACAAGTTTTGTAAGCAATATAATGATAAACAAATTAGTGCAGTTATTGTGTTGAATACAATGAGTGTACACTTATACAATATACATTATATTGGTCTCACAGGCCACAAATGTTATTAGAAAAATAAAAAAAATTAGAAAAGAATAGAAAAAAGTATAAAAAAACATAAAATAAAAAAAATGGGATTTTGGGGAAGTCACTGATGTTGCCGCCACCCGGTCATTTTGGGTCAACTTCCCACCGCTGTATCTCGGTAAGTACTGATCAGAAAAAAAAAATTTTTTGTCTTATTACCTTCACAAAAATATACTCTTTAATTCTGTAAGAAAAAATATTTTTTTTTTTTTTTTTTTTTTTTTTTTTTTCAAAATTTCTTGGACACTGGAGCACCACTTCAGATTTTGGCCTTGGACCCTGAAGTGGTTAAGATTTGCCTGAAGTGGGCCAAGCTTTTGCCACTGAACATATTGCAGATATGGCTTGCTTCAGCTTGGTCAGGGTGATATTTCTCAGCAAAAGCTTGCACCCTGCTCCACATTGCACAAATCTCCTTAATCTCTGAAGAAGACACCTCCTTCCCTCTCTTTTCCTCCTCCTCTGAAGCAAGTTCCTCAGCTGTGGTCTGTTGCTGTTCCAGTTGAAGGTGTTGCAGCTGTTCAGTGGTTAGCTCTTCCCTGTGGTCTTCCACCAACTCTTTCACATCCTCGCCACTCACATCCAACCCCGTGACTTCCCCAAAGACACAATAGATTTCACAACAGGCATAGGGTTGTCAGGGTCAGCCTCAAACCCATCAAAATCCTTCTCAAGGACACATTCTGGCCACAATTTTCTCCAAGAAGAGTTCAAAGTCCTGGAAGTCACTTCCTGCCAAGCCTTAGCTATAAGGCTTGTGCAGTTGTAGATATTGAAGTGATTCCTCCAGAACTCTCTTAGGGTCAATTCAGTGTCCGAGATCACTTCAATGCACCTTTGAAACTGCTTTTGTGTAGAGTTTTGTTTAGTTAGAAATGACCTGCTGGTCCATGGGCTGGATGAGAGGAGTGGTGTTAGGAGGCAAGAACTTCACTGTTATAAAGCTGAAAGTTTGGAGGATGAGCAGGAGCGTTGTCCATTACGATGAGGCACTTGAGTGGCAATTTATTTTCCTGGAAGTATTTTTTTCACACTCGGGCCAAACAGTTCATGGACCCAGTGCCTTATTGTTAGGCCACCGCATCACACGCAATCTACTCTTGACGACATTGTTTTTCTTGAACACTCTGGGATTTTCAGAGTGATACACCAGTAAAGGCTTCACTTTGAAATCCCCACTAACATTAGCATAGAGCAAAAGAGTTAGCCTATCCTTCATAGGCTTGTGTCCTGGCAGTGCCTTTTCCTCCTGCGTGATGTAAGAACATAAGAACGAAGGAACACTGCAGCAGGCCTACTGGCCCATGCGAGGAAGGTCCAAGTCTCCTACTGGCTTAAGCCAATGCACCCAACCTAGTCAGGTCAGGTCACACTGACTTAAGGGAGGAACACGGCAACCGACCTGGTAGCACAAGCTATCAGGTCCAACTCACACCCACCCACATCCACTCATGTATTTATCCAACCTTCTTTTTTAAAGCTACACAATGTTCTGGCCTCTATAACTGTACTTGGGAGTTTGTTCCACTCATCCACAACTCTATTACCAAACCAGTACTTTCCTATATCCTTCCTGAATCTGAATTTTTCCAACTTAAAACCATTGCTGCAAGTCCTGTCTAGGCTAGATATTTTCAGCACACTATTTACATCCCCTTTATTTATTCCTGTCTTCCATTTATACATCTCAATCATATCCCCCCTAATTCTACGTCTTTCTAGAGAGTGCAGATTCAGGGCCCTCAGTCTATCCTCATAGGGAAGGTTTCTGATACATGGGATCAACTTTGTCATCCTCCTTTGTACATTTTCCAGAGCATTTATATCCATTCTGTAATATGGTGACCAAAACTGTGCATCATAATGTAAATGAGGCCTAACCAAGGATGTATAGAGTTGAAGAACAACCTGAGGACTCCTATTATTTATGCTTCTTGATATGAAGCCAAGGATTCTATTAGCTTTATTGCGAACACTTATGCACTGTTGTCTTGGTTTCAGATTACTGCTAACCAGAACTCCTAAATCTTTTTCGCAATCCGTAATATTAAGATCTACATTATTTAGTTTATATGTGGCATGGTTATTGTCCTGTCCAACATTTAGAACTTTGCATTTGTCTATATTAAACTGCATCTGCCACTTCTCCAACCACTGCATCAGTCTATTCAAATCTTCCTGGAGTGCTCTAATGTCCTCGTCAGAATGAATTCGACGGCCTATTTTGGTGTCATCGGCAAACTTGCTGATGTCGCTCGTTATGCCCTCATCTATGTCGTTTATGTAGATTGTGAACAGCAGGGGGCCCAACACTGACCCCTGTGGAACACCGCTCGTGACGCTTCCCCACTCTGATTTCTCCCCATTTATGCAAACTCTCTGCTGCCTATTTGTCAACCATGCCTCTATCCTGGAAAAAATTTCTCCTCCTATTCCATGTGCTTTAATTTTCCCCAATAGTCTCTGATGTGGGACCCTGTCAAAAGCCTTACTGAAGTCCATATACACAATATCATATTCATTACCATGATCTACCTCCTCAAATACCTTAGTGAAAAAAGTTAATAAATTCGTAAGGCAGGAACGCCCCTTTGTAAAACCATGCTGAGATTCATTGATTAATTTATGCTTTTCAAGGTGGCTACGAACTGCCTCGGCAATTATTGATTCCATAAATTTTCCCACTATGGAGGTTAGGCTTATTGGTCTATAGTTCGAAGCCAAGGACCTGTCACCTGCTTTGAAAATAGGTATCACATTTGCCATTTTCCACTTATCTGGCACCATGCCAGTTTGTAGTGATATGTTGAAAGGATTAGCCAAAGGTTTGCTAAGCTCCTCTTTACATTCCTTTAGAACCCTTGCATACAGTTCATCAGGGCCTGGGGATTTGTTAGGTTTTAATTTATCTATTTGCCTAAGGACCATGTCACTTGTGACCCTAATCGTGCACAGTTTATTATCGTCCTGTTCTACATAATTTATCATTTCTGGAATATCGCTGGTAACCTCCTGTGTAAAAACTGAGAGGAAGTATGTGTTAAAAACTCTACACATTTCCTTATCACTGTCAGTGAGCTGACCCGAGGAACTTTTGAGTGGGCCTATCTTGTCCCTGATCTTACTTCTTTATACCTGAAAGAATCCTTTTGGGTTAGTCTTCGATTCTCTTGCAACTTTAACCTCATAATCTCTTTTTGCTTTTCTAATTCCCTTTTTTACTTCTCTCTTTAACTGAATATATCGATTTCTTAATTGCCCCTCTCCTCTTTTGATTTGCCTATATATGCCTCTCTTTTGACCAATCAGATATTTTAATCTATTGTTCATCCATTTAGGATCATTTTTGTTTGATCTGATTTCCCTATTTGGAACATAATTTGACTGAGCAGCTAGAACTATGGGCTGGAAAGCGTCATATCGGCAGCCATCACCACCTACCTGACCCTTAGTCAGTCATTCCAGTTCAGCCCACCTAAGTAATTTTTCAGTCCTATGAAATCAGCCAAGCGAAAGTCAGGGACGGAGACTTGATTGCCATTATTAGGGGAATTCCATGATATATTAAAACTGAGTGATTTGTGATCACTTTCCCCAAGCTCATCATTAACCTCAAGATTATTAATTAGTGTTTCCCTACTGGCAAGAACCAAGTCAAGGAGGTTATTTCCCCTAGTTGGCTCTGTCACAAACTGTTTTAAAAAACAATCCTGGATCGTATCAAGAAAGTCACCTGACTCTAAATTTCCTGTCAAATTGCTCCAGTCAATCTGTCTATAGTTGAAATCTCCCATCAGCACAACATTTTCATATGTAGATGCCTTACGAATTTCGTCCCATAGAAGTTTACTGCACTCCCTATCAAGATTTGTGGCCCTGTAAATCACACCCAAAATTAGTTTTTCTCAGCCCTCGAGAAGCTGTAACCAAACAGATTCAGTGGCTGACGCTTCTAATTTTATATCTTGTCTAACACAACAATTTAAATTGTCTCTGACATACATCGCTACTCCACCACCCTTCCTGTTGACCCTGTCAGTGTGGAATAATTTATAGCCTTGTATGTGACATTCAGAGGGCATCTCTCTATCTTTCAGATTGAGCCAGGTCTCTGTTATAGCAATAATATCTATGTTTCCTACACTTGCAATTAATCTTAGCTCATCTATCTTATTTCTTACACTCCTGCTATTAGTATAGTAAACCTTAAGGGAGCTAGTCCCTTGCTGCCCTCTGCTGTCCCCCTTTGTTTCCTGACCTGATCTATTGTCTTTATTTATAACTTCATGCTGAATGCCTTTTATACATTTACTGTTTCCAACCCGTGTTGCAACCTGCTTGTTTCCCACACACACCCATACCTCTATCTTCTATCAGTTTAAAATCATAGGCATTTCACCAATGGCCTTCTCAATTGAGTTTGCAAGTGCTACCACCCCAGCCCCAGAGAGATGTACCCCATCCCTTGCATACATATCATGTTTGCCATAAAAGTTGTTCCAGTTGTCAATGAATGGGATTGCAAGTTCCTTGCAGTATCTGTCTAGCCAGCAATTTACACCAATTGCCCTTGACAACCATTCATTTCCTACTCCCCTTCTAGGCAAGATGCTACATATGATTGGGACTCCTCCCTTAGACTTAATGAAATCTATAGCTGACCTGTACTTATCTAGCAGCTCTTCTCTCCTACCCTTCCCAATATCATTTCAACCAGCACTGAGACAGATAATGGGCTTGTTCCCATTACCTGACATGATATTATCCAGCCTGTTAACTATGTCCCCAACACCAGCTCCAGGGAAGCACACACTATCTCTCATCTTCTTATTCCTATTACAAAAAGCACGGTCAATATATCTTACCTGAGAGTCACCAACCACAAGAATGCGCTTACCTCTGTTAGCAGGGGCAGTAGTACCCTTACCTTCACTGGCCACTGAAGTACATTCATCCTGAAGAACAGAGAAGCGATTTCCTACCTTCAGATCTTCACTCTTAACTTTCCTTATTCTGATTCTCCTCCCATTACTGGTTACCACTCACCACTTGTAGCAGGTGCTGGACTGCACCTCACTGCTGGTAGCCGTTGCTACCTCCCCACCTACAGCCTCCTCACAGTGAGAGACAAACTGCACCTCACTGCTAGAAGCCTCATTCCCCACAACTCCAGCCACCTCACACTCTCTCCCAGACCCATTGAGGTGGACCTTCAGCCTCCTAATCTCCTCCTGGAGAAGCAAGACCTCCTCCTTCAACTCTCCAACCTCAATTTTTAAAACACTGCAGAAGCAAGCCATGCTTTGTAACCGTCCACGCTAATCCCCAAAGCAGCTCAGGGTCTGTGACCTCACGTGTAGGTCCTCTTTGGCATTTTCTTCCAAAAGTAGGCCTGTTTCATCACAATTGAGCACTTGTTGGGGGTGGAATTCTTCAGTCTCTACGTACTCCTTGAATTCCTGCACAGATTTCTCGGCTGCATGTTTATTTGAACTTGCAGCCTCACCATGCCTTACAACACTGTGCATGCCACTACACTTCTTAACTCTGTCAAACCAGCCTCTGCTGGCCTTAAATTCACTAACATCAGCACCAGTTCCAGGCATTTTCTTTACAAGATCCACATGCAACTGCCTTGCCTTTTCACAAATGATCGTCTCTGAAACACTATCTTCCGCTAACTGTTTTTCGCTGATCCACAACAACAACTCCACATCTTCCTTTGTTTATGATCTCTTTTTTGTTAACATGTTTACCCCTTTTGCCACATCAGCTTCCTTAATTTGTTCTTTCTTTGCCAGGATAGAAGTGATTGTTGATTTGGATTTCCCATACATCCTGGCAAGTACTAGCACTTGAACACCACTCTCATGTTTTTCATTAACTTCTTTCATAAATTCTATCGTGTTTCTCACTTTCTTTACCACTCTGAACTTTCTTTGGGCCCATGGTGGCTTATTTCACAGTTGCACTTAATAAACAAGCACAAAAACCAATGAATTTTAAGGAAATGTTTGGATGAATGAGCGGAGTACATGCTCATTCACCGAGAGATACAAGGAGACTGACTCATTTACGCAGCGGTGTCTCAGTGGGAGGCCAGCCAATGCATATAATACGGCCGATTTACGAGGCACCAACTGAAATATGGAGCAAAATTTTGGCCTAAATACGAATCGGCCGATAAACACAACGGCTGATATTCAGGGTTCCACTGTTCTCGTTTACCGATGCCTCGGACTTACTATGGGCTCTGTGAATCGTATTTATGCCAAAATAATGTGTATTAGAGCTGATTTCCTCTATTCTGTTTATTTCAATATACAGTACACTACTGTATAAACTTTTAAAAATATACCAGAAATGTTATAAATGGTGCAAAGGTGACTTTAACCCTTTGACTGTCGCAACCCCAAATCCTAAAGTTTCTCCTGATGTTGAAGAATATTCAGAAAAAAAAATTATTTTTTCTTATGAAAATGTTAACCCTTAAACTGTCCAAACATAGATCTACGTTTTTTCAACATTTGAAAGTATGTAAAAAAAGGTACATCTTTTTTTTTTTTCACATTTGAAAACATGTAAAAAAACTTGATCTACTTTTTTTTTGTTATATTTAAAAAACATGTAAAAAAAACATAGATCTACTTTTGGAGTACTATGCATGTGAACATAAATCTGTTTGGACAGTTTAACCCGTAAACGGTCCAAATGTATATATACGTTTTTTCAACATTTGAAAGTATGTAAAAAAAGTAGATCTTCTTTTTGTTTTTCTACATTTGAAAATGTGTAAAAAAAACTTTGATCTACTTTTTTTTGTTATAATTGAAAATATGTAAAAAAACTTATATCTACTTTTGTAGCACTACACATGTGAACGTAGATCTGCTTGGACCGTTTATGGGTTAAGGGTTAAGATTAATTTTCTAATTGTTTCAAGCTCCAAAACAAATTTTTGTGATCAGTACTTATGGAGATATAGAGGAGTAAAGTTGGCAGAAAATGAGCTGCATATGGCAACAGCTGCGAATGCCACTCACTCAGTAAACTTTGGTTTACTTGCATTCCAAGGCTTCTTGTTTTTTCACTATTTTATTTTTTCACATAGCTTATGTGGCTTGTGAGATCAAAGTAAGGTGCAATGTACATATATACACTCGTTGTATACAACACAATAATCACACAAACATAATTATCAATATATTGTTTACAAAACTTATTTACTCAAACAATACAAAAAGTTGTTTACTACTATTGTTCTGTAATATATATACAAATGTACAGTCACTGGACATGTTGTTGTTGTTGTTGTTGTTGGGGTTTGTAGGGCCACTGACAGCACATGCTGTATCGAGCCCGGCCTTCCAGTGCTCAGAGAAGGAACCTCGACCAAAGTGGAAGGATGTTTGACTAATAACTGCGTATTATATGCCTCTGATGTGCTCTGAAGCCAGCAAGAATGAGCAGGTACAGGCCAAGATCTCCTGATGGTCTGGAGGGCTAAACCCCTCCCCATTGAGAAGGAGAGGTACGGTTAAAGAGTACACCCCAAATGTGAGCAAGGCCGCATGGAGAATAGTCTGTGCAGAGTGGTAATGTGGGTACCACAGCAGGAAGTGTTCCACCATCTCAGGCTGTGAAGGACACCACGGGCAGTACGGAGAGTCCGTCATCCAAAGGCAGTGCAGATGAGCTGCCACTCATGAGTGCCAGACCCGGAGGTGAGTCAGCATTACATCCACTGAGCGATAGGGATGGCGAGCCCAAGGGCAGGGGCCAGTGAAAGATCGGACAGAGATCAATGTCGAAGAAGAGAGGGAGTGTACCAGGCCCTCCTGCCACAAATGGCGGATTTCCCTCCAAACAGTCCTTGTGAAATCACTGCGGCCCAGTGTGAGAGGGGTAATGGTAGGAAGTGTGTGTGCTAGGGAGGCTGCTTGATCTGCCACTTCATTGCCCCAGATGCCAACATCAGCAGGTACCCACTGAAGGGAGATGCTCCATCCTGGGCTCCGCAAGAAACTCAGAAGAAGAGATTGCATATTATGGACAAGGACGCGTAGAGACCATGGGCGGACAGAGCACAAAAATGCCAGGGAGGATTGGGAATCAGAGAAGAGAACCGAAGGCTGAGGGGGAAGGTGAGCTAGGACAAAAACCAGAGCCTGGTGAATGGCGACGAGCTCCCCGGCCAGGACTGAGTGGGCAGGGTCTGACTGTCAGGTTTGACACAGGGAGAGATTAGCAAAGAAGGCAACAGAAGATGTAGAAGGTGGGGAGGTCCATGCTGAGCCATCCATGTAGATGGAGAATGAAGAACCATACATGACAGAACGAAACTCTTCAAAGAGAAATGCAGCTAACTGAGGGGGCTCCCTGTTCCTGTAAGGCCAATCCAGGTGGATATACCGTGTCAGGTCCATCCAGGGGGGGGACTGGAGAGTGGAGAGGGGAGGGAGTCATCACAGGTGCAGGGAGTGTGAAGCAGGCAAGGGAACACCGGGCCCTGGCCACAAAGGAAGGCTGAACCAAACGTGGGGGCCAGAGGCTATCTCCCACATCCATGGAGAGAGGTGGCAGGGGTGAGTACAAGGCAGAGGCAGAGAGGCCATATGATGGAGCCGTAAACAGTCCCTCGCCGTTCTCACTGATGAGAGTGGGGACTATCACCACTGTTCGCTTGCTGCGAACCATAGCTGTATTAAATCTAAAGAGAAGGTCTCGATCTGCCCCCCCACTTAGTGCCAGAGATCCGGCACACAAGTGCAGTGCGGCGTGCACATGAGAGGTGGAGGGCTGTTATGTGTTTCCTCCATGTCAAGAGTGGTGCATCCAAGGTGACACCCAACCATCGATGAGAGGAGACCAACAGTATTGGCATCTGACCCAGTGAAACTGATGGAAGAGTAGAGAGACGTCGTTTAGTAAAGCATAAGAGCCTGGACTTAGTGACACTAATCTCCAAACCCCAGGTGGCAGCCCATGACATTATGTATTGCAGAGATGCTGGAGTGTTTCCTGTGCAGCCAGCAAGGTAGTGGCACTACATGTAAGGGCCACGTCATCTGCATACACCAGGGTACGTACTTCCTGCACTGAAGGGAGATTCAACAATAAGACAGAGAAAAGAAATGAACTAAGAACAGATCCCTGGGGCACACCCCGGTATATAGGATGGGGTGAGGACATTGCGGTACCTACCGCGACCCAAAAGGTCCTCCCTTGCAAGAAGTCCCGCATCCAACGGAGGGGGGCTCCTGCCAGCCCCAGGCGGGCCAGCTTAAAAAGAATCGCCATGTGAGATGCAGAATCAGATGCCCCACACAGATCCACAAAGGCAGCCAGAAGGAACTCCCGGCTTTCAAATGTAGCATGCACAAACTGTACAAATTGAAGCAAAGGGTCAAGGGTGGATCGACCCTCACGGAAGCCACTCTGGTTTTCAGGCAGGAGGCCATGTTCCTCAGTCCACTATGAGAGATGGGTGGCCACAAGTCTTTCCAACACTACCCAAGCAGGGCTTACAGTAAGGCAATGGGCCGATAAGAGTCTGGTTGGGTATCATCTTTGCCTGGCTTTAGAATCAGAACCAGGAGAGAGCACTTCCACATGTTATGGAAAGCTCCTTCAGACCGGCTGGCATTGAAAACCTCCAGCATAGCATCCGTACAAGAGGGGGGTAGATGCAGCAAGAATGAATAAGGTATGTTATCCTCCCCAGGGGATGAGTGGGAAGAAAGCTGGGAGAGTGCTCGCTGCAGTTCATGGGAGCCAAAGAGAGATGCCAGCACCTGGCAGTCAACCTCAGGTATGGCAGGGGGCAAAGAACCCCATTTGATCACCTTAGAAGGTAGAGGAGGAGGAAGAGTAAACATAGGACCGAAGAAACTTGCAAACAACTCAGCTTTGTCCCAGGGTAAGAGTGGGCTGCACCGTCCCCCAACAGGGGAAAAGAACTTACAGAACGTGATCCCAACATAGAGTGAAAGAAACCCCATTCCTGACTAGCAGAGGTGCGAAAAGAAAGCGAAGAGCAGAATAAAGCCCAAGATACACGTTTTGCTTGGAGGGGGTTTCTCCGACAAAGGGTATCAGCCCTTTGGTAGGCCAGCTTCAGAGCCCATGAAGTTTGATGCCACCACTGTGCCCATGCCGTTCAACGCGCCTTCACTGCTCGGAGGCACTCATCATTCCACCATGGAAATGGGGGTGTGAATGGAAGAAGCTTCCAGAGAGATGGAATGAACGTGAGCCCACCTCAAACATGGCCCCTTGAAGGGATGCGACAGCATCGTCCAGCAGTCTCTCCTGATGCAGGCTATAATCAGAGAGGGCGTGACTGTAGTTTGTCCAACCGGCCTGGGAGGTTTTCCATCGTGAACAAACTACCGTCACTGGCACTGCTAAGGCTCCATTGGTAGATGCAAGGACTGGGAGGTGATCACTCCCCATGAAGGGGCCTACAGTAACAAAGGCTGTAGTAAAACACCCACATACAAGAACGAGGTCCAGGGTAGAAGCTCGCCCTGTATAAGGATCCACTCTAGTCTTCAATCCTGGTGGTGTGAGCAACGAAAGGTGAGACACGAGGAGGGCTTGGAACAAGACCTTTCCTGTGGGATTCACCAATCCCAAAGAAATGGATGGCTCCCAAAAATTGTCGGCGCACGCTGACAATTTTGCGCGCTTTGGAAAAAAATATCGAAAAAATTATGGAAATTGAGTTATTCATATAGAAAAATAGCTTAACTCTTTGGCAACACAATGGTACAAGAATCAATGTTCTACAACGTTTCTACAAGAAATTATAGTCATTTATATCAGGTATGGTGATGGCGGTGTGGGTAGCACGTCTACTGTCAGCCCGTATATTTTTTGGAATTTTTTCCTTGTTTTTTATCGATTTTTCTTTCATTATTCTTTCTAATGTAATAATTGACTATTTGGCATCATATAAGAGTAGGTGGAGCTTATCAATAGACTTCTAGCCAATCAGGAAGCACCTGGGAACACTGGCAGTATTCCCGCTCCATAGATAGCCAGGTGAAATCACTTCATTATTACGCTTATATATCAACTCTACGGCTTATTTATCTATCAGAATTGATCTAATATGATATAATAAACACTATAAATAACATACAAACATGTTATATACTCTAGACTGAATAAATTGGCCATAATTTGGTGAGAGTCCACCAGCAATACAGTGGACCCCCGCATAGCGACTTAAATCCGTGCAAGAGGGCTCATTGTTATACGAAATGATCGGTATGCGAATGAATTTTCCCCATAAGAAATAATGGAAATCAAATTAATCCGTGCAAGACACCCAAAAGTATGAAAACAAATTTTTTACCACATGAAATATACATTTTCCTACACACAGAGAGAAGGATACATGCACAATAGTAGAGTAGTACATGCACAATATATATTGTGCATGTACTACTCTACTAAATGAAGAATAAATGACACTTACCTTTATTGAAGATGCAGCAATGACTGATGAGACACTGTGTCCTGGGAGTGCCTTTTCCTCCTGAGTACTGTAGGTCCTGTTTGGCATTTTCTTCCAGAACAGGCCTTATCACACTGTGTATGCCACTGCGATTCTTAAATCTCTCAAACCAACCTTTGCTGGCTTTAAATTCACCAATATGAGCACTAGTTCCAGGCATTTTTCCCTGTTCACCTGGGTGTTAGTCGACTGGTGTGGGTTGCATCCTGGGAGACAAGATTAAGGACCCCAATGGAAATAAGTTAGACAGTCTTCGATGACACTGACTTTTTTGGGTTATCCTGGGTGGCAAATCCTCTGGGGTTAATTGTTTCTTGGTATTCTCAATAAGCCACACCAACAACGGTGCTACAGCAGCAGCAGCAGCAGCAGCTGACAGTGCTACAGCAGCAGCAGACGATGCTACAGCAGCAGCAGACGATGCTACAGCAGCAGCAGACGGTACTACAGCAGCAGCAGCAGCTGACGGTGGTACAGCAGTAGCTGACAGTGCTACAGCAGCAGCAGACGATGCTACAGCAGCAGCAGACGATGCTACAGCAGCAGCAGACGGTACTACAGCAGCAGCAGCAGCTGACGGTGGTACAGCAGTAGCTGACAGTGCTACAGCAGCAGCAGACGATGCTACAGCAGCAGCAGACGATGCTACAGCAGCAGCAGACGGTACTACAGCAGCAGCAGACGGTACTACAACAGCAGCAGCAGCAGCTGACGGTGGTACAACAGCAGCAGCAGCTGACAGTGCTACAGCAGCAGCAGATGATGCTACAGCAGCAGCAGATGGTACTACAGCAGCAGCTGCCAGTAGTACAGCAGCAGCAGCAGCTCTACCACCAATAGTAGCGATGGTTGATTGGGGTTTATTATACAACCTGGCCAGCTCGGAGACACGCACTCCACTTTCATACTTATCAATGATCTTTTTCTTCATCTCTATAGTAATTCTCACCCTTATTGCTGTAGGGTTGGCACTAGAAGCTTTCTTGGGGCCCATGGTCACTTATTTTGCAGATAAAATCACCAAAAACACTGTAATAATACGAAATGTTCCAATTGTATGCTTGGATGTTACCGCGGAGGCTGGCTGGTAAACAATGCCACCGGCGGCACATGTGAGGCTGGCTAAGGGCGCACATTGGACGCGTCTCGGATGAAGAGCGGTGAGCGGGTTTTTGAGCGGTATGCGAGGCAAAATTTTTGCGATAAAAGCGAGCGGTATGCGGATTGTACGTTATGTGATGCTGACGGTATGCGGGGGTCCACTGTATTTCGATATAAATGAGTTACTCATATCCATGTCGTATTCTTTGGTCTTTGAGTGATATAAAATGGTGTTTTGAAGAGGATAACTGCACTAGAACATCAGTTTACTATGAAAACCACCGAAACAAACGCGATTTTTGCGATTTTTTTTTTTTTTTTTTTTTTTTTTTTTTGAGACTGCGGGCCGGCTGGCGTTCCAGGCCAACATCTCGGAAGTAACTTATTCACTTATTTCGCTGTACTACGCCATTATTAATGATTGTATTGAAATGATTTTCACAGACAATGTAAAACAAAGTGTGTGTGACTATTTGCTGCTTCTTTTTTTGGAATATCTCAAATATTTTTTATTTTGTGGGGGTAAAAGGCAGATATTTTGGTGAATGCCAAAAAGTCTATCAAATGTATTTTTTTTTACCATGATAATAAGATATATTAGATGAAAGATGTGCACCCAAAAGTCGTGTTAGACGTATTCTAATGGTTGGGATTGTCGGAAGTGCCACTCGTAGTACCAATTTGTCATGTCATGCTGCCATATATATTAAAAGTCAGTAAATATTTTTTCTCTGTTGCTTGTTGGCCAATCATACTGAAACTTTGTCACATTCTTCTACATATGCACCTCTAAACGTACACCAAAAATAAAAAAAATTGGTTGAAAAATAAAACAGTTGGCCGAAATTATGACCGTCCCCTATCACAAGTGCTGGACTACTGAGTTGCCCAAAGTAATGGGTAAACTCACTTTGTGTTACTGACCTGCCCGGATTGTGAATCAGGAGGATGGTACACCACTGAGTGCCCAGGCAACTCTCACAGCCAGAGTTTCCATCACCCCACTCTCATAGGCTTGGAGGGAGAGGGTCGTACTCTGGAGCCGGTCATGCACAAGAAGAGCTTAGGCCACCACTGCTCCCTTCAAGGTGATCCCTACGGTAAACAGTAAAACCGAATACCCGAAGAGAATGTTGAGGATGCAACCTTGTCTCAGAGAGGCCCACCACTAGTGGCTGTACCTCAGCCAGATACTCCCAAAGGTCCAGGAGCTTCCCCAATATGGAACAAGCGTTCCAGAGAAGAAGCCCAATGAGGTGAGGGAGAACCGAGAGACATGCATTCACAAAAGAGGCACCCTGTAAGAAGGAGTGAAGCACCTCCTCCACCAAAAGGAAGACAGGACGAAGAAATGAAGCCCAGGCAGGTGGGAGTGAAAAAGTGGAACCCTCAGTAGTGAAGGGTCCTGAAATAGGGACAGGCTGGGGCTGGAATTGAGGAGAATTAAAGGGGGAACACCTCTGCGAGGTACGAGGCTCTGGGTCGGGCAAGAGGTCCACTTGAACTGGGTGGGGCACCGAACTTCGAGTCGATTTTGAAACCGCGCCACCTTGATGGGAGGACATGCATCATGAATGAGGAGGAGCATGAGTAATAACTTCTGCAATGGAAGCCAGGTCAGAAGACACCCTGAGATGCTGCTGCCCTGGGGGTGGGAAATCCTCTGAAGGAAGAGAGAATTCTGCAAGAGCCACAAACCAATTGGAAACGGGGACATTAGCCTTCACAGCTGCAGAGTACAGATGCCCTGGCCGTACTGGTGCTGGGGGGATGCCCTTAGTAGGGGGCACTGGAGGCAAAGGAGGCAAGGGCTGATGGACTGCTACTGGCTTCACGGACTGCAAGCTGGAGTTACATTCATTGAGTGAAAGAGACTAGGCCCTGGCTGAGTTTGCCAAATCAAGAGCCTGGCGATATTCTGGGCAAGACTGGGATGTAACCTTGTGGTTCCCTTTACAGAAGTAACATGAGGCCAGGCGGGTACAGGTAATGCCACCTTTAATGACTGGGTGAAACCCACTACAGTTCGCACATCTTACCTTACCACAGCAAGACAGCTCTCCATGCCCAAAGAGGAAACATTTCTGACACTGGAGTAGAGGAAAAGTATAAGGAAGAACACGAAACCTTAGATTGCCAAAAGTCACAAATCTCGGGAGAGCACTCGAGAAACATACACGAACCATACGAGATGGGGCAGGACAAGTCGAGAGGCTCCAAACTTCCCACAAACCTAAGTCGTCACCCCCACTTAAAACCAATTCAGAGTGGATCTCCTCATCTGAGAGGGACGAGGAAATCGGACCAGTTCTGCTATAAGAACAACTGGCAGCGAGGACTGAGGAGCGTACCTCCCAGCAGACCACATTCCACCTACCCAGGACATGATTGGTATTAAGTGGTAAATTTCTGGCCAGAAAAGACTTACGATGGAGTCAGAGCCTTAGGGCTATACCCCTACTGAGTTGCTGGACACCCCATCTATGCAGGCCTTACCGAAAGGAGATCCACTGATGGCATCGGTGACTTCCTGTGGATTGGTGAAGGATGTACCGCCATCCTTAGGACGCACAAGAACCACCATCATGTCTGGAGTGATTCAAGGTGGATAAGGAGCATAGTCTTGATCAGAAGTTGGTTGGCATTTTGGGCTAGACAGGGGCCTGGCACCATCATCAATCTCAAGGGCCTGTTTATTTATCCCAAAAGGGGACACAATAGCCATATCATGGTCCGGTGGTGATGAAACAGTTGTCAACTGAGTAGGAACCGGAGGGGGTGCCCCCCTATAGGGGCGAACGACATCTCAGTCTAATCCCCCAGAAATGGGCCACACAACACTGCCTGATAAAGAGAAAGCATTGAAAGCACAAGCACTCAAGAAAGAAAGACGGTGAAGCAGGGCCTAAAGAAGGGTCTACACCACCTCAAACAACTGAGGAGCCTTCAGAAGACAGGTTTGCACGCCACCAATGCTGGCCGAGCTCCCCTACTCTCAAGTTTTCACAAACAGCAAATTCTTGTTATTGTGGTCAATCTTGTAAAGTAAAATGGGTACCTGGGTGTTAGTCGACTGGTGTGGGTTGCATCTTGGGACCAGTCACTGAACATGTTCCTAGAAGTTCTGCAGCTTGTGGAACTCTTTGAAACATGGTTTCATACACAATGGTGTTTTACACTCCTCACACATGAGTGTGTCTGCATTTTTGTAGGTTTTTTTTTTTATGTGCACAGACAAAACAACTCTCTGAGCAGTTTTCTTCATAGTAGTAGCAGACAGTTGTGTTAGGTAGTTATCCTAGGTAAATGTGTCATCATTCCTTCCTACCTACCTATGTACCTACCTTTCTTTCTTTCTTCATTCTTTCCTTCCTTCTGGTTTCTATAATACATATACACATATATAGTCACTGGACACTTTCATTGTGTTGTGTGTGTGTGAGGGTGTGGACTTCTAAATGTGCTGAGTCAGGGTCTGGCAGCTGTCAAAATGATGTATCATTACTCACTCCCCCTACCGCATGCCAAAACAATGGGGTCCGATGCTCGCTTCCCCTCCATCCTCCTACCTAATTATCTCTCTTCTTTCTTCTTCTTTCTCTTTTTTTCTTTCTTCTCCATTCTCCTTCTTTCTGTTTCTTTCTCCTTCATTCTCTTTCATTCTCTTTCATTATCCTTCATTCTCTTTTACCCTTTCTCTTTCTTTCTTCTGGTATCCTGGGCATTGCTTTTGGTCACAAACTCCTCAAAACCATGAAATTGATCTTCACTGACACTTCCATCCATGTTAGAACATCACTTGCGAAGAAAAGTGTCCCAGATTTGCCAGGGAGTCGCATATTTCTTACTGCTAGGCATGCTGAACAAGGACTACTGAAATGGCATTCCCACAATGCACCACTGGCTCCCCAATTTTTTTATATGGCACACACTAACCTTGGAGATCCATTCTCTCACATGTGGGCTTACCAGCTTTCTCCTGCTTGATTTGAAGCCACTAGAATTTTGGTGTATTAATACGTCAAAAACATTGGCTCGTAAGACGTACACCTACCATCCGACTTACAACCTGCTCGACTTATGACCACTCGACTTACGACCGTGTTTTTTATGCCAAATTTCTGGGAAATAAACAACTATTTGTGTTGTACACAGTGTTTATCCTAAACCTTACAGTATAAAATACAGTACTAACAACATAAAAAGTAAAATAAAACATGAAATACCAAAATAAAACAATAAAATAGTCATTACAAAAATGTTTTGTTGATATTCAGTAGTAAAGTTTGACTTACGACCATTTCGACTTACGACCGGTTTCTCGGAACCGAACTTGGTCGTAAGTCAGATGGTAGGTGTATATATATGACCAAAACAGTCAAAGGGTTAAAACAGTATCAAAGATGGTTGACACAAACCCACCACCCTTATAGTATGCTCCTCACTTAGCGATGAACTCCTTTAATGATGTGATGTGAGGAACGGAACTCCGTCATTAAGTGAGGAGAGGCTATAATTACGATAATGCTGCAGTAAGTAAATTTCCTCAAAACAATTCACCCAAAACCCACACTTAGGAGAGTAACCTGATGATGATGTTTTGGTCCATCCTGCAGCATTGTCAAGTCACAATGGTCCAGTTGCAACTTGACAACAGTTCAGGATGAACTGAGACTTCATCATAAGGTTCCTTGCCTAAGTGCAGGCTTCTAGCGACTTTCTGGTCACGTTGTAACTTTTTATTCTTCCTTAAAACAGGCATAGTATATTATAGCACAGTACTGTATAGTGATGTTCATTGACAACTTTCATTTGCTAAGTTCAAGTTTTGTTCTCTTAGTTTCCTTTACATGTTTCATTCATGATTTTCTAACTGGCACCTCCCTTAAGAAGGTGCCTAGTAAGAGGATCTTGATTCAAGGTATTGGACCTGTTCTCCCCTTTTTTTAGATTAAACTTGATTGCCTCCAATTCCTCAAGCACTCCTTGACCTCTACAGGTTTCGTGTATTCCACTAAATTTAATAATATATAATAATATATAATAATATATAAAAGGTGAGTGGTGCGTTGAGGTATATGTGGAGTCAAAAAACGTTATCTATGGAGGCAAAGAAGGGAATGTATGAAAGTATAGTAGTACCAACACTCTTATATGGGTGTGAAGCTTGGGTGGTAAATGCAGCAGCGAGGAGACGGTTGGAGGCAGTGGAGATGTCCTGTTTAAGGGCAATGTGTGGTGTAAATATTATGCAGAAAATTCGGAGTGTGGAAATTAGGAAAAGGTGTGGAGTTAATAAAAGTATTAGTCAGAGGGCAGAAGAGGGGTTGTTGAGGTGGTTTGGTCATTTAGAGAGAATGGATCAAAGTAGAATGACATGGAAAGCATATAAATCTATAGGGGAAGGAAGGCAGGGTAGGGGTCGTCCTCGAAAGGGTTGGAGAGAGGGGCTAAAGGAGGTTTTGTGGGCAAGGGGCTTGGACTTCCAGCAAGCGTGCGTGAGCGTGTTAGATAGGAGTGAATGGAGACGAATGGTACTTGGGACCTGACGATCTGTTGGAGTGTGAGCAGGGTAATATTTAGTGAAGGGATTCAGGGAAACCGGTTATTTTCATATAGTCGGACTTGAGTCCTGGAAATGGGAAGTACAGTGCCTGCACTTTAAAGGAGGGGTTTGGGATATTGGCAGTTTGGAGGGATATGTTGTGTATCTTTATATGTGTATGCTTCTAGACTGTTGTATTCTGAGCACCTCTGCAAAAACAGTGATAATGTGCGAGTGTGGTGAAAGTGTTGAATGATGATGAAAGTATTTTCTTTTTGGGGATTTTCTTTCTTTTTTGGGTCACCCTGCCTTGGTGGGAGACGGCCGACTTGTTGAAAAAAAAAATAATAAATAAATAAATACAAAACTGGTTTTAACAACAGACAAAAATTTGACACAACAAAATGCTATAAAATATTTCTTTTCTTACTAATGTACAGTAAACAAAGCTCTTCATTATCTTTATATGTGCAATATTACTGAGCTTACTATTATCATAGTTCAGTGGTGTCGAGCATTGTGTGTACTGTATGTATCTTCTTTTACAGATATTGGTGCTAATCTGACTGATGACATGTACCAAGGAGTTTATCATGGAAGCAAGAAGCATGAAGCTGACCTGGAACTTGTTTTGAAGAGAGCATGGGATGTTGGATTAAGTAAAGTAATAATAACAGGGACTAGTCTTTCTGACACCAAGACAGCTTTACAACTTGCCAAAACCAATGGTAAATTTATGTAAAGTAATATAGAGATACACCATTTTGGAGAAGCTCTAGTTATAATATTGTCTAACAGTAGAAAAGCTATATATAATATTTCCTTATATAAAAGTATTATAAGATCATAAGAAAAAAGGTACACTGGAACAGGCCTACTGGCCTATGCGAGGCAGGTCCAATTCTCCCACCGGCTTAACCCAATGCCTTGACCTAGTCAGGTCACTCATGTCACTTAAGGAAGGAGCACAGCATCTGACCTAGTAGCACAAGCTATGTAGATATCACTGCCATAGTTTCTCTATAATTGGGAATGTTAGACTATGCATATTAAATACTATACATACTAGGCACAACATAGTTTGGTACAGTTAAATACTGAAAGTCAAGGAACATATTCTCAAAACTATACAGTAGGGCCCCTCTTTATGGTGTTTTGCTAATACGGATATTTCAGATTATGACCAAGACTCGTTATATGGCTCCCCTCCACTTACGTGACTCGCTAATGTGGCCACCGTGTGCCACTCTGTTTACATCCTTCGTGAGCTCTGTGTCTCTCCATTATGTCTGGAAGCTTTCCATAATTTTAAGTGTTTTAACCCTTTCAGGGTCGACAGGCCCTCTCTCAAACTTGTTCTCAGGGTTGAAAAATATTCGAAAAAAAAAAATTCTTGTGAAAAGATAGTTTTTTTTTTTCTTTCTAAATCTTATAGGCTAAAAATTTTTTTTTTTGCCATTAATACTTACAGAGATATGGAGGCATGGAGCTGGCAGAAATTGAACCGCATATGGCAACATCGCCGACTGCCGGTCACCGGTAACCATTTTTTTTTTTTTTCTACTTTTTTCTATTATTTTTTAATATTTTTTCTTTTCAAGTAACTTTTATGGCCTGTGAGACCAACAGAAGGACTATTTTGTATATATTCACTCTTTCTATATTACACAATCACTGCACAAACACTGTTGTCATTTTATTGTTTACAAAACATGTTTACACAAATGAACAAAATGAAATGTTGTTTATTACAATTTTTCTATATTATAGATACATATATACAGTCACTGGACATGTTCTTAGAAGTTCTGCAGCCTGTGGAAGTCTTTGAAACACGGTGTCATGCACAATGGTGTTTTACACTCCTCACACATAAAATGAGTGTCTCTGCATTGTTGTGGGCATTTTTTTTTGTATGTGCACGGATGTAACACCTCTTCTGAGCCTTTTTCTTGAAAGCAGTAGCAGGTAGTTTCATTAGGAAATGATCACCAGGCCTCAGACGAGAAGGCAGTTGTTGATAATTTCGTGGGCGGTTTTCTATTGCAGGTGTTGTTCCTTATTACTTGATTATTATTTGTCTGATGACAGACAAACAAAATTTGCCATATGGTGGTTTATTTCTGGTCCTCATCTTATGCATGCTATAAGCATTGAGCATGGAAATGTCCAGAATATGGAAAAAGAGTTTTATGTACCACTTATAACTCTTGCGAACACAGTCAGCAAACCAAATCTGCCTGTCACATTTGTCTACTGAACGCATATCGAGGGTGTAGTCCATCATAGCTGCAGGTTTTAGAATAGGTTCATTGATCTCTCTATGCTGCCTGCCAGTGTCTGCCATTTTGTTAGGGTGAACTGATGACAGCAGTGTGACATCTTGTTTGTCATGCCACCGAAATGCCATGATGTCATTGGCAGCAAACACCTGCACCTCACCTCTACGAGTGCCAGCGTTGAACCTGGGCATATGTTTTTGATTTGCACGCACAGTGCTACACACATCTGCCATGTTCACTCACAAGAAATCACTGAGTAAAAGGCTTGTGTACCAGTTATCAGTATATAATATATGCCCCTTACCAAGATATGGTTCCATCATTGTTCTAACCACATCACCAGAGATACCCAGCAACTTCCTGGTATCTCGCAATGTATTACTTCTAGTGTACACAATTATATCCAGTACAAGACCACTGTAGCAATCACAAAGCACAAACAACTTTATACAGAGCATTTCCTCTTGCTTGGTATATACTGCTTGAATGGTGTTCTTCCTTTGAACAGAATCAAAGACTCGTCAATAACAAGCTTCCTGAAGGGATAAAAATACATATTGAATTTCTGTTTCAGATACACAAACACATTCCTAATCTTATATAACCTGTTGTTTCTGTCAGGCCTGGTTTTGTCTGAGAAGTGAAACATACGTAACAGCAGCAAAAATCGATTCAGTGGTATATCGCTGAAACCTGGGGTTGCAATCAGGTGGTCTTTCAACCAGTATGATTTGACACTGTGCTTAAACACACATGTGGCATAAGCATTATTGTGGCAAACAAAAGATACATCTCAACCACAGTTGTCTCCTTCCACTGGTGTAGGTGTGATTTTGGTGAAAGTATTGTGTTTGCCATGGTGTAATTGAAGTAGCTGTTGCTCTCCCTGACAATAATTTCCATCAGGGGTTCATCAAAGAATAACTCGAAATATTCCAGTTCAGTGGCATTGTTCCCAAGTGTACAAGATGTCCGTATTCCACTTTGACTTTCATCAAAGTGATGGGGATTGGGAACAAAATTGGCAGCTTCCTGCCAATCCTAGGTGTGGTCTGCTGGTGGGTACTGGATACTGACAGGTGGTTGTGGATATTGTGGTTGTGGAGGTTGGTGTGGTTGGTGGGTGGGTGAGGTTGGTCTTTGTTGTAGCTGAGCTGACTCAGCGGTGTGGGTAACAGCATGGCCCACTGCTGATGCCTCATGGCTGGCCCCACTATAACCACTATCATCTGCTGCCGCATCCACATTTCTCAACCCAATTGCAGCGCTATCATCTTCATTTTCACTATCTGTGCCTGTTGTACAGTCACGGGATGTACTCCAAGATGTACTCCTTACCCTTGGAATAGCATATGGCGCACTTCCAGATCGCATATACCGTCGTATATACTGATGCTTCATTGGAGAATATTCCACTTCACTCTCACTACTGGAACTGTTTTCAAAAGCTTGGAGTTCATATTCACTATCACTATCATCACCATTGCTCACATCTGAGTCCTGGATATGGGAAAATACAAGTTTCCTTTTTCGTTCTGGTGCAACCAAACGTGAACAAGACGACCCAACATCAGAGGTGGAAGGTTGAGGGTCATCTGGATTTTCCTCACTATTACCGGTATTATGGTCCTTAGTTTTGGTCACAACCTCCCGATAACCTTGAAAGTCATCTTCACTGACACTTCCATCTGTATTAGAACTGTCACTGGGGAACAAAAGTGTCCCAGTTCGCCAAGGAGTGAGGTGTTTCTTACCGCAAGGCATGGTGAGCAAGGTGTACTAAAATGGCATTCCCATAATGCACCACTGGGTGCCCGATTTTTTTCCTAGTGCGCACACTGACCGCACAGACCCATTCTCTCACATCTAGGCCTACCAGCTGTTTCTCGCTTAATTTGAGGCCGCTAGAATTTATGCGTACTAGTACAGCACTAACCCTGCTGCGTAAGCCATACTAGTACGGCACCAACCCTGAAAGGGTTAAAGTTAATGCGTATTAGTCCAAGCCCCTCGCCCACAAAACCTCCTTTACCTCCTCCCTCCAACCTTTTTGAGGACGACCCCTACCCCGCCTTCCTTCTCCTACGGACTTATATGCTCTCCATGTCATTCTACTTTGATCCATTCTCTCTAAATGACCAAACCACCTCAACAACCCCTCTTCAGCCCTCTGACTAATACTTTTATTAACTCCACACCTTCTCTTAATTTCCACACTCCGAATTTTCTGCATAATATTTACACCACACATTGCCCTTAGACAGGACATCTCCACTGCCTCCAACCGCCTCCTCGCTGTAGCATTTACAACCCAAGCTTCACACCCATATAAGAAGAGTGTTGGTACTACTATACTTTCATACATTCCCTTCTTTGCCTCCATAGATAACGTTTTTTGTCTCCACATATACCTCAACGCACCACTCGCCTTGTTTCCTTCATCAATTCTATGATTAACCTCATCCTTCATAGATCCATCCGCTGACACGTCAACTCCCAAATATCTGAAAACATTCACTTCTTCCATACTCCTCCTCCCCAATTTGATATCCAATTTTTCTTTATCTAAATCATTTGATACCCTCATCACCTTACTGTTTTCTATGTTCACTTTCAACTTTCTACCTTTACACACACTCCCAAACTCGTCCACTAAGCTTTGCAATTTTTCTTTAGAATCTCCCATAAGCACTGTATCATCAGCAAAAAGTAACTGTGTCAATTCCCATTTTTGTATTTGATTCCCCATAATTTAATCCCACCCCTCTCCACACCCTAGCATTTACTTCTTTTACAACCCCATCTATAAATATTAAACAACCATGGTGACATTACACATCCCTGTCTAAGACCTACTTTTACCTAAATAAACTTAAACACTGTGCTGGTGTGCAGGTACACACTAAAAACTTAATATTAAGAGTGTCTCACTAGTCTTGAAGACACCATATTGTTGTTATTAATAATAATAATTGCTATGGGATGCTTTAAATGTATACAGTGGACCCCCGGATTGCGTGATTAATCTGTTCCAGAGAGCGTGACTTATCCCGAATCTGACTTATTCCGAATTAATTTTCCCCATGAGAAATAATGGAAATCCAATTAATCCGTTTCAGACACCCAAAAGTGTATTAAAAAAATGTTTTCTACATGAAATATACATTTACTACACAGAAAACAATGATACATGAAGAATAAAACAATAATAACATCACACTTACCTTTATTGAAGACATGGTGATATATAGAAGACAAGAGGAGGGGAGAAGATGGAGGATGTTTGGAAGGAGAATCCCACTCCATAAAGATTTCAGCTACCAAGTCCTTATCCTGGGTTACTTCCCTCCTTTGTTTTTTAATGCTACTAGGACCAACTTGAGTCACTGGATCCCTGTCGCTCAAAAAAGTGTTCCAGAGAGATCTGTTTCTGGCATATGTTAGGAATTGTGTTGGGAGACAGGACAAGATAGTCCTTCAATATGACACTAATATCAGCTCTATGGCTTATTTATCTAGAATAATTCATCTAATATGACATAATAAACAATATTAATAACATAGAAACATGATATACGTATACTCTAGAATGAATAAAATATGGCATTAAGAATGTCACATGTGGTGGTGTGTTGTTTGTTGTTGGGTGTATATAGGCCAGTGAAAGATAAGCCTTACATAGTGGTGGTGAAGGCAGCAGCAGAGGCAGTGGTGTCAGTCAGTAGCCCTATATACCTCCAACAACAATGGAGGAGTCAGATTCGTGCTGTCCTTTTTCTGTTAATTAATCACTTAACTTACTTGCTACACTGTTAATGCTACGCTTTATTGCTGGCTGGCACTATAGCCTTCATAGACTCATGCTGCCTTAGTATTGTACATATTGCAGAATCACTGAAAAAGGCACATTCTCCCCTCTCTCTCAGCCCTTTACCAAAGGGCTGGCTGGCACTAAAAGCTTTCTTTGGGTTCATGGTGACTTATTTAGCAGTTACAAGCACTAAAAAGAATGGAATAATACAAAATGTATCGTATGAACGTGTGGGATTGTCCTCATTGGCTGGTAAACAATGGCACACTGGCTGTACATGGAGTGTCGGGGCCGCTCTGGCCCCGACACTAATAACTCATACCGAGTTCAGTGACGTTCATTAAGCCAATATTTTGATGCAGAAATGTTACTTATTCCGAATATTACTTATTCCAATGACGTCTTAATCTGGGGGTCCACTGTATTACATTAATATAGATCATCATCTTTCTTTCAACAAACCGGCTGTATCCCACTGAGGTAGGGTCGCCCAAAATGAAAAACAAAAATTTTTCTTTTTAACTTCAGTAATGTATACAGGAGAAGGGGTTACTAGCCCCTTGCTCCCAGCATTTTACTCGCCTCTTATGACATGCATAGCTTACAGAGGAAGAATTCTGTTACACTTCCCAATAGATATTTTCATTAACACCTTGACTGTTGCAACCCCCAATCCTGAGATGTCTCCTGGTGTCGCAAAATCCCCCCCCCCCAAAATTTTTCTTATGAAATGATAGAGAATCTTTTCCCGATTTTAATGACACCAAAAAGACGAAATTTGATGGAAAACTGACGGAATTACGCTCTCGCAAAGTTAGCGACCTCGGCGATATTAACAAATCTCCGATTTCACCCACTTTGAGCCCTATTTTTGGCTAATTCCATTGTTCCAGTTGACCAAACTCATAGCTATTTCTTTAGAACTCCATGTTTTTCTATCAATTGAGCACAAGAAACTGCCCATTTACCGATTTCAACTACCCAATAACGTGGTCAGAAATTTGCAATTTGCCCAATTTCACGAAAATTAAAAAATATGACAATTTCAAAATAAGGTCCAGAATGAACAATGCAGACATTCCTGGCTCTAAAATAACATTTTCTTTGTTCACCAGTCATGTCTCCAGGCCCCTCTGATATTACTCTTGCTTTCTATTTTGAATTTTTATTCAAACAAAAAATAGAAGATTTACTGTTATGCAGACTACTGCAGTATTATAATAATTGTACAAATAATGTCAACCCATGACTGCATATTAGAATGGCTAGTTGGACATTTATTGGACAATGACATCATTTGTTTAATTTTGAACATCGGCAAAAATCAAACATTTCCCCTACTTTGAGCTCCATTTCCAGGTTCTTTTTATAGTAAAACCAATCAAAATCACCTCTATTTCTATAATATGTTTTCCATTCTATCAAATGTGACCAAGAAAACGAGAATACACCCATAAGTACTATACGAAAATAGACCACAAATTCGGCATTTTAATTAAAATAATCGGTCAGAGTTTTTTTTCTCATTATGCACTGTGTGCTCCAGGATTTTTTTTATATGGTGCACACTGACCACACAGACCCATTCTCTCACATGTGGGCCTACCAGCTTTCTCCTGCTTGATTTGAAGCAGCTGGAATTTACGAGTACAGTGGACCCCCGCATAACGATGGCATCACATAGCGATTTTTCCGCATACCGATTACTTTTATTGCAAAATTTTTGCCGCGCATACCGATTAAAAACCCGCTTACCGATTTTCGTCCGAGACGCGTCCAATGTGCCCTCAGCCAGCCTCACATGTGCCGGCCGTCCCATTGTTTACCAGCCAGCCTCCGCGGTAACATCCAAGCATACACTCGGAATATTTCGTATTATTACAGTGTTTTCGGTGCTGTTTCTGGAAAATAAGTGACCATGGGCCCCAAGAAAGCTTCTAGTGCCAACCCTGTGGTAAAAAGGGTGAGAATTAGTATGGAAATTAAGAAAGATTTTGAAGGGTTTGGGGCTAACCCTGAGAAGCCTATGCCAGTTGTGGAATCCATTGTGCCTACTTCAAAGATTAAGGAAATGTGTGCACAGTGGGTTGAACTGCAAACCTTTATAGATGAAAATCACCCTGACACAGCTGTTGCAAGCCGTGCTGGTGACTATTTCAATGACAATGTTGTGGCCCATTTTAGACAAATCGTAAAGGAACGGGAGGTACAGAGCTCTATGGACAGATTTGTTGTGCGACAGAGGTCCAGTGACTCTCAAGCTGGTCCTAGTGGCATTAAAAGAAGAAGGGAAGTAACCCCGGAAAAGGACTTGCTACCTCAAGTCGTAATGGAAGGGGATTCCCCTTCTAAACAGTAAGAAGATAATGCTCTCCCCTCCTCCCATCCCATCAATCATCACCAGATCTTCAATAAAAGTAAGTGTCATTTAATTGTGCATGCCTTTTTCAGTTTGTGTGTATTAAAATTAACATTTCATGTGGTAAAAAAAAATTTTTTTCATACTTTTGGGCGTCTTGCACGGATTAATTTGATTTCCATTATTTCTTATGGGGAAAATTCATTCGCATAACGATTATTTCGCATAACGATGAGCCCTCTTGCACGGATTAAAATCGTTAACCGGGGGTCCACTGTACAGTGGACCCCCGCATAACGATCACCTCCGAATGCGACCAATTATGTAAGTGTATTTATGTAAGTGCGTTTGTACGTGTATGTTTGGGGGTCTGAAATGGACTAATCTACTTCACAATATTCCTTATGGGAACAAATTCGGTCAGTACTGGCACCTGAACATACTTCTGGAGTGACAAAATATCGTTAACCGGGGGTCCACTGTATATATACGTCAAACACGGTACCTCGTAAGACGTATATATACGACCGAAACAGTCAAAGGGTTAATCCACCTGTGATATTCTTTTTCAGAATTATATAAGAAACACACTACATAATATATAAACATGATACATAACCCACAGAATAAGTACAGTGGACCCTCGTTTTTCGTAATTAATCCATTTCTGGAAGTGTGACTGTTTTCAAAATTGATGATTTTTTAATCCATTTTCCCCATAAGAAATAATGTAAATACAATTAATCCATTCCAGACACCCAGAAGTATTAAAACAAAAAATTTTTTTACATACAGGCCCTACATCACAAATCCGGCATCACTGGGACCTGTAATGTGCCGGATTACTGAGTTTGCTGATCACAGAGTGGTTAGGTTAGAATACACTTAATAAAATTAACCAACTTGACTTACACAAAGTTCATTGAACATCGGCAAAAATCGAACATTTCTGCTACTTAGAGCTCAATTTCAAGGTACTTTTCATCATGAAAGCAATCAAAATCATGTCTATTTCTGTAATATATCTTCCATTCTATCAAATGAGTCCAAAAAAATGAGAATACAACCATAAAAAACATACGAAAATATACTGCAAAGAGGCGGCTAATGGCTGAGAATGAACTCCCTTTTTTATCGTCCGTCTTTTTTATTTTTGTTGTACGCTAAGAAGCATCTTTCCATCATACATTGCCCAAGTTTCAATGAGATAGCCCAACAAACAACCGAGAAAAAAAAATATTTACTAAAAATCATATATGGCAAGCCCAAGCCAGGTACTGGAAATAAGTCACTTTGTCTGACTTTTCTGGGTTATCCTAGGTTCTCTATACATACACCGCTATGTATGTTAATCTATGTAACTGTATTTGTATATACCTGAATAAACTTATTTACTTCTAGTCTGTCAACTGAGTACAAGAAACTGCCCAGTCACTTACTTCAACTACCCAATAAAGTGGTCAGAAATTGGCAATTTGGCCGATTTCACACAAATTTCAACAGATGCCAATTTCAAAATAGGGTCTAGAATAAACAATGCAGACATTCCTGGCACTAAAATAGCATTTTCTCTGTTCATTAGTCATGGCTCCAGGCCCCTCTTATATTACTCTTGCTTACCATTTGAAATTTTTATTCACAAAAAATATAAGATTTACTTTTATGCAGGCTGCTGCATTATTGTAATAATTGTATAAATAATGTCAACCCATTCTTGATTCTGTATTGGAATTTGGACTGGCAGGCGGACAGGTATTGGATGGTGACGTCATTTGTTTACTCTTGAGCTTCGCTAAAGAATAGAACATTTTTGCTACTGTGAGCGCAATTTCAAGGTACTTTTCATCATGAAAGCAATCAAATCATATCTATTTCTGTAATATATCATTCATTCTATCAAATGAGACCAAAAAAATGAGAATATAACCATAAAAAACATAAAAAATATACCGCTAAGCGGCCGCTAATGGCTGAGAAGTGAACTCTGCTATTTATGGTCTGATTTCTTTCATTTTCGGTGTACATTAAGAAGTATCTTTCCATCATACATTGCCGAAGTTTCAGTAAGATAACCCAACAAACAACTGAGAAAATAATAATATAATTATAATAATAATAATAATAATCTTTATTTACTACATGTACATGTATAAGGTATACAGGCCTAGCTGACATCAGTGACATATTACTATATAGAAAGCTGCTTGTTATGCAGAGTATTTCAAGAAAATTAGGTCAGTGTCCCAGGATAACACCCACACTAGTCGGCTAACACCCAGGTACCCATTTACTGATGGGTAAATATAGACAACAGTTGTAAAGAAACACGCCTAATGTTTCTACCCTGGCTGGGAATCGAATATTTACCAAAAATCATATATGGCTAACCCAAGCCAGGTACTAAAAATAAGCCACATTGACTTTTTTGGGTTATCCTAGGTTCTCTACACATATGCTGCTATGTGTGATAATCTATATAGAGAAAATAACTTTTTTGTTTCAGGTTTATGGTGCAGTACGAGTGTATATCACAGTTAGCCCTGTGCTATACTCCATTTTCTCTTATATAAGCCCCAAGAAAGGGATAGGAAAATGGTACTTGTATACTATATCCTCCTCATACCTCCGTCAAACTGCTCGGTATTATGCCAAATATTATTCACTCTGGAGTATTTAACATGTTTTATGTTATTTATATTGTTTATTATGTCATATTAGATCAATTGTGATAGGCAAATAAGCTGTAGTGTTGATATTAGCATAATAATAAAGCATATTCTCCTGCTTCATGAGACTGAGCTCATGGCAACCAACAGTGGCTTTAAAGCCACCTTATCCTTAATGGATAATGTACTGTGTAGGTGCTTTACATAAAGAGAAGCATTTCTTTTATTCATTGGAACCATGGCTAGGGCTAAAAGTAAGCAGGTTAAAACAATAAATGGAGAAAAAGAAATTGAAATGACTTATACAGCAAGTAGCGCCACCAAACAGTACCAGCAGGTTGGTGTGGCAACCCTGGAAATTTGAAATTATGCTAGCCAAAATTAGTGCCGAATAACTGAAGGAACCGAATAACTGATTGCTGGATTTGTGATGGCGGACCTGTACATATACAATACAATGGGACATGATGAATGAAACATTAGCAGCATAACACTTACCTTTATTGGTAATTCTTCTTAGTGTATGGAAGACTGGAGGAGGAGAGAGATTGGATTAATTTACTGTTTAGAAGGGGAATCCCCTTCCATCAACACCTCAGGTACCAAGTCCTTTTCTGGGGTTACTTCTCTTCTCTGTTTCTTAATGCCACTAGGACCAGCTTGAGAGTCACTGGAGCCCTGTCTCGCAAAAAAAAAGTGTCCAGAGAGCTCTGTTTCTGGCATCTCTTTAAAACTTCCCTAAAATGGGCCAAGACTTTGTCACTGTACAAGTTGCTGATATGGCTTGCAATAGCATTGTCAGGGTGATGTTTCTCCATAAATCTTTTCATCCTACCCCACATTTCAAAAATCTCCTTAATTTCTGAAGAAGGCAACTTCTTCCATCTCTCTCAGATAGGGCTCAACATGGCCGACACGGCAGGTTGTGTAGCGGGCTAGCTGCGGGATTTTCAAGGATAGCTCCTGGTCAAAGAGGCTGACCAGGTCCCTACTTAACAGAACTCAGTGTGAATGCTTGGAGAAGATACCAGAGCAGCGAACGGACATCCCAGTGCATCGTTTCAGCGTAAATAGTTGAAGTGTTGTGCAGTTTCAGAGGATTTGGTGTTGTCGAGTCAGGACCAGTCAGCGCCTCCCCCCCTCTCCGCTGGGGGGGAGGGGGAGGGCGTGTGTAGTAAACAGTGACCCTTTCATAACGCCTCACACCTGCGCGTCTCCCCCGCCTCACCCACCCAACTCCCAGTGCCACCCCATCAGTAGAGGGTACTTCTCCCCTAACCCACGATGTCAGCGATGGCACTGCAGGGAGTGCCGGGCTCACAGGAACTTCCACTACAGGGACAGCATCGTGGAGTTCGACCGCGAGGCAGCTGTCAGGTGTGCCACAGGCAGTGTGTACTCAGTTCCTCAAGCTTCAACATCCGTGCACACGAGGGCCTGGGATCTTCAATCAACTTGGCGTCCACCAGGACGCTGACATGTCCCTAGGGGAGCTCTTCATCGGGCTGCTAACGGAGTCACTGGCTTCTTGGACCTCTTGGGGAGGGTCGATGGTGCTCGTGCAAGCAGCAGATCCCAGGGCAACTTGCTGCTGTTTGCAATGGCTGTCTACCGAGGAGAGACAGGCACCTAGCAACATCTGTTGTTAGGGCAATGGATGAATTCCCTGCTATGTTTGTTTACTGCTCATTACTCTGTAATTTGTCTATGATTGTAATCATGTGATAACGTGTTTATCATTCATTACCTTTGAAACTTGTCATGATTGTGACCAGCTCTACCTGGAGCTCATTACCTTTGTAAATTCTCATGATTAATGTGTTTATGATTCATTACCTTTGCAATTATTCATGAGTGTGACCAGCTCTACCTGGAGCTCATTACCTTTGTAACTTGGTCATGATTATGACCAGATCTAGTTCATTACCTTTGTAACTTGCTCAGCTATCAAAACTTTGGAGTCCAGTCCCTGGACCAATTATGTACCTCTGTAATCTTTTGACTACCGCCCACAGGATGGGTATGGGGTGCATAATAAACATATTAAACTAAACTAAACTTCCATCTCTCTTCCTCCTCTGCAGCAATATTCTGAGCTGCAGTCTGTTGCTGTTCCAGCTGAAGCTCTTGCAGCTCCTCAGTGGTTAGCTCTTCGTTGTGGTTCTCCAACTCTTCCACATCCTCTCAACTCACATCCAACCCTATGGAACTCCCCAATGCCACAATAGATTCCACAACTGCAATAGGCTCGTCAGGGTCAGCCCCAAACCCTTCAAAATCCCTCTTGTGGACACAATCTGGTCACAATTTTCTCCAAGCAGAGTTCAAAGTCCTGGTAGTCACTCCCTCCCAAGCCTTACCTATAAGGCTTATGCAATGGAGGATACTGAAGTGATCTTTCCAAAACTCTCTTAGGGTCAAGTGAGTGTCAGAGGTCATATTAAAGCACCTTTGAAACATTGCTTTGGTGTAGAGATTTTTAAAGTTTGAAATTATCTGCTGGTCCATGGCCTGGAGGAGAGGAGTGGTATTAGGGGCAAGAAGTTTACTGTGATGAACCCATACTCCTGCAGAATTAGGTCATCCAAGTTTGGAGGATGAGCAGGTGCATTGTCCATTAGCAGGAGGCACTTGAGATCCAATTTCTTTTCCAGGAGGTAATTCTTCTCACTGGGGCCAAACACTTCATTGAACCACTTGACGAAAATTTCCCTCGTGACCCATGCCTTATTATTAGATTTCCAATACACACACAATTTACCCTTCATAACGTTGTTTTTCTTGAACACTTTGGGATTTTCAGAGTGGTACACTAGTAATGGCTTCACTTTGAAATCCCCACTAGCATTTCTACAAAACATGAGCATCAGCCTGTCTTTCATAGGCTTGTGTCCTGGCAGTCTCTTTTCCTCCTGAATAATGTAGGTCCTCTTTGGCATTTTCTTCCAAAAGAGGCTGTTTTGTCACAATTGAACACTTGTTCAGGTTTTAATTGTTCAGTCTGTATGTACTCCTTGAATTCACTTACGAATTTTGTAGCTGCAATTTTCTCTAAACTGGCAGCCTCGCCATGCCTTATCACACTGTGTATGCCACTACAGTTCTTAACCCTTGCAGGGTCCAAGGCCCAAATCTGAAGTGGTGCCCCAGTGTCCAAGAATTTAAAAAAAAAAAATTTGTTATTTTTTCTTATGAAATGGTAGAGAATCTTTTTGTGAAGGTAATAAAACAAAAAGTACAAAATTTGATGGAAAATTGACGAAATTATGCTCTCGCGAATTTTGATGTGTCAGTGATATTTACAAATCGGCGATTTTGCCGACTTTGACTCCCATTTTAGGCCAATTATATTATTCCAGTCGACCAAATTCTTAGCTATTTCACTAGTATTACTTCTATTCTATCGATTGAGCACAAGAATTCGCCAAGTCAACTGTTTCAACTACAAATTAAAGTGATCGGAAATTGTTAATTTGGCCAATTTAACACAAAGTTCAAAATATTCCAATTTCAAAATAGGGTCCAGAATAAACAATGTAGGTATTCCTGGAACTAAACTAACATTTCCTCTGTTCATTAGTTACGTTTTGAGGCTTTACAAATAAATTTCATTTTGATTTTTTATTCACATAATGAATTTTTATTCACACCAAAAAATAGAAGATTTACTGTTATGCAATACTGTAATAATTGTATAAATATCATCACGATATTTGTGAATGCATATTAGACCCACCAGCTGGTGTGTATTAGACGTGTGAGGTCGTTTGTTTACTCTTGAATATCAGCAAAAATTTAACATTTCTGCTACTTTGAGCTCAGTTTCAAGCCATTTCCAGTGCTAAAACTAATCAAAATCATCTCTATTTCTGTAATATGTCTTCCATTCTATCAAATGAGACCAAGAAATCGCAAATACAACTATAAAAAACATACGAAAAAACACTGCAAAGTTGCTGTTTTAATCGAAAAATCATGATTTAATTTTTTTTCTCTCATTATACACAGTGTGCTGCAGGATCTGTTTTATGTGGTGCACACATACCACATAGATGTATTCTCTCATATCTAGGCCCAAATGTACCACTCACAGTTTATCAGAGTGAGCTGAGCTCATGGCGTAGATCTACGGTTTGGACCCTGAACGTAAAGCCGTAGATTTACGGGACGGACCCTGAAAGGGTTAAATCTCTCAAACCAGCCTTTGCTGGCCTTAACCCTTTCAGGGTCCGTCCCGTAGATCTACGGCTTTATGTTCAGGGTCCAAACCGTAGATCTACGCCATGAGCTCAGCTCACTCTGATAAACTGTGAGTGGTACATTTGGGCCTAGATATGAGAGAATACATCTATGTGGTATGTGTGCACCACATAAAACAGATCCTGCAGCACACTGTGTATAATGAGAGAAAAAAAATTAAATCATGATTTTTCGATTAAAACAGCAACTTTGCAGTGTTTTTTCGTATGTTTTTTATAGTTGTATTTGCGATTTCTTGGTCTCATTTGATAGAATGGAAGACATATTACAGAAATAGAGATGATTTGATTGGTTTTAGCACTGGAAATGGCTTGAAACTGAGCTCAAAGTAGCAGAAATGTTAAATTTTTGCCGATATTCAAGAGTAAACAAACGACCTCACACGTCTAATACACGTCAGCTGGTGGGTCTAATATACATTCACAAATATGGTGATGATATTTATACAATTATTACAGTATTGCATAACAGTAAATCTTCTATTTTTTGGTGTGAATAAAAATTCATTATGTGAATAAAAAATCAAAATGGAATTTATTTGTAAAGCCTCAAAACATAACTAATGAACAGAGGAAATGTTAGTTTAGTGCCAGGAATGCCTACATTGTTCATTCTGGACCCTATTTTGAAATTGGAATATTTTGAACTTTGTGTTAAATTGGCCAAATTAACAATTTCCGATCACTTTATTTTGTAGTTGAAACAGTTGACTTGGCGATTTCTTGTGCTCAATCGATAGAATAGAAGTAATACTAGTGAAATAGCTAAGAATTTGGTTGATTGGAATAATGTAATTGGCCTAAAATGGGAGTCAAAGTCGGCAAAATCGCCGATTCGTAAATATCGCTGACACATCAAAATTTGCGAGAGCATAATTTCGTCAATTTTCCACCAAATTTCGTACTTTTTGTTTTATTACCTTCACAAAAAGATTCTCTACGATTTCATAAGAAAAAATAACAAATTTTTTTTTTGAAAATTCTTGGACACTGGTGCGTGACTCCAGATTTGGGCCTTGGACCCTGAAAGGGTTAAATTCGCAAATATCAGTACTCGTTGCAGACAATTTCTTTGAGATCATCATGCAACTGCCTAGCCTTTTCACAAATAAGTGACTGCATAAGACTATCTCCTGCTAATTGTTTCTCATTTATCCACACCAATAATAACTTCTCAACATCTTTGAGTACTGGTGATCTCATTTTTGTCAGCATATTTACCCCCTTTGCAACAACAGCTTCCTTGATTTCCTTTTTCTTGGCCACGATGGAAGCTATGGTTATATGGGGTTTCTTACACAAATAACTCGCACATAGAAGAGAGGAGTTACGACGACGTTTCGGTCCGACTTGGACCATTTACAAAGTCATTTGTGTATCGTTCCAGTCACGGTATTGTGCCTTTTTTTGTTATTTATGGGGTTTCTTATACAGTGGAGCCCCGCCTTACGATATTAATCCATTCCTGAGAGCTCATCGTAAACCGAAATTATCGTTAGCCGAATTAATTTTCCCCATAAGAAATAATGGAAATCAAATTAATCCGTTCCTAACACCCCAAAGTGTGAAAAAAAAAAAATTTACCACATGAAATATTAATTTTAATACACACAAACTGAAGAAGACATGTACAATTACTACTCTACTAAGAATAGAATACATGACACTTACCTTTATTGAAGATCTGGTGATGATTGATGGGATGGGAGGAGGGGAGAGTGTCGAAGTTATTGTTTAGAAGGGGAATCCCCTTCTATTAGGACTTGAGGTAGCAAGTCCTATTCCGGGGTTACTTCCCTTCTTTTAATGCCACTAGGACCAGCTTGAGAGTCACTGGACCTCTGTCGCACAACAAATCTGTCCATAGAGCTCTGTACCTCCTTTTCCTTTAAGACTTTCCTAAAATGGGCCATAACATTGTCATTGTACAGGTTGCCAACATGGCTTGCAGTAGCTGTGTCAGGGTGATTTTCATCCGTAAAAATTTGCGGTTCAACCCACTTTGCACACATTTCCTTAATCTCTTTTTTCAATTCCATACAGTTCTTGCCCTTTTTACCACAGGGATGGCACTAGAAGCTTTCTTCAGGTCCATGGTGACTTGTTTTGCAGTTACAAGCACTAAAAACACTGGGATAATGTGAAATGTACCAAATGTATGCGTAGATGCGACCGCACTGGCTGGCTTGTAAACACTGGCACTGAGGCCACACATGGGACGTGTCCTGGATGAATCAAGTAAGGCGAGTTTTTTATTGTGAGACAAGGCAAAATTCTTGCTTTCAAATGCTTCATATGGCGGATTTAACGTAACGCGATGCGTTCGTAAGACGGGGTCCACTGTACATCCTGGCCAGCTCGAACACACAATGTAGTATAACATAACAACATGCATAACGGAGATAAAACACCTCAATTACTGGGAGCGCTTAAAGTTCCTGAACCTGTATTCCCTGGAACGCAGGTGGGAGAGATACATGATTATATACACCTGGAAAATCCTAGAGGGACTAGTACCGAACTTGCACAAGAAAATCACTCACAACGAAAGCAAAAGACTTGGCAGACGATGCAACATCCCCCCAATGAAAAACAGGGGTGTCACTAGCACATGTCAGGGGCCCAAGACTGTTCAACTGCCTCCCAACATACATAAGGGGGATTACCAATAGACCCCTGGCAGTCTTCAAGCTGGCACTGGACAAGCACCTAAAGTCAGTACCTGACCAGCCGGGCTGTGGCTCGTACGTTGGATTGCGTGCAGCCAGCAGTAACAGCCTGGTTGATCAGGCTCTGATCCACCAGAAGGCGTGGTCACAGACCGGGCCGTGGGGGCATTGACCCCCGGAACTCTCTCCAGGTAAACATATACCCTAAGTAAAGAGAAACAACTCTGCAACTTAACATTAAGATCGACAACACTCTAATTGCCAGACATAATGAGGGCAAATTCCTTGGCTTATACCTCGACAACAACCTAAATTTCAGCACCCATATCCAACACATAACAAAAAAAGTATCCAAAACGGTGGGGATCCTCTCCAAGATACGATACTACATATTGCAAACTGGCCTTCTCACACTATACCATTCACTTATATATCCATACCTCACCTATGCTATCTGTGCTTGGGGTTCAACTGCAGCAACACACCTAAAGCCAATAATAACCCAACAAAAAGCCACAGTAAGAATAATCACTAAATCCCATCCCGGGCAACACATCCCCCCCCACTCTTCATAGATCTAAACTTACTCCCTGTTCAGAACATCCACACTTACTACTGTGCAATCTATATCTACAGGACCTTAAATTTCAATATTAACCTTGACCTAAAACACTTCCTTGATAGTTGACAGGATCCACAGGCATAACACCAGACACAAACATCTCTATGACATTCCCCGTGTTCAACTAAACCTTTACAAAAATTCAATGTATTTCAAAGGACCTAAAATCTGGAACACCCTACTTGAAAACTCTAGAACTGCAGACACATTCATCACTTTCAAAACTACAGTTAGAAAACATCTTATCTCCCTGATCCACCCCGACAACTAACTACATGATAACCACCTGGTGGTTCAAAAGTACACTCACTCGCCCACTGACTATAAACCCAGAAATACTAATCTTAATCTTAAAATAATAAATCCTAACTAGTCATAAGTTTGCCTATGATACTCAAATATAGACACCTTGTATTGTGCCAAAACAAAGGCATTCACATTGCTAAACTCACAAATTATGATGTAGTCACTTAGCCTTAATACTATAATCTGTAAGGATTTAATGTTAAGAATTAATCTAAGTCTGCTCGAAATGCCTAGCCATGCTAGGTGTCCTAGTGGCCCCCTCTGTAATTAGTATTTTATAACATGTAAATCACAAAATACCCAAAACCTGTGAACCCCACATTGTAACCATTATAGAGAATAAACTTGAATGTGTAATACGTAGCTGGCTGGGTGGGTGGCCGGGTGGGTGGCCGGGTGAGTGGTTGGCTGGTTGGCTGACTGAATGTGGCTGTCTCTCTCTCTGTATCTCTATCTCTCTCTCTGTATCTCTCTCTCTCTCTCTCTCTCTCTCTCTCTCTCTGTATCTCTCTCTCTCTCTCTGTATCTATCTCTCTCTATCTCTCTCTCTGTATCTCTATCTCTCTCTCTGTATCTCTATCTCTCTCTCTGTATCTCTCTCTCTCTGTATCTCTCTCTCTCTGTATCTCTCTCTCTTTGTATCTCTCTCTCTCTGTATCTCTCTCTCTCTCTTCTCTCTCTCTCTCTCTCTCTCTCTCTCCCCTCTCTCTCTCTCTCTCTCTCTCCCCTTCTTCTCTTTTCTCTGTATCTCTGTCTCTCTGTATCTCTCTCTCTGTACTCTCTCTCTTCTGTATCTCTCTCTCTTTGTATCTCTCTCTCTCTGTATCTCTCTCTCTCTCTCTCTCTCTCTCTCACAGGTACACGTAAGTAAAGTTATCATACATAGTATAAATTACCTAGGATAACCCAAAAAATCCAGACAAAGTGCTATTCAGTGGATCTGTGCTCCAGTGCCCTAAATTAACCCTTTGACTGTCGCGGCCGTATATATACGTCTTACGAGGTACCGTGTTTGACGTATATATACTCATAAATACTAGCGGCTTCAAATCAAGCAGGAGAAAGCTGGTAGGCCTACATGTGAGAGAATGGGTCTGTGTGGTCAGTGTGCACCATATAAAAAAAATCCTGGAGCACGCAGTGCATAATGAGAAAAAAAAACTCCGACCGTTTTTTTTAATTAAAATGCCGACTTTGTGGTCTATTTTCATATAGTATTTATGGTTGTATTCTCGTTTTGTTGGTCTAATTTGATAGAATGGAAGACATATTATAGAAATAGAGGTGATTTTGATTGATTTTACTATAAAAAGAACCTAGAAATGGAGCTCAGAGTAGGGGAAATGTTTGATTTTTGCCAATGTTCAAAAGTAAGCAAATGATGCCATTTTCCAGTAAATGTCCAACTAGCCATTCTAATATGCAGTCATGAATGGGTTGATGTTATTTATACAATTATTACAGTATTGCAGTAGTCTGCATAATAGTAAGTCTTCAATTTTTTGTTTGAATAAAAATTCAAAATAGAAAGCAAGAGTAATATCAGAGGGGCCTGGAAACACGACTGATGTGCAAAGAAAATGTTATTTTAGAGCCAGGAATGTCTGCATTGTTCATTCTGGACCTTATCTTGAAATTGTCATATTTTTTAGTTTTCGTGAAATTGGCCAAATTGCAAATTTCTGACCACATTATTAGGTAGTTGAAATCGGTAAATGGGCAGTTTCTTGTACTCAATCGATAGAAAAAAATGGAGTTCTAAAGAAATAGCTATGAGTTTGGGCGACTGGACCAATGGCATTAGCCAAAAATAGGGCTCAAAGTGGGCGAAATCGCCGATTTGTAAACGGCGCCGAGGTCGCTAACTTCGCGAGAGCATAATTCCGTCAGTTTTCCATCAAATTTCGTTTTTTTTTTGGTGTTATTACAATCGAGAAAAGATTCTCTATCATTTCATAAGATTTTTTTTTTTTTTTTTTTTTTTTTTAAATTTTGCGACACCAGGACGTAAGACGTATATATACGGCCGCGACAGTCAAAGGGTTAATAATAATAATAATAATAATAATTATTATTATTATTACAATAATACATTTTTTTTTATTATCACACTGGCTGATTCCCACCAAGGCAGGGTAGCCCGAAAAAGAAAAACTTTCACCATCATTCACTCCATCACTGTCTTGCCAGAAGGGTGCTTTACACTACAGTTTTTAAACTGCAACATTAACACCCCTCCTTCAGAGTGCAGGCACTGTACTTCCCATCTCCAGGACTCAAGTCTGGCCTGCCGGTTTCCCTGAACCCCTTCATAAATGTTACTTTGCTCACACTCCAACAGCACGTCAAGTATTAAAAACCATTTGTCTCCATTCAGTCCTATCAAACATGCTCATGCATGCCTGCTAGAAGTTCAAGCCCCTCGCACACAAAACCTCTTTTACCCCCTCCCTCCAACCTTTCCTAGGCCGACCCCTACCCCGCCTTCCTTCCACTACAGACTGATACACTCTTGAAGTCACTCTGTTTCGCTCCATTCTCTCTACATGTCCGAACCACCTCAACAACCCTTCTTCAGCCCTCTGGACAACAGTTTTGGTAATCCTGCACCTCCTCCTAACTTCCAAACTACGAATTCTCTGCATTATATTCACACCACACATTGCCCTCAGACATGACATCTCCACTGCCTCCAGCCTTCTCCTCGCTGCAACATTCATCACCCATGCTTCACACCCATATAAGAGCGTTGGTAAAACTATACTCTCATGCATTCCCCTCTTTGCCTCCAAGGACAAAGTTCTTTGTCTCCACAGACTCCTAAGTGCACCACTCACCCTTTTCCCCCTCATCAATTCTATGATTCACCTCATCTTTCATAGACCCATCCGCTGACACGTCCACTCCCAAATATCTGAATACATTCACCTCCTCCATACTCTCTCCCTCCAATCTGATATCCAATCTTTCATCACCTAATCTTTTTGTTATCCTCATAACCTTACTCTTTCCTGTATTCACTTTTAATTTTCTTCTTTTGCACACCCTACCATCTTGTAGGAGTGAGGAAGAGCCAGTTGTGAGTGTGGGGGAAGTTCGTGAGGCAGTAGGTAAAATGAAAGGGGGTAAGGCAGCCGGGATTGATGGGATAAAGATAGAAATGTTAAAAGCAGGTGGGGATATAGTTTTGGAGTGGTTGGTGCAATTATTTAATAAATGTATGGAAGAGGGTAAGGTACCTAGGGATTGGCAGAGAGCATGCATAGTTCCTTTGTATAAAGGCAAAGGGGATAAAAGAGAGTGCAAAAATTATAGGGGGATAAGTCTGTTGAGTGTACCTGGTAAAGTGTATGGTAGAGTTATAATTGAAAGAATTAAGAGTAAGACGGAGAATAGGATAGCAGATGAACAAGGAGGCTTTAGGAAAGGTAGGGGGTGTGTGGACCAGGTGTTTACAGTGAAACATATAAGTGAACAGTATTTAGATAAGGCTAAAGAGGTCTTTGTGGCATTTATGGATTTGGAAAAGGCGTATGACAGGGTGGATAGGGGGGCAATGTGGCAGATGTTGCAAGTGTATGGTGTAGGAGGTAGGTTACTGAAAGCAGTGAAGAGTTTTTACGAGGATAGTGAGGCTCAAGTTAGAGTATGTAGAAAAGAGGGAAATTTTTTTCCCAGTAAAAGTAGGCCTTAGACAAGGATGTGTGATGTCACCGTGGTTGTTTAATATATTTATAGATGGGGTTGTAAGAGAAGTAAATGTGAGGGTCTTGGCAAGAGGCGTGGAGTTAAAAGATAAAGAATCACACACAGGGTGGGAGTTGTCACAGCTGCTCTTTGCTGATGACACTGTGCTCTTGGGAGATTCTGAAGAGAAGCTGCAGAGATTGGTGGATGAATTTGGTAGGGTGTGCAAAAGAAGAAAATTAAAGGTGAATACAGGAAAGAGTAAGGTTATGAGGATAACAAAAAGATTAGGTGATGAAAGATTGAATATCAGATTGGAGGGAGAGAGTATGGAGGAGGTGAACGTATTCAGATATTTGGGAGTGGACGTGTCAGCGGATGGGTCTATGAAAGATGAGGTGAATCATAGAATTGATGAGGGAAAAAGAGTGAGTGGTGCACTTAGGAGTCTGTGGAGACAGAGAACTTTGTCCTTGGAGGCAAAGAGGGGAATGTATGAGAGTATAGTTTTACCAACGCTCTTATATGGGTGTGAAGCATGGGTGATGAATGTTGCAGCGAGGAGAAGGCTGGAGGCAGTGGAGATGTCATGTCTGAGGGCAATGTGTGGTGTGAATATAATGCAGAGAATTCGTAGTTTGAAAGTTAGGAGGAGGTGCGGGATTACCAAAACTGTTGTCCAGAGGGCTGAGGAAGGGTTGTTGAGGTGGTTCGGACATGTAGAGAGAATGGAGCGAAACAGAATAACTTCAAGAGTGTATCAGTCTGTAGTGGAAGGAAGGCGGGTAGGGGTCGGCCTAGGAAGGGTTGGAGGGAGGGGGTAAAGGAGGTTTTGTGTGCGAGGGGCTTGGACTTCCAGCAGGCATGCGTGAGCGTGTTTGATAGGAGTGAATGGAGACAAATGGTTTTTAATACTTGACGTGCTGTTGGAGTGTGAGCAAAGTAACATTTATGAAGGGATTCAGGGAAACCGGCAGGCCGGACTTGAGTCCTGGAGATGGGAAGTACAGTGCCTGCACTCTGAAGGAGAGGTGTTAATGTTGCAGTTTAAAAACTGTAGTGTAAAGCACCCTTCTGGCAAGACAGTGATGGAGTGAATGATGGTGAAAGTTTTTCTTTTTCGGGCCACCCTGCCTTGGTGGGAATCGGCCAGTGTGATAATAAAAAAAAAACCAAATTCATCCACCAATCTCTGCAACTTCTCTTCAGAATCTCCCAAGAGCACAGTGTCATCAGCAAAGAGCAACTGTGACAACTCCCACTTTATGTGTGATTCTTTATCTTTTAACTTTTAACATATGTATTAATAATAATAATATTATTATTAAACTATAATATAACAATCGCGTCCACTCATTACTTACCTTAAAATATCTGTAGTCTTAATGTAGAGTGAGAGGTGAGTAAACAAGATTAAATGAGAGAGAATGAGAGGGTAGAAGGTTTGCGAGTTATGTAAACAAACGTTGTTATTGTTGTTGTTGTTGTTACCAGCCCGGACACGAATGGTTTTTGTTCACTCTGTCAAGCCAACCAGAAAAACATCTCATATATGTTAATTTATATTTTTATATGTTATGTAGCATGTTTATTATATAATTTTGAAAAAAAAATCATAGGTGGCTTAAGCCAAATGTCTATATTAACGTTTTATACACATTTAATGCACCTCAGTGATTATTATTGTGTCATTATCATTATTAATATAGTGTCTTCAAGACCAATTACACTCTTAATGAGTGGCTCTGAGACAGACACACAGGCAGACAGAAAGACAGACAGACACACAGGTAGGCATAAAGACAGACACACAAGTAGACAGAAAGACAGACACACAGGTAGACAGAAAGACAGACACACAGGTGGACATAAAGACAGACACAAAGACAGACACACAGGTAGACAGACAAACAGACACACAGAGATACAGACAGACACAGATATACAGGGATACAGATACAGACAGGTTTATGTGCAACAGTGAAAACGAAGAGAGGGTTCGAGAGTAAGAGCCATTCTTGCCACAATCTCCAGTGCAAGATTCAGACTTCATCTTAGGGGCCATGGTGAAATTTACTGTCCAGTTAGTACAGTTAAGAACATAAGAATGGAGGAACACTGCAGAAGGCCTACTGGCCCATGTGAGGCAGGTCCTTATCAAAACGACCTCTACCTAAAGCTACCCAAGAAATAACTCCCATACCCAGGGAGGGAATTACTAGTGAAATGAGCAAATTCGCCGATTACACGAAAATAGGTAGGATAATTGATTCAAACGTAGATGTTAGGGAACTTCAGTAGGATTTAGACAAACTCAACACCTGGTCAGCAAAGTGGCAGATGCAGCTCAATGCAGACAAATGCAAGGTTCTGAAGCTCGGGAGTGTCCATAACCCTAGCACTTATAAATTAAATAATGTAGAACTTAGCCATACAGATTGCGAAAAGGACCCGGGGGTTATGGCAAGCAGCAGCCTTAAACCAAGACAGCAATGCCCAAGCGTACGTAATAAGGCAAATAGATTGTTGGATTTATTATATGAGCAAATTCTCCGATTTTATGAGCAAATTCGCCGATGACACAAAGATAGGTAGGATAATTGATTCAAACGTAGACGTTAGGGATCTTCAGGAGGATTTAAACAAACTATATTCTTGGTCAGAAAAGTGGCAGATGTAGTTCAATGTAGATAAATGCAAGGTTCTGAAGCTCGGGAGTGTCCATAACCCTAGCACTTGGAAACATAAACACGTATGCAGTTTAATGTGATCCCTTATTGACAACGCTTCACCCACACAGTGGGCTTTTTCAAGTCACACAGTATGATGCTACTGATGGGGCAGGGTTACTCAAACTGATGCTGCCTGGATGACGCATTGCCGCCGCGAGTATCGTCAAATATTGTACAGGTCTCCCTCAACATTCATGTTTTCAGCTTTCGCGGGCTTCACACATTCGCGAATTTCCTACCGCCAAATTCCCAGCCACCAAATTCCCAGCCGCCAAATTATATTCAAGTTTCCCCGCCACCTGCGAGTCCCTACTACCCTTCCACTGACCCCCGCAACTGGCAGCCAGCTCTCCCACCACTCAGTGTGGTGAGTGTTTTGTTTGTTCATTATTTGCTATTAAACTACAGTATAAATAATGTAAACCCATTCATGACTGCATATTGGAATGGCTATTCGGACAGGTATTAGACGGTGACATCATGTGTTTACTCTTGAACACGGGCAAAGAATCAACATTCTGCTACTGCTAATAAAACAATAGTAATAATAATAATAATAATAATAATAATAATAAATACGATATAATTGAAGAAGGAAGTTGTACAAAAATACGAGGGAGTGGTTGACACATCGTCAGTGTGGCTTTGTTTATGCTGGAGTGAACATTAGTCTCCCTGCTCTTCCAAACATTTCACAATAATTCATTGTGTTTGGTGCTTGTAGATTGAGTGCGACTGGTGTGGTAGAGGCAGTGGTTGAGGCAGCTGTTGAGGCAGCTGTTGAGGCAGCGATTGAGGCAGCTGTTGAGGCTGCTGTTGAGGCAGCGATTGAGGCAGCTGTTGAGGCAGCTGTTGAGGCAGCCATTGAGGCAGTGGGTGAGGCAGCGATTGAGGCAGTGGGTAAGGCAGCTGTTGAGGAAGCAATTGAGGCAGTGGGTGAGGCAGCTGTTGAGGCAGTGGGTGAGGCAGCTGTTGAGGCAGCTGTTGAGGCAGCGATTGAGGCAGTGGGTGAGGCAGCTGTTGAGGCAGCGATTGAGGCCCGTGGTTGAGGCAGCTGTTGAGGAAAAAAGATTGAGGCAGTGGTTGAGGCAGCTGTTGAGGAAGCGATTGAGGCAGTGGGGGAGGCACTGTTGAGGAAGCGATTGAGGCAGTGGGTGAGGCGCTGTTGAGGCAGCGATTGAGGCCAGTGGGTGAGGCAAACTGTTGAGAAGCGATTGAGGCAGTGGGTGAGGCAGCTGTTGAGGAAAACGATTGAGGCAGTGGGTGAGGCAGCTGTGAGGAAGCGATTGAGGCAGTGGGTGAGGGAGCTGTTGAGGAAGTGATTGAGGCAGTGGTATTTAATAACATACTGTTGTTAATAATAATAATACATGTTGTTAATAATATGTACTATTATTATTTATAACATATATGTTTTTTAAATACCACTGCCTCAACCGCTGAATTATGTGAAATGTTTGGAGAGCAGGGAGACTAACACTCTTCCAGCATAAACAAAGCCACACTGAAAGATATGTCAACCACTCCCCCGTATTTTTGTAACAATTTCCTTCTTCAATTATATCATATTAAATTTTTATTTTTATTATTTTTATTATTATTATTATTATTATTTTTACTATTGTTATTATTAGCATAGCAGAAATGTTTGATTCTTTGCTATGTTCAAGAGTAACACATGATTCACCGTCTAATACCTGTCCGAATAGCCATTGCAATATGCAGTCATGAAAGGGTTTACATTATTTATACTGTAGTTTAATAGCAATAATGAAAAAAACAACACTGAGTGGTGGGAGGGCTGGCTGCCAGTTGCGGGGGTGAGGGAGGGTAGTAGGGACTCGCAGTGGTTGGGGAAGTGGTGGAGGCAGTGGTGGAGTCTGTGGTATTTAATAACATACATGTTATTAAAGCATAACATGTATATATTTAGTACAATTTACGACGTTTTCATGTATTTTATGATTGTTCATCATTCAACAAGTTAAGGAAGCAGTATTGTATTATATTTCCCTACAATATATTGGGGGCACCAAACATTCACGGTTTTTCAACATTCGCGAGGCTCTTGATCCCCTAACCCTCGCGAATGTTGAGGGAGACTGTACAGCAGTGTGCATCAGCCGGCCCAGCCCAGCTGCCAGATGCACGGTCGTAAGTCGAGTGGACGTATGTCGAGCAGGTCGTAAGTCGGATGGTAGGTGTATGTGTATATATATTATAGAAACCAGAAGGAAGGAAGAAAGGAAGGATGATTTTAGATTGTGCCACCGAAGTGGCTAGTTTATTGTGCACCCCATATCCATCCTGTGGACAGTAGCGCAAGAGCATATGAATACAGAAAAGGCCTAGGAACTAGGCCTTTTGTATATTCATATGCTCTACAGTTCACTTATCTGTTATATGCGAGTTTAGGAAATTTGCTTAGCATATCTGGTATCTTATTTTCATTAATAAGATATCTTGACATGTGACAGGTTATTATACTGTCTGTCTCTGTATTCCTCAATAAGTGGACGATTAAGCACTTAGTGTTCAAGACAGTGACCATATGCCTGATCACATAATTTGCATTTAGTTTGATCATCATCTGTGTGTCTCCTAAACTGTCAGAAGTACTTGTAACCAAGCCTAAGCCTGGCCACTACAACATCAGTCAGTCTGTTCACATTGCAAGTTGCTCCATAAACATACTTATCTACGTTCATGTTATCATAGTGGGTTATAGATCTACTCAGGCTTCTAACTGCATTCCTATAACAATCATTTTCATTATTTACTTCCTAATATTATTCCTAATGCTAGACACAGATATACCAAAGTTATATTCTACATTCTCCTTCTGGGTACTCTTCTTGGCTAGGAAGGACGAGATGAAAGGAAGGAAGGAAAGAGAAGTGAGGAAGAAAGGAAGGTAGGAAAGGAAGGAAGGAAAGAGAAGTGAGGAAGAAAGGAAGGTAGGAAAGGAAGGTAGGAAAGGAAGGAAGGAAGGAAGGAAGGAAAGGAAGGAAGGAATGTAGGAAGGAAGGTAGGGAGGAAGGAATGATGACACATGACCATTTACCTAACTGCCTGGTAATACTTTGAAGAAAACTGCTCAGACGAGTTGTTACGTCTGTGCACATAAAAAAAAAAAAAGCCCACAAAAATGCAGACAGGGGTGTTAATGTTGCAGTTTAAAAACTGTAGTGTAAAGCACCCTTCTGGCAAGACAGTGATGGAGTGAATGATGGTGAAAGTTTTTCTTTTTCGGGCCACCCTGCCCTGGTGGGAATCGCCCAGTGTGATAATAAAAAAAAAAAATGCAGACACACTTGTTTTATGTGTGAAGAATGTAAAACACCATTGTGTATGAAACCATGTTTTAAAGAGTTCCACAAGCTGCAGAACTTCTAGGAACATGTCCAGTGACTGTACATTTGTATATATATTATAAAACAATAGTAGTAAAAAATTTTTGGTATTGTTTGTGTAAACAAGTTTTGTAAACAATATATTGATAATTATGTTTGTGCACTTATTGTGTTGTATACAACGAGTGTATATATGTACATTGCATCTTACTTTGGACTCACAGGCCACTTAAGTTACCTGAAAAAATAAAATAGTAAAAAAACAAGAAACCTTGGAATGCAAGTAAACCAAAGTTTACCAGGTGAGTGGCATTCACAGCTGTTGCCATACATGGCTCATTTTCTGCCAACTTTATGCCTCTATATCTCAGTAAGTACTGATCACAATCAGAAAATTAATCTTAACATTCTCATAAGAAAAAATAATTTTTTTTTTTTTTAATTCTTGACACTAGGAGACACTTCAGGATTTGGGGTTGCTACAGTCAAAGGATTAAATTTGTGGAACCAGCCTGTGCTAAACACACAACACTTTTTCAGGTCTTCCTTCCTTATTACAAACTGCTTTAAACAACTGTAAGGCTTTTTCCCTAATTAAGATGAAATTAAGTGGTTCACCTTTCTTTGTCTTTTGTTCAATCCACTCAAGCAACAAGTTTTCAGTTTTATTTACTTGTTGTGATCTACGTGTCATTCTTTTCATGAGATGACATCTTGGGTTATTAATTACACACACTTGTACAGTATTTTTACCTCGTTCTTTTTAATTGTACGAACTGATGCTTCATTAACCTTTTGACTGTCGAGACACTAAATCCTGAAGTCTCTCTGTCGCAAAATATTTGGAAAAAAAGAAACATTCTTATGAAATGATAGAGAATCTTTTCCCAATGGTAATGACACCAAAAGTACGAAATTTGATGGAAACCTTACAGAATTACACTCTCATGAAGCTAGCGATTTTGACGATATATACGCATTGGCGATTTTGCCCACTTTGAGCCCTATTTTCAGCCAATTCTGTTGTTCCAGTCAACCAAACTCATAGCTATTTCTTTAGAACTCCATTTGTTCTATGAATTGAGTACAAGAAACTGCCCATTTACCGGTTTCAACTACCCAGTAAAGTGGTCAAATTGGGAATTTGGCCAATTTCATGCAAATTAAAAAAGATGCCAGTTTCAAAATAGGGTGCAGAAAAAACAATGCAGACATTCCTGGCACTAAAATAACATTTTCTCTGTTCATTAGTCACATCTCCATGCCCCTCTTATATTACTCTTGCTTTCTATTTTGAATTTTTATTAACACAAAAAATAGAAGATTTACCATTATGCAGACTATCGCATTATTGTAAAAATGGTATAAATAATATCAGTGCACTTGTGAAAGAATATTAGACTCACCAGTTGATGTGTATTGGACACGTGGCGTGATTTGTTTGCCTTTGAACATTGGCGAAAATCGAACACTTCCTCTACCTTGAGCTCGATTTCAAGGTTCTTTTCGTTGTGAAACTAATGAAAATCATCTTAACTTTTGTAATATGTCTTCCATTCTATCAAATGAGACCAAGAAAACGAGAACACAACCATAAATACTATACAAAAATACACCTCAAAATCTGCGTTTTAATCCAAAAACGCGGTCAGTTTTTTTTTTCATGCACTGCATGCTGCAGGATTTTTTTTTATACTGCATACACTGACCACACAGACCCATTCTCTCACATGTGGGCCTGCCAGCTTTCTCCTGCTTGATTTGAAGCCGCTAGAATTTTGGCGTTTTAATACTTCAAAAACACTGGCTCGTAATAAGTATATATGTATATGACGAAAACAGTCAAAGGGTTAACGCCATAGGCCCTAACTATATCCACCACAGGTGAGCCACTCTTAAGCTTGTCTAATAGTATCTCGATTTCCTTCAGAACAGGAAAGACTGTGCTATAACTTAAATTCCCAGGCATACCATCTAAAGGGTACAAAAAGATACAAAACATCCAGGCCATGGGAAAACCTGGGTAGCCACAGCCACTCAAGAGGGAGAGGTTTTTTAGTGCCAGGAAGGAAAAAAACTGGCAGGAAATGGCAGAAATCGTACACCAAATCCAGTCATTCCTGGAGTGGAACCACAGTCGATGGCCTCCACTCCAAACCAACAGATACAGATACTAATCCCAGAAAAAAATATCCCCCCAGTACCAACAATACCACCAGTCCGATGACATTCTTCTTTGCAAATATACAGGGTCTAAAGCCAGCAACAAACAACAAAATACCTTTCATCCGTGGACTGCTTGCAGAGGCAAAGGCAATGTTCGCGGCTTTCACTGAGACCCACATAAAGGATCACTTGGACAATGAAATATGGATCCCAGGTTACAACCTATACAGATGTGACAGAGTGAACAGGCAAAAGGGGGGGTTGGCCTGTACATTGCAGAGTCACTTGTTTGCACAGAACTGCTTAATGCCTCAAATGACGTAGTGGAAGTTTTAGCAGTAAAGGTCGAGAACCAAAACCTAGTCATTGTGGTAGTCTACAAGCCTCCGGATGCAACATCCCAGCAATTCCAGGAACAGCTGTTAAAAATTGACCACTGTCTGGAAAATCTTCCAGCTCCTGCACCCAACATCTTGCTCCTGGGGGATTTCAACTTAAGGCACCTAAAATGGAGGAATATTGCAAATAATATTGTTGCAGTAATAACACCAGGAGGCAGCTCTGATGAAAACTCACACTCACACGAGCTTTTAAATCTCTGCACAAAATTCAATTTAAACCAGCAAATAATAGAGCCTACTAGACTGGAGAATACACTAGACCTCATCTTCACTAACAATGATGATCTGGTAAGAAATGTCACCATATCAAAAACAATATACTCAGATCACAACATAATTCAGGTTCAGACATGTATGCGTGCAGCCCCAGACAGACCTAATGAGACTAGTCACGAGGGAGCATTCACCAAATTCAACTTCAATAACAAAAACATAAAGTGGGACCAAGTAAACCAAGTCCTAACCGATATAAGCTGGGAAGATATACTAAACAACACAGACCCCAACGTATGCCTAGAACAGATTAACTTGGTGGCACTCGATGTATGCACAAGGCTTATTCCTCTAAGAAAAAGGAGGAGTAGATGTAAAATAGAAAGAGACAGGTGCTCCCTTTACAGGCGACGGAAAAGAATAACAGAGCGGCTAAAAGAGGAAAATATTTCTGAAATGCGTAGGGAGACACTGGTCAGAGAAATAGCAAGCATCGAACTCAAGCTAAAGGAATCTTATAGGAGTCAGGAATCGCGGGAAGAACTAAAAGCCATAAATGAAATCAAAAGAAACCCAAAGTATTTCTTCTCCTATGCCAAATCTAAGTCGAGAACAACATCCAGTACAGTGGACCCCCGCATACCGCACGCATCGCATACCGTACAATCCGCATACCGCTCGCTTTTTTCGCAAAAATTTTGCCTCGCATACCGCCCAAAAACCCGCTCACCGCTCTTTGTCCGAGACACGTCCAATGTGCGGCCTGAGCCACGCTCACATGTTCCGCCGGTGGCATTGTTTACCAGCCAGCCTCTGCGGTAACATCCAAGCATACAATCGGAACATTTCGTATTATTACAGTGTTTTTGGTGAATTTTTCTGGAAAATAAGTGACCATGGGCCCCAAGAAAGCTTCTAGTGCCAACCCTACAGCAATAAGGGTGAGAATTACTATAGAGATGAAGAAAAAGATCATTGATAAGTATGAAAGTGGAGTGCGTGTCTCCGAGCTGGCCAGGTTGTATAATAAACCCCAATCAACCATCGCTACTGTTGGTGGTACAGCTGCTGCTGCTGCTGTACCACTGTCAGCTGCTGCTGCACTGTCAGCTGCTGCTGCACTGTCAGCTGCTGCTGCTGTTGTACCACCGTCAGCTGCTGCAGCTGCTGTAGTACCGTCTGCTGCTGCTGTAGCATCGTCTGCTGCTGCTGTAGCATCGTCTGCTGCTGCTGTAGCATCATCTGTTGCTGCTGTAGCATCGTCTGCTGCTGCTGTAGCATCGTCTGCTGCTGCTGTAGCATCGTCTGCTGCTGCTGTAGCATCATCTGTTGCTGCTGTAGCATCGTCTGCTGCTGCTGTAGCATCGTCTGTTGCTGCTGTAGCATCGTCTGTTGCTGCTGTACCACCGTCAGCTGCTGCTGCTGCTGTAGCACCGTTGTTGGTGTGGCTTATTGAGAATACCAAGAAACAATTAACCCCAGAGGATTTGCCACCCAGGATAACCCAAAAAAGTCAGTGTCATCGAAGACTGTCTAACTTATTTCCATTGGGGTCCTTAATCTTGTCTCCCAGGATGCAACCCACACCAGGCGACTAACACCCAGGTGAACAGGGAAAAATGCCTGGAACTAGTGCTCATATTGGTGAATTTAAAGCCAGCAAAGGTTGGTTTGAGAGATTTAAAAAATCGTAGTGGCATACACAGTGTGATAAGGCCTGTTCTGGAAGAAAATGCCAAAAAAGGACCTACAGTACTCGGGAGGAAAAGGCACTCCCAGGACACAGTGTCTCATCAGTCATTGCTGCATCTTCAGTAAAGGTAAGTGTCATTTATTCTTCATTTAGTAGAGTAGTACATGCACAATATATATTGTGCATGTACTACTTTACTATTGTGCATGTATCCTTCTCTTTGTGTGTAGGAAAATGTATATTTCATGTGGTAAAATTTTTTTTTTCATACTTTTGGGTGTCTTGCACGGATTAATTTGATTTCCATTATTTCTTATGGGGAAAATTCATTCGCATACTGAACATTTCGCATAACAATCAGCCCTCTTGCACGGATTAAGGTCGCTATGAGGGGGGTCCACTGTATTGGGCCCCTACTTAAACAAGATGGGTCCTACACAGATGACAGCAAGGAAATGAGTGAGCTACTCAAGTCCCAATATGACTCAGTTTTTAGCAAGCCGCTAACCAGACTGAGAGTCGAAGATCAAAATGAATTTTTTATGAGAGAGCCACAAAATTTGGTAAACACAAGCCTATCCAATGTTATCTTGACGCCAAATGACTTCGAACAGGCGATAAATGACATGCCCATGCACTCTGCCCCAGGACCAGACTCATGGAACTCTGTGTTCATCAAGAACTGCAAGAAGCCCTATCACAGCCTTTTCCATCCCATGGAGAGGGAGCATGGACATGGGGGTCGTTCCACAGTTACTAAAAACAACAGACATAGCCCCCTCCACAAGGGGGCAGGGAAAGCAACAGCAAAGAACTACAGACCGATAGCACTAACATCCCATATCATAAAAATCTTTGAAAGGGTCCTAAGAAGCAAGATCACCACCCATCTAGAAACCCATCAGTTACACAACCCAGGGCAACATGGGTTTAGAACAGGTCGCTCCTGTCTGTCTCAACTATTGGATCACTACGACAAGGTCCTAAATGCACTAGAAGATAAAAAGAATGCAGATGTAATATATACAGACTTTGCAAAAGCCTTCGACAAGTGTGACCATGGCATAATAGCGCACAAAATGCGTGCTAAAGGAATAACAGGAAAAGTCGGTCGATGGATCTATAATTTCCTCACTAACAGAACACAGAGAGTAGTCGTCAACAGAGTAAGTCCGAGGCAGCTACGGTGAAAAGCTCTGTTCCACAAGGCACAGTACTCGCTCCCATCTTGTTCCTCATCCTCATATCCGACATAGACAAGGATGTCAGCCACAGCACCGTGTCTTCCTTTGCAGATGACACCCGAATCTGCATGACAGTGTCTTCCATTGCAGGACACTGCAAGGCTCCAGGCGGACATCAACCGAATCTTTCAGGGGGCTGCAGAAAACAATATGAAGTTCAACGATGAGAAATTTCATTACTCAGATTATGGTAACACGAGGAAATAAATCTTCATCAGAGTAACAAACAAATTCTGGCCACAAAATAGAGCGAAACACCAACGTCAAAGACCGGGGGAGTGATCATGTCGGAGGATCTCACCTTCAAGGACCATAACATTGTATCAATCGCATCTGCTAGAAAAATGACAGGATGGATAATGAGAAAACCCTTTAAAACTAGGGAGGCCAAGCCCATGATGACACTCTTCAGGTCACTTGTTTATCTAGGCTGGAATATTGCTGCACACTAACAGCACCTTTCAAGGCAGGTGAAATTGCTGACCTAGAAATGTACAGAGAACCCTTCACGGCGCGCATAACAGAGATAAAAACACCTCAATTACTGGGAGCGCTTGAGGTTCCTGAACCTGTATTCCTGGAATGCAGGCGGGAGAGATACATGATTATATACACCTGGAAATCCTAGAGGGACTAGTACCGAACTTGCACACGAAAATCACTCACTACGAAAGCAAAAGACTTGGCAGACGATGCAACATCCCCCCAATGAAAAGCAGGGGTGTCACTAGCACGTTAAGAGACCATACAATAAGTGTCAGGGGCCCGAGACTGTTCAACTGCCTCCCAGCATACATAAGGGGGATTACCAACAGACCCCTGGCAGTCTTCAAGCTGGCACTGGACAAGCACCTAAAGTCGGTTCCTGACCAGCCGGGCTGTGGCTCGTACGTTGGTTTGCGTGCAGCCAGCAGCAACAGCCTGGTTGATCAGGCTCTGATCCACCAGGAGGCCTGGTCACGGACCGGGCCGCGGGGGCGTTGACCCCCGGAACTCTCTCCAGGTAAACTCCAGGTAAACTCCAGAACTCCTAGACTTAAACACTTAAACCTTTTCTTGCCACTTTCAGAAGCACTTGTACATATGCCTACTGAGTGCCACGATTGCTTGGCAGATTTAAGATATGGCAATAAAAAGATCTAAACTCAATCCAGAAACAAAAATAAACACAGCTAGCTCCTAACAGAGGGTGGTTCTACACGTGTATGAACTGAAGACTGGGACAAGGGTAGTGGGAGTGGTGGAGGGTGATGGGGGTGGCAGGGGATGATGGTAGGTCTCCCCCATTGACTCAGTAATCCAACCCACAGCCAGAAGTATCCCATGGGCGACGCTTCAGTTTTTTTTCCCTCCCAGAAACTGAACCGTGTTAAGTTAATTTTACTAAGTGTTGTATAAAATTGTGCCACAATTTTTCATTAGTGCTACAACCAAAACGTGCCAGTAAACCTGTGTTAAATAATGGTCTACCGTACTAACTACTACATAAAACAATGTCTAAAAGTAAACAGCACAGAAACTGTAAAATTGAATACTAAATGAAAATTTAACTGAAATACTGTACAGTTAATGAAAATTTAACCCTTTCAGGGTCCGTCCCATAGATCTACGGCTTTACGGTGAGTGTCCAAACCGTAGATCTACGCCATGAGCTCAGCTCACTCTGATAAACTGTGAGTGGTACATTTGGGCCTAGATATGAGAGAATACATCTATGTGGTATGTGTGCACCACATAAAACAGATCCTGCAGCACACTGTGTATAATGAGAGAAAAAAACTGAAATCATGATTTTTCGATTAAAACAGCAACTTTGCAGTGTTTTTTCGTATGTTTTTTATAGTTGTATTTGCGATTTCTTGGTCTCATTTGATAGAATGGAAGACATATTACAGAAATAGCGATGATTTTGATTGGTTTTAGCACTGGAAATGGCTTGAAACTGAGCTCAAAGTAGCAGAAATGTTAAATTTTTGCCGATATTCAAGAGTAAACAAACGACCTCACACATCTAATACACGTCAGCTGGTGGGTCTAATATACATTCACAAATATGGTGATGATATTTATACAATTATTACAGTATTGCATAACAGTAAATCTTCTATTTTTTGGTGTGAATAAAAATTCATTATGTGAATAAAAAATCAAAATGGAATTTATTTGTAAAGCCTCAAAACATAACTAATGAACAGAAATGTTAGTTTAGTGCCAGGAATGCCTACATTGTTTATTCTGGACCCTATATTGAAATTGGAATATTTTGAACTTTGTGTTAAATTGGCCAAATTAACAATTTCCGATCACTTTATTTTGTAGTTGAAACAGTTGACTTGGCGATTTCTTGTGCTCAATCGATAGAATAGAAGTAATACTAGTGAAATAGCTAAGAATTTGGTTGATTGGAATAATGTAATTGGCCTAAAATGGGAGTCAAAGTTGGCAAAATCGCCGATTCGTAAATATCGCTGACACATCAAAATTCGCGAGAGCATAATTTCGTCAATTTTCCACCAAATTTCGTACTTTTTGTTTTATTACCTTCACAAAAAGATTCTCTACGATTTCATAAGAAAAAATAACAAATTTTTTTTTTGAAAATTCTTGGACACTGGTGCGTGACTCCAGATTTGGGCCTTGGACCCTGAAAGGGTTAACTGAAATACTGTACAGTTAATGAAAATTTAACCCTTTCAGGGTCCCCAGGCCCTCTCCCAGACTTGTTCTCAGGGTCGCCCAAATTTCAAAAAAAAAAAAATTATATTTTCTTATGAAAATATAGAGACTCTTTTCCTGATCATAATGACACCAAAAGTATGAAATTTGATGGAAAACTTACGGTATTATGCTCTCGCGAAGTTAGCTGTCTCGACGATGTTTATGCATCGGCGATTTTGCCCACTTTGAGCCCTATTTTCGGCCAATTCCAGTGTACTAATTGACAAAAATCATAACTATTTTGCTAGAACTCCATTTTTGCTATCGAATGAGTACAAGAAACCACCCATTTACCGATTTCAACTATCCAATACAGTGGTCAGAATTTAGCAATTTTGCCAATTTCACACAAATTTCAAAAGATGCCAATTTCCAAATAGGGTCCAGAATAAACAAGAAAGACATTCCTGACACTAAAATAACATTTCCTCTGTTCATTAGTCACGTCCCCAAGCCCCTCTTACATTCTTTTGCTTTCCACTTTGAATTTTTATTCTCACAAAAAATAGAAGATTTACTGTTATGCAGACTACTGCATTAGTGTAGAAATGGTATAAATAATATCGGCGCACTTGTGAAAGAATATTAGACTCACCAGGTGATGTGTATTGGACGCTTAACATGATTTGTTTACTTTTGAATTTCGGTAAAAATAGAACATTTCTCCTACTTTGAGCTCAATTTCAAGGTACTTTTCATTTTAAAACCAGTCAAAATCATCTCAATTTCTCTATTATGTCTTCCATTCTATAAAATGAGACCAGGAAAACTAGAATACAACAATAAATACCATACAAAAATACAGTGCAAATTCGCTGTTTTAATCCAAAAACACGGTCAAAGTTTTTTTTTTTTCTCATTACACACTGTGCTGCAGGATTTTTTTTATGCTGTGCACACTGACCACATAGACCCATTCTTTCATATGTAGGCCTACCAGCTTACTCTCACTAGATTTGATGGCGCTAGAATTTAGGCATACTAGTACGTCAAAAACCCTGGTACGTCCGAAACCCTGAAAGGGTTAACTACCCCTTACCTGTGAGAGGAAAGCTAATGGCATACTGGAAGCAGGAGGTAGAGGAGAGGAGGGATGATGATACTGCTTGGAAAAAGAGTCATTTATTAATATGTTAGGCAACTGTCCTTCTGGTGTTGTTTCTCTTCATTGTTTCTTTTCACCACTAACACCTTGTTCTGGCTCACTGGTTCTTTGTCTCACTAAAAACCTATCTAGTGAGGCTTCTTTCAGGCTCTGTTTTAACACTTGTCTAAACTGAGACATTACACTGTCATACCCACACTCTTGACCCATTGTCCAGTGTGCATTCTATGAGCATTTGACAACATAACTGTCTTTAACTATAATGTCAGATCCTTAAGAAAACATTACGATGACCTCATAGCATTACTAAATTCCCTGCATGCCAGTATGTCCATCATTACTCTCACCGAAACCTGGCAAAAGCCTGATAATACAGATGTCTATGCCATTCCTGGATACACAGCCATACACAACTGTAGGCCAGATCAACAAGGGGTGGCACAACTATGTACTAGAATGTATCAATAATACATGCACAAGGGATGAACATGGGGAATATATAATAGCTAAATTCAAATCCAAATACCTACAAAAACTTCTCACAGTGATAAACATCTACAGAGTACCACAGTCAAACATTAGCCATTTTAGTGAAAACCTAGGAAGTATGATAACTGATGCACACATGAATAAAGATCACTTACTACTCTCAGGTGACTTTAGTATAAATCTCCTGGAAGACCAGGACCCACACATTACTGAATTCACAAATGCTGTGAGTAACTGTTTGTTGCTACCAACAGTAACAAAACCTACAAGAATTACAGAGACTAGTGTTTCCCTACTAGACCACATCTGGACCAACACCATATCCTCTTTAAAATCAGGCATAATCACAGATAATATCACAGACCACTACCCTACCTTCCTCATAACTAATCTAGGCAAAATACCCCAAGACACTACTAAAGTCACTTTCAGACTTCATAATGAGGCAGCCATTAATAACTTCACAACAGCAATGACAAACATTGACTGGCACACTGAGCTAGAAATCTATACAGATATTGACGAATGTATTAATAATTTTCTAAAAAAGACCCAATACCTCTATAACAAGCACTGCCCTAAAAAACTAAACAGATGACAGCTAAGAGACTGAACAGTCCCTGGCTAACACCCAGCACCCTCAAATCCATAAATACAAAGCAACTATGTGAAAAACAGTACAGAATGGGTCACATAACCAGAGACCAAACAAAATGTTACTCGTCAATCCTAACCAGTCTGATAAGAAGGGCTAAAAAATTGTATTATGGGAACAGATTATTCAACTTAAAAGGTGATATAAAAAAGACCTGGAAAACCCTATCAGAAATTCTAGGAACAAAAAAGATATCAGGAATTAGCACAATTGAACTAACAAAACCAGATGAACCACAACTCCCACCAAGTAAAACAGTAAACAGACTCAATGATTTCTTCTTCACCATAGGAAAAAACCTTGCCATTAAAATCCCAAGCTCAAATACCCCACCCAATGACTACCTCACTGGCAACTACCCGAACACACTGTTCCTAGCTCCGACTAACCCAACAGAAGTCTCCCTTATTATCAACACACTAAAAAACAAGACAGGAGATTTAAATACCTTACCACTCTTTATATACAAAAAAGCGTCGCAAGTGCTGTCACCAATAATTGCAACACTTTAACAAATCCATCGAATCCTCTACCTTTCCTTCAGTTCTCAAAATAGCAAGGGTCACCCCGATCCATAAAGGAGGAGACCAAACAGACTTGAATAACTATAGGCCAATATGCAACTGAACCCTCTCTCTAAAATCTTCGAAAGATTAATTCATAAGTGAATCTATCCTACCTCATCTCCCACAACATACTCAACCCCTGTCAGTTTGGGTTCAGGCCTAATGAAAATATGAATGATGCTATTATACACATGCTAGAACAAATACACACTGCACTAGGGAAAAAAGAAGTTCCACTGGGGATCTTCATTGATTTACGTAAAGCTTTTGATACAGTTGACCATGATTTGCTCCACATAAAATTGTCGCACTATTGTATAAGAGGGCACTCCTTCAACTACCTAAAGTCATACCTCAGCAACAGAAGCCAATATATGTACACAAATGGAGCAAACTCCTCTGCACAGCCAATTACAGTTGGTGTCCCACAGGGAAGTGTCCTTGGCCCTCTTCTCTTTTTCATTTACATAAATGACCTACCAAATTCATCATAACTACTCAAACCCACACTGTTTGCAGATGACACTACATACGTCTTCTCTCACCCAAGCCCAGTCATGCTAGCCAATACTGTGAATACCGAATTACAGAAAATATCTACCTGGATGATGACTAACAAACTTTCTCTCAACATTGACAAAACCTACTTCATTCAGTTTGGAAACAGAGCTACAGATGTCCCTCTTAATATAATGATAAACGGATCACCTATCACAAAGCTCACAGAGGGAAAATTCTTAGGAATCCACCTTGATAATAGACTCAAATTTCAAACACATGTACAACAAATTTCCAAGAAAATTTCCAAGACCGTAGGCATACTGTTGAAGATACGGTACTATGTTCCACAGTTAGCCCTCCTGGCCCTATATCACTCATTTATTTACCCCTATCTCATCTATGGAATTTGTGCATGGGGCTCAACAACAATAAACCATCTCAGACCATTAATTACCCAACATAAGGCTGCAGTCAGAATGATGATAAATTCCCACTACAGGCAGCACACTCCACTAATATTCAAAACTCTAAACCTACTCACCGTACAAAACATCCATACTTACTATTGTACCTACTAGATACATAGAACACTTATCTCGGATATAAACCCTCCCCTCAAACATCTCCTTACCAACCTCAACAGAACACATGACTATAACACAAGGAACAGATCACTCTTTGATGTTCCTCGTGTCCATCTCACACTATGCAAAAACTCAATGCACATAAAAGGCCCAAAAATCTGGAATTCATTACATGTGAATATGTTTATAAATTCAAGTCTCTTCTTAAAAATCACTTACTCACCCACAACTAAATAAATACTGAATAATTGTACAGTATCTCATTAATGTTTAACCTGTGACCCTATCAAACTTTGCTTTTTTTTTTTAATTGCATTGCCTAACAGAATACTCCATTCTATTGAATGCACAGCAACTCGGCAAATGACCATATGACCTGTCTTTGAAATACTCATTTGTGCTTAATTGTTAATTGTTTACTATAATTTTTACCACTGAATATATCATTGCTTAGTTAATCTTAAGTTAATTTTAAGCCTGCCCATAATGCTCTGCATACAAGGGGCTTTTGGCATGTTACACTTAACCACTGTATTTCTTTGTACATCTATATATCATGTCCAAATTAATAATAAATAAAAATAAATATAAGCCACTTTGTCCCATTCTGTACATGCAAAAACTTGTCCATCGACAGTCAAGAGAACATAGGAAAACCAGGACATTTTTTTCTGAAACAATTCGAAAACTGATTTATTCAATGAGTAACACAATCAACAACTGAGGTTTGACTGTTAATATGAGATATGGCAGTCAGGCAGCTTGGTGGTGTGATAGCAAGAATTACATGTACTCTAGTGCACCACCAGAGAAAATGTGTACACTATAGTATTACTGGGGGTAACTAGAATATTATTCCTTTTATGTGCCATCACTCATAGCTATTTATTTAGTCTACTGCACTAATGTGAAGGCAACTTGTACACAATGTAAGTGTTCATATTGTAGGGTAAATGCTTCACCAGCTCATGCAAATGTGTATTTACAATAATTTTACAATAATGTTTTACCACTGAATACTTCATTGCTTAGTTAATCTTAAGTTAATTTTAAGCCTGCCCATAATGCTATGCATTCAAGTGGCTTTGGCATGCTGCATTTAACTGTATTCTTTTGTATTTCTCTGTATCATGTTCAAATTAATAAATAAATAAATAAATAAATAAATTTGAACCAAAGGTAGACAGGTATTAGTATGCATCTGACCAAGTGACTCCCTTATGCCTTCATCTGTTTACAGTTCTCGGCATCTCCTTCTCTCTTGTTTACTCGTTCTCTCTCATTTATGATGGCATCTAAGGATAGTTGTTAGAAATGATTAAACCCTGTGAACAAGGTATGTCGATGGTAATAATAATAATAATAATAATAATAATAATAATTGCTCTGGGGCATTTTAAATTTAAGTTGTATATTTCATGTAGGTATAGTAGCTGGTGTATAGGAGCTACCACACCTGATTTTGTACAATAAATACTCGTCTCTCACCGTTCATTAAAACTACACTATTTTAACCCTTTCAGGGTCCGTCCCGTAGATCTACGGCTTTACGTTCAGGGTCAAAACCGTAGATCTCCGCCAAAATTCTAGTGGCGTCAAATTTAGTGCAAGAAGGCTGGTAGGCCTACATCTGAGAGAATGGGTCTGGGTGGTCAGTGTGCACACCAGAAAAAATCTGGACGCCCGCATGGCATTGTGGGAATGCCGGCAAAGTAGCTTTGTTCATTGTGCCTGGTGGCAAGGAAGCTCTTACTCCCCACTCACTCTCCGGGCGAATTCTGACTCTCCTCTTCACAACTTACAGTTCTAAGACTGATGGAAGTGGAGATGAAGACGAATTCTATGGTTTTGAACCATATGGTACCATATGGTACAATGGTGCCATGTCATACAGTGGTATCATATGGTACAATGGTATCATTTGGTAGAGTGGTACCATATGGTACAATGTACCATATAGTACATTGTACCATATGGTACATTATACCATATGGTACAGGGTACAGGGACCCTAATGGAAATAAGTCTGTCTGACTTTTTTGGGTTATCCTAGGTTCTCCAAACATATGCTGCTAAGTATGATATTCTATGTAACTTTATTTTTGTATAGCTAAATAAACTTACTTATGATGCCACATGCACTTGAGTAAGTTTATTCAGGTGTACAGAAATACAATTACATAGATTATCATACATAGCAGCATACATATAAAATCCTAGGATAACCCAAAAAAGTCAGGGTGACTTATTTCCATAGTTATCCCTGTATCTGTACCATATGGTGTCCTGTATTGTATGGTACTCTGTGCCATATGGTACCCTGCACCATATGGTACCCTGCATCATATGTTATGCTGTACTGCATGGTACCCTATACCATATAGTACAATGTACCATATGGTACCCTGTAACATATGATACCATGTACCATATGGTCAATAGGTGTTGGTGGCATGAGACACCAGCCAAGACTGAGTGAGTGGCAACAAGCTAGCTACTAACTCCCCAGTTTCCGAGACAAAGTGCTTTGCCATCCACCTCAAGGAACGCATCAAGTTCCTGTACACTTATAAATGTATAATAGAACATTACTAATATATAACATTTTTGCATATTTTTGTTGTAAACAATTATTTTAAACAAAATAATAATGAAAATATTAGTGTGTTTATTGTGTTGAATACAACAGTACCATATGGTACCATTGCATCATATGGTACCATTACACCATATGGTACCATAAGGTACCATTGCACCATATGGTACCAATGTATCATATGGTACCATTGTACCAAATAGTGCCATTGTACCATATGGTACCATTGTATATGGTACCATTGTATCATGTGCCATTGTACCATATGGTACCATTGTATCATATGGTGCCATTGTACCATATGGTACAATTGCAATATGGTATCATTGTACTGTATGGTACAATGTACCATATGGTACCATTACATCAAATGGTACCATTACACCATATGGTACCATTACACCATATGGTACCATAAGGTACCATTGCACCATATGGTACCATTGTATCATATGGTACCATTGTACTAAATGGTGCCATTGTACCATATGGTACCATTGTATCATATGGTACCATTTTATCATGTGCCACTGTACCATATGGTACCATTGTATCATATGGTGTCATTGTACCATATGGTACCATTGCACCCTATAGCACCATTGTACCATATGGTACTATATGGTACCGTTGTATACAACACAATAACCAGACTAATATTTTCATCATTTTGTTTACAATAAACTTGTAAACAAGTTTTGTAAGCAATATAATGATAAATTAGTGCAGTTATTGTGTTGAATACAATGAGTGTACACTTATACAATATACATTATACTGGTTGCACAGGCCACAAATGTTATTAGAAAAAGAAAAAGAATTAGAAAAGAAAAGAAAAAAGTATAAAAAAACGTAAAATAAAAAAAATGGGATTTTGCGGAAGTCACTTATGTTGCCGCCACCCGGTCATTTTGGGTCAACTTCCTGCTGCTGTATCTCGGTAAGTACTGATCAGAAAAAAAAAATTTGTCTTATTACCTTCACAAAAATATACTCTTTAATTCTGTTAGATTTTTTTTTTTTTTTTTTTTTTTTTTTTTTTTTTTTTTTTTTTTTTTTTTTTTTTTTTTTTTTCAAAATTTCTTGGACACTGGAGCACCACTTCAGATTTTGGCCTTGGACCCTGAAGGGGTTAAGGTAAGTAATGTGTATTTTATCGCTCTGGGCCACTTTAAATATTGTATACTACATGTAGGTGTGGTAGTCAGGCAGGCTACCATACCTGTCACACCCAACTTCCTTCAATAAATACCATTAACCTCTCGCCCTACATTAACCCTTTGAGGGTCGACAGGCCCTCTCCGAAACTCGTTCTCAGGGTCGGCCAAATTTCAAAAAAAAAAAAATTATTTTTTCTTATGAAAAAATAGAGTTTTTTTTTCTAAACATTATAGGATAAACAAAAAAAATTTACCATCAATACTTACGGAGATATGGATGCATGAAGTTTGCAGAAAATGAGCCGCGTATGGCAACAGCGGCGACTGCCGCTCACCCGGTAAACTTTGATTTACTTGTATTTGAAGGTTTGTTGTTTTTTTCACTATTTTATTTTTTCACATAACTTATGTGGCCTATGCAATGTACATATATACACTCATTGTATACAACACAATAAGCACACAAACATAATTATCAATATATTGTTTACAAAACTTGTTTACAAAAACAAACAATACAAAACATTGTTTATTATTATTGTTCTATAATATATATACCAATATACAGTCACTGAACATATTCCTATTAGTTCTGCAGCTTGTGGAACTCTGAAACATGGTGTCATACACAATGGTGTTTTATCTTTCTCCCTCATTTTATCTCTTTCAATCTGTCTCTCTCTTTCTATCTGTCTGTCTATCTCTGTCTCACAGGTACACATAAATACAAGTATACATAGTATAAATTACCTAGGATAACCCAGAAATCCAGACAAAGTGCTATACTCTGCTGAAGATGTGAGAAAAGTGATGACACAGTCTTGTGGCTCTCTGAGACAGAGAGCTAGACGGATAGACAGATAGACAGGGAGCTTGACAGACAGACAAATAGACAGACAGAAATTTTTAGTGTACCAGTACCAGTGTACTAGTGTTCCCCCCCCTCCTCCTCTTCTTCCTTTCCTCCTCTTCCCCTACTCTTCCTCCTCTTCCCCCTACTTTTCCTCCTCTTCCCCTACTCTTCCTCATACTTTCCTCTTCCTTCCCCCTACTCTTCTCTTCCTCCTCCTCCTCTTCCTCCTCCTCCTCTTCTTCCTCTTCCTCCCCCTTTCCTCTTCTTCTCTTCCTCCTCTTCCCCCTAATCTTCCTCCTACTTTTCCCTCTTCCTCCTCCTCTTCCTCTTATTCCTCTTCCTCCTACTCTTCCTCTTCCTCCTCCTCCTCTTCCTCCTCCTCCTCTTCTTCCTCCTCCTCTTCTTCCTCTTCCCCCCCTACTCTTCCTCCTCTCGTCCATAGTGTAAATTACAAGGAGTCGGCAGCTGTCAAAGTGACATTTGGCTCATTACTCTTTCCCCCCGCCTGTCAAAACAATGGGGTCGGATGCTGCTTCCCCTCCTCCCTTCTATCTAATTATCTTTCTCCCTCATTCTATCTGTCTGTCTATCTCTGTTCACAGGTACACATAAATACAAGTTTTACATAGTATAAATTACCTAGGATAACCCAAGAAACCCAGACAAAGTGCTATACTCTGCTTGAAGATGTGAGTAAAAGTGATGACGCAGTCTTGTGGCTCTCTGAGACAGAGAGCTAGATGGATAAAACAGGGAGCTTGACAGACAGGCAAATAGAAAAGACAGAAATGTTAGTATACCAGCAAAAACCAAAGGGAGGGCGATGTTCATCTCATCTTTTGGCATCAGCTCTACCCTCATTTACCCTCATCAAATGTCAGCACTTATCAGATGTTATCTCCCCTTATCTTGTTACTGTCATGGGTGAACATTTATTATTACATATTATTATTATTACCTATTATTTTTATTATGTATTATTATTATTAGTATTATTAAATTTTTATGTATTATTATTATTATGTATTATTATTATGTATTATTGTTTCATTACGTATTCTTCTTTTTCCTCCTCCTCCTTTCCCCCTCCTCCTCCTCCCCTCCCCTCCTCTTCCCCCCCTCCTCCTCCTCCTCCTCCTCTTCCTCCTCCTCCTCCTCCCCCCTCCTCTTCCTCCTCCTCCTCCTCCTCTTCTTCTCCTCCTCCTCCTCGCCTCCTCCTCCTCTTTCCTCCTCCTCCTCTTGCCTCCTCCTCCTCTGCCTCCTCCATTCTTGGAACAAGTTTGAAAAAGCTTGTAGTTATAATCACTAATCATTATCATCACCAATGCTCACATCTGAGTCTGGGATTTTGGAAAATAGGAGTTTCCTCTTTGTTTCTGGTACAACTGAACGACCGGCCCCCGCACCAGAGGTGGAAGGCTGTGGGTTGTCTGGGTTTTCCTCACTATTACCCATATTATGGTCATTAGTTTCGGTCAAAACCTCACCAGAACCTTGAAACTCATCTTCACTGTCACTTCCATCTGTATTAGAACTGTCACTGGGGAACAAAAGTGTCCCAATTCGCCGAGGAGTGAGGAACTTCTTACCTCAGGGCACGGTGGAAATTGTGTACTATGATGGCATTCCCACAATGCACCACTGGGTCCCAGATTTTTTTCCTACTGCGCACACCCACCACACAGACCCATTCTCTCACATCTAGGCTTATCAGCCTTTTCCTGCGAGATTTGAGGCCGCTAGAATTTATGCGTACTAGTACGTCAAAAACCCCTACGCGTAAGACGTACTAGTACGACCAAAACCCTCAAAGGGTTAAGACTCCAAATATTTTTCGGTAGCTTGGAACCTAACCTGCTGTATAAGTGGGGCCCTACTGTATTTGTAATTTTATTCCAAGTGTACGGTTCTCTACTAGCACTGAAAGCCTTATACGTACTGTATTATGTGAGAAACTTAAGTTTCATTGACCTAACAATAATAGGGTAACTCTTTTCTCGTGAAAATTTGTCTTTTATCCTTATATATATGACTGAGACATTTCGTGAAATGTTCACTAATCCTGCTTAAATTATAAATTGCTTTTCTCGTAAACACTTTATCAGTGGATAATTTTCACCACTTTATTTACATTTTAACAATTTTCAATCCATAGAACAACTGTACTGTACAGCAGGATGTCACCCAACCCGCTGTGGAGAATTTGAACAGGATGACACTGACCCAGAAACCTATTTAGAAAATTTACTGCAACTGACACTGGACAACAGAGACAATGTGATAGCCATTGGAGAGTGTGGCTTGGACTATGATCGTACACAGTTCTGTGCTCCAGATATTCAGAGAAAGTAAGAAACTTTGGTATGCTACTTTTCTTTCATGTATTTTTCACTAATGTCCCCTCAAGGGAGGTTCCTTGATGCCAGAGGGCTCTTGATCCTGGGAATTGGACCTGACCTCCCTTTGGATCGAACTTGAATACCTCCTATTCCCCCAGGTGCTGAATCAGTCCAGCAAGCTTAGTGCTCCCTATTAATATAATAATAATAGTAATACTTTTCTTGCTTTTTATCCATAGAAATGTTCTTAAATGCCTTCATATTTATGTACATGACTTTACATGCTCTTGATTTTACATGAACTATGAAAACAATATATTCTTATAGCAGTCCATAGGTTTGGACTATCATTTCCACAGTCCCCCAGTTTGAAAAAAACTATGGAATGACTTTACATATTGACTAAGGCACTTTTTTTGCTTTTAATACACGTGGACACACATGTGCATACATGCTTGCACTGAAGTTACAATTACAAGGCTGCCCACCCTTTCTCTCTCTCTCTCTCTTTCTCTCTCTCTTATATAATATATGTCTCTTGTCATTGTGTTTTACAGTAATGATAAGGGTACTGTCCTGAGATTCTGTTGTATACTAATTCATGCCTATGATCTCTGTGTTTGTATGTCTGAGTTTCTGTTATTTTACCGTATGTGATCTTTTGAAATATTTCCTTTTTTTCTTTTTGATACCTCAAACTACTACAGCATGACTGACTTTTCATTGTCTCTGGCATTATTCTGTGTATTGCAGTGACAATGCCACTGGCTGGCAAAATGTCTATAATAAAGATACTCAAGTGTTTCACCTGTCTCTAAATCTTCTTCCTTTAATGTCTCTGTTGTCATCTTAATCCCACACTCAGTTGACTAGTTCTTTCATGAGTTTGTGCTGTTTTTTATGTAAATTACACTTAAACCCCACATTGCATAATTTGATTATTCATCTTATTTTAACTGATGTATAACCTGTAAATACATTTGATTATTTAATTTTTTTTGTGCAGTGCAGTGTTTTCTTTACACCTAAATTTCTCTTCTTTGTGGCCATTCTTTCTTATGAGCATTAACAGGAATTAAATTAAAGCAATACTTAATGAAGAGTGCCCTTTGAAACACTAAATGAGTTTAAATGAGTTCAAATCTGAAATCATTTTGTATTATTCATGAATTCTTGATTTGCAAAAACTTAACCCCATGTTTTTGGGGAGTTTAATTCTGCTATATGGTTTGTCATCAACTAAAACTAGATATTATAAAATATTAATTCATTTTTTCAGATATTTTGAAAAACAAATTAATCTGGCAGAAGTAACTGGTTTACCCATGTTCTTGCATTGTCGAAATTCTGCTTCTGATCTTGTGAAAATCTTGACTGCTCACCGTGAGAAGCTCGTGGGCGGAGTGGTTCACTCTTTTGATGGCACGAAAGAGGAAGCTCAGCAGATATTGGATTTAGATCTATTTATTGGAATAAATGGCTGGTAAGGAACTTCTTGTTAAATTTTCATGCATATTTTCAATGTAAATAAAGCCTGTAAGTTTCTTAGTTAATTTAGAAATATAATTGTTTTGTGAAATTCCAGTATAGTACAGTGGACCCTCCCTTTTCGTGATTAATCCATTCCAGAGAGTCTGATGAAGTGTGAAATTCATGAAAACTTAAACCATTTTTCCCGTAAGAAATAATGTAAATCCAATTAATCCATTTCAGATACCCAAAAGTATAAACAAAAAATACATTTTATAGAGAATAACTATATTCCATGGCTTGTTTATCTATCACAATTCATCTAATATGACATAATAAACAATATTAATAACACAGAAACATGATATATGCTCTAGAATGAATAAAATATGTCATTATGTATGTGAGGAGTGGTGGTTGTGTTGTTGTTGTTGGGTTTATAAGGGCCACTGAGAGCACAAGTGGTACATATTAGTGATAGTGGAGGCGGCAGCAGAAACCACCAACACTATTCACACAAACAATGTACGTAATTTATAAATAAGAAATATTTATGCTTTAATATATAAATAAGAAATATTTACTCCTTATAAATAAGAAATATTTACTCTTTATAAATAAGAAATATTTACACTTATTGTACCTTGGAGATACTGGCATTGGTTTAGGGTGGTGGAAGATAGGCAGGGTGGCATATGTTTGTCAGTGGCCATATATACTGTATCTCCAATAACATTGGAAGAGTCAGTTTTGTGTTGTCCTTTTTCTATCACTTAACTTACTTGTTACACTGTTAATGCTACACTTTATCACTAGCTGGCACTATAGCCTTTATCGACTCCTGCTGCTTTAGTATCGTACATATCGTAGAATCACTGAATCACTGAAGAAGGCACATTCTCCCCTCTCTCTTCCTCCTCCACTTTCGTACTTTACTACAAGTTTTTTCTTGAATTCTATCATGTCTCTCACCTTCTCTATCAACAGGCTGGAACTAGCAGCTTTCTTTGGGCCCATGGTGGCTTATTTAGCAGTCACATAGCATAAACAAGTGCAAAAAACAATGAATTATTACGAAATGTTTCCTATGACCCCACAGAATAACGTTCGCTCACCGAGAAACAAAGCGACACTGCCTCAAAATGCGTGTGTGGGAGGCTTTGTGTGTGTGCGACACTTGGACAGGTACCGTACCACCGACGAGAATGGAGGAAAGTAACGAAAACTGAGTCAATATTTTTAGGAAAAAAGTCGGCAATAACTGAAATTAACGTAAACAGAGCCCGACAAAAAGGGAGGGTCCACTGGACTTTGAAAGATGTTTTTAATATGAAGATTTAACAAAATTCCTATTGATTTTTTTTTTTTTTTGGTATTTCTGTACAGTTAAAATCCACTATTCCAGAAATGTTAGTTCTTTCTCTAAACCCCTAACTTCTCACTTGTATGGATCATGTTATACCTTCTGTGAATAGTTTTTTAATGCAAACAATTATGTGTTCCTATAAAAATATCTTTTTTATTACCTGGAGTCTACCTGGAGGGTATTCCAGGGATCAGTGCTCCCCACGGCCTGGTCCACAACCAGGCCTCCCAGTAGATCAGGGCCTGATCAACCAGGCTGTTACTGCTGGCTGCACATAGTACAACATGCTAACCACAGCCCGGCTGGTCCAGCACTGACTTTACATATCTGTCCAGCTCCCTCCTGAAGGCAGCCAGGGGTCTATTGGTAATTCCCCTTATGCCTGGTGGGAGGCTGTTGAACAGTCTTGGGCCCCGGACACTTACAGTACTGTGTTGTTTCATAGTGTACCAGTGGCGCCCCTACTTTTCACTGGGGATATTTTGCACCGCCTCCCCAGTCTTTTGCTTTCATAGGGAGTAATTTCTGTGTGCAGATTAGAATCCAATCCTTCTTGGATTTTCCATGTGTAGATTATGATATATCTCTCTCTTGCCTGCGTCCAGCGAGTACAAGTTATTATGACCCAGGTAATCGAAGCCTGTATCCTGGGTGTAAAAATGGAGCTTGGAGCAAAATAAACACAGCAGATAAACTTTGAATTATATTATCCTTCATCATGTATAAACAGAAGATTTTTTTTTTTCAACAAACCGGCCGTATCCCCCCGAGGCAGGGTGGCCCAAAAAGAAAAATGAAAGCTTCTCTTTTTAAATTTAGTAATTTATACAGGAGAAGGGGTTACTAGCCCCTTGCTCCCGGCATTTTAGTCGCCATTACAACACGCATGGCTTACGGAGGAAGAATTCTGTTCCACTTCCCCATGGAAATAACAGAAAATAAACAAGAACAAGAACTAGTAAGAAAATAGAAGAAAACCCAGAGGGGTGTGTATATATATATATATCTTTCTTCTTCTTTCAACACATCGGCTGTATCCCAACGAGGCGGGGTGGCCCAAAAGGAAAAACGAAAGTTTCTCCTTTTACATTTAGTAATATATACAGGAGAAGGGGTTACTAGCCCCTTGCTCCGGGCATTTTAGTCGCCTCTTACAACACGCATGGCTTACGGAGGAAGAATTCTGATCCACTTCCCCATGGAGATGAGAGGAAATATACAAGAACAAGAACTAGAAAGAAAATAGAAGAAAACCCAGAGGGGTATGTTTATATATGCTTGTACATGTATGTGTAGTGTGACCTAAGTGTAAGAAGAAGTAGCAAAACGTACCTGAAACCTTGCATGTTTATGAGACAGAAAAATGGATACCAGCAATCCTACCATCATGTAAAACAATTACAGGCTTTCGTTTTACACTCACTTAACAGGATGGTAGTACCTCCCTGGGTGGTTGATATCTACCAACCTACTACCTAGGATAAACAGAAGTATGTACACTATATACACTATGTACAGCAAATAGGTATTAGTGCATGCCATGGTAGTCAAGGCAGAGCAGCAGCCAAGAGACAAGATAGACAACTGTACTTCAACTAGCAGCAGAAAGAAAGTGACAAGGGTGAAAATGTGAGTGGTAGCCATGTCACCTTCACAACTGCTAGATCCACATTATGATTGGCTGAACTTAGATGCTGATTTGACAATGGGGCCCCGTGAACCGTTGAACCCTTAGCCACCTGGTTCGCTGGTTGGTGAGGCAGTCTAAGTGAGTGTGTTAACATGCTCTGAATAAAGGTTACATAGTCTTTGCATGCAACACAAGTCAAGTGCTTCCAAGCATTCCCAGTAGTTAAGGTGTTTGACAGAACTTATATGTGATGTGAATATTATGTAGAGGATTCAGAGTTTCGAGATGAGGAGGTGTGGGGTTACCAAAATTATTATCCAGAGGGCTGAGGAGAGGCTGTTGAGGTGGTTTAGACACTTAAGAGAAGAACGAGAAAACATATGATGATTTGAAGAGTGTATAAATCTGTAGTGGAGGGAGGGTGGGGTAGGGGTTGCCATTGGTATGGTTGGAGGGGCGGGGGTAACGGAGGTTTTTGTATGTGAAAGGTTTGGACATGAAACAGGCATGTGAGCATGTTAGATAGGAGTGAGTGGAGGCAAGTGTTTTTTTATGATTTGACCTGCTGTTGGAGTATGAGCTAGGTAACATTTTTGGAGGGATTCAGGGAAACCAGTTAGCCAGACTTGAGCAGTGCATATTTCGTACTGCATACCCCACTGCTTTCCCCTGTCATCACATGAGAGGGGTCTATTGTATAATCCTTTCACTGTCCTTTGCCAGCTTCACTCATGTAGATTTATGTTTTAACCCTTTGACTGTGGCAACCCCAATTCTGAAACTGCCTCCCTGTGTCACAAAATATTTGAGAAAAAAAATTTTTTTTTCTTACCAAAATGTTAGGATTAATTTGCTGAGTGTTTTAAGCATAAAAAAATGCACTCAGTACTTACCAAGATATAGAGGCGTAAAGTTGGCAGAAAATGAGCCGCGTATGGCAACAGCGGTGATTGCCGCTCACCCGGTACACTTATATGCACTGCCATTCGAAGGTTTCTTGTATTTTCCAATTTTTTTTTTCCAAGTAACTTATGTGGCCTGTGAGACCAAAGTAAGGTGCAATGTACATATCCATATACACTCATTGTATGCAACACAATAACAGCACAAACATTATCTTTACATTGTTTACAAAACTTGTTTACACAAATCAAAAATACAAAAAACTGCTTATTACTATTCTATAATATATATATAAATGCACAGTCACTGGATATATTCCTAGAAGTTCTGCAGCTTGTGAAACTCTTTGAAACATTGTTTCATACACAATGGTGTTTTACACTCCTCACACATAAAACGAGTGTCTCTGCATTTTTGTGGGCATTTTTTTGTATGTGCACAGACAAAACATCTCGTCTGAGCAGTTTTATTCAAAGTAGTAGCAGGCAATTGTGTTAGGTAGTCATCCTAGGTAAATGGTCATGTGTCATCATTCCTTCCTTCCTACTTCCCTACATTCCTTCCTACCTTCCTACATTCCTTCCTTCCTTTTTTCCTACCTACCTTCCTTTCTTCTTTCCTTCCTTCCTTTCTTCATTCTTTCCTTTCTTCCTTTCTTCCTTCTGGTTTCTATAATATATATACACATATATATGAATGTATTCAGATATTTGGGAGTGGACGTGCCAGCGGATGGGTCTATGAAAGTTGAGGTGAATCATAGAATTGATGGGGGGAAAAGGGTGAGAGGTGCACTTAGGAGGCTGTGGAGACAAAGAACTTTGTCCTTGGAGGCAAAGAGGGGAATGTATGAGAGTATAGTTTTACCAACGCTCTTATATGGGTGTGAAGCATGGGTGATGAATGTTGCAGCAAGGAGAAGGCTGGAGGCAGTGGAGATGTCATGTCTGAGGGCAATGTGTGGTGTGAATATAATGCAGAGAATTCGTAGTTTGGAAGTTAGGAGGAGGTGCGGGATTTCCAAAACTGTTGTCCAGAGGGCTGAGGAAGGGTTGTTGAGGTGGTTCGGACATGTAGAGAGAATGGAGCGAAACAGATTGACTTCAAGAGTGTATCAGTCTGTAGGGGAAGGAAGGCAGGGTAGGGGTCAGCCTTGGAAAGGTTGGAGGTAGGGGTAAAGGAGGTTTTGTGTGTGAGGGGCTTGGACTTCCAGCGGGCATGCGTGAGCGTGTTTGATAGGAGTGAATGGAGACAAATGGTTTTTAATACTTGACGTGCTGTTGAAGTGTGAACAAAGTAACATTTATGAAGGGATTCAGGGAAACCGGCAGGCCGGACTTGAGTCCTGGAGATGAGAAGTACAGTGCCTGCACTCTGAAGGAGGGGTGTTAATGTTGTAGTTTAAAAACTGTAGTGTAAAGCACCCTTCTGGCAAGACAGTGATGGAGTGAGTGATGGTGAAAGTTTTTCTTTTTCGGGCCACCCTGCCTTGGTGGGAATCGGCCAGTGTGCTAATAAAAAAAATAATAAATATATATAGTCACTGGACACTTTTCTAGAACTGCTATTAGCTTCTGGAGCTTGATGTTGTGTGTGTGTGGACTTGTAAATGTACTGAGTCAGGGTGTGGCTGCTGTCAAAATGACAAATTATACCATCACTCACTACCCTTACTGCCTGTCAACACCCATGAGGTCCCATGCCTTCCTTCCTTCCTTACTTCTTCTTTCCTTCCTTCCTTCCTTCCTTCCTTTCATTTTGTCCTTCCTTCCTTTCTTTCTTCCTTACATCTTCTTTCCTTCCTTCCTTTCATCTTGTCCTTCCTTTCTTCCTTCCTGCCTTCCTTTCTTCCTACCTTCCTTCCTGCCTTCCATCCCTCCTACCTTCCTTCCTTCCTTCTTCTTTCCTTCCTTCCTCTCATCTCTTCCTTCCTTCCTTTCTTTCTTTCTTTAATTCCTTCCTTCCTTCTTTCTGGTATCCTGGGCATTGATTTCGGTCAGAAACTCCTCAAAACCTTGAAATTCATCTTCAGAGACACTTCCATCTGTGTTAGAGCTATCACTTGGGAAGAGAAAAGTCCCAGATTCGCTGGGGAGTTAGATATTTCTTACCGCTAGGCATGCTGAACAAGGACTACTGAAATGGCTTCCCCACAATGCACCACTGGCTCCCCAATTTTTTTTTATACTGCACACACTGACTGTGAAGACCCAGTCTCTCACACGTGGACCTACCAGCTTTCTCCCACTTGATTTGAAGCCGCTAGAATTTTGGTGTATTAATACGTTGAAAACATTGGCTCATAAGACGTATATACACGGCCGAAACAATCATAGGGTTAATTAAGCACAACTACCTTGAATACACTGTGAGCAGTAAATTTTGTCCTAGACATGAGAGAATGTGTCTGTGCAATGAGTATTCATAGCATAAGAATAATTTTGCTCCATGTGGTGCACGATGGGAGAAGCAAACCTTTGACCTTGTGTTTGATTTAAAACAGCAAATTTGAGGTGTTTCTTGATAGCAATTGATATAATGGAAGACATACTACCTGAATAAGGATAATTTTGTTTGATTACAGGACCAGAAGTAGCTTGAAATTGGGCTCAAAGTAGCAGAAATATTAGATTTTTTGACAAGTTTCCTGAGAACATGTAAGGACCTCTCTATCCCCTGGTCTGTTTTATGGGTTTTTACCAGATCTGTTTCAATTATTGGGACACTCTCAGCCATGACCAATCTTCTTCTTTCAACTAACCAAACGTATCCCACTGAAGCTGGGCGGCCCCAAAAGAAAAATGAAAGTTTATCTCTTTAAATTTAGTAATACATACAGGAGAAGGGGTTACTAGCCCCCTTGCTCTCGACATTTTAATTGCCTCTTATGATATGCATGGCTTACAGAGGAAGAATTCTGTTCCACCTTCCCATAACCAATCATTCGTGTTTATATTTTATTACCCAGGGAATAGGGTAAAACTTTGTTTTTAGTCTTATGAATTAAACATAGAGGGAAAGTATCATACAGGAAAGACTTGGGGATATGAATAATGAAAAGAGTAAAATGTTGCTTTAGTGGCTGGAATGCCTATAGTGTTTATTTGCACTTTTTTTTTTAATTTTTTTGTAAAATTGGCAAAATTGTCAACTTCTGTGCACCTCATAGTTTAGTTCTTATAGTGATGAATGGGTAGTTTTTGTGCTTAACGATAGATCAGAAGGCATACTAATGAAATAGCTGAGAATTGAGCATTGGAATTGGCTTACAATGGGACTCAAAGTGGGAGAAATAGCCAGTCCACTAATTTTGCCCCTTTGTAATTCTGTAAGTTTTCCATCAAATTTTGTATTTTTGGTGATATTACATTCAGAAAAGGATTTCCTACCATTTCAGAAGTTTTTTCTTTAATGAGACATTGTCAGTATAGTGGTACCTTGACTTATGAGTTTAATTTGTTCTGTGACTGAGCTCATAACTCAGTTTGCTCATACAGTGGAACCCTGAATATTGTCCGCTGCATTTATTGTCCGATTTGTATTTAGGCCGGTTTTTGGGCGGAAATTTTGTTCTATATTTTGTTCAGTGCCTCGTAAATCATCCGTATTATACACGTCAGCCCACCTCCCGCTGGGACGCCATGCGTAGGTGAGTCAGTCTCTGTCTCTTGGTGAATGAGCATATATTCCGCACATTCATCCTAACATTTCCTTAAAATCCATTGGTTTTTGTGCTTGTTTGCTAAGTGCGACTGTGAAATAAGCCACCATGGGCCCAAAGAAACTTCCTAGTGTCAGCCCTTTGATTAAGAAAGTGAGAAACACAATAGAATCGAAGAAAGAAATTGTAGCAAAGTATGAAAGTGGAGGAGGAAGAGAGAGGGGAGAATGTGCCTTCTTCAGTGATTCTATGATATGTACGATACTAAAGCAGCAGGAGTCAGCCAGCGATAAAGTGTCGCATTAACAGTGTAGCAAGTAAGTTTAGCGATTAAGTGATAGTAAAAGGACACAAAACTAACTCCCCCAATGTTATTGGAAGTGTATAGGACCACTGACAACACCACCGCTGCCACCACCACTATATGGCTTATGCTGCCAGTGGCCCTGATAACCAAACAACACCACCACCACTCATGACATACGTAATGACATTCTAGAGTGTATATCAGGTTTCTATGTTATTTATATTGTTTATTATGTCATATTAGATCAATTGTGATAGATAAATAAGCCGTAGAGTTGATATTAGTGTCACATTGAAGGAGTATCTTGCCCTGCCTCCAAACAAACTCTCCTCCTCCCTGTCTTCCATAAGCCAAAAGTCTTCATTTTTTTTTTTTAACAAGTTGGCCGTCTCCCACCGAGGCAGGGTGACTCAAAAAGAAAGAAAATCCCCAAAAAGAAAATACAGTGGAACCTCTACTTGCGAGTTTAATCCATTCCATGACCTTGCTCGCAACTAGATTTGCTTGTTTGCAGAGTCAATTTTCCTCATTTAAATTAATTGAAATGCAATTAATCCATTCCAGTGGAATTCTGTACTTCAGCAATATCAACTCTACAGCTTATTTATCTATCTCACTTCATTTAATATGACACAATAAACAATGTAAGTAACATAGAAACCTGATATGTAATCTTAAATGAATAAAATATGTCATTCATATAGTGATATGGGCGCTGTCGGTGGTGGACGAGAGTTTGTCTGGAGACTGGGCAAAATACTTCATGAATAATTTCACTAATATCGTCTATACGGCTTATTTATCTATCACAGTTCATCTAATATGACTTAACAAACAATTTAAATAACATAGAAACATGATATATAGTCTAGAATGAATAAAATATGTCATTCATGTAGTGGTATGGGCAGTGTTGGTGTATTATTATTGTTATTATTATTGTATTATAATATTATACTATTATTATATGTATTATTATTATACATATTATTATTATTATTACAGTGGACCCCCGCATAACGATTTTAATCCGTGCAAGAGGGGTAATTGTTATGCGAAATAATCGGTATGTGAATGAATTTTCCCCATAAGAAATAATGGAAATAAAATTAATCCGTGCAAGACACCCAAAAGTATGAAAAAAAAAAATTTTTACCACATGAAATATACATTTTCCCACACACAAAGAGAAGGATACATGCACAATAGTAGAGTAGTACATGCACAGTATATATTGATGCATGTACTAGTCTACTAATGAAGAATAAATGACACTTACCTTTATTGAAGTTTGCAGCAAGACTGTTGAGGACCACGTGTCCTGGAGTGCCTCTTTTCCCCTAGTTACTGTAGGTACTGTTTGCATTTTCTTCCAGAAACATTTGCCTTATCACACGTGTATGCCACTACGATTCTTAAAATCTCTCAAACCAACCTTTGCTGCTTTAAATTCACCAATATGGTGCACTAGTTCAGCATTTTTCCCTGTTCACATGGGTGTTAGTCGACTTGTGGTGGGTTGCATCCTGTGATACAAGATTAACCCTTTGACTGTTTACGACGTATAAATAAGTCTTTCGAGCCAATGTTTCGACGTATTTATAAGCCACAAATTATAGCGGCTTCAAATCGCGCGCCAAAAGGCCTCGGTATGGCCTACACGGGGAGAGAATGGGTCTCAGTGGTCGGTGTGTGCACTAGTGAAAAATAAAAATCTGGGACATGGCGGTGCATTGTAGGGAAAAAGCCATGTTGTCAGTCCATTTATCACCATGCCTCTCGGTAAGAAGTTCCTCACTCCTCGGCGGGATTGGAGGTCTTTGTTCCCATTGTGATAGCTCTAAACAGCGATGTGAAAATGGTCAGTGATAGTGAATTCCCAGGGTTTTCAAAGTGCACACCACTACAATAAACTTACACAACTAACATTACACCATACAACTACACAACCCATACACCCATCCACCCAAAACAACCCAACCCCACAACCATAACCACTAAATATACCCCACCAGTGTTACACCGGGAAAAAAAGTGGCCCAGGATAACGTTAAATAGTGACGAAAACCCAGATGACCCACATACTTCAAGACCTCTGTGCTGTGCCGGCTTGTTCTCATTTCTCCTTCGCCTGCTACCAGGACGAAAGAGGAAACTATTTGGTCGTGTACAAACCCCTGATGATAGCAGTGATAGTGATAGTGATTTCAAGGTCATTGAAAGCAGTTCTAGTGACAGTGAGAGTGAATATTTCCCCCAGTGAAGCGCCCAGTATGTACGAATTGCATTGCGGTTCTGGTTGTGTTAATATGTTGTTACAAGGGGAAGGTGAAACTCTGGGGCCATCCCGTGGGCAACACCACGACCTGATAGTGAAGATGACGTATTGTAACGATGGGTATGAATGGTGAAGTGAGGGAGGAGGCAGTGGTGGTGAATAGTGAGGGTGGCCACGGCACCCACTGTGGCACCCATCACCGGAGGCCCCACGCTACTATCCACGCGGCTGACTAGCATGAACAACCAGCTCACCCTTACCCCACTGCCACAACTGCTACCACCACAACCTGCCACAGCCACATACACAGGGCCACAAACCACGGTACAATATCAGACCCCAGCCAGCAGACCGCATCTCGGGATGGCAGGTCGGTGACGAGTTTGTTCCCAAGCTCCCCATGATCTTTGATGAAACACAAAAGTGGAATAAAGCCATCTTGTCCACTTGGGAACAATGCAAGTGAACTGGACTGCTTTGAGGATATTCTTCGCATGAACCCCTGATGGACATCATTGTCAGGGGAAACCTATCACATATGTGAATACACCATGGCAAAATACAATTCTCTCACCAAAATCACGGCCTACACAAGTGGAAGGAGACAACTGTGGCCAGGAGATGTACCTGTTTTTGCCACAATAATGCTTATGCCACATGTGGTATAAGCACACTGTACACCATACTGGACAACAGATCGCCTTGATTTCAACTCCAGGTTTAGTGACATTATAGGTGTCAATCGTTTCCTGAATATGTTGCGTATGCTACACTTTTCAGTCAAAAAACCAGGCCTGACAGAAGCGGGAACAGGTTATATAAGATAAGAAATGTGGTTTATGTACCTGAAACAAAAGTGCTCTGCATGTATTTTTATCCATTCAGGAAGCTTGTTATTGATGAGTCTTGATTTTATTAAAGGAAGACTCTCATTAAAGCAATTTATACCAAGCAGAGAAACGCTTTGGTATAAAGCTATTGTACTGTGTGATTGCAGAAGTGGTCTTGTTTTAGATAATATTGTTGACAATGGCAGTAATACTTTGAGAGATACCATGAAGTTATTGGGTATCTCTGGTGATGATAGTGTTCGAACAATGATGGAACCATATCTTGGTAAGGGGCATATGTTATTTACTTGATAACTGGTACACAAAGCCCACTTACTCAGTGATTTCTGCGAGTGAACTTGACAGCGTGTTGTTTGTGGGCCACAGTAGCGTCGGTAATCGCAAACATATGCCAAGGTTCGACGCTGGCACTCGCAGAGGTGTGGTTGCAAGCCTTTGCTGCCAATTGAATCATGGCATTTCGGTGGCATGACAAACGTTGATGTCACATTGTTGACATCAGTTCACACAAATCGAAATGGTACCCATGGCAACCAGGGACTACAGAGAGGCCAATGACCCATTCTAAAGCCTGCAGCTGTCATGGACTACAACTCAATATGCGCTTAGTGGACAAATGTTGACATGCAGATTGGGTTTGCAGACTGTGTACGCAAGAGTTATAAGTGGTATCTATCAAATACTTTTTTTTCCATCTTGTTGATATCTCTATGCTAATTGCTTATAAAAATATACAAGTTGAAGACCAACAAAACACCAAAATATGGTGAATTTTGCTGTCAGTAATCAGACAAATAATTGCAAAGGTACAAAGGAGCAACTCCTGCAAATAGGACCAGCGCACAGGAGTCTCTCGTTTGAGGCCTGGTGATCACTACCCCATACAACTGCCTCCTATACTGCCAAGGGAAAAATGCTCAGATGAGGTGTTATGTATGTATGCATACCACAAACGCCCACTAACACGCAGAGACACTGTTTTATGGTGAGGAGTGTGAAGTGCCCCTCTGCATATACCCATGTTTTCAAAGAGTTCCACAAGCTGCAGCAGTCTAGGAAACGTGGTTAGTGACTGTTACAATATGTATATATATTATGGAAACACTAGTAATAAACATTGTTGTTTTGTATTGTTGTTTGTGTAAACAAAGTGTATACACAATCTAATAGTGATAAAGTTTGTTCTGTTATTGTGTTGTAAATAATGAGTGTATATTTGAACAAGGCACCTTACTATTGGATTCTCAAAGGCACAATAAGTTACCTGGAAAAGAAAAATATTGAAAAATGCAAGAAACTTAGAATTAGAGTAAATAAAAGAATACCGGGTGGGCGGCAGTCGCCGCTGTTGCCGTACGCACGTCAATTTCTGCAAACTTTGCGGCTCTATATCTCGGTAAGTACTGATGGCAAAAATTTTTTTTAGGCTTAAAACACTAGTAAAAATATTCCTAACATTTTCATAAGAAAATATAATTTTTTTTTTTTCGAATATTTGGCGACATAGAATGACAGTTTCAGAGAGGGCCCTGAAACAGTCAAAGGGTTAAGGACCCCAATGGAAATAAGTTAGACAGTCTTCGATGACACTGACTTTTTTGGGTTATCCTGGGTGGCAAATCCTCTGGGGTTAATTGTTTCTTGGTATTCTCAATAAGCCACACCAACAACGGTGCTACAGCAGCAGCAGACGATGCTACAGCAGCAACAGACGATGTTACAGCAGCAGCAGACGATGCTACAGCAGCAACAGACGATGTTACAGCAGCAGCAGACGATGCTACAGCAGCAGCAGCAGCTGACGGTGGTACAGCAGCAACAGACGATGCTACAGCAGCAACAGACGATGTTACAGCAGCAGCAGACGATGCTACAGCAGCAGCAGCAGCTGACGGTGGTACAGCAGCAACAGACGATGCTACAGCAGCAACAGACGATGTTACAGCAGCAGCAGACAATGCTACAGCAGCAACAGCAGCTGACAGTGCAGCAGCAGCAGCAGCTGACAGTGCAGCAGCAGCAGCAGCTGTACCACCAATAGTAGCGATGGTTGATTGGGGTTTATTATACAACCTGGCCAGCTCGGAGACACGCACTCCACTTTCATACTTATCAATGATCTTTTTCTTCATCTCTATTGTAATTCTCACCCTTATTGCTGTAGGGTTGGCACTAGAAGCTTTCTTGGGGCCCATGGTCACTTATTTTCCAGAAAAAGCACCGAAAACACTGTAATAATACGAAATATTCCGATTGTATGCTTGGATGTTACCGCGGAGGCTGGCTGGTAAACAATGCCACCGGCGGAACATGTGAGCGTGGCTCAGGGCGCACATTGGACGCGTCTCGGACGAAAATCGGTGAGCGGGTTTTTAAGCGGTATGTGAGGCAAAATTTTGGTGATTAAAGCAAGCGGTATGCGGATTAATCGCTATGTGATGCCATCGGTATGCGGGGGTTCACTGTATTATTATTATTATTATTATTATTATTATATAAATAATTTGTAATTTTTATTCAAACAAAAAATATAAGATTTACTGTTATTCCTTATTGCAATAATTGTATAAATAATGTCAACCCATTCACGACTGCATATTGGAATGGAAAGTGACGTCATTTGTTTACTCTGAAACAGCCAATTAGTGGACCATTTCTCATAGGTTGAGCTCAATTTCAAGGCACTTGTCATCATGAAAGCAATCATTTTAAAATCATATCGATTTCTGTAATATGTCTCCCATTCTATCAAATGAGACCAAAAAAAAACAAGAATACAACCATAAAAACCATACAAAATTACTGCTAAGGGGTGGCTGATTGCTGAAAAGTGAACTCTATTATTTATGCTTAGATGTCTTTCATTTTTGGTGTACGTTAAGAAGCATCTTTCCATCATACGTTGCCCAAGTTTCAATAAGATAGTCCAACAAACAAATGAGATACAATTCCCGAGATCAAGAGCAAGAGCCCCTGCCTTTATTTATTTTTTATTTATTTATTTATTTAGTAATTTGAGCATACATACAGAGGTACAAAAAAAAATACAGGTAAGAGCAGCATGCCAAAGCCACTTGTATGCATAGCATTACGGGCTGGCTTAAAATTAACTTAAGATTAACTAAGCAATGATGTAATCAGTGATAAAACATTATTGTAAACAGATAACAATAAAGCACAAATGAGTATTACAAAGACAGGTCATATGGTTGCATACATTGCTGTACATTCAGTCGAATGGAGTATTCTGTTAGGTAGTATATTTAAAAAATAACAAAGTTAGATTGGGTCTTAGGTTTAACATTTATGTGATATAATTGTGAGAAACATTTAAGATATACAATTTATAAGGTTCAGTTATTCAGTATTTATTTGGTTTTGGGTGAGTAAGTGATCTTTGAGAAGAGACTTGAATTTATAAACAGGTAGTGTTTCTTTTATATTTACAGGTAATGGATTCCAGATTTTAGGGCCTTTTATGTGCATTGAGTTTTTGCATAGCGTGAGATGGACACGAGGAACATCAAAGAGTGATCTGTGATTTGTGTTATAGTCATGTGTTCTGTTGAGGTTGGTAAGGAGATATTTGAGGGGAGGGTTAACCCTTTGACTGTCGCGGCCGTATATATACATCTTACGAGGTACCGTGTTTGACGTATATATACTCATAAATTCTAGCGGCTTCAAATCAAGCAGGAGAAAGCTGGTCAACCCACATGTGAGAGAATGGGTCTGTGTGGTCAGTGTGCACCATATAAAAAAAATCCTGGAGCACGCAGTGCATAATGAGGAAAAAAAAACTCCGACCGTTTTTTTTTTTAATTAAAATGCCGACTTTGTGGTCTATTTTCGTATAGTATTTATGGTTGTATTCTCCTTTTCTTGGTCTCATTTGATAGAATGGAAAACATATTATAGAAATAGAGGTGATTTTGATTGATTTTACTATAAAAAGAACCTAGAAATGGAGCTCAAAGTAGGGGAAATGTTTGATTTTTGCCAATGTTCAAAAGTAAACAAATGATGCCATTGTCCAATAAATGTCCAACTAGCCATTCTAATATGCAGTCATGAATGGGTTGATGTTATTTATACAATTATTACAGTATTGCAGTAGTCTGCATAATAGTAAGTCTTCAATTTTTTGTTGGAATAAAAATTCAAAATAGAAAGCAAGAGTAATATCAGAGGGGCCTGGAGACATGACTGATGAGCAAAGAAAATGTTATTTTAGAGCCAGGAATGTCTGCATTGTTCATTCTGAACCTTATTTTGAAATTGTCATATTTTTTAGTTTTCGTGAAATTGGCCAAATTGCAAATTTCTGACCACATTATTAGGTAGTTGAAATCGGTAAATGGGCAGTTTCTTGTACTCAATCGATAGAAAAAAATGGAGTTCTAAAGAAATAGCTATGAGTTTGGGCAACTGGAACAATGGAATTAGCCGAAAATAGGGCTCAAAGTGGGCGAAATCACCAATTTGTAAACAGCGTCGAGGTCGCTAACTTCGCGAGAGCATAATTCTGTCAGTTTTCCATAAAATTTCGTGTTTTTGGTGTCATTACAATTGGGAAAAGATTCTCCTATCATTTCATAAGAAAAAATAATTTTTTTTTTTTAAATTTTGCGACACCAGGAGACACCTCAGGATTGGGGGTTGCGACAGTCAAAGGGTTAACATGAGAGTTAAGTGTTCTATGTATGTAATAGGTGCAGTAATAAGTATGGATGTTTGGTATGGTGAGTAGGTTTAGTGTTTTGAATATTGGTGGAGTGTGCTGCCTATTGTGGGAATTTGTTATCATTCTGACTGCAGCCTTTTGTTGGGTAATTAGTGATCTGAGGTGGTTAATTGTTGTTGAGCCCCATGCACAAATTCCATAGGTGAGATAGGGGTAAATAAGAGAGTGATATAGGGCCAGGAGGGCTGACTGTGGAGCATAGTACCGTATCTTCGATAGTATGCCTACGGTCTTGGAAATTTTCTTAGAAATTTGTTGTATATGTGTATGAAGTTTGAGTCTATTATCAAGGTGGATTCCTAAGAATTTTCCCTCTGTTAGCTTTGTGATAGGTGATCCGTTTATCATTATGTTAAGAGGGACATCTGTAGCTCTGTTACCAAACTGAATGAAGTAGGTTTTGTCAATGTTTAGTGTAAGTTTGTTAGTCCTCATCCAGGTAGAAATTTTTGGTAATTCGGTATTTACAGTATTGGCTAGCATGACTGGGCTCGGGTGAGAGAAGACGTATGTAGTGTCATCTGCAAATAGTGTGGGTTTGAGTAATTGCGAAGCATTTGGTAGGTCATTTATGTATAGGAGAAAGAGAAGAGGGCCAATTACACTTCCCTGTGGGACACCAACTGTAATTGGTTGTGCGGAAGAGTTTGCTCCATTTGCGTACACATATTGGCTTCTGTTGCTGAGGTATGAATTGAGGTAGTTGAGGGAGTGCCCTCTTATACCATAGTGTGACAATTTTATGTGGAGCAAGTCATGGTCAACTGTATCAAAAGCTTTACGTAAGTCAATGAAGATCCCCAGTGGGACTTTTTTTCTCTATTGCAGTGTATATATGTTCTAGCATGTGTATAATAGCATCATTAGTATTTTTATTAGGTCTGAATCCAAATTGGCAGGGGTTGAGTATGTTTTGGGAGATGAGGTAGGAGTAGATTCGTTTATGAATTAATTTTTCGAAGATTTTTGAGAGAGGGTGTAAGTTGGATATTGGCCTATAGCTATTCAACTCTGTTTGGTCTCCTCCTTTATGGATCCGGGTGACCCTTGCTATTTTGAGAACTGTAGGGAAGGTGGAGGATTCAATGGATTTGTTAAAGAGTGTTGCAATGATTGGTGATAGCACTTGTGACACTTTTTTGTATATAAAGGGTGGTAAGGTATTTAAATCTCCTGCCTTGTTTTTTATTGCGTTGATAATAAGGGAGACTTCGTATGGGTTAGTCGGAGCTAGGAACAGTGTGTTCGGGTAGTTGCCAGTGAGGTAGTCATTTGGTGGGGTATCTGAGCTTGGGATTTTATTGGCAAGGTTTTGTTCTATAGTGGAGAAGAAATCATTGAGTCTATTTGCTGTTTCTGTTGGTGGGAGTTCGGGTTCATCTGATTTTGCTAATTTTATTTCGCTATTTCGTGATATCTTTTTTGTTCCTAGAATTTCTGATAGGGTTTTCCAGGTCTTTTTTATATCACCTCGTAAGTTGGATAATCTGTTCTCATAATACAATTTTTTTGCCCTTCTTATCAGGCGGGTTAGGATTGACGAGTAACGTTTTGTTTGGTCTCTGGTTATGTGACCCATTCTCTACTGTTTTTCATATTGGTGTTTTGTATTTATGGATTTGAGAATGCTAGGTGTTAGCCAGGGACTGTTCAGTCTCTTAGCTGTCATCTGTTTAGTTTTTTAGGGCAGTGCTTGTTATAGAGGTATTGGTTCTTTTTTAGAAAATTATTAATACATTCATCAATATCTGTATAGATTTCTAGCTCAGTGTGCCAGTCAATGTTTGTTACTGCTGTTGTGAAGTTATTAATGGCTGCCTCATTGTGAAGTCTGAAGGTGCCTGAGGTCTCCTCGCTTGTGGAAATTTTGCTCGCGTATGGAAGCAAAAAATCGACCCATCGACTGCTCGTATTTGGAAAAACTCGCACGTGGACACGCTCACAAGTAGAGGTTTCACTGTACTTTCATCATCATTCAACACTTTCACCTCATACATAATCAGTTTTTGCAGAGGTGCTGAGAACACAACAGTTTAGAAGCATATACGTATGAAGATACACAACATATCCCTCCAAACTGCCAATATCCCAAACCCCTCCTTTAAAGTGCAGGCATTGTACTTCCCATTTCCAGTACTCAAGTCTTTCTATTTAAAAATAACCGGTTTCCCTGAATTTTTTTTTTTTTCCAACAAGTCAGCCGTCTCCCACCGAGGCAGGGTGACCCAAAAAAGAAAGAAAATCCCCAAAAAGAAAATACTTTTATCATCATTCAACACTTTCACCACACTCACACATTATCACTGTTTTTGCAGAGGTGCTCAGAATACAACAGTTTAGAAGCATATACATATAAAGATACACAACATATCCCTCCAAACTTCCAATATCCCAAACCCCTCCTTTAAAGTGCAGGCATTGTACTTCCCATTTCCAGGACTCAAGTCCGACTATATGATACACCAATAAAGGCTTCACTTTGCAATCACCACTAGCATTGGCACACATCAACAGAGTAAGCCTGTCTTTCATAGGCTTATGTCCTGGGAGTGCCTTTTCCTCCTGAGTAATGTACGTCCTGCTTGGCATTTTCTTCCAAAACAGGCCTGTTTCATCACAATTAAACACTTGTTCAGGTTTCAGTCCTTCACTGTCTATGTACTCCTTGAAGTCCTGCACATATTTTTCAGCCGCTTTGTGGTCCAAACTGGCAGCCTCACCATGCCTTATCACACTATGAATGCCACTACGCTTCTTAAATCTCTCAAACCAACCTTTGCTGGCCTTAAATTCACTCACATCACTAGTTGCTGGCATTTTTTTAATTAAATCGTCATGCAACTTTCTAGCCTTTTCACAAATGATCGCTTGAGAGATGCTGTCTCCTGCTAAGTAAGCAAGTAAGTTTATTCAGGTATACACAAATACAGTTACATAGAATTATCATACATAGCAGCATATGTGCAGAAAACCTGGGATAACCCAAAAAAGTCAGACAGAGTGACTTATCTGTTTCTCGTTTATCCACACCAATAACAATCTCTCAACATCTTCTATCACTTGCGATCTCAGTTTCGAAAACATAGTTGCACCTTTGGCAAGAACAGTTTCCTTGATTGCCGTTTTCTTGGCCACAATAGTAGCGATGGTTGATTGGGGTTTTGTGTACAGCCTGGCCAACTCGGAGACACGCACTCCACTTTCATACTTAGCAATGATCTCTTTCTTCATATCCATAGTAATTCTCACCCTTTTTGCTGTAGGGTTGGCACTAGAAGCTTTCTTGGGGCCCATGGTGACTTATTTTGCAGGTGCAATCACTAAAAAGGCTGTGATAATATGAAATGTTCCGATTGTATGCTTGGAAGCGACCGCGGTGGCTGGCTGGCTTGTAAACACTGGCCAGAAGTGGACGCGTCTCAGACAGAACGAATAGTGTTGGTCGAGTTTTTTAGCGCTAATCGAGGCAAAATTTTTGCGTTAAAATGTATCGCCAGTCAGATTTATCATTAATCGATGCCATCGCTGGTCGAGGGTCCACTGTAGTTTCCTCTTTCGTCCTGGTGCAGGTGAACGTGAACGAGCTGGCCCAGCACCAGAGGTGGAAGGTCGTGGATCATCTGGATTTTCATCACTAATTACGTTATCTTGGGCACTGTTTTTGGTCACACCCGCTTGAAAGCCATGGAATTCACTTTCATCGCTGTTAGAGCTATCATTTGGGAACAAAAGACCTCCAATCCGCCGAGGAGTGAGGTACTTTGTACTGCGAGGCATGGTGAAAATGGACTACCAAGATGGCATTCCCACAATGCACCACTTAGTCCCAGATTTTTTTCACAGGGTGCACACCCACCACTCAGACCCATTCTCTCTCATGTAGGCCTACCAGCTTTCTCCCGCTTGATTTGAAGCTGCTAGAATTTACGCGTATAAATACATCGGAAACAGTGGCACGCAAGACGTATATATACGACCGAAACAGTCAAAGGGTTAAACGTTATTTCATATTTTATATATACTCTGATAATTATACTTATGTATACCTGTACCTAAATAAACTTACTGTGCTGGCATGCAGGTACACATTAAAATCAGTAAGAGTGTCTTATGTCTCGAGACACCATATTAGTAATGATGATGATAATAATAATAATAATAATAATCACCGAGTCTCATTAAATGTCGTATATTACGTTAATATACATACAGTGGACCCCCGCATACAGTTGGCATCACATAACGTTAAATCTGCATACTGATACATTTTATCGCTAAGATTTTGCCTCGCATACCGCTAAAAAACCCGCTCACCGCTATTCGTCCGAGACGCGTCTAATGTGCGGCCTGAGCCAGCCTCACGTGTTCCGCCGGTGGCATTGTTTATAAGCCAGCCTCCGCGGTAACATCCAAGCATACAATCGGAACACTTCATATTATTACAGTGTTTTTGGTGATTTTATCTGCAAAATAAGTGACCATGGGCCCCAAGAAAGCTTCTAGTGCCAACCCTGTGGTAAAAAGGGTGAGAAATATTATCAAAATACTGTGGTACCATGGTCAACTGCTGATGCTGCTGCAGCACTGTCAGCTGCTGCTGCTACTGTAGCACTGTCAGCTGCTGCTGCTGCTGTAGCACCGTCAGCTGCTGCTGCTGCTGTACCACCGTCAGCTGCTGCTGCTGCTGTAGTACCGTCTGCTGCTGCTGTAGCACCGTCTGCTGCTGCTGTAGCACTGTCAGCTGCTGCTGTAGCACTGTCAGCTGCTGCTGCTGCTGTAGCACTGTCAGCTGCTGCACTGTCAGCTGCTGCTGCTGCTGCACTGTCAGCTGCTGCTGCTGCTGCTGCTGTAGCACTGTCAGCTGCTGCTGTAGCACTGTCAGCTGCTGCTGCTGCTGTACCACCGTCAGCTGCTGCTGCTGCTGTAGTACCATCTGCTGCTGCTGTAGCACCGTCTGTTGCTGCTGTAGCACTGTCAGCTGCTGCTATAGCACTGTCAGCTGCTGCTGTAGCACCGTTGTTGGTGTGGCTTATTGAGAATACCAAGAAACAATTAACCCCAGAGGGTTAGCCACCCAGGATAACCCAAAAAAGTCAGTGTCATCGAAGACTGTCTAACTTATTTCCATTGGGGTCCTTAATCTTGTCTCCCAGGATGCAACCCACACCAGTCGACTAACACCCAGGTGAACAGGGAAAAATGCCTGGAACTAGTGCTCATATTGGTGAATTTAAAGCCAGCAAAGGTTGGTTTGAGAGATTTAAGAATCGTAGTGGCATACAGATGTGATAAGCCTGTTCTGGAAGAAAATGCCAAACAGGACCTACAGTACTCAGGAGGAAAAGGCACTCCCAGGACACAGTGTCTCATCAGTCATTGCTGCATCTTCAATAAAGTAAGTGTCATTTATTCTTCATTTAGTAGAGTAGTACATGCACAATATATATTGTGCATGTACTACTCTACTATTGTGCATGTATCCTTCTCTTTGTGTGTAGGAAAATGTATATTTCATGTGGTAAAATTTTTTTTTTCATACTTTTGGGTGTCTTGCACGGATTAATTTGATTTCCATTATTTCTTATGGGGAAAATTCATTCCCATAACGATAATTTCGCATAACAATGAGCTCTCAGGAATGGATTAATATTGTTATGTGGGGGTCCACTGTATTTTCATTAATCCATCCTTGATGTGTAACTGTAGAAAATTATTCCTTTCGTATATAAGTAAGTTTATTCAGGTATACACAAATACAGTTACATAGATTATCATACATAGCAGCATATGTGTAAAGTACCTAGGATAACCCAAAAAAAGTCCATGTGACTTACAGTTGACCCTCGACCAACGATATTAATCCGT
>NC_069411.1:15169289-15236789 GCF_026875155.1 Cherax quadricarinatus | reverse complement strand
TAGGTGTATTTTACTTTTTTTATTGTTTTTAATGCCTAGTTCTATTGCTAACTTAAATTTATGTTAGTGTAAACTTGTTACTTAGTATTTATATGCATTTATAAGTGGAAAAAAAGGGCGTTTCACTTTACGGCAATTTCCGCTTTATGGCAGTAGCCTGGAACCTAACCTGCCGTATAAGTTGGGCCCTACTGTACTCTCACACTTGGTTCAAAACTCCCCACACACTCACTCAGCAATTCCCAAAACCTCTCTCTCTCCTCTACACTTCTCTCTTCTTCAGGTGCATATAGGCTTACTATAACCCACTTTTCACATCTAACCTTTATTTTACTCCATATAATCCTTGAATTAATACATTTATACTCCCTCTTTTCCTGCCATAGCTTATCCTTCAACATTATTGCTACTCCTTCTTTAGCTCTAACTCTATTTGAAACCCCTGACCTAATCCCATTTACTTCTCTCCACTGAAACTCTCCCACCCCCTTCAGCTTTGTTTCACTTAAAGCCAGGACATACAGCTTCTTCTCATTCATAGCATCCACAATCATCTCTTTCTTATCATTCGCACAACATCCACGCACATTCAGACATCCCACTTTGACAATTTTCTTCTTCATCTTTTTAGTAATCTGTACAGGAAAGGGGGTTACTAGCCCATTGTTCAACAAAGGTATGTAATTTTTATATTTATTTATAATTATTTCTCATTGTTTTCTATATGTAAAACTATAGTTATTCTTTACAAAATGTATTTTTTTTTTATTTTTTTTTTTAATATTTTTTGGTGTCTGGAACGGATTAATTGCATTTACATTAATTCTTATGGGAAATACTGTTTTGAATTTAGGCTGCTTCGAATTTAGACCGACGTTCTGGAACGGGTTACGGCCAATAATCGGGGTTCCACTGTATATCAAATAAATTTTCCTCATTGAAATTAACTGAAATGCCATTTATCAGTTCCTTCAGAATTCCTGGCTCTTGGGAGGCAGGAGAAAATACTTCAATATACAGTGGTCTCTTGTTTTTTGTAATTAACCCTTTCAGGGTCCCCAGGCCCTCTCCCAGACTTGTTCTCAGGGTCGTCCAAATTTCAAAAAAAAAAATATTTTTTCTTATGAAAAGATAGAGAATCTTTTCCCGATCATAATGACACCAGAAGTATGAAATTTGATGGAAAACTTATGGAATTATGCTCTCGTGAAGTTAGCAGTCTCGACGATGTTTACGCATCGGCGATTTTGCCCAATTTGAGCCATATTTTCGGCCAATTCCAGTGTACTAGTTGATAAAAATCATAACTATTTTGCTAGAACTCCATTTTTTCTATCGAATGAGTGCAAGAAACCACCCATTTACCGATTTCAACTATCCAATACAGTGGTCAGAATTTAGCAATTTTGCCAATTTCACACAAATTTCAAAAGATGCCAATTTCCAAATAGGGTCCAGAATAAACAAGAAGGACATTCCTGGCACTAAAATAATATTTTCTCTGTTCATTAGTCACGTCCCCATGACCCTCTTACATTCTTTTGCTTTCCACTTTGAATTTTTATTCTCACAAAAAATAGAAGATTTACTGTTATACAGACTACTGCATTAGTGTATAAATGGTATAAATAATATCGGCGCACTTGTGAAAGAATATTAGACTCACCAGTTGACGTGTATTGGACGTTTAGCATGATTTGTTTCATTTGGAACTTTGGTAAAAATTGAACATTTCTGCTACTTTGAGCTCAATTTCAAGGTACTTTTCATTGTAAAACCAGTCAAAATCCTCTCAATTTCTGTAATATATCTTCAATTCTATAAAATAAGACAAGGGAAACTAGAATACAACAATAAATACCATACAAAAATACAGTGCAAAGTCGCTGTTTTAATCCAAAAACATGGTCAAAGTTTTTTTTTCTCATTACGCACTGTGTGCTGCAGGATTCTTTTTATACTGTGCACACTGACCACATAGACCCATTCTTTCATATGTAGGCCTACCAGCTTTCTCTCACTAGATTTGAAGGCACTAGAATTTAGGCGTACTAGTACAGTGGAACCTCAAAAATCGAACTGCTCCCAACACAGCCAATTATGTAAGTGTATTTTTGTAAGTGCTTTTATAAGTGTATTTTTGAGGGTCTGAAATGAACTAATCTAATTTACATTATTCCTGATGGGAATAAATTCATTCGGTAAAGGCACTCGAACAACCTTCTGGACTGAAGAAAGTTTGATTTTTGAGGTTCCACTGTACATCAAAAACCCTGGTGCGTAAGCCGTACTAGTATGGCCGAAACCCTGAAAGGGTTAATCAGTTCCTGGAAATGTGACTATTATCGAAATTGACAATTTTCGAATCCATTTTCCCCATAAGAAATAATGTAAATACAATTAACGCCTTGACTGTCGCAACCCCAAATCCTGAGGTGTCTCCTGGTGTTGCAAAATTCCCCCCCCCCCCCCAAAAAAAAAATTCTTATGAAATGATAGAGAATCTTTTCCCAATTGTAATGACACCAAAAGAATGAAATTTGATGGAAAACTGATGGAATTACGCTCTCATGAAGTTAGCGACCTCGGCGATATTTACGAATCAGCGATTTTGCCCACTTTGAGCCCTATTTTCAGCTAATTCCATTGTTCCAGTTGACCAAACTCATAGCTATTTCTTTAGAACTCCATTTTTTTTCTATCGATTGAGTACAAGAAACTGCCCATTTACTGATTTCAACTACCCAATAACGTGGTCAGAAATTTGCAATTTCGCCAATTTCACGAAAATTAAAAAATATGACAATTTCAAAATAGGGTCCAGAATGAACAGTGCAGATATTCCTGGCTCTAAAATAACATTTTCTATGTTCATCAGTTACGTCTCCAGGCCCCTCTGATATTACTCTTGCTTTCAATTCTGAATTTTTATTCAAACAAAAAATAAAAGATTTACTGTTATGCAGACTACTGCAATATTGTAATAATTGTACTATAAATAATGTCAACCCATTCATGACTACATATTAGAATATCTACTTGGACATTTATTGGAAGAAACAACATTTGTTTACTTTTGAACATCGGCAAAAATCAAACATTTCCCCTATTTTGAGCTCCATTTCAAGGTTCTTTTCATAGAAAACCCAATCAAAATCACCTCTATTTCTATAATATGTTTCCCATTCTATCAAATGAGACCAAGAAAACGAGAATGCAACCAGAAATACTATACAAAAATAGACCACAAAGTCGGCATTTTAATTAAAAAAAAAAATGGTCGGAGTTTTTTTTCTCATTATGCACTGTGTGCTGCAGGATTTTTTTATATGGTGCACAATGACCACACAGACCCATTCTCTCACATGTGGGCCTACCAACTTTCTCCTGCTTGATTTGAAGCCGCTAGAATTTGAGTATATATACGTCAAAAACGGTGGTTCGTAAGACGTATATATACGACCGAAACAGTCAAAGGGTTAATCCATTCCAGACACCCAGAGGTATAAAAACAAAAAATTTTTTACATGAAATATAGATGTAGTACATACACAATACAATGGGACATGATGAATGAAACATTAACAGCATAACACTTACCTTTATTGGCGATTCTTCTTGGTGTATGGAAGACTGGAGGAGGAGAGAGGTTGGATTAGTTACTGTTTGGAAGGGGAATCCCCTTCCATCAAGACCTCAGGTACCAAGTGCTTTTCTGGGGTCACTTCTCTTCTCTGTTTCTTAATGCCACTAGGACCAGCTTGAGTCACTGTACACCTGTGGCACTAAATACTTGTCCAGAGAGCTCTGTTTCTGGTGTCTCTTTAAAACTTCCCTAAAATGGGCCAAGACTTTGTCACTGTACAAGTTGCTGATATGGCTTGCAACAGCCTTGTCAGGGTGACGTTTCTCCATAAATCTTTCCATCCTACCCCACATTTCAAAAATCTCCTTAATTTCTGAAGAAGGCAACTTCTTCCATCTCTCTTCCTCCTCCTCTGCAGCAATATTCTGAGCTGCGGTCTGTTGCTGTTCCTGCTGAGGCTCTTGCAGCTCCTCAGTAGTTAGCTCTTTGTTGTGGTCCTCCACCAACTCTTCCACATCCTCCAAACTCACATCCAACCCCATGGAACTCCCCAATGCCACAATAGATTTCACACCTGTCATAGGCTCATCAGGCTCAGCCCCAAACCCTTCAAAATCCCTCTTGTGGACACAATCTGGCCACATTTTTCTCCAAGCAGAGTTCAAAGTCCTGGTAGTCACTCCCTTCCAAGCCTTACCTATAAGGCTTATGCAATGGAGGATACTAAAGTGATCTTTCCAAAACTCTTTTAGGGTCAAGTGAGTGTCAGAGGTCACATTAAAGCACCTTTGAAACATTGCTTTGGTGTAGAGATTTTTAAAGTTTGAAATGATCTGCTGGTCTATGGACTGGAGGAGAGAAGTGGTATTAGGGGGCAAGAACTTTACTGTGATGATCCCAAACTCCTCCAGAATTAGGTCATCCAAGTTTGGAGGATGAGCAGGTGCATTGTCCATTAGCAGGAGGCACTTGAGATCCAATTTGTTTTCCAGGAGGTAATTCTTCACACTGGGGCCAAACACTTCATTGAACCACTCGACAAAAATTTCCCTAGTGACCCATGCCTTATTATTAGCTTTCCAATACACACACAATTTACTCTTCATAACATTGTTTTTCTTGAACACCCTGGGGTTTTCAGAATGGTACACTAGTAACGGCTTCACTTTGAAATCCCCACTAGCATTAGCACAGAACATGAGTGTCAGCCTGTCTTTCATAGGCTTGTGTCCTGGCAGTCCCTTTTCCTCCTGAGTGATGTAGGTCCTCTTTGGCATTTTCTTCCAAAAGAGACCTTTTTGTCACAATTGAACACTTGCTCAGGTTTCAGTCCTTCAGCCTCTATGTACTCCTTGAATTCACTAAATCACTAGTTTCATAAGGAAAACACTGAAACAAGAGCGATTTTCTTGTGTTTTTGTATGATTTCATGCTGTATTTCAATGGACATCATCCTGTTCTCAGCACTGTCCTTTTTACACTTACTTTCTTAGGACCCATGGTTAGAAAAAAGAAATTTGGCAAAATAACTACGCAAAAAGCACAAAACTCTGGGATAATAAAAAAAGGCACAATACCGTGACTGGAACGATACACAAATAACCCGCATATAAAAGGGAGGAGCTTACGACTATGTTTCGATCCGACTTGGACCAAAAAAATTTTTTACAATCAATACTTACCGAGATATGGAAGCGTGAAGTTGACAGAAAATGACCAACATATGGCAACATCGCTGACTGCTGGTCACCCAGTAATCGTTTATTTTTTTGTTTTTTTCTACTTTTTTCTATTATTTTTTAATTTTATTTTTCAAGTAATTTTTTTGGCCTGTGAGACCAATATGTGCACTCTTTTGTAAGTTTTTTCTCTTTCTATACTACACAATAACTGCACAAATGCTGTTGTCACTATATAGTTTACAAAACTTGTTTACACAAACAAACAATACAGAATGTTGTTTGTAACTATTTTTCTATATTTTATATACACATATACAGTCACAGGACATGTTACTAGAAGTTCTGCAGCCTATGGAAGTCTTTGAAACATGGTGTCATGCACAATAGTGTTTTACACTCCTCACACATAAAATAAGAACATAAGAACGAAGGAACACTGCAGCAGGTCTACTGGCCCATGCAAGGCAGGTCCAAGTCTCCTACAGGCTTAAGCCAATGCACCCAACCTAGTCAGGTCAGGTCACCTTGACTTAAGGGAGGAACACGGCAACCGTCCTGGTAGCACAAGCTAATTAGGTCCAACTCACACCCACCCACACCCACTCATGTATTTATCCAACCTATTTTTAAAGCTACACAATGTTCTGGCCTCTATAACTGTACTTGGGAGTTTGTTCCACTCATCCACAACTCTATTACCAAACCAGTACTTTCCTATATCCTTCCTGAATCTGAATTTTTCTAACTTAAAACCATTGCTGCAAGTCCTGTTTAGGCTAGATATTTTCAGCACACTATTTACATCCCCTTTATTTATTCCTGTCTTCCATTTATACACCTCAATCATATCCCCCCTAATTCTACGTCTTTCTAGAGAGTGAAGATTCAGGGCCCTTAGTCTATCCTCATAGGGAAGGTTTCTGATACATGGGATCAACTTTGTCATCCTCCTTTGTACATTTTCCAGAGCATTTATATCCATTCTGTAATACGGTGACCAAAACTGTGCAGCATAATCTAAATGAGGCCTAACCAAGGATGTATAGAGTTGAAGAACCTGAGGACTCCTATTATTTATGCTTCTTGATATAAAGCCAAGGATTCTATTAGCTTTATTGCGAACACTTATGCACTGTTGTCTTGGTTTCAGATTACTGCTAACCAGAACTCCTAAATCTTTTTCGCAATCCGTAATATTAAGATCTACATTATTTAGTTTATATGTGGCATGGTTATTGTCCTGTCCAACATTTAGAACTTTGCATTTGTCTATATCAAACTGCATCTGCCACCTCTCCGACAACTGCATCAGTCTACTCAAATCTTCCTGGAGTGCTCTAATGTCCTCGTCAGAATGAATTCGACGGCCTATTTTGGTGTCATCGGCAAACTTGCTGATGTCGCTCTTTATGCCCTCATCTATGGCGTTTATGTATATTGTGAAGAGCAGGGGGCCCAACACTGACCCCTGTGGAACACCGCTCGTGACGCTTCCCCACTCTGATTTCTCCCCATTTATGCAAACTCTCTGCTGCCTATTTGTCAACCATGCCTCTATCCAGGAAAAAATTTCTCCTCCTATTCCATGTGCCTTAATTTTCCTCAATAGTCTCTGATGTGGGACCCTGTCAAAAGCCTTACTGAAGTCCATGTACACAATATCATATTCATTACCATGATCTACCTCCTCAAATACCTTAGTAAAAAAAGTTAACAAATTCGTAAGGCAGGAACGCCCCTTTGTAAAACCATGCTGAGATTCATTGATTAATTTATGCTTTTCAAGGTGGCTACGAACTGCCTCGGCAATTATTGATTCCATAAATTTTCCCACTATGGAGGTTAGGCTTATTGGTCTATAGTTTGAAGCTAAGGGACCTGTCACCTGCTTTGAAAATAGGTATCACATTTGCCATTTCCACTTATCTGGCACCATGCCAGTTTGTAGTGATATGTTGAAAAGATTAGCCAAAGGTTTGCTAAGCTCCTCTTTACATTCCTTTAGAACCCTTGCATACAGTTCATCAGGGCCTGGGGATTTGTTAGGTTTTAATTTATCTATTTGCCTAAGGACCATGTCATTTGTGACCCTAATCGTGCACAGTTTTATTATCGTCCTGTTCCACATAATTTATCATTTCTGGAATATCGCTGGTATCCTCCTGTGTAAAAACTGAGAGGAAGTATGTGTTAAAACTTCTACACATTTCCTTATCACTGTCAGTGAGCTGACCCGAGGAACTTTTGAGTGGGCCTATCTTGTCCCTGATCTTACTTCTGTATACCTGAATGAATCCTTTTGGGTTAGTCTTCGAATCTCTTGCAACTTTAACCTCATAATCTCTTTTTGCTTTTCTAATTCCTTTTTTTATTTCTCTCTTTAACTGAATATATCGATTTCTTAATTGCCCCTCTCCTCTTTTGATTTGCCTATATATGCCTCTCTTTTGACCAATTAGATATTTTAATCTATTGTTCATCCATTTAGGATCATTTTTGTTTGATCTGATTTCCCTATTTGGAACATAATTTGACTGAGCAGCTAGAACTATGCCCTGGAAAGCGTCAAATCGGCATCCATCACCCCCTACCTGACCCTTAGTCAGGTCATTCCAGTTCAGCCCACCTAAGTAATTTTTCAGTCCTATGAAATCAGCCAAGCAGAAGTCAGGGACAGAGACTTGATTGCCATTATTAAGGGAATTCCATGATATATTAAAACTGAGTGATTTGTGATCACTTTCCCCAAGCTCATCATTAACCTCAAGATTATTAATTAGTGTTTCCCTACTGGCAAGAACCAAGTCAAGGAGGTTATTTCCCCTAGTTGGCTCTGTCACAAACTGTTTTAAAAAACAATCCTGGATCGTATCAAGAAAGTCACCTGACTCTAAATTTCCTGTCAAATTGCTCCAGTCAATCTGTCTATAGTTGAAATCTCCCATTAGCACAACATTTTCGTCTGTAGATGCCTTACGAATTTCTTCCCATAGAAGTTTACTACACTCCCTATCAAGATTTGGGGCCCTGTAAATCACACCCAAAATTAGTTTTTCTCGGCCCTCGAGAAGCTGTAACCAAACAGATTTAGTGGCTGACGCTTCTAATTTTATATCTTGTCTAACACAACAATTTAAATTGTCTCTGACGTACATTGCTACTCCACCACCTTTCCTGTTGACCCTGTCATTGTGGAATAATTTATAGCCTTGTATGTGACATTCAGAGGGCATCTCTCTATCTTTCAGATTGAGCCAGGTCTCTGTTATAGCAATAATATCTATGTTTCCTGCACTTGCAATTAATCTTAGCTCATCTATCTTATTTCTTACACTCCTGCTATTAGTATAGTAAACCTTAAGGGAGCTAGTCCCTTGCTGCCCTCTGCTGTCCCCTTTTGTTTGCTGACCTGATCTATTGTTTTTATTTATAACTTCATGCTGAATGCCTTTTATACATTTACTGTTTCGAACCCTAGTGTTGCAACCTGCTTGTTTCCCACACACACCCATACCTCTATCTTCTATCAGTTTAAAATCATAGGCATTTCACCAATGGCCTTCTCAATCGAGTCTGCAAGTGCTACCACCCCAGCCCCAGAGAGATGTACCCCATCCCTTGCATACATATCATGTTTGCCATAAAAGTTGTTCCAGTTGTCAATGAATGGGATTGCAAGTTCCTTGCAGTATCTGTCTAGCCAGCAATTTACACCAATTGCCCTAGACAACCATTCATTTCCTACTCCCCTTCTAGGCAAGATGCTACATATGATTGGGATCCCTCCCTTAGACTTAATGAAATCTATAGCTGACCTGTACTTATCTAGCAGCTCTTCTCTCCTACCCTTCCCAATATCATTTCCACCAGCACTGAGACAGATAATGGGCTTGTTCCAATTACCTGACATGATATTATCCAGCCTGTTGACTATATCCCCAACACTAGCTCCAGGGAAGCACACACTATCTCTCATCTTCTTATTCCTATTACAAAAAGCACGGTCAATATATCTTACCTGAGAGTCACCAACCACAAGAATGTGCTTACCTCCATTAGCAGGGGCAGTAGTACCCTTACCTTCACTGGCCACTGAAGTACATTCATCCTGAAGAACAGAGAAGCGATTTCCTACCTTCAGATCTTCACTCTTAACTTTCCTTACTCTGATGCGCCCCATTACTGTGAACCACTCACCACTTGTAGCAGGTGCTGGGCTGCACCTCACTGCTGGTAGCCGTTGCTACCTCCCCACCTACAGCCTCCTCACAGCGAGAGACAGACTGCACCTTTCTGGTTTCTTTCTAGTCCTCATCTTATACATATTATAAGCATTGAGCATGGAAATGTCCAGAATATGGAAAAAGAGTTTTATGTACCACGTAAAACTCTTGCAAATACAATCAGCAAACCCAATCTGCATGTCACATTTGTCCACTGAATGCATATTGAGGGTGTAGTCAATCACAGCTGCAGGTTTTAGAATGAGTTCATTGCTCTTTCTATGCTGCCTGCCAGTGTCTGGCATTTTGTTAGGATGAACTGATAACAACAGTGTGACATCTCGTTTGTCATGCCACCGAAATGCCATGATGTCATTGGCACCAAACGCCTGCACCTCACCTCTACGAGTGCCAGCATCAAACCTGGGCATATGTTTACGATTTCCATGCACTGTGCCACACACATCTGTCATGTTCACTCGCAAGAAACCACATGGTAAGGGACTTGTGTACCAGTTATCAGTATATAATATATGCCCCTTACCGAGATATGGTTCCATCATTGTTCTAACCACATCACCAGAGATACCCAGTAACTTCCTGATATCTCACAATGTATTACTTCTGGTGTACACAATTATATCCAATACAAGACCACTGTAGCAATCACAAAGCACATACAACTTTATACCAAAGCTTTTCCTCTTGCTTGGTATGTACTGCTTGAAAGAGTCTTCCTTTGAACAGAATCAAAGACTCATCAATAACAAGCTTCCTGAAGGGATAAAAATACATATTGAATTTCTGTTTCAGATACACAAACACATTCCTAATCTTATATAACCTGTCATTTCTGTCAGGCCTGGTTTTGTCTGAGAAGTGAAGCATACGTTTTAGTAGCACAAATCGATTCACTCCTATTATATCACTGAAACCTGGGGTTGCAATCAGGCAGTCTGTCAATCAGTATGATTTCACACTGTGCTTATACACATGTGGCATAAGCATTATTGTGGCAAACAAAAAGATATCTCGGCCACAGTTGTCTTCTTCCACTGGTGTAGGTGTGAGTTTGGTGAAAGTATTGTGTTTGCCATGGTGTACTCAAAGTATCTGTTGCTTTCCATGGCAATAATTTCCATCAGGGGTTCGTCAAAGAATAACTCAAAACATTCCAGCTCAGTGGCATTGTTCCCAAGTGTACAAGATGGCCGTATTCCACTTTGACTTTCATCAAAGTGATGGGCATTGGGAACAAAATTGGCAGCATCCTGCCAATCCCAGGTGCGGTCTGCCAGTGGGTACTGGATATTGACAGGTGGTTGTGGTTGTTGAGGCTGGTGTGGTGGATGGGTGGGGGATGGTGGCCTTTGTTGTAGTTCAGCTGAGTCAGCGGCGTGGGTGGCAGCATGGCTCACTGCTGGTGCCTCACGGCTGGCACCACCACTACCACCAACAGATGCATGCACATTTTCCATCCCAATTGCAACACTATCATCTTTATTTTCACTATCTGTTCCTGTTGTACAGCCATGGGATGCACTCCGAGATGTACTCCTTCCCCTTGGGATAGCATATGGCACACTACCAGAGTGCATATAACGTCGTATATACTGATGCTTCACTGGAGAATATTCTACTTCACTCTCGCTACTGGAACTGTTTTCAAGAGCTTGGAGTTCATATTCACTATCACTATGATCACCATTGCTCACATCTGAGTCTTGGATATGGGAAAATAAGAGTTTCCTCTTTCGTTCTGGTACAACTGAACATGAAAAAGATGGCCCAGCACCAGTGGTGGATGGCTGAGGGTCGTCTGGGTTTTCCTCACTATTACTGGTATTATGGTCATTAGTTTCAGTCACAACCTCATCAGAACCTTGAAACTCATCTTCATTGGCACTTCCATCTGTATTAGAACTGTCACTGGGGAACAAAAGTGTCCCAATTCGCCGAGGAGTGAGGAGTTCCTTACCGCGAGGCATGGTGAACAAGGTATACTAAAATGGCGTTCCCACAATACACCACTGGGTTCCCGAACTTTTTCCTACCACGCACACTGACCATGCAGACCCATTCTCTCACATCTAGACCTACCAGTTGTTTCCCGCTTAATTTGAAGCCGCTAGAATTTACATGTACCAGTATGGCACCAACCCTGGTGCAAAGCCGTACTAGTACGGCACCAACCCTGAAAGGTTTAAGCTAGGAAAAGTTGCAATAATAATACAGTAGGGCCCCGCTTTACAGCGTTTTGCCTTACAGCATTCTGCTAATACGGCAATATCAAATTATGACCAAAATTTGCTATAAGGCAAGTGGTCTTTCAAATATGGTGTTCCCCACCCGGTTTGTTTACATTCTTCATGACCACATCTATTATGTCTGGAAACTTTCCAAAATTTCAAGTGTTTTAAAGTTATTGCGTATTTTATATGTACTCTGATAATTATACTTATGTGTACCTGTACCTAAATACACTTACACACTGTGCTGGTGTGCAGGTACACATTAACCCCTTCAGGGTCCAAGGCCAAAATCTGAAGTGGTGCTCCAGTGTCCAAGAAATTTTGAAACAAAAAAAAAAAATTCTTACAGAATTAAAGAGTATATTTTTGTGAAGGTAATAAGAGAAAAAAAAATTTCTGATCAGTACTTACTGAGATACAGCGGCGGGAAGTTGACCCAAAATGACGGGGTGGCGGCAACATCAGTGACTTCCGCAAAATCCCATTTTTTTATTTTACGTTTTTTTAAACTTTTTTCTTTTCTTTTCTAATTTTTTTCTTTTTCTAATAACATTTGTGGGCTGTGAGACCAATATACGTAATGTATATTGTATAAGTGTACACTCATTGTATTCCACACAATAACTGCACTAATTTGTTTATCATTATATTGCTTACAATACTTGTTTACAAGTTTATTGTAAACAAAATGATGAAAATATTAGTGCGGTTATTGTGTTGAATACAGCGGTATCATATAGTACCATATGGTACAATGGTACCATAGGGTGCAATTGTACCATATGGTACAATGGCACCATATACAATGGTACCATATGGCACAATGGTACCATACAATACAATGGTACCATATGATATAATGGTACTATATGGTACAATGGCACCATTTGGTACAATGGCATCATATGATACAATGGTACCATATGGTGCAATGGTACCTTATGGTACCATATGGTGTAATGGTACCATATGATGCAATGGTACCATATGGTACATTGTACCATACAGTACAATGATACCATATGGTTCATTGTACCATATGGTACTGTTGTATTCAATGCAATAAAGACACTAATATTTTCATTATTTTGTTTACAATAGTTGTTTACAACAAAAATATGCAAATATGTTGTATATTAGTAATGTTCTATTATATATTTACAAATGTACAGGAACTCGACATGTTCCTTGAGGTGGATGACAAAGCACTTTGTCTCGGAAACTGCGGAGTCAGTAGCTAGCTTGTGTCGCCACTCACTCAGTCTTGGCTGGTGTCTCATGCCACCAACACCTATTGACCATATGGTACATGGTATCATATGTTACAGGGTGCCATATGGTACACTGTACTATATGGTATAGGGTACCATGCAGTACAGGATAACATATGGTGCAGGGTACCATATGGTACAGGGTACCATATGGTACAGGGTGCCATATGGCACAGGGTACCATATGGTACAGGGTACCATACAGTACAGGACACTATATGGTACAGATACAGGGATAACTATGGAAATAAGTCACCCTGACTTTTTTGGGTTATCCTAAGATTTTATACGTATGCTGCTATGTATGATAATCTATGTAGTTGTATTTCTGTACACCTGAATAAACTTACTCAAGTGCACGTGGCATCATAAGTAAGTTTATTTAGTTATGCACAAATAAAGTTACACAGAATATCATACTTAGCAGCATAAACATATGCTACTAAGTATGATAACCCAAAAAAGTCAGATAGACTTATTTCCATTAGGGTCCCTGTACCCTGTACCATATGTTATAATGTACCATATGGTACAATGTACTATATGGTACATTGTACCATATGGTACCATTGTACCATATGGTACCATTATACCATGTCATACAATGGTATCATATGGTACAATGGTATGATATGGCACCATTGTACCATATGGCACAATGGTACCATTGTACCATATGGCACAATGGTACCATATGGTTCAAAACCATAGAATTCCTCTTCAGCTCCACTTCCACCAGTCTTAGAACTGTAAGTTGTGAAGAGGAGAGTCAGAATTCCCCCGGAGGGTGGGTGGGGAGCGAGAACTTCCTTGCCGCCAGGCACTATGAACAAAGCTACATTGCCGGCGTTCCCAGAATGCCATGCGGGCGTCCAGATTTTTTCTATGGTGTGCACACTGACCACCCAGACCCATTTTCTCAGATGTAGGCCTACCAGCCTTCTCATGCTAAATTTGACGCCGCTAGAATTTTGGCGTAGATTTATGGTTTGGACCCTAAACATAAAGCCATAGGTCTACGGGACGGACCCTGAAAGGGTTAAAATCGCTAAGAGTCTCTCTACTCATGATGCCAATACTACGTAATAATAATAACTCTTGGGCACATTAAATGTTTTATTTTACATTAATATAGACATTTTCATTAATACATCTATGATATTTTCCTCAAAATTATATATGAAACCCGTTACATAGCATATAAACATGATACGTACACTCACAATAAAAATTGACGTAAATATGAGATTTGTTTACAAAGCGACTATGTAGGTAGTGTGGGAAGAATTATGTTTTCTCTAGTCAAACTCTTGGGGATAACTGTAGAAAAATATTCCTTTCATATGCCTTCACTCTATATATATCAATTCCCGACCCTTGTGGGTTTAGCACTTTTTTATTATGATAATATAATAATAATAATAATAATATCTTCATTTACCCTAAAAATGGTATGTTGCATCAGAATGGGAGTGTTGCTGTTTTTTATTCTGTACTAACTTGTACAACTTGTACACAACGTAAGAGTATTTATATTGTGAGGTAATTATTATTATAATAAAAAAAATATTATGAGGTAAATGTTTTACAAACTTACAAATGTACGTGAATGAACTAAAAGAATACACATATTAATACGCATTCATTTGGCCTGCCCAAGTGATCGCCCACTACCTGTTCAGTTTGTGTTCTTACATTGTCTGAACTCTGTATCTTGTTCTCTCTCTCTCGTTTACTCTTTCGTTAACTAGTTGGCTATCATTGACGATGGCGTCTAAGCTTAGCTGTGATAAAAAGAGGAGTCATAAGACTCTTGCTTTAAGTGGCAAGTTAGAGGATGATGGTGTGCCATTCTGATTTTATTCAATAAACACCCTGCCACTCTGTGTTTATCTGACCTTTTATTGTGTTTTTAATGCCTATTTCTATTGTTAACTTAATATAAGTTAGTATAAACTTGTTGTCTGGCATTTATTGCATATTTTATATGTGCTCTGATAATAATACTTGTGGACCTGTGTGGCAGCCGGGCAGAGGGACAATATTACGTTTTCTCTGGTTAGGCACCAGAGAAAACGTGTATGAATCTGTTTGACCCAGCCACTCCCCCACTCCACTTTTGTTTACAGTTTTCGGCATGAATTATTCATTACTTCTCCCTTTGTTTATAATGGCATCTAAAGGTAGTTGTTAGAAACGATTAAATTCAGTGAAAAAGCTATGTCGATGCTAATAATATGCTCTGGGCCACAGTGTAGGTAGCCGGTAGGTGTAGCCCAGGTGAGCTACACCTCCTGGCTACCTACACTGACTTCCTACAAATAAGTACTACTCACCTCTCGCCCTGCATTAAGGTTACAAATACTTTAAGATAAGTAATGAATGTACTCTGTATGTATTTTACTTTTTGTGTTTTTTAATGCCTAGTTCTATTACTAACTTCATATAATTTAGTGTAAACTTGTTGTCTGGCATTAATATGCATTTATAAATGGAAAAAATGGCGTTTTGCTTTCTGCCGATGTCTGCTTTCCAGCGATAGCCTGGAACCTAACCCGCCGTATAAGTGGGGCCCTACTGTAGTTAATGATACTTTCTCAATTATATCCAAGTAATTACAACAATACTGTATTTCTATTCTGGAGCATAGAAATTAGAAGATGGTGTGATGGTATGAGAAATAGCAGAGTAGTGGATGAGTTGGTATGACCAATTAGTAAGAATGTAGGAAGATAGATTGATAAAAAAACTTTTTCTGGTGTGGATGGAAGGAGGGGTACGGAACATCCTAGGAAGGTGAAGGAGGGTTTGAGTGGTAGGACCTTGAGCATCCAGCAGGCATGTGTCAGCAAAATGAGCTGAGACAAGCTGTTTTTATAATTTGACATGCTCTCAGAGGCTGAGCAAGGTGACATTTATGAAGGTATTCAGGAAACTAGTTAGTTGGATTTCAATTCTGGAGGTGGGACGTACAGTGCATGCACTACCTGTTTATAAATTCAAGTCTCTTCTCAAAGATCACTTACTCACTCAAAACCAAATAAATACTGAATAACTGAACCTTATAAATTGTATATCCTATATGTCCTCACAATTATATCACACAAATGTTAAACCTAGGACCCAATCTAACTTTGTTATTTTTTTAAATACACTACCTAACAGAATACTCCATTCGACTTAATGTACAGCAATGCATGCAACCATATGACCTGTCTTTGTAATGCTCATTTGTGCTTTATAGTTATCTGTTTACAATAATGTTTTATCACTGATTTCATCATTGCTTAGTTAATCTTAAATTAATTTTAAGCCAGCCCGTAATGCTATGCATATAAGTGGCTTTGGCATGCTGCTCTTACCTGCATTTTTTGTACCTCTGTATGTATGCTTAAATTACTAAATAAAAATAAAAAAAAAATGAATTGGGGATGTTTTCATTTGGAAGATCATTCGAGTTGTGATTCACTTGTAGATTTATATCAGAATAAACATATATCTAGAATAAACACACATAGGATAGGGGAGCTCAACTGTACCTTGTTTGATAAAGCAATGCAATACCAGAACTGGTATTGCATATTTAAGGTAGGCAATGGTAAAAGCCAACAAGTAGAAATACGCCAGTATGCTTGTGTCTGTATACTTGTTATAACCAGTGCTGGACTTTAACCCATTCATTATCTGAAGTGCTCAGTATCCACATTTAAAAAATAAATTTCAGAAATGGTAGAGAATCTTTTTCTGAAGGTATTGTAGATAGGTTCAAAAACATAATGGAGGTAATTTTTGGAGAAATACACAACTGCTCTGCCCATGATTTATTGAGTAGAAAAGGGTGTGTCATTTGATGGTTTTGCTTTTCCCATCATGCACTGAGTGGGGCAGGTTTTTTTTTTTTTATACTGTGCACACTCACCGCATAAACCCATTTGTTTATATCTAGGACAAAATTTACTACTCTCAGCTTTTGTCAATAATGACACCTAGTTTTGCAGTTGTGTTGTACTCATCAAATTGTCAATATTGTATACTATTTAGAATATGATATATAATGTCTTTCTCCAAGCCTGACCTCATGGTGCTCATTTGCCTTATAAGGCAAATTAGTAACATGATATAGCCCAGCCTTAGGCAAAACATTGTAATCAAAGGATTCTTTGCTACCAGTATCTTTATTTCCATTGCATATTTGAACTTGTTTAAACTCATATACAGGATTTCTATAAAAAATAGCCATTATGGCTTAACGTTGTCAACAGCTCTTTGAAGACTGAAGATAACCTGGTAGTAGCAGCATCTGTCCCACCAGAGCGCCTGATGATAGAAACAGACTCTCCGTGGTGTGAAATTCGGCCTACTCATGCAGGTTACAAACATGTGAAAACAACTTTCCCTACTAAGAAGAAGGAGAAATGGCAGTCTGGAGTTATGGTCAAAAGCAGGAATGAGCCCAACTGTATAGTGTAAGAATTTCTTTTTTTCTCTATAATTAAAACTTAAAATATAGCTGCTTTGTTAACTTACTGTAAATGTACATGCTGCATTTAAGTTGTCTGATACTGTAAATGTTAAAAAATTATGTTAACTGTGTTTTTCTGTGTTTGGATCTCAATGAATGACGGAAAAGCAACCCTTGAAAATATCTGTATTTACTAGTTCATGTTTGTAAGATTTCTCTATGTACTTTTTCTTCACTTTTATCTCTTTCCATCTTCTGTACCTCTTTTGTTAATAGCCATTCTCAGTATTGGATTACACTCGGGGTTGGATGGATCACCCATTGTTCAATAACAACCTTGGATCTGGTTAATTACTCTATCTGTTTCTCTCCCATTTTCTGACCTTTTACATTCAAATTCCTTTATTTCCTTGCAAGTTTACAATGTGGTTGGCATATTTTAGGAAGTATATTTACATATATTTACATGATGAGCAAAAAAAGGTGAGTGGTGCATTGAGATATATGTGGAGACAAAAAACATTATCTATGGAGGCAAAGAAGGGAATGTATGAAAGTATAGTAGTACCAACACTCTTATATGGGTGTGAAGCTTGGGTTGTGAATGTAGCAGCGAGGAGACGGTTGGAGGCAGTGGAGATGTCCTGTCTAAGGGCAATGTGTGGTGTAAATATTATGCAGAAATTTCGGAGTGTGGAAATTAGGTGTGGAGTTAATAAAAGTATTAGTCAGAGGGCTGAAGAGGGGTTGTTGAGGTGGTTTGGTCATTTAGAGAGAATGGATCAAAGTAGAATGACATGGAGAGCATTTAAATCTGTAGGGGAAGGAAGGCGGGGTAGGGGTCATCCTCGAAAAGGTTGGAAGGAAGGGGTAAGGGAGGTTTTGTGGGTGAGGGGCTTGGACTTCCAGCAGGCGTGCGTGAGCATGTTCGATAGGAGTGAATGGAAACGAATGGTATTTGGGACCTGATGACCTGTTGGAGTGTGAGCAGGGTAATATTTAGTGAAGGGATTCAGAGAAACCAGTTATTTTTATACAGGTCTCCCTCAACATTCGCGAGAGTTAGGGGATCAAGAGCCTCGCGAATGTTGAAAAACCGTGAATGTTTGGTGCCCCAATATATTGTAGGGAAATATATTACAATACTGCTTCCTTAACTTGTTGAACCATGAATAATCATAAAATACATGAAAACATCATTAATTGTACTAAATATATACATGTTATGCTTTAATAACATATGTTATTTAATAACATGTATGTTAATAACATGTATGTTATTAAATACCACAGACTCCACCACTGCCACCACTGCCACTGGAATTCATTACCTGTGAATATAAAAGAAACACTGTCTGTTTATAAATTCAAGTCTCTTCTCAAAAATCACTTAATCACCCACAACTAAATAAATACTGAATAATTGTATCTCATAAATTGTATCTCATATATGTATCTCATTATTGTATCTCATAAATATCAACCTGTGACCCAATCAAACTTTGTTACTATTTAACTTCATTACCTAACAGAATACTCCATTCTACTGATTACACAGCAACACAGTAAATGACCATATGACCTGTCTTTGTAATACTCATTTGTACTAAATTGTTATTTGTTTTACAATAATTTTTGTACCACTGAATATATCATTGCTTAGTTAATCTTAAGTTAATTTTAAGCCTGCCCATAATGCTCTGCATACAAGGGGCTTTGACATGCTGCACTTTAAAAATTGTATTCCTTGTACTTCTCTGTATCATGTTCAAATGTACATATATACACTCGTTGTATACAACACAATAAGCACACAAACATAATTATCAATATATTGTTTACAAAACTTGTTTACAAAAACAAACAATACAAAAAAATGTTCATTACTATTGTTCTATAATATATATACCAATGTACAGTCACCGAACATATTCCTAGAAGTTCTGCAGCTTGTGGAACTCTTTGAAACATGTTTTCATCCACAATGGTGTTTTACACTCCTCACACATAAAACCAGTGTGTGTGCATTTTTGTGGACTTTTTTTTTTATGTGCAAAGACAAAACACCTCGTCTGAGCAGTTTTCTTCAAAGTATTAGCAGGCAGTTGTGTTATCTAGTTATCCTAGGTAAATGGTTGTGTGTCACCATTCCTTCCTTCCTACTTTCCTGCATTCCTTTCCTTGATTCCTTTCCTGCATTCCTTTCCTACCTCTCTTCCTACATTCCTTCATCTGTCCTTCCTTTATTCCTGCCTTCCCTTCTTGCTTCTGGTTTCTATAATATATATATATACACATATATAGTCACTAGATACTTTCATATAACTGCTATTATCTCCATTCAGCAAGCTTGTCTTGTGTGCGAGTGTGTGGCTTATAATTGTTTTGAGTCAGGAGTTGGCAGCTGTCAAAATGACATATTGTCTCATTACTCACTCCCCCTCCCACCTGTCAAAACTCTGGGGTTGGTTGCTGCTTCCCCTCCATTCTATATAATTATCTTTCTCCCTCATTCTATCTCTTTCAATCTGTCTCCCTTTCTATCTGTCTGTCTATCTCTGTCTCACAGGTACACATAAATACAAGTATACATAGTGTAAATTACCTAGGATAACCCAAGAAATCCAGACAAGGTGCTATACTGTGCTTGAAGATGTGAGTAAATGTGATGACGCAGTCTTGTGGCTCTCTCTGAGACAGAGAGTTAGTTAGTTAGTTAGTTTAATATGTTTATTATGCACCCCATACCCATCCTGTGGGCGGTAGTCAAAAGATTACAGAGGTACATAATTGGTCCAGGGACTGGACTCCAAAGTTTTGATAGCTGAGCAAGTTACAGAGGTAATGAACTCACAATTTACAAAGGTAATGAACTCACAATTTACAAAGGTAATGAACTCACAATTTACAAAGGTAATGAACTCCAGGTAAGTCTGGTCACAATCATGACAAGTTACAAAGGTATTTACAGATTACAGAGGTACGTAATGGGTCCAGGGACTGGGCCCCCAAAGTTTTGATAGCTGAACTAGGTACAAAGGTAATGAGCTCACAAGTTACGAAGGTAATGAATTCTGTAGAATGGTTACTTACGTTTATACTTTGGCTACAATCATGAACAAATTATAGAGTAATGAGCAATTCACACTTCCACACCTGGTCACAACTGTAATGAGTTATTGGTGCAAATATTGATTGTTGAGTCACACCACACACACACACACACACACACACACACACACACACACACACACACACACACCACACACACACACACACACACACACACACACACACACACACACACACACACACAACACACACACACACACACACACACACACACACACACTCACTCACTCACTTTAGTTTAATATCTTTATGCACCCCATACCCATCCTGTGGGCGGTAGTCAAAAGATTACAAAGGTACATAATGGGTCCAGTGACTGGACCCCAAAGTTATGATAGCTGAACTAGTTACAAAGGTAATGAACTCCAGGTAGATCTGGTCACTAATCATGGCAAGTTACAGAGGTAATGAATCAGCTTCACTCCTATACATGGTTACAGTCATGAACAAATTACAAAGTAATGAACCACTGATACGTCCACACCTGGTCACAATTGTAATGAGTTATAAATACAAATATTAAGTGGATCATACACCCACACTAGCGCGCGCGCACACATACACACACGAGGGCGCACGCACGGACATGTGCACACGAGCGTACAAATATATGCATACACACAAGGACGCACACCCACACACCCACACACACACACACCAACACCCACACACACACACCCACACACACACCCTCACACACACCCACACACACACACCCACACACACACACCCACACCCCCACACCCACACACGCACACACACCCACACACGCACACACACACACACACACGCACACACCACACACACACACACACCCTCACACCCCGCACACACACCCTCACACACACCCACACACACGCACGCACACACACACACACACACACACACACACACACACACACACACACACACACACACACACACACACACACACACACACACACACACCCCTCACACACACCCACACACACACCCACACACACACACACACACACACACATGCACACATGTGGTAATGCTTTATTTACAGCTAGCAAAGTCAGGGTATTTCTCCAGAATGGTCTGCAATATACCACTGTGGATAAAATACAGTGGACCCCCGGTTAACGATTTTAATCCGTGCAAGAGGGGTAATTGTTATGCGAAATAATCGCTATGTGAATGAATTTTCCCCATAAGAAATAATGGAAATCAAATTAATCCGTGCAAGACACCCAAAAGTATGAAAAAAAAATTTTACCACATGAAATATACATTTTCCCACACACAAAGAAAAGGATACATGCACAATAGTAGAGTAGTACATGCACAGTATATATTGTGCATGTACTAGTCTACTAAATGAAGAATAAATGACACTTACCTTTATTGAAGATGCAGCAATGACTGATGAGACACTGTGTCCTGGGAGTGCCTTTTCCTCCTGAGTACTGTAGGTCCTGTTTGGCATTTTCTTCCAGAACAGGCCTTATCACACTGTGTATGCCACTACGATTCTTAAATCTCTCAAACCAATATTTGCTGGCTTTAAATTCACCAATATGAGCACTAGTTCCAGGCATTTTTCCCTGTTCACCTGGGTGTTAGTCGACTTGTGTGGGTTGCATCCTGGGAGACAAGATTAAGGACCCCAATGGAAATAAGTTAGACAGTCTTCGATGACACTGACTTTTTTGGGTTATCCTGGGTGGCAAATCCTCTGGGGTTAATTGTTTCTTGGTATTCTCAATAAGCCACACCAACAACGGTGCTACAGCAGCAGCAGCAGCTGACAGTGCAGCAGCAGCAGCAGCTGTACCACCAATAGTAGCGATGGTTGATTGGGGTTTATTATACAACCTGGCCAGCTCGGAGACATGCACTCCACTTTCATACTTATCAATGATCTTTTTCTTCATCTCTATTGTAATTCTCACCCTTATTGCTGTAGGGTTGGCACTAGAAGCTTTCTTGGGGCCCATGGTCACTTATTTTCCAGAAAAAGCACCGAAAACACTGTAATAATACGAAATATTCCGATTGTATGCTTGGATGTTACCGCGGAGGCTGGCTGGTAAACAATGTCACCGGCGGAACATGTGAGCATGGCTCAGGCCGCACATTGGACGCGTCTCGGACGAAAATCGGTAAGCGGGTTTTTAAGCGGTATGTGAGGCAAAATTTTTGCAATTAAAGTAAGCGGTATGCGAAATAATCGCTATGTGATGCCATCGTTATGCGGGGGTCCACTGTACTTAGCCATTTCTTGAACACTTCTGAGTGAGTTGTTTCTAAATTCATTAATTTTATCACACTCCAGTACATAATGACGCAATGTGTGACAATAGTCCATCTGGCAAAGTTTACATTTCGTTTGGTCTACATCTGGTGGTGGTGATTTAACCTGCCAAAGATACTTGTAACCCAGCCGGAGCCGGGCAGTAGTGACATCCAAGAGTCTGCTTATCTTGTTGGATGCACCATAGACATGTGGCTCCTCCTGCATGATGGAATGATGATAGATGGACTGACTTGTGTCAATCTCCCTAAGTCTTAAGTCAATAAAGTTCATTTGAAGTTCTTTTCGTATTATTGTTCTCAAACTGCTCAATGACAACCCAAGATTGAAAATCTACCCCCTCTTTGAAAGCATACAGCTTAGCCAATTTATCAGTTCTATCATGCATCTGAAGACCAATGTGAGATGGAATCCACAGCATGTGCACTCTGACTCCACTGTCCACAATCTTACCATATCTATGTCTGGCTTCTGACAAAAGCATGCCACAATTTATACTTAATGAGTTGAGAGCATTTATGGATGACAGAGAATCAGTTACAATTAAAGTGTCAACCTTAGATACATGGACACATTTGAGTGCAAGGAGTATGGCAAACAGTTTCTGTTTGAAAGGGTAGAGGCCCAGTTATTGATGCGTGCTCCAATTTCTTTATGAGAGCCATCACTCTGTGTGACAACAGCAGCACTACCAGCTGCACCAGTGGACTGGTGAACAGAACCATCGACGTAAATAATTTGTGAAAGATTGTTCTGTGTGACTAAGTTATCAATACAGCTTAAGGCATCATGTTTGGCTTCAAGACGAAGCTTTGGTTGTGATTTAAGAAGAGTTTTGGGGGGAAATGGAGGAATGGTAGTTTGGAATGGGGTAATATCCCATGGAGCAGGGAAATGTCTCTGTTGTCCAACTTGATATAGATCATGTAGCTGGTTCATGCGGAGGTCGGTTCCAGTTTTTTCGATCCATCTGGAAGGATGTTCACCAGTGCTGAGGAAAGTTTGGAGGGCTTCTGTGCAGGGGTTTGAATGGGCTAGCCTAAGCATATTGACCCCAATAAGGATATTTCTTTCAGTAACACGATCTCTAATGCTTGGAATATTAAGTTCTTTCCGCATAGACAGATAGACAGGGAGCTTGACAGACAAATAGACAGACAGAAATGTTTGTGTACCCACAAAAACAGAGGGAGGGGGATGGTCATCTAATCTTTTCTTATCAGCTGCACCCTCCCTCCACCCTCCTTTACACTCATCAAACGTCAGCTCTTATCAGATGTTATCTCCCCTTATCTTGTCACTGTCATGGGTGAACTGTTTTCCATGCTTCAAGGGAACATATTCTTCTTCTTCCTCCTCCTTCTTCTTCTTCCTTCTTCTTCCTCCTCCTTCTTCTTCTTCTTCTTCTTCTTCCACCTCCTTCTTCTCTTCCTCCTCCTCCTCTTCTTCCCTCCTCCTTCTCCACTCCTTCCTCTCTCTTCTCTTCTTCTCTCCATCCTTCTTTTCTTCTTCTCCTCCTTCTTCTTCATCCTTCTGTCCTCCACCTTCTTCTTCCTCCTCCTCCTTCTTCTCTCCCCTCCTTCTTCTTCCTCCTCCTCCTCCTCTCTTCTTCTTCTCCTCCTTTTCCTTCTTCTTTCTCCTCTTTCTTCTTCTTCTCCTCTTTCTTCTTCTTCCTCCTCTTTTTTCTTCCCCCCTCTTTCTTCTTCTTCTTCTTCCTTCTTTCTTCTTCTTCTTCCTCCTTTTTCTTCTTCCTCCTTCTTCTTCTTCCTTTCCCTTTTTCTTCTTCTTCTTCTTCTTCCTTCTTCTTCTTTTCCCTTTTTCTCTTCCCTTTTTCTTCCCTTCTTCTTCTTCTTCTTCTTCTTCTTCTTCCTTCTTCTCCTCCTCCTTCCTTCCTTTTTCCTCATTCTTCCTCCTTCTTCCCCCTCTCCTCATTCCTCTCCTTTCCTTTATTCTTCTTCTTCTTCTCCTCTTCCTCCCCCTCTCCTCCTCCTCCTCATTCCTCCTCCTCCTCATTCCTCCTCCTCCTCATTCCTCCTCCTCCTCATTCCTCCTCCTCCTCATTCCTCCTCCCTCCTCCTCATTCCCTCCCCTCCTCTCCTCCTCTCCTCCTCCTCCTCTTCCTCCTCCTCCTCATTCCTCTCCTACGTCATTCCACCTTCCTCAATCAAATTTGTCATCCATCTTTCCTCCTCCCCTCATCCTCCCTCCTTCGCCATCCTCCTCTATCGATTCTATCTCACCTTCCTCTCTCCTCCTCCTCATAGGGATGGGGGCCTTTGTTTTTGTACCTTCAAAAACAATATTATTCATCTATCTTTTCTTTATCAGCTGCTTCTTCCCTTCTCCCCTCGTCCTCATCATCTCCTCTTTCGATGTTTCTCACCTTATCTTTCCTTTTGTCTTTTTTTTTTCTTTTCCTCTTTTTTCTCTTCCTCTCTTTCTTTCCTTCTTTTCCTCTTCTCCTCCTCTCTCCTCCTCCTCTTCCTCTTTCTCCTCCTCTTCCTCCTCCTCCTCCTCCTCTTCCTCCTTCTTTTCCTCTTCCTCTTCTCCTCCTCCTCTCTTCTTCTTTCCTCAACTTTTCTCTTACGTATTCTCCTAGTTTACAGCATTTGTTTATTGTCCTCCTTTCTCCTATAATCCTAATTCCTTTCCTAACCCTCCATCCTCTCTTTTCACCTTAATTAAATTCAATTTAATTTACCCAAATTTAATTACTTGGTATTACATGCTGAGTTTACAGAATTTGGTTAATGTGTGTTGTTTCTGCACTAAAATATTTAATTAAGTATCACAGGGACAACCTAGTTAATGGCTTATTTGAGTGAGATTATATTTCTTGGGTTTATGGTTTACAAGGGGAATTAGTGGAACCAAGGTGGTATTTTTATGACTGAGTGACAAATAATGTTGTGGAGTTTAGCAAAGTGAAAGCTTTTGTTTTGGAATTCATAGTTTCCAGATTTGGGTTAATACATGAATTTTTGAAATTAGTTAAGATTCATTTGAGATTTTTAGATTGATATTTCTGTTTATGTCAACAAAGGGTTAGGTCAAGGGTTAAATGGAATAGGTTGTAATTTGATTACTAGTTGAAGGGTGTATCAGGGAGTAAGTTTAATCTGGATGGGTGTTTGGAAGGGTTTTAGTGAATTTTTCTGCGGTTTTTGGGAATTTTAGGTAGCGCGTTGATGCACAGATTTATAGGGGTTGGGCATATAATGAATTTTTGTAAAGGGTTTGCGGCACGGGATGTTTTTAGAGATGTTTGTGTCTGCTGTTGGCCTGTGGGTCTGTCACATACTATCAAGAAAGCATTTTAGGTTCCAGTGTTAATATTGGAATTTAAGGTCCTTTAGATTGTATGATCTGTCTAGTTAAGTGTGATGTACTGACAGGGAGTAAGTTAGATCTATGAAAAGTGGGGGGGTGTGTTGCCAGGGATGGGATTTAGTGATTATTCTTACTGCGGCTTTTTGTTGGGTTATTATTGGCTTTAGGTGTGTTGCTGCAGTTGAACCCCAAGCACAGATAGCATAGGTGAGGTATGGATATATAAGTGAATGGTATAGTGTGAGAAGGGCAGTTTGCGGCACGTAGTATCGTATCTTGGAGAGGATCCCAACCGTTTTGGATACTGTGTCAGTGGGATGTAGTGGTGTTTCATTAGGTTTAGTTAGGACAATATTCTTGGTTTTTCTCAGTTTGTGGGTCCCTAGAATCTGAGATAGTGTTTTCCAGGTCTTTTTTATATCTCCTCTAGTGTCTGTGAATCTACTGGAGTAGTATAGTTGTTTGGCTTTCTTTATTACTTTGGTGAGAGCTGATGAATAGTGTTTAAGAATATCTTTGTGTATTAAGCCTTGTCTATATTGCTTTTCATATTGGTGTTTCTTGTCAATGGATTTCAGAATGGTGCTGGTTAGCCATGGGCAACCAAGCCGTTTGTGATCTGTTTTGTTTTTATAGGACAATGTTTGTTGTATAGTCTAAGTAATTTGTTAAGAAAAATGTCTGTCCAGCCATCAATACCATTGGCCTTGGAGAATTCTGTAGGCCAGTCAACAGTCTCTAGGTCAGCTGTGAACTTCCTTACTGAGGCCTCGTCATGGAGTCTAAATGAGACTTTGTTGTAGTCAAGTGGTGGTTTACTAATGTTTGTTAGGAGGAAGGTAGGGTAGTGGTCTGTAGTGCTATCTGTGATTATCCCTGATTTAAGGGGGGCTAGTATATTGGTCCATATGTGGTCTATTATGGTTGCACTTGTCTCAGTGAGCCTGGTTGGTTTAGTTATTGTTGGTATGAGAAGTGTGTTGTTCATATTGTTGATGAAATCAGTTACAGGCTGATCATCTAGTAAGCCAAGGTTGATGTTGAAGTCTCCAGCTAAGAGAAGGTGGTGCTTATTCATTTGTCTGTTTGTTATTAGTGACTTTAATTTCTCACTGAAATTTGGGATGTTTGTGTGAGGTATCCGGTAAATGGCACCGATTGTTATAGGTGTCTTAAGGTTTTTTACAGTAAAATATGAAGTACATAAAATATGAAGTACATAAAATATGAAGTACAAATGCTGGGATGGTGGGGTGGTGTGGGGGGGCAGTGGATGGCGGGGTGGTGTGGGGGGGCAGGGGATGGCGGGAGGTCCCCCCCCGCAGATCCACAACAAGGTGGTCACTTGAGGAAAAGGGATTTTTGTTTTTTCCTTCCCGCAAACTGAACCGTGTTAAATTATTTTACGATGTGTTACATAAAATTGTGCCGCAGTTCTTCAATTGGGCTATACCTGAATCATGCCAAATAAACTCATGCTAAATGACTGTATACTGCACATTAATCCTAAAAGGATAAGTGCCCAAATACACATCAAAATGCTCTAATGATACCCCAAGAGCTAGAGCCTCTTTCTCAATAGTGGCATAATTTTTCTGGTGTCATTTGAGCTTAGAGGAGTAGTAACATATAGGGCAGGGTATGTCAGTGGATGTTGACTGTTGGAACAACACAGCATCCACTGCATAACCACTCACATCTATATGTAAGAAACAGGGAAGGTTGAAATTAGGACTCCGCAAGACAGGAGCAGAGGAAAGCAAGCTCTTCAACCTTACAGACAAGTCAGAACAATCTTTAGTCCAGTTGAACTAGACTTTGCTACTAGTGAGCTCAGTAAGAGGAGCAGCAACTTGAGAAAAGTTTGAACAGAACCTGTGATAATGTCCTGCCATACTGAGGAATCTCTGTACTCCCTCCCTACCTTGTGGCACTGGAAATGCAGAAATAGCATGAATCTTTGCATCAATAGGAGCAACCTTACTTTGATCTATACAGAACCCTAGATAAGTAATCTTGGCTTGACCAAAACTACACTTAGCCACCCCTGTGGCTTAGCGCTTCTTTTTGATTATAATAATAATACACTTAGCCAAATTAACAGTGAAGCTGTAGTGTGCCGGTCTCTCAAACAATGCTCCGAGGCATGTCAAGTGTTGTTCCCATTCATCACTGAACACCAAGTCGTCAAGGTAGGCTTCTACTCCATCTAAGTTGTGGGTTAACTTGTTCATTATACATTGGAAGGAGGAAGCAGTATTGCATAAGCCGAATGGTGTGACAAGATTGTTGAACAATCCATCTTGAACAGTGAAAGCAAATATTTCTTGAGCACGCTCAGTAAGTGGGACTTGATAATATCCTTGTAAGAGATCTAAACAGCTGTCATACTGGGCTCCGGATATACAATCAATAAGGTCATCAATGCGAGGTAGGGGATAACCATCAAGCAAGGTAACAGAGTTCACTTTACGGTAATCAGTGCACATCCTGAAACTACCGTCAGGTTTTGGCACTAAAATACATGGAGATGCCCATGGGCTTTTACTCCGCTCAATAAGTCAACTTCTTTTCTCAGTGCTTTATGTTTCGTTGGACTCATCCTATATGGCGATAGCTTTTTTGGCAATGCTCCCTGTACATCATCGTCATGTACTCCCAGAGTACTACGTTAAGGAACATCACTGAACAATTCAGGGTACTGCAAAATCATTTTCTTAATATCACTAGCTTTATCAACCTCAAGGTTACTTAGAGAATTGTCTAGTGATTGTAGTCACTGAATTTTCTAAATACATCTCTGTACCTCTAGAGATATCAGGCAGACTGATATTTTCTTCCTCAGTCATAGGAAGAATAGATGCGGTAGGTAGAGGGCTAGCATAGTATGCCTTGACCTGGTTGACGTGGCACACACAATTGGATTTCCTCTTCCCAGGTGTGTGTATTAAATAATTTACATCACTAAGCTTTTTCACTACTTCCAGGGGACCATCATACCTGGCTTGTATAGCATGACCTGCTACTAATTTCTGAGCCATCACCTTATCTCCTACTTTAAAGAACCGAGAGACAGCATGTTTGTCATACTGTTGCTTCATTCTAGCCTGGGCTGAAACTAGGTTTTTCGGAGTGAGCTGGACAAAAGAGATTGTAAAAATTATAGGGGAATAAGTTTACTGAGTATACCAGGTAAAGTGTATGGTTGGGTTATTTTTGAAAGAATTAGAGGTAAGACAGAGAGCAGGATTGCAGATGAACAAGGCAGCTTTAGAATAGGTAGGGGATGTGAAGATCAAGTGTTTACATTGAAGCATATATGTAAACAGTATTTAGATAAAGGTAGGGAAGTTTTCATTGCATTTATGGATTTAGAAAAGGGATATGATAGAGTGGATAGGGGAGCAATGTGGCAGATGTTGTAAGTGTATGGAATAGATAGTAAGTTGCTAAATGCTGTAGAGTTTTTATGAGGATAGTGAGGCTCAGGTTAGGGTGTGTAGGAGAGAGGGAGATTACTTCCCAGTAGAAGTAGGTCTTAGACAGGGATGTGTAATATCACCATGGTTGTTTAACATACTTATAGATGGGGTTGTAAAAGAAGTAAATGCTAGGGTGTTGGGGAGAGGGGGCTGGGATTAAATTATGGGAAATCAAATACAAAATGAGAGTTGACACAGTTACTTTTTGCTGATGATACTGTGCTTTTGGGAGATTCTAAACAAAAGTTGCAAACATTAGTGGATGGGTTTAGGAGGGTGTGTAAACGTAGAAAGTTAAAAATGAACACAGATAAGAGTAAGGTGATGAGGGTATCAATTTAGATAAAGAAAAATTGGATATCACATTGGAGGAAGGAAGTATGGAAGAAATGAATTTTTTCAGATATTTGGGCATTGACTTGTCAGCAGATGGGTTTATGAAGGATGAGGTTAACCATAGAATTGAGGTGTCTTACGGAGACAAAAAACGTTATCCATGGAGGCAAAGAAGGGAATGTACAAGAGTATAGTGGTACCAACACTCTTATATGGGAGTGAAGCATGGGTTGTAAATGCTGCAGTGAGGAGGAGGCTGGAGGCAGTGGAGGTGTCAATTCTAAGGGCAATGTGTGGTGTAAATATTATGCAGAGAATTCATAGTGTGGAAATTAGGAGGAGGTGTTGGGTTACTAAAAGTATTAGTCAGAGGACTGAAGAGGGGTTGGTGAGGTGGTCTGGTCATTTAGAGAGAATGGAACAAAGTAGGATGACTTGGAAAGCATATAAATCTTTAGGGAAAGGAAGGCAGGGTAGGGGTCATCCTCAAAAAGATTGGAGGGTAGGGGTAAAAGAGGTTATGTGGGTGAGGGGCTTGAACTTCCAGCAAGCATGCGTGAGCATGTTAGATAGAAGTGAATGGAGGCAAATGGTTTTTGGGACCTGACGAGCTGTTGGAGCGTTAGCAGGGTAATATTTCGTGAAGGGATTCAGGGGAAACCAGTTAGCCAGACTTGAGTCCTGGAAATGGAAAGTACATTGCTTGCACTTTAAAGGAGGAGTTTGTGATATTGGCAGTTTGGAGAGACATCTAGACTGTTGTATCTGAGCACCTGTGCAAGGGCAGTGATTATGTATGAGTGATGAAGTGTTGAATGATGAAAGTTTTTTTTCTTTCTTTTTGGGTCACCCTGCCTTGGTGGGAGATGGCTGACATGTTGAAAAAAAAAATGCTATAAATCATTAGGCCATTTATTTCTTGCTGGTTCTTCTTTTATGTCACTTTTTGTAGTTTTAAGTTGTTGTTGATATGTATTATTTTCTTTCTTTTTTCACAGGCAAGTCTTGGAAGTTTTAGCAGCAGCAAGGGGTGAAGATGCAGATGAGCTTGCTAATACTCTTTACAACAACACCATGAAACTTTTCTTTCCAGCAGAAACTAAATAAACCTTATGTTTTAAAGTACTGGAATTATTAAAGGAAATTAGACCATTGTGTTTTATATTCCTGTAATAATGATATATATGTATACATATGTAACCCCTTCTCCTCTATAAATTACTAAATTTAAAAAGAAAAACTTTTGTTTTTCTTTTTAGGTCACCCTGCCTCAGTGGGATACGGCTGGTTCATTGAAAAAAAAAAAAGAGTACATATACATATATAATATGCACAGTATTCCGCCTTTTCCGTATATGTAAATACATACGTACTATGCTGTATATGTGTTGGCTATTTACTTCCCTTGATGGTAAGAAAAAGCTCTTGATATAGGGAACTGAAGCTATCCTCTTATTCCTTGGATCAGATCTGACCACCCTCACCCACTCCTGTTTCCCAGCATCTTATATTTTTGTTAGTGGGATTAGGTTTGAGAAAGACCTGCCTAGCATGAGCCAGTAGGCCTGTTAAAGTGTTCCTTCTTTCTTAAATGGTAACAATATTAAGGTAGATTTATTGCATACAAAATGATAAAAAATGCCATTGCTGTGGCCGAAAATACATCTGCTATGAAACTTGTGTATTACACAATACACACACTGTATTTCCTCATACCATTATTACAGTGTAGACATAATGTTGCAGTGTTTGTGGTTTGGTTTAATGTTGTATGATCTGGTAACAATACAGTCACTAGTCTGGTTTAAGATTATTATTATTATAATCAAAAAGAAGCGCTAAGCCACAAGGGCTATACAGCGCTGCAGGGCAGGAAGGAAGCGAGGGCATCAGGTGGCGAAAGGGAGGTGGATGAGTAATAGGTTACGGATAACAGCGGGGCAGTGGATGGTGAAAGGGTAAACGGCAGCAAGAGACTGAGCTAGAAAGGGCTGAGGGGAGTGTGTAAGGTATCATCATCAGAGTTTGTGGAGTAAATCAGTCGTTGTCAAGAAGTCAATGAGAGAGTCAGGATTAAAGGAGGGTCCATCAGCAAGAAGGGAAGGTAAAGAGAGAGTAGTAGAACGAAGACGGCGTTGGAGGTAAATTCTGCGTGCTCGTTGATAGAGAGGTCAGTCTAACAGAATGTGGCTAATCGATACTGGAACTTGACACTGCTCACAGAGAGGTACAGGGTGCCTCTCCATGAGATACCCGTGAGTAAGACGAGTGTGGCCAATGCGAAAGCGGGAGAGAGTGGTCTCCCAACCACGGCACTGATGACAAGAAGATGGCCAGTAACCTATGCTCGGTTTAATAGAATGAAGTTTGTTACCAAGCAGAGTTGACCAACGTTGTTGCCAACGGGCATGAAAGTGGGTAGCTATTGCAGCAAAAGTCCAGAAATGGAACACCTCTATAGGAAATTGGTAGGTCATGTACTGCTGACCACGCAGCAGTGTCTGCCTGTTCATTGCTCTGTACGTCGACATGACCAGGGACCCAACAAAAAATAATATCTTTATGCTTCGTAGAGATACAGCGTAGCCAAAGTTGGATACGGAGAACTAGGGGGTGAGATGTATCAAATTTTCGTATAGACTGTAGAACACTAAAGGGAGTCTGAGACTACCACAAATGATGACACAGGCATAGATGCGATATGAATAAGTGCTGCAAGAATGGCATACAATTCAGCAGTAAAAATGCTAGCCGAAGATAGAATGCCCCCGCACGACGCTGTCCGGAAACACTGCTGCAAATCCGACGCCGTCTGAAGACTTAGAGCCATCTGTGTACACAGCGGTGGCATGAGAATGGGAGTGGAAGTGATCAAGAAAAAGAGGGGGGGAAGCCACCGTAGGCAGTTGAGCTTTCGAGCAAGGGAATGAGAAAGAACAGACCCGAACAGCTGGAACTTCCCAGGGGGGTAGGGAAAAGTGAGATACTACATGAACATATAAAGGTGGTAACTGAAGGGAAGACAAGAGTGAATGTAGGCGAAGAGAAAAGGGATGAAGCAAACAGGGGCGGCGAATGAATAAAGAATGTCTACTAATATCGGTGGCCATTCTATAAAAGGAAGGATTGTGGAGATCGTGAGAGCGTACATAGTAGCGAAGGCAATGGGCATCACGGTGATCAGACAAGGATGGAACATTTGCTTCTGCATAGAGGCTCTCAACAGGGGAAGAGCGAAAAGCACCAAGGCACAAACGTAATCCTTGGCGATGGATGGGGTTAAGGCTAGAGAGAGTAGCAGGAGAGGCCGCTGAATAAATCTGGTCATCATAATCAAGTTTCGATAAAACGAGGGCTGAATGTAGGTGAAGCAGAGTTCGACGATCAGCTCCCCAGGAAAGATGAGCAAGGGTTTTAAGAAGGTTTAGCCGGCTGTGACAAGTTGCCTTCAGAGAGGTAATGTGAGGTTTCCAGGATAACCTACAGTCAAAGAGAAGGCCTAGAAACCTGACTGTATCACGTTCGGGGATACAGGAGCCATAGAGATACAAAGGATGATCGGAGATGACAGAGCGTCTAGTGAAAGTAATTTGGTGAGTTTTGGTACTTGGAAATTTAAACCCATGTGTGGTGGCCCAAGTGGAAACACGGTCGACCGCATGCTGGAGAGAAACTGCAATGAGATGAAAGTCAGCGCCTGCACAAGCAATAGCGAAGTCATCAACATAGAGTGATGACCAAATATTGGGTGGAAGAACAGAGGTCAAATCATTTATAGCAAGGAGAAAAAATGTTGTGCTTAGAACACATCCCTGAGGGACACCTTCAGCTTGGACGAAGTCCGGGGAAAGAACATTATTGACTCGAACACGGAAATGTCTGTCAGTTAAAAAGTTCTTAAGGAAGGATGGTAGATTGCCTCGGAGGCCTAAGGAGTGGGCCTGGGCCAAAATATTATACCTCCAAGTTGTGTCATATGCCTTCTCAAGGTCAAAAAATATGGCAATAACTGAGTGATTATTCGCAAAGGCATTACGAACATACGTATCCAAGCGTAGTAAGGGGTCTATGGTAGAACAGCCCTTACGAAAGCCATATTGACTAGCGGAGAGACTGTTGTGTGTCTCTAAATACCACATTAAACGTCGATTTACGAGACATTCCATCACTTTGCAAACTGCACTAGTAAGAGCGATGGGACGATAGTGGGAGGCATCATGTCCTGTAGTACCCGGTTTGCGGAAAGGGAGAACAATGGCAGATTTCCACAGCTGGGGAAGAACTCCTTGTGCCCAAATAAGATCGAAGAGGTGTAAGAGGACTACAAGGACTGACCGATGTAAATGTTGTAACATACGAATATGAATGTCGTCAGGCCCAGCTGCCGATGATCGGCAAGCTGAGAGCGTTGCCTCCAGTTCTTGAAGTGTAAAAGGCACATTATACTCTTCTTCTCTGAGAGAAGAAAAGTCCAAGGGTACTAACTCTCTGGCAGACTTTGAGGAAAGAAACGAGGGGCATAGATGGAGCCCCCGGGAAATACGGACCAGATGTGTGCCAAGTTCAATGGCAACGTCGAGAGGGTTTGCTACATCAACACCAGCGACCTGTAGAACAGGAGCCGGGTCAGGAGAGTATTTACCACTCAATTTCCTCACTTTTTTCCAGACTGCACTCATAGAAGAAGCAGAAGTGATGGTGGAAACATAGTCTCACCAGCAAGTGCGTTTAGCTTCACGGATGACACGGCGAGCGATCGCACGCTTCTGCTTAAAATCAAGAAGTCTCTCAGCGGTTCTATTGTACCGGTACCTGCCCCATGCAGCGCGTTTCAAACGTATTGCACGAGCACAAGCAGGAGACCACCAAGGCACGCACTTCTGAGAATGCCTGCCTGAGGTTTGGGGTATAGAATGAGAAGCTGCGGTATAAACTGACGTCGAGAAGAGGTGTAGGACCTCATCAATGGAGGATGAAGAAGGAACCTCACTAAAAGCAGTGAGTTGCGAGTAAAGATCCCAATTTGCCCGATCAAATTGCCAGCGAGGGCTACAGAAAGGTGGTGAATAGGAAGGAGAAGTAAGAATGATTGGAAAATGATCGCTGTCATGTAAGTCCGGTAGAACAGACCAGGTGAAGTCTAGTGCAGTGGAGGAAGAGCAGACTGATAGATCGATGCAAGAGAGAGTATGAGTACGAGGATCAAAATGGGTGGGAGTACCCATATTTAAAACATGAAGGGGGTGAGAGGCGAGAAAAGCCTCGAACTGGATGCCACGTGAGTCACAATGAGACCCATCCCCCAGAGGAAATGGTGGGCGTTAAAATCACCAAGTAACAGAAGTGGTGGTGGTAAGGATGAAACAAGAAAGACAAAGTCTGGGATAGAAAATGCTCGAGAAGGAGAGAGATATAAAGAACATATTGTAAACCACTTATTCAAGTGGATACGGGCTGCAGTGTAATGCAGCGAGGTATGGACAAATAGTTGACAGTACGGAATATCATTGCGTAGAAGAAGGGCACTTTCATTAAAGGTCCCATCTGAGAAAGGATCCGAAGAATACAATAAATTATAGCCTGAGATAGGTTGGAAAACAGCTGAGTGTAATTTTGGTTCTTGTAAGCAAGCACCAACGGGGGAAAACTTGGAAAGCAACATCTGAAGCTCACCCCGATTACCCCTGAGGCCGCGGATATTCCACTGTAAATAGGCCATGATTGGCGATGAAGAAAATACCAGGAATCCATAGGGAAAGGCACCTACGGACTAGAGGGGTTAGAAAAGTCAACGTGTGGTAGCATTGGAAGACGTTCAAGCAGCGAAGGAACGGAGCGTTGCGAAGAATGGGGTTGTGAAGATGGAGGAGAGGGAAGAGAAGGAACAGGAAGTGAATCAGTGTCCATTGAAGGTTTAGTCTCTGCAATATATTCTGAAATGGCTTCAAGTGTTTCTGAATTCAAAGATGTATGGGAGACCATATTGGAGATAGAAGGGGGAGGGTGAGTAAAGATTGGGACAGTAATGGACTGTACCAAAGTAGAGGGGGAGGGAAAGAGTGTAAGGGACTGGAGATGAAGTGTGGGGGGGGACAGAAGAGGCAGAAACCTGGGAGGTGGCAGAAGAGGGAGAAACTTGGGAGGGGACGGGGGTGGAAGGCATAGTACGAGGAGGAGGGTGAATCTCCACACTTGTAATAGAGCCAGAGAGAGGGGAAGAACTAGGCACAGAGACTGGAAAGGTAAAGTGTGGAGGTGGAAGAAGGGAAGGAAGGGGCAAAGAAGATTTGAGCAATGTGGATTTTTTGGACTTCTGAGAAGTAGAGGGGCGATTGGTATTAGGTGTTGTACGAGGTCTTGTCGATACTGGGGCTTGTGAGGAAGGACGCGAAGATGTGAGAACAGACTGAGTTGTAGTCGGGACGTCAGAGCCAAGGACAGCAAAAGGATTAAATGCCGGAGTGGCTATGGGAGGGGTAACAACAGAGGAGGCTGCAGAAGATGGGACCCCAGAAGTGGGGGGATGTTTTGAAACACGAGAATAAGAAACATGGGGTAGTCTCCCTTGGAGACGGAGATGAGTAACTGCCATAGCATAAGGGAGACCTTCTGCCTCTTTGAGGCAACGGATTTCACGTTCATTTAAGTAGACCTGGCAACGGTGGGAGTACGAAGGGTGAGCTTCATTACAATTAAGGCAAGATGGAGGTTGACTGCAAGATGTGTTAGAATGGTCGTCGGCACCACAGACTGGGCATTCGGCCATAGATCTGCAATATTTCGCTGGGTGACCAAAACGCCAGTAATTTCTACACTGTTGTGGTGTAGGTATCACCTTTCGAACTTGTAACCTATGTCCCGCGACATATTCTCAGCTGTCAAAAGTTAAACGAGCCACATTGCAAGGGTAACGTCTCCGCCCACGGGCAGGAAGGACATAAGTGTCTACTTTGAGGATTGGGAGATCCTGGAGGTCCAGCTGTTCAAAAATGTCATTGCCACATGACTGGAAATTCTGTTGTACTATGGTATGGGGCAGAATGACAGTACCACTACAAGAATTGAGAGAAAGATGTTTTTCAATAGTGATAGGAGTAGTATCGATATTCGAAAGGAGAGAAAGATCATGAGCTTGGGTAGCATTCTGGACAGTGACGATGCGCGTACCGCTCTTGAAAACATGAAATGAAATATCTCTGCCAACATGAAGCAGGAGCGCTTTGCCAATACTATGGTCAGAAAGATAGGCAGAGGAAGAAGTCGGTCTTAAAGTAAAGAATTTAGTCCATTGTGTGGTCCGAAACTGAGCGTGGAGAGGGAGTGCATGACGTGTTGGTCTTTTCCGAGTAGAATGGGAAGGTAACGAAGGAGCATCATCAGGAGATTGACGTTGGCGTTTAGGAGTAGGACCGGAGTTGGTCCGGCGTGAAACAGGCTGGCGATTCGAAAATTGCCATACCATAGAGGGAGAGGCTGGAAGCATAGTCAAAGGAGAGCGGAGGTCAGACAAATCGAAGGAGTCAGTCGAAGCCCCGGTACCTGAAGCGGGTGAGGAAACAGCACCAGCAAGAGGTACAGGGGCATCAGGAGTGTCCGAAGAGTGGTCTAAAAAAAAAACAAGGCAGGGTCAGAATGGGGTGCAGTATCAAGAAGGGGCCCGGGGGTAGTGGGTTCATGGATTGGGTTCTCCATGGTTAGATTACTCCTTTGCTTTTTGTTTTTAAGAAAAAAAATAAAAAATAAAAATAAAAAAAAGAATAAAAAAGGGGGGAGCGGGGAGGAATAGTTCCCCGGAGGAATGAAGGGGCCGGAAATCTCCTCCGCGCCCAAGAGGACCTCAGCACCACTAGTAGCGCAGATGTAGCATGGAACCCGTGCCATACCCTATCCTTCATGCCAGTAAACCAGCAATCCGGGATAGCAACCTCACATCTGCCGAGCTACCTCGGTGGACAAATGAGAGGGCGGCCGGATATCCACCACAAAGCATACCTCCTTCGGCCACCACCCCCGGAATCCGAAAGGTGGCTTCCAGAGATACACTCGTCGCCCGAAAGTCACCTAAAGCTACTCCGGGATACCGGAGAGGGATCGGGACATCCCCAGGTGATCCAGATTCCACGGCAAACTACACCACCGCCAAGAACCTCAACGGAATGGGATGGACCCCGGTATCCTTTCCCCTACCTAGGAACTAGCGCGCCTGTGGGAGAAATCCCAAAGGCCAAAAAGAGGAAGGGCAAAAGGGAGGGGTGGGGAGGAGGAGGAGGAAAGGAAAAAGGGGAGGATGGGATAGGGAGTGGGGGATTGGGGGGTAATTAGGTTCAGTCTGAGGAAGGAGACCAACAGGTCTGATTCCTCAGACCAAGAGCCTCTTCACCACAACAAGGAGCCCCCATTGAAGAGGTCTGGTTTAAGAAGCATACATTATGTGCAAAGTTCAAGCTATTAGTACTGGCCACTGATTTATCTGTGTTAACCTCAAGTGTGTCGGCAGATGGTTCTATCAAAAATGAGGTGAAAAAGAGCATTATCCATTGAGGTAAACAGGGGGAATGTATGAGAGCATAGTGGTACCAACACACTTATATGGGTGTGAAGCATGGGTTGTGAATGTTGCAGTGAGGAGGCTGGAGGCAGTGGAGATGTCATGTCTGAGGGCAATGTGTAGTGTGAATATTGTTCATAGCTTGGAAATTAGGAGGTGAGAGGTTACTAAAAGTATAATCCGGAGGGCTGAAGAGGGGCTGTCGAAGCTTACAAAATATGCTGACCTGGAAGGCACATAAATTTGTACTGGGGGAATGTATATAAATGCACATACAGTGGAAGCTCTACATGCGAGTGCATCCATGTGCGAGTTTTTCCAAATACGAGCAGTCGATGAGTTGATTTTTTGCTTCCATACGCGAGCGAAATTTCCACAAGCGAGCAGATCTCAAGGGAGGTTCCTTGACGCTGATGAAGGGCTCTTGCTCTTGATCTAGAGAATTGGATCTCATTTGTTTGTTAGACTATCTTATTGAAACTTGGGCAATGTATGATGGAAAGATGCTTCTTAACGTACACCAAAAATAAAAGAAATCGGACATAAATAATGGAGTTCACTTCTCAGCAATTAGCCACACCTTAGCGGTATTTTCGTATTGTTTTTATGGTTGTATTCTCGTTTTTTTGGTCTCATTTGATAGACTGGAAGATATATTAAAGAAATAGATATGATTTTGATTGCTTTCATGACAAAAAGTACAGTGGAACCTCAAAAATCGAACTGCTCCCAACACGACCAATTATGTAAGTGTATTTTTGTAAGTGCTTTTATAAGTGTATTTTTGAGGGTCTGAAATGGACTAATCTAATTTACATTATTCCTGATGGGAATAAATTCATTAGGTAAAGGCACTCGAACAGCCTTCTGGACCAAGAAAGTTCGATATTTGAGGTTCCACTGTACCTTGAAATTGAGCTCAACATAGGAGAAATGTTCGATTTCTTGGCTTTGTTCAAAAGTAAACAAATGACATCACTGTCCATTTCAATATGCAGTCATGAATGGGTTGACATTGTTTATACAATTATTGCAATAAGACAGTAGTCTGCATAACAGTAAATCTTCTATTTTTCGTGGGAATAAAAATTACAAATTATTTATATTGTAATAAATAATAATAATAATAATAATATGTATAATAATAATATGTATAATAATAATACGTATAATAATAATAGTACAGTGGACCCTCGGCTAACGATATTAATCCGTTCATGAAAGCTCATAGTATGCTGAAATTAGCGTTAGCCGAATTAATTTTCCCCATAAGAAATAATGGAAATCAAATTAATCTGTTCCTGACACCCCAAAGTATGAAAAAAAAAATTTTTTTACAGCATGAAATATTAATTTTAATACACACAAACTGACACTTACCTTTATTGAAGATCTGGTGATGATTGATGGGATGGGAGGAGGGGAGAGTGTGGAAGTTGTTAATGTTTAGAAGGGGAATCACCTTCCATTAGGACTTGAGGTATCAAGTCCTTTTCCGGGGTTACTTCCCTTCTTCTTTTAATGCCACTAGGACCAGCTTGAGAGTCATTGGACCTCTGTCGCACAACATATCTGTCCATAGAGGCCTGTGCCTCCCGTTCCTTTATGATTTGTCTAAAGTGGTTCACAACATTGTCATTGTAATAGTCACCAGTACGGCTTGCAATAGCTGTGTGAGGGTGATTTTCATCCATAAAGGTTTGCACTTCAAGCCACTTTGCACACATTTCCTTAATCTCTTTCTTCATATCCAGAGTAATTCTCACCCTTTTTCCTGCAGGGTTGGCACTAGAAGCTTTCTTGGGGCCCATGGTGACTTATTTTGCAGGTACAATCACTAAAAACGCTGTGATAATATGAAATGTTCCGATTGTATGCGTGGATGCGACTGCACTGGCTGGCTTGTAAACACTGGCACCCACGGGACAACTGAGGCACGCTCAGGCCACATGTGGACGTATCTCGAACGAATCGCGTAGGGCGAGTTTTTTAGCATTAGCTGAGGCAAAACTTTTGTGTTAAAATGTATCATATGCTGGATTTAACATAAGGTGATGCCATCGTTAGCTGAGGGTCCACTGTATATAATATAATAATAATGCACTACATAATAATAATAATTATAATAATAGACGGCTTCAATAGGCCATCACTAAATGGCAGTGTTTACCACAACAAAGAGGGGGCGGTTGTGGTTGCCTCCACCTGTTACATAATGACATATTTTATTCGTTCTAGAGTATATATCAGGTTTCTATGTTATTTATATTGTTTATTATGTCATATTAGATGAACTGTGATAGATAAATAAGCCGCAGAGATGATATTAAGAGAAATTATTGAAGTACAGAATTCCACTGGAATGGATTAATTGCATTTTTATTAATTTAAATGAGGAAAATTGACTCTGCAAACGAGCAAATCCAGTTGCGAGCAAGGTCTTGGAACGGATTAAACTCACAAGTAGAGGTTCCACTGTATTACTTACATACATTCATATATATACATACATACAATAAGATCACAGTAAGAAGGTGATATCACAATATGCAAAATAACTTCAATGAAAAAATAGTGAACTGTGAAATGCTTTCATGATAATACACATTATAAAGGAATAGTCCAAATAACAGGACAACAGAAGACTTGAAAAGCTGAAATATGACCTTGCATATGACCCTACTCACTAAGCTGGGAACATAGTGAAGATTTAGTCAGGTCACACGTAAGCATTTTTTAAGAGTGTCTTGTCAAGCATGATTTAATATCCTCACAAATTCTATTCATTATACAACCTGGAACTTGTATTTATATTGCAATCAATACTATTTTTTTATGAAGCTTGATTGAATTATATTTCACTCATCCATGGACTTGCTTGATACAGCCTTCTTTTCCTTTTCAGAATCAATTGGTTGGTTAAAATTTCTTGTGTGATACCAACCATGGATGAAAAGACACAAATGCATACAACAGGACATCTTTATTGGAGACATAACGGTCCTGTTACTGAAATTTGGAGTGATCAAGGCCCTGAGACTGAAACGTATGTAATAAAGATGTCCAAGTGCATGAACTTATCCTGTCCTGTACATAATCTTTCATCACACCTGTACCTCCTGGACATGTCACTGAAGTATGATGCTGGAATCTTCCTACCAAATGCTCTGATATGAAGATGCTATAACAACAAATGATATATGAAGAGTTGTATACAATACATGAATGTAGAAAAAGTGCAGAGGAAACCTTTATTATTAAAAAATAAAGATTAAAGATTCTTTATCTCAACATGATACAATGTTTGTACATAGGTGACATTTAGGTGTGCATGCAGAAAGCCTTTTAGTATACAGAGAATTTTGGGCAATCTTAAACCTATCTTAAAACTAATAAGGGTATAATTAATTGATTGCTTGTATATAAGGTCTCTTAAATCGTTGTAACAATAAATTTAGGAATTACAATGAGTGCTTTTAAGAATTACAGGTTGGCTTATAATTAGAGGTAATGAGGATTCTAAAATATGAGCATATTTTGAACACATTCAATATATATTTAGTTGTTGTGATGATTACAGATAACGAGAATAAGAACATTGTTTTTCATATGCTTCTTGTAGCAATGACAATACAAAAATATAGTTTCATCATATTTAGTTGTTTTTGGGATATGTTAGTGATAGTCTTGCTTTGGGATATGTTAAGATAATCTTAAGTTTTTTTTTACAGTAGTTTTGAAGATGCTGGCAGAGAGAGGCTCTGGAGATATCTGGCAGGGAGTTCCAGATTTTGGGTTCTTTTATGCACATTGAATTATAGTCACCACTTGACTCATACAATAGGTTCTAAGTGTCTATTACATTTCGCAGTAGTTAACATGCCTTCGAGAGGCTCCTTGATACTGGTAATGAGCTCTTGATCCAAGGAAGTGGACTTGTCCTCCCTTTTCTTAGATCGAACCTGACTGCCTCTTATATTCCAGGGGCTGTATAACCCATATGGGTTTGTTTCCTCCCAAATATGATGATGATAATGCCTGCCAGGTGGTGTTGGCTTTTGGGTTCATACTCTTTCATGGGGGTCCCTTGATGTTAGTGAAGGGCCTTTAATCCAAGGAATTGGTGATACTCTTCCTTTCCTTGGGTTAAACTTGATAACTTCTTATTCACCAAGTGGTGTATGACCTCGTGGCCTGGCTGGCAAGGCTCTCGCTTCATATATGGAGGGCCGGGTTCGATTCCTGGCGGGATAGAAACATTTTGACGTGTTTCCCTACACCTGTTGTCCTGTTCACCTAGCAGCACGTAGGTACCTGGGTGTTAGTCGACTGGTGTGGGTCACATCCTGGGGGACAAGATTGAGGACCCCAATGGAAATAAGAGACAGTCCTTGGTGACGCACTGCCTTTCTTCGGTTATCCTGGGTGCTTAACCCTCCGGGGTTAAAAATCCGAATGAAACCTCTTGATACCTACAGTTTTAGGACTAAGTAGGTACCTGAGTGTCAGTAAGTTTATTCAGAAACAACTACAAAATGTCTGAATGATTATAAAAATTGGCTCGCATAGTAATATCACCTGTGTATGTCCCATCTCACCTAAGCAGGGTGTGATGTAGTTCAGCTGGGCTTGTGAGGTCTCTGGGGAGACCTAATTTAACCAATTATATGGTCACACCTTGCCTTGGCAGACGTCTGTAGCCACGCCCACGTCTGAGGTCTTTTGTTCTTAACAGCGTCAGAGCTCGGCGTCAGGTTGCAACACGTGGTACATACACCATTGGGGAGGGGGTACTTTGACTACGATATAAGCCCAGGAAAGAGCGGGGCAAGGAGGTTGTTGGTGACAGGTCCGTCGAGCGAGAGCTCTGGACAGCCGCGTGTGTAGTGGACCACGCATTGGGAATCTCGGGTCAGCTGGTCGGTGAATTAAGAGTGAGTACTAGTCCGTGTTACTGAATACATCTACCCTTCCCCCTGGTAATAAGTCTCATAGGTCAATTGTTATATTGTGTAAATTTCCATCAGGAGATGTTGTATTCTAGCCCTTTTATGTTATTAAGTAAACTATAGCCATAGTTCCCATTTTTATTTGTACCTTCATATGCTATTCCCTATTTTGTTAAGCACTGGGATATACAGGAGACGTGCTCACTCGCTGGGATACTTCCGGTAGAGTGGGTAGAGGTCTCACAAGGGGCCCAATACTGGGCCCCAATACAAGGGCCCCTGCTTAGGTGAGATGGGACATACACAGGTGATAGCCAAGAAATGAGCGAAATACTAAAGTCCCAATACGACTCAGTGTTCAGCGAGCCACTACTCAGACTAAGGGTTGACAATCCAAATGAATTCTTTATGAACGAGACCCAAAATTTGGTCATCTCAAAAATCTCGGGCATTATCCTAGCACCACAAGACTTTTAAAAGGCAATATATGACATGCCCATGCACTCTGCCCCAGGCCCAGACTCATGGAACTCCATGTTCATCAAGAGCTGCAAGAAGCCCCTGTCATGTGCCTTCAGCATTCTATGGAGAGGAAGCGTGGACACAGGGGTCATCTCACACTCACTAAAAACAACAGACTCTACAAAGGTGGCAGTAAAGCAATTGCAAAGAACTAGAGACCAGTAGCACTAACATCCCATTTCATAAAAATCTTTGAAAGGGTTCTAAGAAGCAGGATTGCCAACCACTTAGATGCCCATCAGTTAAACAACCCAAGCCAACATGGGTTTAGAGCAGGTCGCTCCTGCATGTCCTAGCTACTGGATCACCATGACATGGTCCTGCATGCTGTAGAGGATAAACAAAATACAGATGTAGTATACACAGACTTTGCAAAAGTTTTCGACAAGTGTGACCATGGCATAATAGAGCACGAAATGGGTGATAAAGAAATAACAGGAAAAGTTGGTAGATGGATCTATAACCTCCTGACAAATAGAACACGAAGAGTAATGGTAAACAGTCAAGTCTGAGGCAGCTATGGTGAAAAGCTCTGTTCCACAAGGCACAGTACTCGCTCCCATTCTATTCCTCATCCTCATATCTGACATAGACAGAGATGTAAGCCATTGCTCCATGCCTACCTTTGCAGATGACACCTGGATTGCCATGACAGTGACCTCCATCGAAGACACCGCAAGACTCCAAGCGGACGTAAACCAAATCTTCAAATGGGCCACTCAAAACAATATGAAGTTCAATGAAGAGAAATTTCAACTACTCAGATATGGAAAACTTGAGGATAATAAAACTATATCAGGGTATACGACAAATTCTAACCATACAATAGAGCAAAAAAGTAATGTGAAGGACCTGGGAGTGATAATGTCAGAGGATCTCGCCTTCACAGACCACAACAATGTATCTACTGCATCTGCTACCTGGAGAGAGTTCCGGGGGCAATGCCCCCATGGCCCGGTCTGTGACCAGGCCTCATGGTGGATCAGGGTCTGATCAACCAGGCTGTTACTGCTGGCTGCACGCAATCCAATGTACAATCCACAGCCCGGCTGGTCCGGTACTGACTTTAGGTGCTTGTCCAGTGCCTGCTTAAAGACAGCCAGGGGTCTATTGGTAACCCTCCTTATGTATGCTAGGAGGTAGTTGAACAGTCTTGGGGCCCCTGACCCTTATTGTGTTGTCTCTTAACGTGCTAGTGACACCCCTGCTTTTCATTGGGGAGGGGTTGCATCGTCTGCCAAGTCTTTTGCTTTCGTAGGGAGTGATTTTCGTGTGCAAGTTTGGTACTAGTCCCTCTAGGATTTTCCAGGTGTATGTAATCATGTATCTCTCTCACCTGCGTTCCAGGGAGTACAGATTCAGGAACTTCAAGCGCTCCCAGTAATTGAAGTGTTTTATCTCAGTTATGCATGCTGTGAAGGTTCTCTGTACATTTTCTAGGTCAGCAATTTCACCTGCCTTGAAAGGTGCTGTTAGTGTGCAGCAATATTCCAGCCTAAATCGAACAAGCGACCTGAAGAGTGCCATTATTGGCTTGGTATCCCTAGTTTTGAAGGCTCTCATTATCCATCCTGTCATTTTTCTAGCAGATGCGATTGATACAATGTTATGGTCCTTGAAGGTGAGATCCTCTGACATGATCACTCCCAGGTCTTTGACGTTAGTTTTTCACTCTATTGTGTGGTTGGAATTTGTTTTATACTCTGACGAAGTTTTAATTTCCTCACGTTTATCATATCAGAATAATGGAAATTTCTCATCATTGAACTTCATATTGTTTTCTGCAGCCCACTGAAAGATTTGGTTGATGTCTGCCTGGAGCCTTGCAGTGTCTGCAATGGAAGACACTGTCATGCAGATTCAGGTGTCATCTGCAAAGGAAGACACGGTGCTGTGGCTTACATCCCTGTCTATGTCAGATATGAGGATGAGGAACAAGAGAGGAGTGAGTACTGTGCCTTGCGGAACAGAGCTCTTCACCGTAGCCACCTCAGACTTTACTCTGTTGACTACTACTCTGTGTTCTATTTGTCAGGAAATTATAGATCCATCTACCAACTTTTCCTGTTATTCCTTTAGCATGCATTTTGTGCACTATTATGCCATGGTCACACTTGTCAAAGGCTTTTGCAAAGTCTGTGTATATTACAGCTGCATTCTTTTTGTCTTATAGTGCATCTAGGACCTTGTCGTAGTGATCCAGTAGTTGGGACAGACAGGAGCGACCTGCTCTAAACCTATGCTGCCCTGGGTTGTGTAATTGATGAGTATCTAGGTAGGTGGCAATCTTGCTTCTTATGACCCTTTCAAAGATTTTTATGATATGGGATGTTAGCGGTATCGGTCTGTAGTTCTTTGCTATTGCTTTACTGCCCCCTTTGTGGAGTGGGGGCTATGTCTGTTGTTTTTAGTAACCGTGGGACAACCCCAGTGTCCATGCTCCCTTTCCATAGGATGTGCACGTTATAGGGGCTTCTTGCAGTTCTTGATGAACACGGAGTTCCACGAGTCGGGCCCTGGGGCAGAGTGCATGAGCATGCCATTTATCACCTGTTCAAAGTCATTTGGAATCAGGATAATGTCAGGCTTGTGTTTATCAAATTCTGTGGCTCTCTCATAAAAAAATCATTTAGATCTTCGACTCTCAGTCTGGTTAGCGGCTTGCTAAAAACTGAGTCATATTGGGACTTGAGTAACTCACTCATTTCCTTGCTGTCATCTGTGTAGGACCCATCTTGTTTAAGTAGGGGCCCAATACTGGATGTTGTTCTCAACTTTGATTTGGCATAAGAAAAGAAATACTTTGGGTTTCTTTCGATTTCATTTATGGCTTTTAGATCTTCCCGTGATTCCTGACTCCTATAAGATTCCTTTAACTTTAGTTCGATGTTTGCTATTTCTCTGACCAGTGTCTCCCTACGCATTGCAGATATATTGGTCTCTTTTAGCCGCTCTGTTATTCTTTTTCGTCACCTGTAAACGGAGCACCTGTCTCTTTCTATTTTACATCTACTCCTCCTTTTTCTTAAAGGAATATGCCTTGAGCATACATCGAGTGCCACAGAGTTAATCTGTTCTAGGCATAAGTTGAGGTCTGTGTTGCTTAGGCTATCTTCCGAGCTTATATTATTTAGGACTTGGTTTACTTGGTCCCACTTTATGTTCTTGTTATTGAAGTTGAATTTGGTGAAGGCTCCCTCGTGACTGATCACATTTTGTCGGTCTGGGGCTCCGCACATGTCTGAATCTCAATTATATTGTGATCTGAGTATGTTGTTTTTGATATAGTGACATTTTGTATCAGATCATCATTGTTAGTGAAGATGAGGTCCAGTGTATTTTCCAATCTAGTAGGCTCTATTATTTGCTGGTTTAAGGTGAATTTTGTGCAGAGATTTAAAAGCTCGTGTGTGTGTGTTCTCATCTGAGCTGCCTCCTGGTGTTATCACTGCAACATTATTTGCTGTATTCCTCCATATTAGGTGCCTTAAGTTGAAATCCCCCAGGAGCAAGATGTTGGGGGCAGGAGCTGGAAGATTTTCCAGACTGGTCAATTTTCAACAGCTGTTCCTGGAATTGTTAGGACGTTGCATTCAGAGGCTTGTAAACTACCACAATGACTAGAGTTTGGTTCTCGATCTTTACTGCTAAAATTTCAACTACATCATTTGAGACATTAAGCAGTTCTGTGTAAATAAGTGACTGCAATATACAGGCCCTCCCCCACCCCCTCCCTTTTGCCTGTTCACTCTGTCGCATCTGTATAGGTTGTAACCTGGGATCCATATTTCATTGTCCAAGTGATCCTTTATGTGGGTCTCTGTGAAAGCTGCGAACATTGCATTTGCCTCTGCAAGCAGTCCACAGATGAAGGGTATTTTGTTGTTCGTTGCTGGTTTTAGACCCTGTATATTTGCAAAGAAGAATGTCATCGGATTGGTGGTACTGGGGGGGGGGGGGATCTTTTTCCGGCACTAATATCTGTATCTGTTGGTTTGGAGTGGAGGCCATTGACTGTGATTCCACTTCAGAAATGACTGGATTTGGTGTGTACGATTTCTGCCATTTCCTGCCAGTTTTTTTCCTTCCTGGCATTAAAAATCCTCTCTCTCTCTTGAATGGCTGTGGCTACCCAGGTTTTCCCATTGTCTGAATGTTTTGTATCTTTTTGTCCCCTTTAGATGGTGTGCCTGGCAATATAAGTTATAGCACTGTCTTTCCTGTACTGAAGAGGGACACATTTCAGGATGAAAAAGCTTACAGGAAGGGAGCTTGCATTTTCCTGTTGTCATCTGGGCATGACATTTTCTAGGGTGGTCAAAGTTGCACATCCCATCTGTTTTTTCCAGATATTCCATGCCTGCAGACACCAAGTGCATAATATTTGCACAGGCTTGGTTTCTGTTTGCCTTGGATTTTTGTGACTGTATTCCCTGTTGGTGCATGTTTTCCTGTCTCATTTCTGTCTTCACTAGTACTAACAATGGAGTTCTCACCAGTTGTTTCTGGTAATTTATCCTTACTATTACTAGTGGAATCTCCTTGTTTGCTATCTCCTGTGGTATTGCTAGTTTGTACTATTGGTTTTATCTTGTCTTTGACTGCACTTGTTTCCCCACTACAACTCCTGTCTCCCTCGAGACCACTAATATGCATTCCTCCATGCATGCAGTTACTGTCTACCAGGAAACCTCCAGCCTCACAGTAACTGTCTACCAGGACAGCACCTCCAGCCTTACAGTTCCTGACTACCTGGCCAGCACCTCCAGTCATACAGTTACTGTCAGCCAGGACAGCATCCGCACCAAGGGCGCTAGCACCATCCAGCCCAGACTTTTTATTTTCCCATCTGTTATAGAATGCTTCCAGGTTTTCTATGAAGGCCTCTCTGATGCTATCCTCTTTTAATACCAATGTGATTTTAGTCCACAAATTGATCTCATTTGGGCATACCCAAAAACACTTCCCTGATTTAATACCTCTTGTAGATAATTCTTGGATATCTGCACATGGGGCGTGAGCCCAATTTCCACAAAAGTTGCATGTAATCCATGTAGAAGCCCACTTGTTTGTTTGGCTGCAGACTACACAGGATTTCATAATGTGATTTTAATGGTTGATTTACTGTATTCTGTACTGCCAGGAAAATGATAGGATGGATAATGAGAACCTTCAAAACTAGGGATGCCAAACCCATGATGATTCTCTTCAAATTGCTTGTTTTCTCTAGGCTGGAATACTGCTGTGCACTAACTGCCCCCTTCAAGGCAAGGGAAACTGCTGACCTGGAGAGTGTACAAAGAATTTTCACGGCACATGTAAGTACAATAAGGCACCTAAATTACTGGGATCTGTATTCCCTGGAGCACAGACAAGAGAGATACATGATAATATAGTACACTTGGAAAATCCTAAAGGGATTAGTACCAAATTTGCACATGAAAATCACTCCCTATAAAAGCAAAAGTCTCGGTAGGAGATGCAACACTCCCCCAGTGAAAAGCAGGGGCACCACGAGTACACTGAGAGACAACACAATAAGTGTCAGGGGCCCATGACTGTTCAGCTACCTCCCAGCATACATAAGGGGGATTACCAATAGATCCCTGGCTGTCTTCAAGAAGGCACTGGACAGGCACCTAAAGTCAGTACCTAACCAGTCGGGCTGTGGTTCGTACATTAGTTTGCGTGCAGCCAGCAGTAACAACATGGCTGATCAGACCCTGATCCACCATGAGGCCTGGTCTCAGATCGAGCCATCAGGGCGTTGACCCCCAAACCCTTCTCCAGGTAAACTCCAGGTACATAATAATTATTTTTTTTTTTTTATTATCACACCGGCCGATTCCCACCAAGGCAGGGTGGCCCGAAAAAGAAAAACTTTCACCATCATTCACTCCATCACTGTCTTGCCAGAAGGGTGCTTTACACTACAGTTTTTAAACTGCAACATTAACACCCCTCCTTCAGAGTGCAGGCACTGTACTTCCCATCTCCAGGACTCAAGTCCGGCCTGCCGGTTTCCCTGAATCCCTTCATAAATGTTACTTTGCTCACACTCCAACAGCACGTCAAGTATTAAAAACCATTTGTCTCCATTCACTCCTATCAAACACGCTCACGCATGCCTGCTGGAAGTCCAAGCCCCTCGCACACAAAACCTCCTTTACCCCCTCCCTCCAACCCTTCCTAGGCCGACCCCTACCCCGCCTTCCTTCCACTACAGACTGATACACTCTTGAAGTCATTCTGTTTCGCTCCATTCTCTCTACATGTCCGAACCACCTCAACAACCCTTCCTCAGCCCTCTGGACAACAGTTTTGGTAATCCCGCACCTCCTCCTAACTTCCAAACTACGAATTCTCTGCATTATATTCACACCACACATTGCCCTCAGACATGACATCTCCACTGCCTCCAGCCTTCTCCTCGCTGCAACATTCATCACCCACGCTTCACACCCATATAAGAGCGTTGGTAAAACTATACTCTCATACATTCCCCTCTTTGCCTCCAAGGACAAAGTTCTTTGTCTCCACAGACTCCTAAGTGCACCACTCACTCTTTTTCCCTCATCAATTCTATGATTCACCTCATCTTTCATAGACCCATCCGCTGACACGTCCACTCCCAAATATCTGAATACATTCACTCCTCCATACTCTCTCCCTCCAATCTGATATTCAATCTTTCATCACCTAATCTTTTTGTTATCCTCATAACCTTACTCTTTCCTGTATTCACCTTTAATTTTCTTTCTTTTGCACACCCTACCAAATTCATCCACCAATCTCTGCAACTTCTCTTCAGAATCTCCCAAGAGCACAGTGTCATCAGCAAAGAGCAGCTGTGACAACTCCACTTTGTGTGTGATTCTTTGTCTTTTAACTCCACGCCTCTTGCCAAGACCCTCGCATTTACTTCTCTTACAACCCCATCTATAAATATATTAAACAACCACGGTGACATCACACATCCTTGTCTAAGGCCTACCTTTACTGGGAAAAAATTTCCTTCTTTCCTACATACTCTAACTTGAGCCTCACTATCCTCGTAAAAACTCTTCACTGCTTTCAGTAACCTACCTCCTACACCATACACTTGCAACATCTGCCACATTGCCCCCTATCCACCCTGTCATATGCCTTTTCCAAATCCATAAATGCCACAAAGACCTCTTTAGCCTTATCTAAATACTGTTCACTTATATGTTTCACTGTAAACACCTGGTCCACACACCCCCTACCTTTCCTAAAGCCTCCTTGTTCATCTGCTATCCTATTCTCCGTCTTACTCTTAATTCTTTCAATTATAACTCTACCATACACTTTACCAGGTACACTCAACAGACTTATCCCCCTATAATTTTTGCACTCTCTTTTATCCCCTTTGCCTTTATACAAAGGAACTATGCATGCTCTCTCCCAATCCCTAGGTACCTTACCCTCTTCCATACATTTATTAAATAATTGCACCAACCACTCCAAAACTATATCCCCACCTGCTTTTAACATTTCTATCTTTATCCCATCAATCCCGGCTGCCTTACCCCCTTTCATTTTGCCTACTGCCTCACGAACTTCCCCCACACTCACAACTGGCTCTTCCTCACTCCTACAAGATGTTATTCCTCCTTGCCCTATACACGAAATCACAGCTTCCCTATCTTCATCAACATTTAACAATTCCTCAAAATATTCCTTCCATCTTCCCAATACCTCTAACTCTCCATTTAATAACTCTCCTCTCCTATTTTTAACTGACAAATCCATTTGTTCTCTAGGCTTTCTTAACTTGTTAATCTCACTCCAAAACTTTTTCTTATTTTCAACAAAATTTGTTGATAACATCTCACCCACTCTCTCAGATCACAGTAAACAGGTCATATCACAATATGCAAAACAACCACTGTGAAAGAATAGCAAAATTCCAAGTGCTTTCATGACTTCTTACATTATCAAAGAACTATAAAAACAAAACATTAAATGAAGTCATATAAAGGGTCAAGACTACACCTCACCATATCCCCACAACAAAGCTACACCTCACACACATGTGACGACACCCAACTGTGGAACCCACCTAATACTCTACCCAAGCATTAAGGTTTTTTACTTGTCTAATGTATCATTAAATTCTTCCCAAATTTTATTAATTATAAATGAATCCAATTTATATAAACCAAAAAGAAATATTAAAATTATTTTCAAAACTGCTTTTTACAAAACACGATTCTATTGTATTCCTGTTGACCATGGATTTGCTTGATACAACTTTCTCAGCCTTTTGAAAATCAATTGGATGGTTAAAATCTCTAACATGAATAAATGCTATATTTTTTTTTTTCAACAAGTTGGCCGTCTCCCACCGAGGCAGGGTGACCCAAAAAAGAAAGAAAATCCCCAAAAAGAAAATGCTTTCATCATCATTCAACACTTTCACCACACCCACACATAATCACCGTCTTTGCAGAGGTGCTCAGAATACAACAGTTTAGAAGCATATACGTATAAAGATACACAACATATCCCTCCAAACTGCCAATATCCCAAACCCCTCCTTTAAAGTGCAAGCATTGTACTTCCCATTTCCAGGACTCAAGTCCGACTATATGAAAATAACCGGTTTCCCTGAATCCTTTCACTAAATATTACCCTGCTCACACTCCAACAGATCGTCAGGTCCCAAGTACCATTCGTCTCCATTCACTCCTATCTAACACGCTCACGCACGCTTGCTGGAAGTCCAAGCCCCTTGCCCACAAAACCTCCTTTACCCCCTCTCTCCAACCCTTTCGAGGACGACCCCTACCTATGCTATATTTATGTTGTTTTAATTTTAGTTCAAGACTTTTACCAGTTTGGCCGTAATAAACTATTGGAAATTTTACAAGGAATCTTATAGGCACATCCGTCAGCATTTTGGGGGGAATTCTTTATCAAAAGTTTTTTAACTGTATCAAGATTTTTAAATACAACTTTGATATTAAAAGTCTTTAGAAGGGAAGGCATATCAACCAAGTTTTCATGGTAAGGGAGAACCCACATATTTTTAGTTGAATAAGGTTGGTTGTTCCTTTTTGGATTGTAAGAAGTATTTCTTATAATTTTAAAAGTTTTATCAATTACATTTCTTGGGTATTTTAGATCATTAGATATTTCATATATTTTGGATATTTCTTCATCTATGAACTCTGGACTACAATAACGTAAAGCTCTCATAAATATTGATGAGAAAACCAACAGTTTAATTCTATCTTGATACGAAGAATAATAGTATACATACCTGGAGTTTACCTGGAGAGAGTTCCGGGGTCAACGCCCCCGCGGCCCGGTCTGTGACCAGGCCTCCTGGTGGATCAGAGCCTGATCAACCAGGCTGTTGCTGCTGGCTGCACGCAAACCAACGTACGAGCCACAGCCCGGCTGGTCAGGAACCGACTTTAGGTGCTTATCCAGTGCCAGCTTGAAGACTGCCAGGGGTCTGTTGGTAATCCCCCTTATGTATGCTGGGAGGCAGTTGAACAGTCTCGGGCCCCTGACACTTATTGTATGGTCTCTTAACGTGCTAGTGACACCCCTGCTTTTCATTGGGGGGATGTTGCATCGTCTGCCAAGTCTTTTGCTTTCGTAGTGAGTGATTTTCGTGTGCAAGTTCGGTACGAGTCCCTCTAGGATTTTCCAGGTGTATATAATCATGTATCTCTCCCGTCTGCGTTCCAGGGAATACAGGTTCAGGAACCTCAAGCGCTCCCAGTAATTGAGGTGTTTTATCTCCGTTATGCGCGCCGTGGAGGTTCTCTGTACATTTTCTAGGTCAGCAATTTCACCTGCCTTGAAAGGTGCTGTTAGTGTGCAGCAATATTCCAGCCTAGATAGAACAAGTGACCTGAAGAGTGTCATCATGGGCTTGGCCTCCCTAGTTTTGAAGGTTCTCATTATCCATCCTGTCATTTTTCTAGCAGATGCGATTGATACAATGTTATGGTCCTTGAAGGTGAGATCCTCCGACATGATCAATCCCAGGTCTTTGACGTTGGTGTTTCGCTCTATTTTGTGGCCAGAATTTGTTTTGTACTCTGATGAAGATTTAATTTCCTCGTGTTTACCATATCTGAGTAATTGAAATTTCTCATCGTTGAACTTCATATTGTTTTCTGCAGCCCACTGAAAGATTCGGTTGATGTCCGCCTGGAGCCTTGCAGTGTCTGCAATGGAAGACACTGTCATGCAGATTCGGGTGTCATCTGCAAAGGAAGACACGGTGCTGTGGCTGACATCCTTGTCTATGTCGGATATGAGGATGAGGAACAAGATGGGAGCGAGTACTGTGCCTTGTGGAACAGAGCTTTTCACCGTAGCTGCCTCAGACTTTACTCTGTTGACGACTACTCTCTGTGTTCTGTTAGTGAGGAAATTATAGATCCATCGACCGACTTTTCCTGTTATCCCTTTAGCACGCATTTTGTGTGCTATTACGCCATGGTCACACTTGTCGAAGGCTTTTGCAAAGTCTGTATATATTACATCTGCATTCTTTTTATCTTCTAGTGCATTTAGGACCTTGTCGTAGTGATCCAATAGTTGAGACAGACAGGAGCGACCTGTTCTAAACCCATGTTGCCCTGGGTTGTGTAACTGATGGGTTTCTAGATGGGTGGTGATCTTGCTTCTTAGGACCCTTTCAAAGATTTTTATGATATGGGATGTTTGTGCTATCGGTCTGTAGTTCTTTGCTGTTGCTTTACTGCCCCCTTTGTGGAGTGGGGCTATGTCTGTTGTTTTTAGTAACTGTGGGACGACCCCCGTGTCCATGCTCCCTCTCCATAGGATGGAAAAGGCTCGTGATAGGGGCTTCTTGCAGTTCTTGATGAACACGGAGTTCCATGAGTCTGGCCCTGGGGCAGAGTGCATGGGCATGTCATTTATCGCCTGTTCGAAGTCATTTGGCGTCACGATAACATTGGATAGGCTTGTGTTAACCAAATTTTTTGGCTCTCTCATAAAAAATTCGTTTTGATCTTCGACTTTCAGTCTGGTTAGCGGCTTGCTAAAAACTGAGTCATATTGGGACTTGAGTAGCTCACTCATTTCCTTGCTGTCATCTGTGTAGGACCCATCTTGTTTAAGTAGGGGCCCAATACTGGATGTTGTTCTCGACTTTGATTTGGCATAGGAGAAGAAATACTTTGGGTTTCTTTCGATTTCATTTATGGCTTTTAGAAAATAACTCAATGCCTTTTCTAGATGTTTTAATTATTAAGGGTAATAATTATTTTAAATTTAAAATTTACAGAAAGTCTACAAATTTAACACAAGCCTATCCGATGTTATCCTGATGCCAAATGACTTCGAACAGGCGATAAATGACATGCCCATGCATTCTGCCCCAGGGCCAGACTCATGGAACTCCATGTTCATCAAGAACTGCAAGAAGCCCCTATCACGAGCCTTTTCCATCCTATGGAGAGGGAGCATGGACACGGGGGTCGTCCCACAGTTACTAAAAACAACAGACATAGCCCCACTCCACAAAGGGGGCAGTAAAGCAACAGCAAAGAACTACAGACCGATAGCACTAACATCCCATATCATAAAAATCTTTGAAAGGGTCCTAAGAAGCAAGATCACCACCCATCTAGAAACCCATCAGTTACACAACCCAGGGCAACATGGGTTTAGAACAGGTCGCTCCTGTCTGTCTCAACTATTGGATCACTACGACAAGGTCCTAAATGCACTAGAAGATAAAAAGAATGCAGATGTAATATATACAGACTTTGCAAAAGCCTTCGACAAGTGTGACCATGGCGTAATAGCGCACAAAATGCGTGTTAAAGGGATAATAGGAAAAGTCGGTCGATGGATCTATAATTTCCTCACTAACAGAACACAGAGAGTAGTCATCAACAGAGTAAAGTCCGAGGCAGCTACGGTGAAAAGCTCTGTTCCACAAGGCACAGTACTCACTCCCATCTTGTTCCTCATCCTCATATCCGACATAGACAAGGATGTCAGCCACAGCACCGTGTCTTCCTTTGCAGATGACACCCGAATCTACATGACAGTGTCTTCTATTGCAGACACTGCAAGGCTCCAGGCGGACATCAACCGAATCTTTCAGTGGGCTGCAGAAAACAATATGAAGTTCAACGATGAGAAATTTCAATTACTCAGATATGGTAAACACGAGGAAATTAAATCTTCATCAGAGTACAAAACAAATTCTGGCCACAAAATAGAGCGAAACACCAATGTCAAAGACCTGGGAGTGATCATGTCGGAGGATCTCACCTTCAAGGACCATAACATTGTATCAATCGCATCTGCTAGAAAAATGACAGGATGGATAATGAGAACCTTCAAAACTAGGGAGGCCAAGCCCATGATGACACTCTTCAGGTCACTTGTTCTATCTAGGCTGGAATATTGCTGCACACTAACAGCACCTTTCAAGGCAGATGAAATTGCTGACCTAGAAAATGTACAGAGAACCTCCACGGCGCGCATAACGGAGATAAAACACCTCAATTACTGGGAGCGCTTGAGGTTCCTGAACCTGTATTCCCTGGAACGCAGACGGGAGAGATACATGATTATATACACCTGGAAAATCCTAGAGGGACTAGTACCGAACTTGCACACGAAAATCACTCACTACGAAAGCAAAAGACTTGGCAGACGATGCAACATCCCCCCAATGAAAAGCAGGGGTGTCACTAGCACGTTAAGAGACCATACAATAAGTGTCAGGGGCCCGAGACTGTTCAACTGCCTCCCAGCATACATAAGGGGGATTACCAACAGACCCCTGGCAGTCTTCAAGCTGGCACTGGACAAGCACCTAAAGTCGGTTCCTGACCAGCCGGGCTGTGGCTCGTACGTTGGTTTGCGTGCAGCCAGCAGTAACAGCCTGGTTGATCAGGCTCTGATCCACCAGGAGGCCTGGTCACAGACCGGGCCGCGGGGGCGTTGACCCCCGGAACTCTCTCCAGGTAAACTCCAGGTAAACACTAAACTTTGATATAAACCCTCCCCACAAACGTCTCCTTACCAACCTCAACAGAACACATGACCATAACACAAGGCACAGATCACTCTTTGATGTTCCTCATGTCCATCTCACACTATGTAAAAACTCAATTCACATAAAAGGCCCAAAAATCTGGAATTCATTACCTGTGAATATAAAAGAAACACTGTCTGTTATCAATTCAAGACTTCTTAAAAACCACTTACTCACCCACAACTAAAGATAAGATAAGATTTCGTTCGGATTTTTAACCCCGGAGGGTTAGCCACCCAGGATAACCCAAGAAAGTCAGTGCGTCATCGAGGACTGTCTAACTTATTTCCATTGGGGTCCTCAATCTTGTCCCCCAGGATGCGACCCACACCAGTCGACTAATACCCAGGTACCTATTTGCTGCTAGGTGAACAGGACAATAGTGTAAGGAAACGTGTCGAAATGTTTTCACCCGCCGGGAATCGAACCCGGGCCCTCCGTGTGAAGCGGGAGCTTTAGCCACCAGGCCACCAAATACTGAATAACGGTATCTCATAAATGTATAACCTGTGACCCTATCAGACTATGCTTTTTTTAATTACATTACCTAATAGAATACTCCATTCTCTTGAATGCTCAGTAACTCATCTAATGACCATATGACCTGTTTCTGCAATACAAATCATTCATTTTATTCGATTTGATCGGATTATATTATACATTGTTATGCTACAAGTTTGTTAACTATAGTTTTACCACTGAATATATCATTGCTTAGTTAATCTTAAGTTACTTTTAAGCCTGCCCATAATGCTCTGCATACAAGGGGCTTTTGGCATGTACACTCAAATCACTATATTTCTTTGTACAACTATGTATCATGTCAAAATAAAAATAAATAATGTGAGAAGTCACGTAGGCTCTTGGAATTTCTCTATTCTTTCACGGTGGTTGTTTTACATAATAGTGTATATGTATGTAAATTGGACTATCTAGTTATTAAATGCAATAAAAGTTAGTCATGCTTGTTAACTTGAAAAACTAAGCCAAAAGATTAAAATTCCATTGGAAATAAGACCGACAGTCTCCGATGACGTACATGCTTTATTGGATTATGCTGGTTTACTAACCCTCCAGGGCTGTATGACCCATATGGGTTTAGCGCTTAGTTATGATTACAATAATAACCCTCCGGGTTCATAATCCTAATAAAATCTTTTATCCAGTATGTCAGTAAGGGTTCATTCACCCCTCAAGGGATGTTCCTTGATAAATAACAAAAAAAGTCACAATACCGTGACTGGAATGATACACAAATAACCCGCACATAAGAGAGAAGCTTACGACGACGTTTCGGTCTGACTTGGACCATTTACAAAGTCACACTAACCAGAAGTGTAGCAGGACGGGAATATATAGGCAGGAAGAGGTGGTGGTAGTAGTAGTAGTAGTACAAGAATGGTATATAATACCGACAAGACGAAATTAAGACACATGCGCAACACCCGGGCATCTCTGTCGTAGACGTTTCGCCATCCAGCCAGCCACTGGATGGCATCTGGGTGTCTTTGTGGTGGGCGTTTCGCCATCCAGCCAGCCACTGGATGGCGAAACGCCCACCACAAAGACACCCAGACGCCATCCAGTGGCTGGCTGGATGGCGAAACGTCTACGACAGAGATGCCCGGGTGTTGCGCATGTGTCTTAATTTCATCTTGTCGGTATTATATACCATTCTTGTACTACTACTACTACTACCACCACCTCTTCCTGACTATATATACCCATCCTGCTCCACTTCTGGTTAGTGTGACTTTGTAAATGGTCCAAGTCAGACCGAAACGTCGCCGTAAGCTTCTCTCTTATGTGCGGGTTATTTGTGCAATGTTCCTTGATGCTGGTGACAGGCTCTTGATCTATGGAATTGGATCTGTACTCCAATTCCCTGAATGAAAACCACCTAATTCTCTTTTTGCACCATGAATGCATCCAAAACCATATAATCTTACTCGTTATATATAATTCCCCTCCAATTTACATATACACCCACCCAAATGACTGTAAACATAAAATTCCTCATATAGCTATTGTCTATTGTGGCCCGGTGGCCTGGTGGCTAAAGCTCCCGCTTCACACACGGAGGGCCCGGGTTCAATTCCCGGCGGGTGGAAACATTTCGACACATTTCCTTACACCTGTTGTCCTGTTCACCTAGCAGCAAATAGGTACCTGGGTGTTAGTCGACTGGTGTGGGTCGCATCCTGGGGGACAAGATTAAGGACCCCAATGGAAATAAGTTAGACAGTCCTCGATGACACACTGACTTTCTTGGGTTATCCTGGGTGGCTAACCCTCCGGGGTTAAAAATCCGAACGAAATCTTATCTTATCTTATTAAATCTTCAGTTAGTCCTAAGTTTGCCTATGATAATTAGATGTGTCTAATTATGTATGTATCTAATAATGTATGTTCAAACATACTGCTCCATAACCTATAACACTATAGAGTAAGAATTATTATTAGTCTGCCCGAAATGCCTAGGCATTGCTAGTGGCTTTCTTTGTAATTAATATTTTATTACATGTAAACCACACACTGTAAGCTTTGGTTTAGAAAGACACGTAAGCAAACACTATAACATATTTATTAGAAAACGTTTCGGTCCTGGGACCTTGATCACTTCTAACATACAGAGGTAGAAAGACATTATATATATAGGTAAGACACATATGCAACAGTTAGACAACTTTATTCCGAAACGTTTCGCCTACACAGTAGGCTTCTTCACATCTCTACTGTTCCTGCCTACTTTCTGTATTCGACTGAAGAAGCCTACTGTGTAGGCGAAACGTTTCGGAATAAAGTTGTCTAACTGTTGCATATGTGTCTTACCTAACAACCTGTCGGTATTGTATACCATTTTTGATGTTCATTATATATATATAGGCGGAGAGTGAGATGTGACGCACGTGACCTGAGGAATGTCATAAGAACATAAAAGAAACACTACCTGTTTATAAATTCAAGTCTCTTCTCAAAGATCACTTACTCAAAACCAAATAAATACTGAATAACTGAACCTTATAAATTGTATATCCTATATGTTACTCACAATTATATCACACAAATGTTAAACCTAGGACCCAATCTAACTTTATTATTTTTTTAAATACACTACCTAACAGAATACTCCATTCGACTGAATGTACAACAATGCAAGCAACCATATGACCTGTCTTTGTAATACTCATTTGTGCTTTATAGTTATCTGTTTACAATAATGTTTTATCACTGATTTCATCATTGCTTAGTTAATCTTTAAGTTAATTTTAAGCCAGCCCGTAATACTATGCATATAAGTGGCTTTGGCATGCTGCTCTTACCTGTATTTTTTGTACCTCTGTTTGTATGCTAAAATTACTAAATAAATAAATAAATAAAATAAACATAAGAATGGAGGAACACTGCAGAAGGCCTACTGGTCCATGCGAGGCAGGTCCTTATCAAAACAACCTCTACCTATTATGAGGACGGGTAGACGATGAAATCATGTGACTCCTGTGTTGTTGGGTTGGTGCTGCTTAAGTATCATGTATGCCAATGTTTTTGAAATTTTTGTAGTTTCCAGTGTTGCGTTCTATAGTGTCGGTGACGGCGATTAGTGAGGCTTCTAGGCACCGTCGGCGTCTAATAAATATGTTATAGTGTTTGCTTACGTGTCTTTCTAAACCAACTTGTCGGTATTTATTACCAAGGTTTATACCAACTGTAAGCTTTACACCCCTCAAGGAAGGTACCTTGATGTTGGTGAGGGGCTCTTGATTTAGGGAATTGGATCTGTGTTCCAGTTCCCCGAATTAAGCCTGAATGCCTTCCACATCCCCCCAGGCGCTGTATAATCCTACGGGTTTAGTGCTTCCCCCTTTAATAATAATAATAATGAAGTAAGCTTTACAAAGAAATAAAGATTTTGATTTTTATTTGATTTTGAATTAAGCCGGAATGCCTTCCATCCCCCCCATACCACAGGCGCTGTGTAGTCCCTACAGGTTTAGCGCTCCCCATGATAATGATGAAGTATGTATGTATAAAATACTTATATTGTTATTGCCTTATTAATCTTAAGATAGTCTTAAGTTTGCCAGAAATGCTCTGCATATTTAGGGGCTTTCAAATTCAAATTCAAATTCAAAGTTTATTCTCTATAAAGATTACAATGAGGAAATGGTATGGTGATACCGACAAGATGTGGAAAAAGACACTTATGTACAGTTCAGGACATTTATTAAAGGAAACGTTTCGCCACGAGTGGCTTCTTCAGTCCTAATACAGAGAAAACTAAGAAAACACACATATATATAGTGGTGGGAGTCAGGTGAGGTGAAGCGTGGGTAGAAGTGGTAATAGTAGTAGTAGTAGTAATGGAACTAAGGAGGTGAGGTTAGAGAGGGACCTGCTGGCATCAAGTAACACCAGTTTCCCAGGATGGGTAATATCCTCTTGCTTAGTAATTTTGAAATACTGTAACTACCGATTTTTGCTTTATAGTGTTACTGACAGAAATTAGTGCAGCTTCAATGCATTTTCTCCGTCTTAAGTCGTCTTCTTTAATAACTAGTTTAGCTTCATTGAATTTCATGAGGTTTTCCAACATCGTCTCTATGTTGAACACATGCGTTTTTTGCGGTCATCATTTCTGCAAGCATTTTTGTGTTCTGCTATTCTAATGTCCAGAGTTCGGGCCCTGTTTCCCCTACATATACTTTGTCACACCCCCCACATGGTATAGTGTAGATTCCTGCACTTGTGCCAGAATCATGCTTGGGTTTTTTGTATCAGTTCCTAATAGTAGTTGAAGAGCTGGTAGATATTTTAGCCAGTTTTCTGTCAAACATTTTTGAAACATTAGTGGCAACGTTGCTGACCGGTAAAACGATGTAACTTGGAGGCTTTTCTTCAATTTGATAGGTGTTGGTCTTGCTGAGGATACGTGTTGCACGTTTCCTGCAGCCCACGTATGAAGTGTAGGGGAAAGTGTAGTGAACTAAAAGATTTGGTGATGTATGTACATTCTTCTTCGAGGAACTGCGGACTGGAAATTCTGTAGGCTCTCAGAAAGAAGCCAATAACTACCCCTCTTTTAGTTCTTGTGTCATGGTGAGAGAAGAAATGTAGAAGATCATTCTTGTAGGTAGGCTTCCGGTAGACTTTAAAAGAAAGTTTGCTTTCCCCCTGTGCGTAAGAGAACGTCGAGAAAAGGTAACTGGTTGTCCTTCTCCTCCTCTAGAGTAAATTTAATAGTAGGTTCCAGATTGTTGATGGTGTTGAGGATGCCCTGTACGTCAAGATTTTTGGGTACAATGACCAAAATATCATCTACGTACCGCATCCAAGTAACTGAACGAGGGATGTTATTGAGGATCCTTCTTGATTCCAGGTCCTCCATATATAAATTGGCAAGAACTGCACTAAGGGGGGATCCCATGGCTAGTCCGAAGAGTTGTTTGTACTTCTTGTCCTCGAACCTAAAACAGTTATAACGAACACAAAGTTCGACAAGGCTCACAAAATCTTGGCGGGGTACAGGTAACTCTGGTTTAGAAAGACACGTAAGCAAACACTATAACATATTTATTAGAAAACGTTTCGGTCCTGGGACCTTGATCCCAGGTTTATACCACAGGTAACTCTGTATCATCTTTAATCACCCTGCGAAGAAGATCAATGGCTTGATCAACTGGGACATTGGTGAATAAGGCAGTCACGTCAAAACTTGCAAGCTTCTTATCACTCATGTCGAGATCCCTGATACGGTTAAGGAGGTCACCCGAATGCTTTAGATGAGCCTGACTGATTTTACCCAGGAGCTTTGACAAATATTTCGCTAAAACTTCTGCTAGACTGTGAGGGGCGCTGCCGATACCAGATGTAATGGGTCTCATAGGCACATTTGGTTTGTGGGTCTCACTTCCCTTCCCACTCCTGACAGACGCACCGCCGAACACATCCTAAGCAAAGTTACCACCGCCAACCTACAGCAGAAACTACGGCTCTCAAGAAAACTTGCCTCTCTCTGTCAACACAGCAAATGGAAAGATATTGGTAGAGCTGACATCATCAATAACCTTTCTTCTTATGTTCTCAGTGATACAGAATCCGAAGCACTCAGCTTAGGTCTCAAGTTTGCTACTGGCATACGGAAGCCTAAATGCGAGTTAGACACAGTGATCAAAAACCATTTCTTCGGTGACTCTGAGTTTAACAAAGGTTTCATACAAGGACTTATTGCAGCTGCAGTTTCTGAACCTAGTCGACCAGTCATTCCTCGTCGCTACATCCAGGCACTCAAACACTTAGCTTCCAATAATGATATTCTCATCACCACAGCGGACAAAGGAGGAGTGGTCATCCTCAACAGTACAGACTACGTTAGTAAGATGCAAGATTTATTGAACGACGCCAACACATACGTTTCCATCCCCGAACATGCATGGAGGAAAGAAACAGATTCTTTTCTCAGTAAGACCCGCAGTATACTCAGGAAATCAGAAGAAGGTAAAAAGCTCTTGCGCCTCATCCCTACCAACCCCAAGTCAGCTAGACTTTATGGTTTACCAAAGACCCACAAACCAAATGTGCCTATGAGACCCATTACATCTGGTATCGGCAGCGCCCCTCACAGTCTAGCAGGAGTTTTGGCGAAATATTTGTCAAGCTCCTGGGTACAATCAGTCAGCTCATCTAAAGCATTCGGGTGACCTCCTTAACCGTATCAGGGATCTCGACATGAGTGATAAGAAGCTTGCAAGTTTTGACGTGACTGCCTTATTCACCAATGTCCCAGTTGATCAAGCCATTGATCTTCTTCGCAGGGTGATTAAAGATGATACAGAGTTACCTGTACCCCGCCAAGATTTGTGAGCCTTGTCGAACTTTGTGTTCGTTATAACTGTTTTTAGGTTCGAGGACAAGAAGTACAAACAACTCTTCGGACTAGCCATGGGATCCCCCCTTAGTGCAGTTCTTGCCAATTTATATATGGAGGACCTGGAATCAAGAAGGATCCTCAATAACATCCCTCGTTCATTACTTGGATGCGGTACGTAGATGATATTTTGGTCATTGTACCCAAAAATCTTGACGTACAGGCATCCTCAACACCATCAACAATCTGGAACCTACTATTAAATTTACTCTAGAGGAGGAGAAGGACAACCAGTTACCTTTTCTCGACGTTCTCTTACGCACAGGGGAAAGCAAACTTTCTTTTAAAGTCTACCGGAAGCCTACCTACAAGAATGATCTTCTACATTTCTTCTCTCACCATGACACAAGAACTAAAAGAGGGGTAGTTATTGGCTTCTTTCTGAGAGCCTACAGAATTTCCAGTCCGCATTCCTCGAAGAAGAATGTACATACATCACCAAATCTTTTAGTTCACTACACTTTCCCCTACACTTCATACTGACTGCAGGAAACGTGCAACACGTATCCTCAGCAAGACCAACACCTATCAAATTTAAGAAAAGCCTCCAAGTTACATCGTTTTAACCGGTCAGCAACGTTTGCCACTAATGTTTCAAAAATGTTTGACCAAAAACTGGCTAAAATATCTACCAGCTCTTCAACTACTATTAGGAACCTGATACAAAAACCCAAGCATGATTCTGGCACAAGTGCAGGAATCTACACTATACCATGTGGGGTGTGACAAAGTATATGTAGGGGAAACAGCCAGAACTCTGGACATTAGAATAGCAGAACACAAAAATGCTTGCAGAAATGATGACCGCAAAAACGCATGTGTTCAACATAGAGACGATGTTGGACACCTCATGAAATTCAATGAAGCTAAACTAGTTATTAAAGAAGACGACTTAAGACGGAGAAAATGCATTGAAGCTGCACTAATTTCTGTCAGTAACACTATAAAGCAAAAATCCGGTAGTTACAGTATTTCAAAATTACTAAGCAAGAGGATATTACCCATCCTGGGAACTGGTGTTACTTGATGCCAGCAGGTCCCTCTCTAACCTCACCTGGTTGTTAGGTAAGACACATATGCAACAGTTAGACAACTTTATTCCGAAACGTTTCGCCTACACAGTAGGCTTCTTCAGTCGAATACAGAAAGTAGGCAGGAACAGTAGAGATGTGAAGACGATGTAATCAGTCCATCACCCTTAAAGTCGTAGAATTTGAGGTTGTCAGTCCCTCGGCCTGGAGAAGTTCATTTCCATAGTCAGGAACTATCTGAAGATCAAGCGACAGTGCGGAGACTTAAATACTGTCGGAAGGAGAGGTGCAGGGTAGTAGTAGTAGTAGTAGTGAGAGGCAACTGAGAGGTCATGTCCCTCTCAGATCCAACCCTTCTCACTTGAAAAGCTCGTCCAAGGTGTTTTCTGTACCAAGATGCCACGTGTTGCAGTGTCTGACAAGATGAACATCAAAATGGTATACAATACCGACAGGTTGTTTAGGTAAGACACATATGCAACAGTTAGACAACTTTATTCCGAAACGTTTCGCCTACACAGTAGGCTTCTTCAGTCGAATACAGAAAGTAGGCAGGAACAGTAGAGATGTGAAGACGATGTAATCAGTCCATCACCCTTAAAGTCGTAGAATTTGAGGTTGTCAGTCCCTCGGCCTGGAGAAGTTCAGTTCCATAGTCAGGAACTATCTGAAGATCAAGCGACAGTGCGGAGACTTAAATACTGTCGGAAGGAGAGGTGCAGGGTAGTAGTAGTAGTAGTAGTAGTAGTGAGAGGCAACTGAGAGGTCATGTCCCTCTCAGATCCAACCCTTCTCACAGTATTTAAGTCTCCGCACTGTCGCTTGATCTTCAGATAGTTCCTGACTATGGAACTGAACTTCTCCAGGCCGAGGGACTGACAACCTCAAATTCTACGACTTTAAGGGTGATGGACTGATTACATCGTCTTCACATCTCTACTGTTCCTGCCTACTTTCTGTATTCGACTGAAGCCTACTGTGTAGGCGAAACGTTTCGGAATAAAGTTGTCTAACTGTTGCATATGTGTCTTACCTAACAACCTGTCGGTATTGTATACCATTTTGATGCTAACCTCACCTCCTTAGTTCCATTACTACTACTACTACTATTACCACTTCTACCCACGCTTCACCTCACCTGACTCCCACCACTATATATATGTGTGTTTTCTTAGTTTTCTCTGTATTAGGACTGAAGAAGCCACTCGTGGCGAAACGTTTCCTTTAATAAATGTCCTGAACTGTACATAAGTGTCTTTTTCCACAAAGATTACAATGTTGAATTTACAGAATTTGGTTGTTGTGTGGTTTACATGAAGTTAAATAATGATTACAGAGTGTACCACTAAAACGCCTAGCATGGCTAGGCATTTCGGGCAGACTTAGTTTAATTCTTTATTTTAAAATATTAAAATATTTCTGCACGTACACCCAAATATCATTCATCTTTGTGTAAACATTGTATCATGCTGAAATAAAGTATTATTATTAGTATTATTATTAATATTATTATTATTATTATTAATTATTATTAATATTAATATTATTATTATTATTATTATTAATTATTATTAATATTATTAATATTATTATTATTATTATTATTATTATTATTATTAAGTGTTGAGGACGGCTCCTGGACCACGGTGATCCTTCAACCCAACAATAATATCAGACAAGACTTGCGTCAGCGCAGCAGCTTCCACATCTTCATTGTACTTACTGGTGTGTAGAGACTCTTACTCTATCTCTCTTGGGCATCAGTGGCATATCTTCCCCATTGTTTTGGAAGGAAATCTTGTACCTCCTTGTCAGCTGGATATATTGTCAGGGGCGCCAGACAGCAGTTGTTGCCTCCATCATCTCTGGTCTGGCGGCGACATCCATCTTTTCTTGTATTTCTAGTCAAAGGTGAAGAGATTGATGTTCTTTATAATTACAGCAGTACAAGACTTAATATAAATGTAATAAATTATACTCATACTTTTTTAAAAGGTTTGAATTTCAAAACCAGTCAAACATTACGGAGGATAGGCTTATTTAACTAAATAAATTTAATTTTAATGTCGCCGAAGGCAGGAAGGTGCCTTGATGCACGTGAGAGGCTCTTGATCTAAGGAATTGCTCTTGCCTTCCTCTTCCTTGGACTGAACCTGATTGCCACCCATCTCTCCTGGTGTTATATTACCTCGCTTGGTTTAGTACTCCCTCCTTATCATAATAATTGTTCATATTTCTTAGCTCTTACCTTGTCCATTCAGTCAGTTCATTTGTCATACATACCTATCAAATCTTAGTAATAATTGCTGGGCCTCAATGCAATTTAATAATATAATTAATAATAATATAATGATGTGGCCCGGTGGTCTGGTGGCTAAAGCTCCCGCTTCACACACGGAGGGCCCGGGTTCGATTCCCAGGGGAA
>NC_069411.1:15038388-15168789 GCF_026875155.1 Cherax quadricarinatus | reverse complement strand
TATATATATATTATATTTTATATAATATATATATATATTTCAACAAGTTGGCCGTCTCCCACCGAGGCAGGGTGACCCAAAAAAGAAAGAAAATCCCAAAAAGAAAATACTTTCATCATCATTCAACACTTTCACCACACTCACACATTATCACTGCTTTTGCAGAGGTGCTCAGAATACAACAGTTTAGAAGTATATACGTATAAAGATACACAACATATCCCTCCAAACTGCCAATATCCCAAACCCCTCCTTTAAAGTGCAGGCATTGTACTTCCCATTTCCAGGACTCAAGTCCGACTGTATGAAAATAACCGGTTTCCCTGAATCCCTTCACTAAATATTACCCTGCTCACACTCCAACAGATCGTCAGGTCCCAAGTACCATTCGTCTCCATTCACTCCTATCTAACACGCTCACGCACGCTTGCTGGAAGTCCAAGCCCCTTGCCCACAAAACCTCCTTACCCCCTCTCTCCAACCCTTTCGAGGACGACCCCTACCTCGCCTTCCTTCCCCTATAGATTTATATGCTTTCCATGTCATTCTACTTTGATCCATTCTCTCTAAATGACCAAACCACCTCAACAACCCCTCTTCTGCCCTCTGACTAATACTTTTATTAACTCCACACCTTTTCCTAATTTCCACACTCCGAATTTTCTGCATAATATTTACACCACACAATGCCCTTAGACAGGACATCTCCACTGCCTCCAACCGTCTCCTCGCTGCTGCATTTACCACCCAAGCTTCACACCCATATAAGAGTGTTGGTACTACTATACTTTCATACATTTCCTTCTTTGCCTCCATAGATAACGTTTTTTGACTCCACATATACCTCAATGCACCACTCACCTTTTTTCCCTCATCAATTCTATGATTAACCTCATCCTTCATAAATCCATCCGCTGACACGTCAACTCCCAAGTGTCTGAAAACATTCACTTCTTCCATACTCCTCCTCCCCAATTTGATATCCAATTTTTCTTTATCTAAATCATTTGATACCCTCATCACCTTACTCTTTTCTATGTTCACTTTCAACTTTCTACCTTTACACATATTCCCAAACTCATCCACTAACCTTTGCAATTTTTCTTTAGAATCTCCCATAAGCACAGTATCATCAGCAAAAAGTAACTGTGTTAATTCCCATTTTGAATTTGATTCCCCATAATTTAATGCCACCCCTCTCCCGAACACCCTAGCATTTACTTCTTTTACAACCCCATCTATAAATATAGTATTAAACAACCATGGTGACATTACACATCCCTGTCTAAGACCTACTTTTACATACATACATACATACATATATATATATATTATATATATATATATATATATAATATATATATATATATATATATATATATATATATATATATATATTTATATAAATATGCAAAATTATATTTCACACTATCTCGAAATATTATGAATATAATCAACATTGATGGACTGTTACCATCAACTCCATGCTGAGGGACTGGTTACGTTAAACTCATGATATTCACCTATTCTTCTCTCCATTGGACTGAGGAAGCCACTGGTTGGCGAAACGTTTTCACAGTAATAATACCCAAATGATGAATAAGTGTCTTTCTTCGTCAATACCAGTAACAAATAGATATGTTTACGTTGCTGACTGATCACGGAAAAACATCCCGCGCACCCCATAAACTTATCACTCTGTATGCGTATATATATATATATGCCTGCGTATGCATGTCAGTAGGTATTACGTGAGCGTACGTACTCGTGTGTTTATATCTAAATATGCGCATTTATACATATGCTCTCGTGATTCGCGAAATCGTAATAACACGACTGTAAACAAGTAACAGCACGGGTGGAGCTCCAACCCTGGCAAGTGAGGCCAGTGTGCTAACCATTGGTCCATGCCGGCCTAACAAAATTTCACGTATTAGGTATATTTCTATATCATTTGTATTAATCTTCTTAGGCCGGCATTGACCAATCGTTAACAAACTGACCTACCAGTTTTATCACTAGCTTGCCAGGAATTCGAGCCTCGACTGTTCCGTGATCTGTACACATGCTGTTATATGTAAACATGCATAAGTATAAATATGTGTAGGCATATAAATATGCATATGGATTTTTGTGCATACATGCACGCAGATACAAACGTAACACTAGAGCATCACCTTAAATATATCAGTCAAAATACCAGTCAAAATACCAGTCAAAATACCAGTCAAAATACCAGTCAAAATACCAGTCAAAATACCAGTTAAAATACTAGTACAAATTTAAAAATTAATGCTTGAAGCCAGCTTATTTTTTTACTTGAATTGGTTGAACGTAAAAAAGTTAAATGAAACTTCATAAAAAAATGTGTGATATAGATTTAACGTGATATGAGGCTATGTTTGATAAAAGGTGATATGAGGTTATGTTTAATATTAGGTGATATGAGGCTGTTTGATAAAAGGTGATATGAGGTTATGTTTGATACAAGGTGATATGAGGTTATGTTTAATATTAGGTGATATGAGGCTATGTTTGATAAAAGGTGATATGAGGCTATGTTTGATACAAGGTGATATGAGGTTAAGTTTAATATTAGGTAATATGAGGTTATGTTTAATATTAGATGATATGAGGCTATGTTTGATAAAAGGTGATATGAGGTTATGTTTAATATTAGGTGATATGAGGCTATGTTTGATACAAGGTGATATGAGGCTATTTTTAATATAAGGTGTTATGAGGCTGTGTTTGATACAAGGTAACATGAGGCTATGTTTGATATAAGGTGATATGAGGCTATGTTTGACACAAGGTGATATGAGGCTATATTCAATATAAGGTGATATGAGGCTATGTTTGATACAAAGTGATATGAGGCTATACTTAATATAAGGTGATATGAGGCTATGTTTGATACAAGGTGATATGAGGCTATCTTTAATATAAGATGTTATGAGGCTATTTTTGATACAAGGTAATACGAGGCTATGTTTGATATAAGGTGATATGAGGATATGTTTGACATAAGGTGGTATAAAGCGATGTTTGATATAAGGTAGTATAAGGCTATTAATGACAAGGTGCTATGAAGTTAGGAATGACAAGGTGCTATAAAGCTAGGAATGACAAGGTGCTATAAAGCTAGGAATGACAAGGTGGAATAAAACTATGAATGATATAAGGTAGTATAAAGCTATGTTTGATATAAGGTGAAATAAAGCTATGATTGATATAAAGTGATAAAGCTATGTTTGATTTAAGGTGGTATAAAGCTGTTTGATAAAATGTGGTATAAAGCTATGTTTGATATAATCTGGTAAAAAGCTATGTTTGATATAAGGTTGTATAAAGCTATGTTTGATATAAGGTGGTGCAAACCTATGTTTGATGTTAGGTGGTATGAAACTATGGTGACGTGTACTTAGTCAGTGGTGATGTGTACTTAGTCAGTGGTGACGTGTACTTAGCTCTGTGAAGACCTGTTTGTGTGCTCTCTGTGAATCTGTACCAGGATGCCCTCTCTTGAGCAACTTTACCAGCAGCTGAGAGAAGAGCTCAGAGTTGCTAAGATGGAGATACGGCGATTAACGGAGGAGAACAAGAGGATTCGTAGTAATCCTTCTGTTGTGAGTCCCCAGGTTAAGAGGGGAGCTTGGTCAGTGGCCGGGCAACATGGAACCAAGCTGAAGATCAAGAAAACGGTTGGAGAGGCAGTAACAACGAGAAACCAGAAGACTACCGTGGAAACTTCCAACTCATTCTCGGTGCTACCTGACGAATGTGAGTGTTCTACTGGGAATGCCACAACGAGCACCAAAGAAGCATTGGCAGACGTGAGTAAGACATCCCTAGAAACCCCAACGAAGACCATCGAGAACGTCTTGACAAATTCTACAAGTGGTGTAATGCTACCTGGCGAATGTGAGTCGACTACTCGGAGCATCACGACGGACGACGCCAAGAAGGTAAAAACATGTTGTTGTGGGGATAGCCAGATTAGGTACATGGATAGGGCATTCTGCTTGAAGGATAGGAGTAGGAGGCAGAGAGTGTGTTTTCCTGGGGCTGGGATGAAGGATATGTTAGCCATCTGGATGACATCATGAGAGGTAATGGGAGCAATCCTATTATCTGTCTCAGTGCTGGAGGCAACGATGTTGGCAGACGTAGGAGTGAGGACCTGATTAGCAGGTATAGGTCAGCAATAGAGATAATTAGGAGGAAGGGTGGGAAACCTGTCATATGTGGCATTTTGCCAAGGAGAGGAGTTGGAAATGAATGGTTGTCCAGAGCAATTGGTGTCAATTGCTGGCTGGACAAATACTGTAAGGAAAATGCGGTAACATTCATTGACAACTGGGACCTCTTCTATGGCAGAAATGACATGTATGCCAGGGATGGGGTTCACTTATCTAGGTCTGGGGTGGGAGCACTGGCAACTGCAGTGGAGGGAGCTGTTAGGTCTTTAAACTAGGAATAGTTAGTGGTATGGGTTTTGGCGGGAAAACTGTGAAGTCGCAGGGTAGTAACATGAGTACTAGGAGAACTAGTAATAGGCAAAATGAGGTGGATATTGGAAAGCCAGTGGCACTAATTGACAAGGACAGTAATAGGTTTAGTGGAATAACAGAAAGGAGCAGGAAGGGTAAAGAGAGAGGAGGGTCATTAAATATTTATTACACAAATAGTCGCAGTGCTAGGAATAAGATTGACGAGTTGAGACTAGTTGCTAGTGCAGGTAACATAGATGTATTTGCCATTACTGAGACGTGGTTTAATTCAAAAAGTCGGGACATGCCTGCAGAATGTCACATTCAGGGTTTTAAATTGTTCCAAGTAGATAGAAGTGTCGGGAAGGGGGTGGGGTGGCATTGTATGTCCGAGATCGCTTGAACTGTTGCATAAAAACGGGTATTAAGTCTGAAGTAACACATACAGAGTCTGTTTGGATAGAATTTTCAGAGGGGCATGAAAAATTAATTTTAGGTGTGATATACCGTCCCCCAAATTTAGATAGGGACCAGGGGAGATTACTATGGGAGGAAATTGTTAGGGCCACAAGGCACGATAATGTAGTAATTCTAGGAGACTTTAACTTTAGTCATATTGATTGGAATTTCTTGACTGGGAATTTAGAATCATACGATTTCTTAGAAGTAGTTCAGGATTGTTTTTTGAAGCAGTTTGTGACAGAACTTACAAGGGGTAATAACCTGCTTGACTTAGTTCTGGCAAACAATGAATCCCTTGTTAATAATTTAGAAGTTTCAGAGGAAACTGGGTGCTAGCGACCACAAATCAATTACATTTATAATTGAATGGAAGTATGATAGTAGGGATAACTCAGTAACAGTCCCAGATTTTCGCTTAGCAGATTACGATGGGCTTAGAGAACACTTATCATCTGTTGACTTGGGTAACGAAGAGAGCTATCAATATGACAGTTTTCTGAACACAATACATGCTGCTCAAAGAACGTTTATCCCTTATAAGGAAATTAGATCAAATAGAAATGACCCAAAATGGATGAATAATAGGCTGAAATATCTACTAGGGCATAAGAAAGGAATTTATAGGCGTATCAAAAGAGGCGAGGGTCATCTTATGAATCAGTATATTGACATTAAGAGGGACATTAAAAAGGGATAAGAAAAGCTAAAAAGGGACTATGAAATTAAAGTTGCTAGGGATTCTAAAACTAACCCAAAAAGTTTTTTCCAGGTCTATAGAACAAAAGTCAGAGATAAGATAGGTCCCCTTAAAAATAACTATGGGCATCTTACTGACAAAGAGAATTAAATGTGCTCGATTTTAAATAATTATTTTCTCTCGGTTTTTACACAGGAAGACACTAATAATATTCCGGTAATTAATTTTTATAGTGGATCAGAAGAAGATAAATTATGTAACATCACAGTCACTAGTGAAATGGTTATGAAGCAGATAGACCGACTGAAGCAAAATAAGTCACCGGGTCCTGATGAGGTTTTTTCAAGGGTTCTTAAGGAATGCAAAATGGAAGTCTGTGAACCATTAACTAATATTTTTAATTTATCTCTTCAAACAGGTGTAGTGTCTGATATGTGGAAGATGGCTAATGTAATTCCTATTTTTAAAACAGGGGACAAGTCGTTACCGTCAAATTACCGCCCAATAAGCCTGACCTCAATTGTAGGCAAATTACTAGAGTCAATTATAGCTGAGATTATAAGAAGCCATCTCGATAAGCATAGCTTGATTAAGGATACTCAGCATGGATTCACAAGAGGCCGGTCTTGTCTAACTAATTTATTAACTTTCTTCAGTAAAGCTTTTGAGGCTGTTGACCACAATAAAGAATTTGATATTATTTACTTAGATTTTAGTAAGGCTTTTGATAGAGTTCCGCACCATAGACTGTTAAAGAAAGTGGCAGCTCATGGCATTGGGGGAAGGGTGCTCTCGTGGATCGAATCATGGCTCACAGACAGGAAGCAGAGGAGTGTCCATAAATGGGGTTAAATCCGAGTGGGGATCAGTAACAAGTGGCGTTCCACAGGGATCAGTCTTGGGCCCGTTGTTGTTGTTTATAATATATATCAATAATCTTGATGAAGGAATTACTAGTGATATGAGCAAATTCGCCGATGACACGAAGATAGGTAGGATAATTGATTCAAACGTAGATGTTAGGGAACTTCAGGAGGATTTAGACAAACTCTACTCTTGGTCAGAAAAGTGGCAGATGCAGTTCAATGTAGATAAATGCAAGGTTCTGAAGCTCGGGAGTGTCCATAACCCTAGCACTTATAAGTTAAATAATGTAGAACTTAGCCATACAGATTGCGAAAAGGACTTGGGGGTTATGGTAAGCAGCAACCTTAAACCAAGACAGCAATGCCTAAGCGTACGTAATAAGGCAAATAGATTACTGGGATTTATATCAAGAAGTGTAAGCAACAGAAGTCCAGAGGTCATACTGCAGCTTTATACATCATTAGTAAGGCCTCACCTAGATTATGCAGCTCAATTCTGGTCTCCATATTACAGAATGGACATAAATTCGTTAGAAAACATTCAGCGTAGGATGACTAAATTAATACATAGCATTAGAAATCTTCCTTATGAAGAAAGATTGAAGACTCTTAAGTTACATTCACTTGTTAGACGAAGAATGAGGGGAGACCTGATCGAAGTGTATAAGTGGAAGATAGGTGTTAATAAAGGGGATATTAACAAGGTCTTGAGGATATCTCTCCAAGAGAGAACCCGCAGTAATGGATTTAAATTAGATAAGTTTAGATTTAGAAAGGACATAGGAAAGTATTGGTTTGGAAATAGGGTAGTTGATGAGTGGAACAGTCTACCTAGTTGGGTTATTGAGGCTAGGACTTTGGGTAGTTTCAAATTTAGGTTGGATAAGTACATGAGTGGGAGGGGTTGGATTTGAGAGGGACTTGCACATCAGAGCTTATTTCTTGGGTGGCATTGAAAATTTGGTTGGTCAAATGTTTGTTAGTGGGATAAATTGTAAAGGACCTGCCTAGTATGGGCCAACAGGCCTGCTGCAGTGTTCCTCCCTTCTTATGTTCTTATGTTCTATGAAGCTATGAATGATATAAGGTGGTATAAAACTATGAATGAAATTAAGTGGTGATAAATTAAGAATATATAAGGTTGAATAAAGCTATGAATGATAAAGGTGGATAAAGCTGATGAAGATTATAAGGTGTGTAATAAAGCTATGAAGTGAAATAAGGTTGGTAATAAAAGCTATGAACTGGATATAAGTGGTAAAAACTATTTTTTAATTAAATAAACTTAAAACAGTTTAATCTTCATAATTCCCAAGAAGAGGAAACGCATAAATTCCCAAGTTTCACACTATAACTCTAATTGAGTCTACAACCTATTCCAAAACAACTTAATTCATGCTCTAAGTGGGACATCATTCATGTAAGTTTGAAGTTCGATGGTAAAATGTTTTTTTCTCAAGAAATAACTAGACATGTGTGGAAAGTAATACCGATACACACGGTGCATATGATGTGCACACAAGTGCTGAAGTAAGGCTGTACAATGGGTGCACATGGTGTGGAAAGTAAGATTTTATATTATATGTTTATGTCATGAATACAATAAACCACATTAGAATCAACACAACCTAAATTCAGTTCAATTCCTCACTTTAAATAATACACCCAGTAATGGAAAGTTTGAAGCCACCAGGAGAAGCAGATTCCTATAACAATGGTATACAAAACAGTCATAAAAAGATGAGGACAATATAAATAACACTTGAGAAGTATAATACATAAACAGAATGACGCTGCTCTGAGCTTCTTACAATCGAATATAGAGTTTGACAAATATTGGAGAGAGCAGAAACCGAGAGAGAAAAAAGTTGCTGTTATCTCCCCCACAACCCTTGTAGAAGAGACTAACCCATGACAAACAACGTCTTGAAAGTCACAAGTCAGGCCACTTGATACACAGATCAAAATGTTGATGCGCCAGGGCATTTAAAGGTTGATGGTTGATCAGTGTCATGGAATGTTCAAGTGTTTATGGATTGTGCCATGTGAAGGATTGACGCGAATGAATGAAGGATAGAACCTCAGTTGCTGGAATTGACCAATACTGATGGACAGACTGAGATTTATGGACGGACCAAAGTTGAAGGACTAACCAAAGAATGATGGACTGACCATGATTGATGTGACTGAGAAAAAGTAGATGGACAGACTAGAATGATGTACATACAAGATTGACAGACTGACCTCAAGGTTTGAGGACTGACCAATGGGTTGATGAACTGACCAAGTGATGGACTGTACCCAGGAGTTGAAGAACTGACCAGTTGTTTATGACTGAACCGAATGGGTTGATGGTCTGACAAGGTTTGATGGACCTACCAAGGTTGATGACTGACCATGGGGGTGGGGGTTGATGGACTGTGACCAAGGAATAGGACTGACCAGGGTTGATGGACTGGTACCAAGGTTGATGGACTGACCAAGGTTGATGGACTGACCCAAGGTAGATGGACTGACAAGGATTGAGATGGACTTACCACTTTTGATGGACTGACCACGTTTGATGGAACTGACCAGGGTTATTGATGGACTGACCAAGGTTGAGATGGAACTGACCAAGGGTCTATGATCGACTGACCACAATGTTGAATGAACAGACCAGGTTTTGATGGACTGCCCAAGAGTTGATGGACTGACCAAGTTATGGACTGACAAGGTTTTATGGACTGACCAAGGGTGTTGATGACCTGACCAGGTTTATGGACTGACCAGGTTGAATGGACTGACCAAGGTTGATGGACAGATCCAAGGTTGAGAGGCCTGACCAATGTAGTGAAGCACTGACAGGGTTGGATGGACTGACAAGTTTGATGGTACAGACCAAGGATGATGGACTGACAAGGTTGATGGGACTGACCAAGATGATGAACTGACCAGGGTTGATGGACCTGCGTACCAAGGTTATGGACTTGACCAATGGTTTGATTGAGACTGACAAGGTTGATGGACTGACCAAGGTTTGTTGACTGAACCAGGGTTGATGAACTGACCAAGGTGATGGACTGACCAATGGGTGGATGGAGCTGACCAAGGTTGATGGACTGACCAAGGTTGATGGACTGACCAAGGTTGATGGACTGACCAGGGTTGATGGACTGACCAAGGTTGATGGACTGACCAAGGTGATGGACTTGAACCCAGTATGATGAACTGACCAGGGTTGATGGACTGACCAAGGTTGATGGACTGACCAAGGTTGATGGACTGACCAAGGTTGATGGACTGACCAAGGTTGATGAACTGACCAGGGTTGATGGACTGACCAAGGTTGATGGACTGACCAAGGTTGATGGACTGACCAAGTTACTGAGCTGGACTGAACAAGTTGATGAACTGACCTCAGGTTCATTATGTAAGGACTGACCAAGTTTGATGGACTGACCAATGTTGTGAGGACAGACCAGGTTGATGCTGACCAAGGTTGATGAACTGACCAGGGTTGATGGACTGACCAAGGTTGATGGACTGACCAAGGTTGATGGACTGACCAAGGTTGAAGGACTGACCAAGGTTGATGGACTGACCAAGGTTGATGGACTGACAAGGATGATTGGACTGACCAAGGTTTATGACTGACCAAGGTTGTGAATGAACAACCAAGGTTTGAGTGGTGACTGACCAGGTTAATGACAGACCAAGGGTTGATGGACTGACCAAGGTTTTGATGGAGCTGACCAGTGTTAGATGGCTTGACCCAAGGTTGATCCTGCGTACCAGACCCAAAGAGCTGTCTGCGCTGTGTCCCTGACTAAGGTCTGATGGACTGACTAAGGCTCAATGACTGACCAAGTTGATGACTGACCAAGGTTATGATGGAGCATGACCAGGTTGAGGACTGATCCAAAGTTGATGGACTGGACCAAGGTTGATGGACTGACCAAGAGTTTGATGGACTGACCAGGTTTTTGATGGACTGAACCAAGGTTGATGGACTGACCAAGGTTGTTGATGGACTGACCAAGGTTGAAGGGACTGACCAAGGTGGATGACCTTACCAAAGGATGATGACTGACAATGTTTGATGGACTGACCTACGGTTGATGGACTGACCAAGGTTGATGGACTGACCAAGGGTTGATGGACTGACCACGTCACTTTAACTCACCACTTCTGTTGTCTATAATGTTCATCACGACCTGTATTTGACGAAGAAGCCGCAAGAGGCGAGACAAACATTTAGGTCGGCCAACCATTCCAAGTGTTGCACTTGGTGGTAAGACAACATTCCCCAGTGTTGCACATGTGTAAGACAAACCATTTCCCCCGTGTTGTACACTTTGTGTAAGACAAACATTCCCAATGTTGTGCACTTGTGTAAGACAAACATTCCACAAGTGTTTCAACTTGTGTGTAAGACAAACAATTCCCAAGTGTTGCCACTTGTGTAATACAAACATCCCCAAAAGTTGAGCACTTGGTGTAAGACAAACATTCCTAAGTGTTGCACATTGTGAAAGACAAAACATCCCAATGTTGCTCTTTGTGTAAGACAAACATTCCCAAGTGTTTTGCACTTGTGTAAGACAAACATTCCCAAGTGGTTGTTGCACTATGTGTAAGACGAAAGCATTCCAATGTTTCACTTTGTGTAAGACAAACATTCCCAAGTGTTGCACTTGTGTAAGACAAACATTCCCAAGTGTTGCACTTGTGTAAGACAAACATTCCCAAGTGTTGCACTTGTGTAAGACAAACATTCCTCAAGTGTTGCACATGTTTTAAGACAAACATTCCAGAAGTTTTGCACTTGTGAAGACTAACATACCCAGTGTTAGCACTTGTGTAAAACAAACCATTCCAAGTGTTGCACTTGTGTAAGACAAACATTCCCAAGTGTTGCACTTGTGTAAGACAAACATTCCCAAGTGTTGCACTTGTGTAAGACAAACATTCCCCAGTGTTGCACTTGAGAGGACAACATTCCAAAGAAAGTGTTGCACTTGTGTAAGACAAATCATTCCCCAGTTGTTGCACTTGTGTAAGAACAAAACATTCCACAAAGTGTTTGCACTTGTGTAGACAAACATTCCCAAGTGTTGCACTTGTAGTAAACGAAACAATCCAAGTGTTTGCAACTTGTGTAACGACAAACATGTCCCCATTGTAGCCACTAGTGTAAAGACAAACATTCCCAATGATTTAGCACTATGTGTAAGACAAAGATTCCCAGTAGTTGCACTTGTGATAAGAACGAAGACAATCCCAAGTATTTTGCACAGTGTAAGACAAAACAATCCCCAGTGTATGCCCATGTTTAAGACAAACATTCCAAGTAGTATGCACTTTTGTAAGCCAAACATCCCAGTGTATGCACAAGATTGTACGACCAAAGCATAACCCCAGTGTAGCACTTTTGTAAGGACAAACATTTCGTCCCAGTGTGCACTGTGTAAGACAAACATTCCCAGATGTTGTTCACTTGTGTAAGACAAACATTCCCCGAAGGTGTAGCACTAGTGTAAGACAAACATTCCCATGTTGCACTTGTGTAAGACAAACAAACCCAAAGTGTAGCACTTGTGTAAGACAAACATTCGCCAAGTTGTTGACACTTGTTAAAGACAAACATCCCAATGTTGCACTTGAGTGTATAGAGACAAACATTCCCAAGTGTTGCACTTGTGTAATACAAACAATCCCCAGTGTTACACATGTGGTAAGACAAACATTCCAAGTGTAGCACGTTGTGAAGACAAGAACATTCCCAAGTGTTCGCACTTGTAGTAAGACAAACATTCCCCAGTGAATTGCACCTTGTGGTAAGTACAAACCATCCAATGTGTTGCACTTGTGTAAGACAAACATTCCCAAGTGGTTTGCACTTGTGAAAGACAAACCATACCAAGTCGTTTTGCACGTTTGTGTAAGACAAAAAATCCCAGTGTTTGCACATAGTGGTAAGACAAACATCCCAAGAGGTTTGCAACTTTGTGTAATGACAAACATATCCCATGTTTTGCACTGTGTAAGACAAACATACCAAGTGTTTTGCACATGAGTAAAGACCAACATTTCCCCAGAGTTGCACTGTTAAGAGCAAACATTCCCCAGTGTTGCCTTGATGTAAGACAAACATTCCCATGTTGCACTTGAAAGACAAACATTCCCAGTGTTGCAACTTGTGTAAGACAAACATACCCAAGTGTTGCACTTGGTAGTAAGACGAAATATTCCCCAGAGATTGCACTTGTGTAAGACAAACATTCCCCAGGTTGCACTTGTGTGAAGACAAAACATTCCCGAGTGTTGCACTTGTGTAATGACAACATTCCCCAAGTATTGCACTTGTGTAAAGACAAACATAGCCCAGTGTGCACTTGTGTAAAGACAACATTCCAAGTATGTTTTGTCACTAGTGTAAACAAACAGTATCCCCAGTGTTTGCACTTGTTTAGAACAAAACATCCTAAAGTGTTGCACTTTTGAAAGACAAACAATCCCAGTGTTGCACTTGTTTAAGAACAAACATTCCCCAGTGTGTTGAGCACTTTGATAAGACCCAACTATCCCCCAGTGTATGCACTTGTGAAAATACCAAACATTCCCCATGTGTGCACTTTTTGTAAGACAAACATTCCCAAGTGTGCACTGTGAAAAGACAATACATTCGCCCATGTTTTGCACTTGAGTGTAAGACCAAACCTTCCCAAGTGTTGCACTAGTGTAAGGACAAACATTCCTCCATTGTGCAGCTTGTGTAAGACAAACATTCCCAAGTGTTGCACTTGATGTAGTCAAGACATTCCCAAAGTGAGGCACATGTGAAAGATCAAACAATCCACAGTGTTGCACTTGTGTAAGACAAACATTCCCCCTGTGTGTGCATTTAGTAAGAACAAACAATCCAAAGTGTTGCACTTGGTAAGACAAACATTCCCCAAGTGTGAGCACTTGAGTGTAAGACAAACATTCCCAGTGTTGCACTTGTGTAAGACAACATACCAAGAGTTTCACTTGTGTCAGACAAACATTCCCAAGTGTTCGCACTTGTGTAAGACAAACAATTCCCAATGTTGCACATTGTGTAAGACAAACAATCACCAAGAGTTTCACTTCGAGTAAGACAAACATTCCCAAGTTTTGCACTTCGTAAGACAACATTCCCAGAGTGATGCACTTGTGTAAGACAAACATTCCCAAGTGTGTGCACGTGTAAGACAAACATAGCCCAAGTGTTGCCAACTTGTGTAAGACAAACTTCCCAGTGTGCACTTGTGGGTAGACAAAACAGTAGCCCCAGTGTTTGCACCTGTGTAAGACAAACCATATCCCAGTGTTGCACATTTGTAATACAAACTTCCCATGTCTTGCACTTTTGAAAGACACACATTCGCCAAGTGTTGCGACTTGATGTAAGACAAACATTCGCGTCAAGTGTTGCACATGGTAATACAACCATTTTCCCAGTGTTGCCCTTGTGTAAGACAGAACATTCCCAAGAGATTGCACTTGTCCTAAAGACAAACCTTCCCCCCAAGATTTTAGCACAAGATGTAAGACCAACATTCCCAAGTGTTGCATTGTGTTAAGAACAAACATGTCCCCAAGTGTTTGCACCACTGTGTAAGACAAACATTCCCAAGTGATGCCCTTGTGTAAGACAAACAAGTCCCCGAGTTTGCAACTGGTAGACAAACCTTTACCCCAGTTAGCACTTGTTGTAAACACACATTCCCCAGTGTTGCACTTGTGTAAGACAAACATTCCCCAGTGTTGCACTTGTGTAAGACAAACATTCCCAAGTGTTGCACTTGTGTAAGACAAACATTCCCAGTGTTGCACTTGTGTAAGACAAACATTCCCCAGTGTTGCACTTGTGTAAGACAAACATTCCCAAGTGTTGCACTTGTGTAAGACAAACATTCCCAAGTGTTTGCACTTGTGTAGAGACAAACATTTTCCCAGTGTTAGGTCACTTGAGTAAAGACAAACATTCCCAGATTTTGCACTTTGCTAAGACAAAACATTTCCCAAGAGTCTATGCACTTGTTTAAGACAACAATGCCCAAGAGATGCACTTTGGTAAGTACAAACTCCCAAGCTGTTGCACTTGTGTAAACAAAAACATTCCCAAGTGTTAGCACTATGTGTAAGGACAAACATTCCCCAGTGTTTGCACTTGTTAAGACAAACATTCCCAGTGGTTGCAACGTTGTGTAAAGACAACATTCCCCAGTGTTGCACTTGTGAAGACAAACATTCGCCCAGCGTAGCACTTGTGTAAGACAATACATTCACCAAGAGGTTGCAGCTTGTTGTAAGACAAACATTCCCCAGTGTTGCACTTGTGTAAGACAAACATTCCCCAGTGTTGCACTTGTGTAAGACAAACATTCCCCAGTGTTGCACTTGTGTAAGACAAACATTCCCAAGTGTTGCACTTGTGTAAGACAAACATTCCCCAGTGTTGCACTTGTGTAAGACAAACATTCCCCAGTGTTGCACTTGTGTAAGACAAACATTCCCAAGTATGTGTGCCTTGTGTAATACAAACATCCCCAAGTGTTGCACTTTGAGTAAGACAAACATTCCGAAGTGTTTGGCACTTGTGTAAGACAAACATTCACCACAGTTTTGCACTTTGTAAGACCACCACAATCCAAGGTTTGCACTTGTTGTTAATACAAACAATCCCAGTGTTTTGCCACTTGTGTTAAGACAAACAATACCCAGTGTTTCACTTGTGTAAAGACAAACATTCCCCCAGCTTGTCTGCACTTGGGTAAGACAAAACATTCCCAATGATTTTTGCACTTGTGAAAGACAAACATTCCCCATGTTGTCACTTGTGTAAGATCAAACAATCCCAAGTGTTTTGCACTGTGAAGACAAACATTTCCCAGTGTTGCACTTGTGTAAGACAAAGATTCCAAGGTGCACTTGTGTAAGACAACATTCCCCCAGTGATGCACTTGAGAAAGACAAACAATTCCCGAGTGTTCCCACATTTTGTAAACAAACATTCCAAGTGTATGCACTTTGTAAGTACAAACATTCGCAGTGTTGCACTTGTGTAAGACAACATCCCAAGTGTTTTTGCCACTTGTGTAGACAAACATTCCCAAGTTTATGCACTTGTGAAGACAAACATTCCCAAGTGTTGCACTTGTGTAAGACAAACATTCCCCAGTGTTGCACTTGTGTAAGACAAACATTCCCAAGTGTTGCACTTGTGTAAGACAAACATTCCCAAGTGTTGCACTTGTGTAAAGTCAAACAATCCCAGTGTTTGCACTTGTGTAAGACAAACATATATTATTGTTTTTTTATTTTGGTTTTTATTTTTCCCCAATTGTTGTGCACTTGTGTAATACAACATTCCAGAAGTGTTGCACTTTGTGATAAGACAAACCTTCCCAAGTGTTGCACTTGTTAAGACAACCAATCCCAAGTGTTTTGCACTATTGTAAGCCAAACTTCCCAAGTGTGGCACTTTGTTGTAAGACAAACATACTCCCAATGTATGCACTGTGTAAGACAAACATTCCCAAGTGTTGCACTTGTGTAAGACAAACATTCCCAAGTGTTGCACTTGTGTAAGACAAACATTCCCAAGTGTTGCACTTGCGTAAGACAAACATTCCCAAGTGTTGCACTTGTGTAAGACAAACATTCTCAAGTGTTGCACTTGTGTAAGACAAACATTCCCAAGTGTTTAGCACTTTGTCAAGACCAAACATTCCACATAGTTGCACTATGGTTACAGACAAACATTCCCCAGTGTTGCACTTGTGTAAGACAAACATTCCCCAGTGTTGCACTTGTGTAAGACAAACATTCCCAAGTGTTGCACTTGTGTAAGACAAACATTCCCAAGTGTTGCACTTGTGTAAGACAAACATTCCCAAGTGTTGCACTTGTGTAAGACAAACATTTCCCAGTGTTGCACTTGTGTAAGACAAACATACCAAGTATTTTTCGCTGTGTAAGACAAACATCTCCCAAGTTGTATGCACTTGTGAAGAACCAAACATTTTCCTAAGTGTTGCTCTTGTGAAAGACAAACATTCCCAATGTGTTTGCACTTGTGTAAGACAACATATCCGAAGGTGTTGCACTTGTGTAAGACCAAACAATTCCCCAAAGTGTGTGCCACTTGAGTAAGACAAACATCCCCAGTGTTGCACTTGTGTAAGTAACAAACATTCCCAGTTTGCCCTAGTTGCTAAGACAACCTTTCCAATGAATTTGGCACTTGTGTAAAGACAAACAATCCCAAGTGTTGCACATGTGTAAGACAAACATTCCCAAGTGTTTGCAACTTGTTACATACAAACATTCCCAAGTGTTGCAACTTGTGTAAGACAAAGCATCCCAGTGTTGCACTTAGTGTAAGATAAACAATCCCAAGTGTTGCAACTTGTAGTACGACAAACATTCCCAAGTGTTATTCACCTATGATGAAGACAAACGATTCCCAAGTGTTTTTTTTTTAATTAAGCACTTGTGTAAGACAAACATTCCCCAGTGTTGGGCACTAGTGTTAAGACAAACATTCCCAAGGTGTTGCACTTGTGTAAGACAAACATACCCCATGTAGCAACTTGGCGTAAGACAAACATTCCCAGTTGTGGATGCACATGATGTAAGACAAACATTCCCAAGAGTTGCACTTGTTTAAGACGTAACATTCCCCAGTGTTGCACTTCTGTGTAAGACAAACATTCCGCGAGTGTTTGCACTGTGTAAGACACACAATCCCCAGTGATGCACATGGTGTAAGACAAACATTCCAAGGTTGCACTGGTGTAAACAAACAATCCCAGTTTTTGGCCCTTAGTGTACGACAACCATTCCCAAGTGTTGCACTTGATAAGACAAACATTCTCCCAAGTGAATCACTTTTGAAGACAAACATTCCCCAGTGTATACACTGTGGTAAGAACAAACATTCCCAGTGTGTTTGCACTTTGTAAGACAAACATTCCCAAAGTGTTGTGCACTTGAGTAAAGAACAACAAATTTCCCAAGTGTTTGCACTATGTTAAGACAAACATTCCCAAGTGTTCACTGTGTAATACAAACATTCCCCAAGTGTTGCAACTAGTGTTGAATAGACAAACTTCCAAGAGCTTGCACTTTGTGTACGACAAACAATCCTCCAAGTGTAGCACATGTGTAAGGAACAAACTTTCCCAAGATGTTGCAAACTTCGTGTAAATTACAAACATTCCCCAATTGTGTCACTTGTGATAAGACAAACATTCCCAATGTTGCACTTGTTAAGACAAACAATTCCCCAGTGTTGCAACTTGTATGCAACCAAACATTCCCCAGAGTTGCGCACTTGAGTGTAAGACAAACATACCCAAGTGTTGCACTTGTGTAAGACAAACATTCCCCAAGTGTTGCAACTTTGAGTGTAAGACAAACATTCCCAATTGATGCACTTTGTTGTAAGACAAATATTCCCCAGTGTTGCACATGTGTAAGACAAACATTTCCCACGCTCTGCAACTTGTGTAAGACAAACATTTCCCAATGTTTTTACGACTTGTGTATCACGACAAACATTCCCAGTGTTGCACTTGTGTAAGACAAACATTTCCCAGTGTAGCAACTTGTGTAATACAAATCATTCCAGTTGTTGCACCTTTTGTATGACAACATTCCCCAGTTTTGCACTTGTGTAAGACAACATCCCAGAGTGTTGCACTTGTGTAAACAAACATTCCCCAGTTTGCACTGTGTAAGACAAACATTCCCCAGTGTTGCACTTGTGTAAGACAAACATTCCCAGTGTTGCACTTGTGTAAGACAAACATTCCCCAGTGTTGCACTTGTGTAAGACAAACATTCCCAGTGAGTGCACTTGTGTGGAAGACAAAGCATTCCCTCAAGTGTTTGCACTTCGAGTAAGACAAACATCCCAAGTGTTGCACTTGTTTATCCAAACCATTCCCCAGTTTTTGCACTTATGTGTAAGACAAACAGTGTCCCAAGTGTTGCGACTAGTGTAAGACAAACATTCCCAAGTGATGCACTTTGTGTAAGACAAACAATCCCCTAGTGATGGCCACTTGTGTAGACAAACAATTCCCAGTGTTAGCAACATGGGTATGAACAAACATTCCCAAAGTGAGTGTGCACGTTGTGTAAGACCAACATTCCAATGTTTGCACTTTGAAGACAAACATTCCCAAGGTTGATTTGTTCAACTTGTGTAAGACAAACATTCCCAAGTGTTGCACTTGTGTAAGACAAACATTCCCAAGTGTTGCACTTGTGTAAGACAAACATTCCCAAGTGTTGCACTTGTGTAAGACAAACATTCCCAATTAATTATGTCACTTGAGTGAAAGACACATTCCCCATGGTGTTTGCACTTGCGTGTAGAGTACAAACATTCCAAGTGTTGTCCCTTGTGATAATACAAACATTCCCGAGTGTTGCACTTGTGTACGACAAACAGTCTGCAAGTGATTGCACTTGTGTAACGACTAAACATTTCCCTAGTGTTGCACTTGTGTAAGACATAACAATCCCCATTGTTGCACTTGTGTACGACAAACATTCCCCAGTGGTTTGCACTTATTGTGTAGACAAACATTCCCAAGTTGTTGCACTTGTGTAAGACAAACATTCCCAGTGATGCACTTGTGTAAACAAACATCCCAAGTGTTTGCACTTGGTAAGACAAACAATTCCCATTGTTGCACATGTGTAAGACAAACATCCAAGTGTTGCACTTGTTCAAGACAAACATTCCAAGGTGATTTCACTTGTTAAGACAAACAATCCCCAAGTGGGTTGTGCACTTGTGTAAGACAACTTACAGCCAAAGTGTTTTGGCACTTGTTTAAGACAAACATTTCCCCAGTGGTTGCATCTTGTGTAAGACTAACATTCCCCAGTGGTTAGCACTTGTGTAAGACTCACATCCCCATGTTGCACTTTGTGACCGACAAAGCATTCCCCTAGTGTTGCACTTGTGTAAGCAAACAAGCCCCAGTGTTGCACTTGTGTAAGACAAACAATCCGCAATTGTTGACACATGGTGTAAGACAAAACATTCCCCAGTGTTGCGCACCTTGTGTAAACTAAGCATTCCCCAGTGTTGCCTTGTGTAAGAACAAACATTCCAAGTGTTGCACTAGTGTACGACAAACCATTCCCAATGGTTGCACTTGTGAAGAACAAACATATCCCATGAGTTGGCACTTGTTGTAAAAGACAAACATTCCGAAGTGTGTTTCGCACTTGTCTAACGACAAAACATTCCCGAAGTGTTGCACTTGAGATGTAAGACAACATTTTAGTTCTCCAAGTGTTTGCACTGATAAGCAAGACAAACATTCCCCAAGATGTATTGCACTTGTGTAAGACAAACATTCCCATTGTTTGCACATGTGTAAACAAACATTCCCCAGTATGTGCACTTGTGTAATACAAACAATCCCAGTGATTGCCAACTTGTTAAGACAAACATTCCCCAGTGTTGCACTTCGTTTAAGACAAACATACACCAGTGTTGCACTTGTTTGTAAGACAACATTCCCAAGTGAGATTGCAACCTTGTTGTAAGACCAAACATTCCACCAGATGTTTTGCAGCTTGTAGTAAGACAAACATTCCCCAGTTTTGCAGCTTGTGTAAAGCAAACATACCCCAGTGTTGCACTTGTGTAAGACAAACATTCCCAGTGTGCCTTTGGTAAGACAAACATTCCCTCAGTGTTGCACATGTGATAAGGTCAAGACATTTCCCCAGTGTTGACACTTGTTTAAGACAAACAATACCCAGTGTGCAACTTGTGAAAGAACAAACATTCCCCATGTATTGCACTTGTGGTAAGACAAACATACCCAAGTGTTTGCACTATGTGTAAGACAAACATTCCCAGTTGTTGCACATGTGTAAGAAAACATTCCCAAGTGTTTGCACTGTGTGTAATGACCAAACATTCCGCAGTGATGCACTTGTGTAAAGACAACATTCCAAGTGTTGCACTTGATGTAAAGTCAAACATTCGCCCAGATGTTTGCACTTGTGTAACGACAAACATTCCCATTGTTTTCAGCTTGTGTAAGACAAACATATCCCCATTGTTGCACTTGAGTAAGACAAATATATAAATCTTAAAACGATTTCCCAAGTGTTGCACTTGTGACAGTCAAACATACCCAAGTGACGCACTTGTGTAGACAAAGATTCCAAGTGTTGCACTTGTGGTAAGACAACATCTCCCCAGTGTTGCACTTTTGTGTAATCAACAGTCCCCAGTGTTCCACTTTTTATAAAGACAAACATTCCCAAGTGTTGCACTGTTAAGACAAACATATCGCCAATGTTGCAGTCTTTGTGAAAGACAAACATTCCCAAGTGTTGCACTCTCGTGTAAGGACAAACATTCCCAAGTGTTTGCTCTTGTGTAAGACAAAATCATTCCCCCCAAGTTTATGCACATGTGGTAAGACAAACATTCCCCATAGATGCCACTATGTAGTACTGACAAACATTCCCAAGTGTTGCACTAGTTGTTAGAGACAAACAATCCCAAGTGTTGCACTATGTGTAATGTCAATAACATTCCCCAGTAGGAAATGCACAATGAGTTCAAAGACAATATCACATGTCCCATTTGTTGCCCTTGTGAAAGACAAAACATTCCAAAGTGTTTGCACTTGTGTTAAGACATCAACCTTCCCAAGTTTTGCACTGTGTTAATATCAAACATTCCCAAGTGGGTTGCACTTGTGTAAGACATAACATTCCCAAGTTTTGCACTTGGATGTAAGACAAACATCCCAAGTGTATGCTCTTTGCGGTTGTAAGACAAACATTCCACGGTTTTGCACTTGGAAGACAAACATTCCCAAGTGTTGCCCTTAGTGGTAAGACAAACAATATCCACCATCCAAGTATGTCCCATATCCACTGAGACGCGTACAGACTACAACATCCCCAAGATTCACCACTTGCACATCCACAATGAGCAACCATAGCTAAACCAGCACATTCGCAGGAACAACACACCACATCCCCCCCGAGTTTGCACATGTGATACAAGACAAACAATTCCACCCCTTCATTTTCCAGACCCACTATTGCAAACGCTCAATCCTCCACTCACCCACATTCACACCAAACGTATGTAGTCTACACCAACTCTTTAAGTAAGAGGCAAACTAACAATCAACCCATACACATACCTGTATTACCTGCCACCTGGCGATCCGACTAACACACCATACTGGCTCCCAGGAGACACACCTCCGCTTTGAGGTCACTGTGTGTTCACCACAACCAGAAGCACATGATCCAGCCAACATGTCAGAGGATTAGACCATACACTTGCGCATCGAACAAAGACATACAAACCAGCACTCCCAACGTATTTCTCCGTCCCCCCCTTATATGCGCACCTAACCACAAAGCGCGACCCAAACACAATCACTTTCCCCACACGACCTAAGCGGAGGTTACAGTCAATCTCATCTGATCGATACACCCGAAAATGCGCACCGCGTCAAACCAAACGGCGCATGTCTCTATACTTTCAACCAAGTGCATCTATATGGCTGAACCCTAACACAATTGTAAGACAAACATAGTACAATTATTCCTTCTGTCTTTCACTAATTCTCCTCTCTCTAATTTAATTTTTACTTCTTACTAAAGTCTCAGTTAAGCATAACAGACTATCTTTGCAAACTAACATAACAAATTTAGAGAATCCAAAATATATACATCGTCCAAAACATTCCCTCAAATGTAACACACATCATCGAGCATCATAACAATGAGCATTTATCTAAACCAACACACCTAAAGTACAGTAGCACAGTGTTCGGGAGTTGAAAACAATAGTGGGGGGAAAATTGGGTTAGTATAAATTTAATTGGTGGAATTGTGTTTGGTAGCAAGAGGGGAATTTAAATTGGGGGGAAAAGGGTTGTTGTGAATACACACACACACAGGTGTTTGATATTGTGATTTTAAAATCTAAAAACTAAATCAATATGTAAAATATCTTGGCTAATGCAATTATGTTCTAAAGAAGATAAAGTCAAAACAAAAAACATTAAGTTCAACAAAAAATTGCTATTAATGTCAAAATCTACAGACTACACAAAAGAAATAAAAAATAAACAATAATACGCGAGCGAACTAGACTGGTTAAAAAGTGATGATTCATCACATGTGGGGAGAGAATATCTCTCGAGTATATATCTCTATAAGATATCACATATCGAAATGATCATTCAAGAATAATCGATCTAGAAAACATATCTATATAGCTGGAGGATCATATTAGAACAAATAACAATTATATAAGTACAAACATTAATCTATGGATGCGGGTATTTATTTTTTGCTGCGTAGATTTATAAAGCTATTTATAATATATTTATATACAATAGTATGCATTCTTATGAAAAAATTATAGCGTGGATTATGTAATATACGATCTAATTTCACTATAAATTAAATATACATAATTGTGATCATGCAGAGCAAAAGATAGTAGGATAGGAACAATAACATCGTATTTGAAATAGACGACGCAGTATATTAATTGAGGATTTAAGGAAAATTGGGGGGGATAGGGGGGGTTGTATTGTATGGAAGGGTGTGGTGTGTGTGCGAAGGTGGTTGTATTTAGGAAATGGGGAATATGATGTTTGTAATTATGTAATTGGGGGTGAATAGGGGGTTGTATTTATGGAAATTGGGAATAAGTGGGTTGTATTTTATTAAATTTGGGATAGGGTGGTTTATTTATGGAAAATAGGGGGGGATATGGTGGTAAATATTAAAATGTGGGGATAGGTTATGTATTTATGGAAATTGTGTGATATGTTTTGTATTTATTTAAATGTGGGGAATGTGTAGAAATTAATTTAAATAGGTTATATGTGGTTGTACTTATTAATTGGTGATATTGGGTTAGTATTTATTAAATTCACTTTGTTAGACGAAGAATAGGGGAGGACCTGATCGAAGTGTATAAGTGGAAGATAGGTGATTAATAAAGGAGTAGTAATTAAACAATGTCTTGAGGATAGTCTCTCAAGAGAGAAACCCCAGTAATGATATAAAATTAAGATAAGTTTGAGATTTATAAAGGACCTAGGAAAGTATTGGTTGGATAAAGGTAGTGAGAGTGGAAATCCTACCTAGTTGGTTATTGAGAACTAAGGACTTTGGTAAAGATTCAAATTTAGTGTGGTAGTACATGAGTGCGGAGGGGTTTGGATTTGAGAGGGGACTTCACATCATAGCCTTATTTCTTGGGTGGCATAGAAAACTTTGGTTGGTCAAATGATTGTTAGTGGGAATAAAATTTTAAAGGACCTGCCTAGTATGGGCCAACAGGGCCTGCTGCAGTGTTCCTCCCTCTTATGTTCTTATGTTCTATGAAGCTATGCAAGATATAAGGGGTATAAAACATATGATGAAATTAAGTGGTGATAAATTAAGAATATATAAGGTTGAATAAAGCTATGAATGATAAAGGTGGATAAAGCTGATGAAGATTATAAGGTGTGTAATAAAGCTATGAAGTGAAATAAGGTTGGTAATAAAAGCTATGAACTGGATATAAGTGGTAAAAACTATTTTTTAATTAAATAAACTTAAAACAGTTTAATCTTCATAATTCCCAAGAAGAGGAAACGCATAAATTCCCAAGTTTCACACTATAACTCTAATTGAGTCTACAACCTATTCCAAAACAACTTAATTCATGCTCTAAGTGGGACATCATTCATGTAAGTTTGAAGTTCGATGGTAAAATGTTTTTTTCTCAAGAAATAACTAGACATGTGTGGAAAGTAATACCGATACACACGGTGCATATGATGTGCACACAAGTGCTGAAGTAAGGCTGTACAATGGGTGCACATGGTGTGGAAAGTAAGATTTTATATTATATGTTTATGTCATGAATACAATAAACCACATTAGAATCAACACAACCTAAATTCAGTTCAATTCCTCACTTTAAATAATACACCCAGTAATGGAAAGTTTGAAGCCACCAGGAGAAGCAGATTCCTATAACAATGGTATACAAAACAGTCATAAAAAGATGAGGACAATATAAATAACACTTGAGAAGTATAATACATAAACAGAATGACGCTGCTCTGAGCTTCTTACAATCGAATATAGAGTTTGACAAATATTGGAGAGAGCAGAAACCGAGAGAGAAAAAAGTTGCTGTTATCTCCCCCACAACCCTTGTAGAAGAGACTAACCCATGACAAACAACGTCTTGAAAGTCACAAGTCAGGCCACTTGATACACAGATCAAAATGTTGATGCGCCAGGGCATTTAAAGGTTGATGGTTGATCAGTGTCATGGAATGTTCAAGTGTTTATGGATTGTGCCATGTGAAGGATTGACGCGAATGAATGAAGGATAGAACCTCAGTTGCTGGAATTGACCAATACTGATGGACAGACTGAGATTTATGGACGGACCAAAGTTGAAGGACTAACCAAAGAATGATGGACTGACCATGATTGATGTGACTGAGAAAAAGTAGATGGACAGACTAGAATGATGTACATACAAGATTGACAGACTGACCTCAAGGTTTGAGGACTGACCAATGGGTTGATGAACTGACCAAGTGATGGACTGTACCCAGGAGTTGAAGAACTGACCAGTTGTTTATGACTGAACCGAATGGGTTGATGGTCTGACAAGGTTTGATGGACCTACCAAGGTTGATGACTGACCATGGGGGTGGGGGTTGATGGACTGTGACCAAGGAATAGGACTGACCAGGGTTGATGGACTGGTACCAAGGTTGATGGACTGACCAAGGTTGATGGACTGACCCAAGGTAGATGGACTGACAAGGATTGAGATGGACTTACCACTTTTGATGGACTGACCACGTTTGATGGAACTGACCAGGGTTATTGATGGACTGACCAAGGTTGAGATGGAACTGACCAAGGGTCTATGATCGACTGACCACAATGTTGAATGAACAGACCAGGTTTTGATGGACTGCCCAAGAGTTGATGGACTGACCAAGTTATGGACTGACAAGGTTTTATGGACTGACCAAGGGTGTTGATGACCTGACCAGGTTTATGGACTGACCAGGTTGAATGGACTGACCAAGGTTGATGGACAGATCCAAGGTTGAGAGGCCTGACCAATGTAGTGAAGCACTGACAGGGTTGGATGGACTGACAAGTTTGATGGTACAGACCAAGGATGATGGACTGACAAGGTTGATGGGACTGACCAAGATGATGAACTGACCAGGGTTGATGGACCTGCGTACCAAGGTTATGGACTTGACCAATGGTTTGATTGAGACTGACAAGGTTGATGGACTGACCAAGGTTTGTTGACTGAACCAGGGTTGATGAACTGACCAAGGTGATGGACTGACCAATGGGTGGATGGAGCTGACCAAGGTTGATGGACTGACCAAGGTTGATGGACTGACCAAGGTTGATGGACTGACCAGGGTTGATGGACTGACCAAGGTTGATGGACTGACCAAGGTGATGGACTTGAACCCAGTATGATGAACTGACCAAGGTTGATGGACTGACCAAGGTTGATGGACTGACCAAGGTTGATGGACTGACCAAGGTTGATGGACTGACCAAGGTTGATGAACTGACCAGGGTTGATGGACTGACCAAGGTTGATGGACTGACCAAGGTTGATGGACTGACCAAGTTACTGAGCTGGACTGAACAAGTTGATGAACTGACCTCAGGTTCATTATGTAAGGACTGACCAAGTTTGATGGACTGACCAATGTTGTGAGGACAGACCAGGTTGATGCTGACCAAGGTTGATGAACTGACCAGGGTTGATGGACTGACCAAGGTTGATGGACTGACCAAGGTTGATGGACTGACCAAGGTTGATGGACTGACCAAGTTTGATGAACTGACCCATGTTTGATGGACTGACAAGGATGATTGGACTGACCAAGGTTTATGACTGACCAAGGTTGTGAATGAACAACCAAGGTTTGAGTGGTGACTGACCAGGTTAATGACAGACCAAGGGTTGATGGACTGACCAAGGTTTTGATGGAGCTGACCAGTGTTAGATGGCTTGACCCAAGGTTGATCCTGCGTACCAGACCCAAAGAGCTGTCTGCGCTGTGTCCCTGACTAAGGTCTGATGGACTGACTAAGGCTCAATGACTGACCAAGTTGATGACTGACCAAGGTTATGATGGAGCATGACCAGGTTGAGGACTGATCCAAAGTTGATGGACTGGACCAAGGTTGATGGACTGACCAAGAGTTTGATGGACTGACCAGGTTTTTGATGGACTGAACCAAGGTTGATGGACTGACCAAGGTTGTTGATGGACTGACCAAGGTTGAAGGGACTGACCAAGGTGGATGACCTTACCAAAGGATGATGACTGACAATGTTTGATGGACTGACCTACGGTTGATGGACTGACCAAGGTTGATGGACTGACCAAGGTTGATGGACTGACCACGTCATCTTTAACTCACCACTTCTGTTGTCTATAATGTTCATCACGTCTGTATTTGACGAAGAAGCCGCAAGAGGCGAGACAAACATTTAGGTCGGCCAACCATTCCAAGTGTTGCACTTGGTGGTAAGACAACATTCCCCAGTGTTGCACATGTGTAAGACAAACCATTTCCCCCGTGTTGTACACTTTGTGTAAGACAAACATTCCCAATGTTGTGCACTTGTGTAAGACAAACATTCCACAAGTGTTTCAACTTGTGTGTAAGACAAACAATTCCCAAGTGTTGCCACTTGTGTAATACAAACATCCCCAAAAGTTGAGCACTTGGTGTAAGACAAACATTCCTAAGTGTTGCACTTGTGTAAGACAAACATTCCCAAGTGTTGCACTTGTGTAAGACAAACATTCCCAAGTGTTGCACTTGTGTAAGACAAACATTCCCAAGTGGTTGTTGCACTATGTGTAAGACGAAAGCATTCCAATGTTTCACTTTGTGTAAGACAAACATTCCCAAGTGTTGCACTTGTGTAAGACAAACATTCCCAAGTGTTGCACTTGTGTAAGACAAACATTCCCAAGTGTTGCACTTGTGTAAGAACAAACATTCCTCAAGTGTTGCACATGTTTTAAGACAAACATTCCAGAAGTTTTGCACTTGTGAAGACTAACATACCCAGTGTTAGCACTTGTGTAAAACAAACCATTCCAAGTGTTGCACTTGTGTAAGACAAACATTCCCAAGTGTTGCACTTGTGTAAGACAAACATTCCCAAGTGTTGCACTTGTGTAAGACAAACATTCCCCAGTGTTGCACTTGAGAGGACAACATTCCAAAGAAAGTGTTGCACTTGTGTAAGACAAATCATTCCCCAGTTGTTGCACTTGTGTAAGAACAAAACATTCCACAAAGTGTTTGCACTTGTGTAGACAAACATTCCCAAGTGTTGCACTTGTAGTAAACGAAACAATCCAAGTGTTTGCAACTTGTGTAACGACAAACATGTCCCCATTGTAGCCACTAGTGTAAAGACAAACATTCCCAATGATTTAGCACTATGTGTAAGACAAAGATTCCCAGTAGTTGCACTTGTGATAAGAACGAAGACAATCCCAAGTATTTTGCACAGTGTAAGACAAAACAATCCCCAGTGTATGCCCATGTTTAAGACAAACATTCCAAGTAGTATGCACTTTTGTAAGCCAAACATCCCAGTGTATGCACAAGATTGTACGACCAAAGCATAACCCCAGTGTAGCACTTTTGTAAGGACAAACATTTCGTCCCAGTGTGCACTGTGTAAGACAAACATTCCCAGATGTTGTTCACTTGTGTAAGACAAACATTCCCCGAAGGTGTAGCACTAGTGTAAGACAAACATTCCCATGTTGCACTTGTGTAAGACAAACAAACCCAAAGTGTAGCACTTGTGTAAGACAAACATTCGCCAAGTTGTTGACACTTGTTAAAGACAAACATCCCAATGTTGCACTTGAGTGTATAGAGACAAACATTCCCAAGTGTTGCACTTGTGTAATACAAACAATCCCCAGTGTTACACATGTGGTAAGACAAACATTCCAAGTGTAGCACGTTGTGAAGACAAGAACATTCCCAAGTGTTCGCACTTGTAGTAAGACAAACATTCCCCAGTGAATTGCACCTTGTGGTAAGTACAAACCATCCAATGTGTTGCACTTGTGTAAGACAAACATTCCCAAGTGGTTTGCACTTGTGAAAGACAAACCATACCAAGTCGTTTTGCACGTTTGTGTAAGACAAAAAATCCCAGTGTTTGCACATAGTGGTAAGACAAACATCCCAAGAGGTTTGCAACTTTGTGTAATGACAAACATATCCCATGTTTTGCACTGTGTAAGACAAACATACCAAGTGTTTTGCACATGAGTAAAGACCAACATTTCCCCAGAGTTGCACTGTTAAGAGCAAACATTCCCCAGTGTTGCCTTGATGTAAGACAAACATTCCCATGTTGCACTTGAAAGACAAACATTCCCAGTGTTGCAACTTGTGTAAGACAAACATACCCAAGTGTTGCACTTGGTAGTAAGACGAAATATTCCCCAGAGATTGCACTTGTGTAAGACAAACATTCCCCAGGTTGCACTTGTGTGAAGACAAAACATTCCCGAGTGTTGCACTTGTGTAATGACAACATTCCCCAAGTATTGCACTTGTGTAAAGACAAACATAGCCCAGTGTGCACTTGTGTAAAGACAACATTCCAAGTATGTTTTGTCACTAGTGTAAACAAACAGTATCCCCAGTGTTTGCACTTGTTTAGAACAAAACATCCTAAAGTGTTGCACTTTTGAAAGACAAACAATCCCAGTGTTGCACTTGTTTAAGAACAAACATTCCCCAGTGTGTTGAGCACTTTGATAAGACCCAACTATCCCCCAGTGTATGCACTTGTGAAAATACCAAACATTCCCCATGTGTGCACTTTTTGTAAGACAAACATTCCCAAGTGTGCACTGTGAAAAGACAATACATTCGCCCATGTTTTGCACTTGAGTGTAAGACCAAACCTTCCCAAGTGTTGCACTAGTGTAAGGACAAACATTCCTCCATTGTGCAGCTTGTGTAAGACAAACATTCCCAAGTGTTGCACTTGATGTAGTCAAGACATTCCCAAAGTGAGGCACATGTGAAAGATCAAACAATCCACAGTGTTGCACTTGTGTAAGACAAACATTCCCCCTGTGTGTGCATTTAGTAAGAACAAACAATCCAAAGTGTTGCACTTGGTAAGACAAACATTCCCCAAGTGTGAGCACTTGAGTGTAAGACAAACATTCCCCAGTGTTGCACTTGTGTAAGACAAACATTCCCAAGTGTTGCACTTGTGTAAGACAAACATTCCCAAGTGTTGCACTTGTGTAAGACAAACAATTCCCAATGTTGCACATTGTGTAAGACAAACAATCACCAAGAGTTTCACTTCGAGTAAGACAAACATTCCCAAGTTTTGCACTTCGTAAGACAACATTCCCAGAGTGATGCACTTGTGTAAGACAAACATTCCCAAGTGTGTGCACGTGTAAGACAAACATAGCCCAAGTGTTGCCAACTTGTGTAAGACAAACTTCCCAGTGTGCACTTGTGGGTAGACAAAACAGTAGCCCCAGTGTTTGCACCTGTGTAAGACAAACCATATCCCAGTGTTGCACATTTGTAATACAAACTTCCCATGTCTTGCACTTTTGAAAGACACACATTCGCCAAGTGTTGCGACTTGATGTAAGACAAACATTCGCGTCAAGTGTTGCACATGGTAATACAACCATTTTCCCAGTGTTGCCCTTGTGTAAGACAGAACATTCCCAAGAGATTGCACTTGTCCTAAAGACAAACCTTCCCCCCAAGATTTTAGCACAAGATGTAAGACCAACATTCCCAAGTGTTGCATTGTGTTAAGAACAAACATGTCCCCAAGTGTTTGCACCACTGTGTAAGACAAACATTCCCAAGTGATGCCCTTGTGTAAGACAAACAAGTCCCCGAGTTTGCAACTGGTAGACAAACCTTTACCCCAGTTAGCACTTGTTGTAAACACACATTCCCCAGTGTTGCACTTGTGTAAGACAAACATTCCCCAGTGTTGCACTTGTGTAAGACAAACATTCCCAAGTGTTGCACTTGTGTAAGACAAACATTCCCAGTGTTGCACTTGTGTAAGACAAACATTCCCCAGTGTTGCACTTGTGTAAGACAAACATTCCCAAGTGTTGCACTTGTGTAAGACAAACATTCCCAAGTGTTTGCACTTGTGTAGAGACAAACATTTTCCCAGTGTTAGGTCACTTGAGTAAAGACAAACATTCCCAGATTTTGCACTTTGCTAAGACAAAACATTTCCCAAGAGTCTATGCACTTGTTTAAGACAACAATGCCCAAGAGATGCACTTTGGTAAGTACAAACTCCCAAGCTGTTGCACTTGTGTAAACAAAAACATTCCCAAGTGTTAGCACTATGTGTAAGGACAAACATTCCCCAGTGTTTGCACTTGTTAAGACAAACATTCCCAGTGGTTGCAACGTTGTGTAAAGACAACATTCCCCAGTGTTGCACTTGTGAAGACAAACATTCGCCCAGCGTAGCACTTGTGTAAGACAATACATTCACCAAGAGGTTGCAGCTTGTTGTAAGACAAACATTCCCCAGTGTTGCACTTGTGTAAGACAAACATTCCCCAGTGTTGCACTTGTGTAAGACAAACATTCCCCAGTGTTGCACTTGTGTAAGACAAACATTCCCAAGTGTTGCACTTGTGTAAGACAAACATTCCCCAGTGTTGCACTTGTGTAAGACAAACATTCCCCAGTGTTGCACTTGTGTAAGACAAACATTCCCAAGTATGTGTGCCTTGTGTAATACAAACATCCCCAAGTGTTGCACTTTGAGTAAGACAAACATTCCGAAGTGTTTGGCACTTGTGTAAGACAAACATTCACCACAGTTTTGCACTTTGTAAGACCACCACAATCCAAGGTTTGCACTTGTTGTTAATACAAACAATCCCAGTGTTTTGCCACTTGTGTTAAGACAAACAATACCCAGTGTTTCACTTGTGTAAAGACAAACATTCCCCCAGCTTGTCTGCACTTGGGTAAGACAAAACATTCCCAATGATTTTTGCACTTGTGAAAGACAAACATTCCCCATGTTGTCACTTGTGTAAGATCAAACAATCCCAAGTGTTTTGCACTGTGAAGACAAACATTTCCCAGTGTTGCACTTGTGTAAGACAAAGATTCCAAGGTGCACTTGTGTAAGACAACATTCCCCCAGTGATGCACTTGAGAAAGACAAACAATTCCCGAGTGTTCCCACATTTTGTAAACAAACATTCCAAGTGTATGCACTTTGTAAGTACAAACATTCGCAGTGTTGCACTTGTGTAAGACAACATCCCAAGTGTTTTTGCCACTTGTGTAGACAAACATTCCCAAGTTTATGCACTTGTGAAGACAAACATTCCAAGTGTTGCACTTGTGTAAGACAAACATTCCCCAGTGTTGCACTTGTGTAAGACAAACATTCCCAAGTGTTGCACTTGTGTAAGACAAACATTCCCAAGTGTTGCACTTGTGTAAGACAAACATTCCCAGTGTTTGCACTTGTGTAAGACAAACATATATTATTGTTTTTTTATTTTGGTTTTTATTTTTCCCCAATTGTTGTGCACTTGTGTAATACAACATTCCAGAAGTGTTGCACTTTGTGATAAGACAAACCTTCCCAAGTGTTGCACTTGTTAAGACAACCAATCCCAAGTGTTTTGCACTATTGTAAGCCAAACTTCCCAAGTGTGGCACTTTGTTGTAAGACAAACATACTCCCAATGTATGCACTGTGTAAGACAAACATTCCCAAGTGTTGCACTTGTGTAAGACAAACATTCCAGTGTTGCACTTGTGTAAGACAAACATTCCCAAGTGTTGCACTTGCGTAAGACAAACATTCCCAAGTGTTGCACTTGTGTAAGACAAACATTCCCAAGTGTTGCACTTGTGTAAGACAAACATTCCCAAGTGTTTAGCACTTTGTCAAGACCAAACATTCCACATAGTTGCACTATGGTTACAGACAAACATTCCCAAGTGTTGCACTTGTGTAAGACAAACATTCCCCAGTGTTGCACTTGTGTAAGACAAACATTCCCAAGTGTTGCACTTGTGTAAGACAAACATTCCCAAGTGTTGCACTTGTGTAAGACAAACATTCCCAAGTGTTGCACTTGTGTAAGACAAACATTTCCCAGTGTTGCACTTGTGTAAGACAAACATACCAAGTATTTTTCGCTGTGTAAGACAAACATCTCCCAAGTTGTATGCACTTGTGAAGAACCAAACATTTTCCTAAGTGTTGCTCTTGTGAAAGACAAACATTCCCAATGTGTTTGCACTTGTGTAAGACAACATATCCGAAGGTGTTGCACTTGTGTAAGACCAAACAATTCCCCAAAGTGTGTGCCACTTGAGTAAGACAAACATCCCCAGTGTTGCACTTGTGTAAGTAACAAACATTCCCAGTTTGCCCTAGTTGCTAAGACAACCTTTCCAATGAATTTGGCACTTGTGTAAAGACAAACAATCCCAAGTGTTGCACATGTGTAAGACAAACATTCCCAAGTGTTTGCAACTTGTTACATACAAACATTCCCAAGTGTTGCAACTTGTGTAAGACAAAGCATCCCAGTGTTGCACTTAGTGTAAGATAAACAATCCCAAGTGTTGCAACTTGTAGTACGACAAACATTCCCAAGTGTTATTCACCTATGATGAAGACAAACGATTCCCAAGTGTTTTTTTTTTAATTAAGCACTTGTGTAAGACAAACATTCCCCAGTGTTGGGCACTAGTGTTAAGACAAACATTCCCAAGGTGTTGCACTTGTGTAAGACAAACATACCCCATGTAGCAACTTGGCGTAAGACAAACATTCCCAGTTGTGGATGCACATGATGTAAGACAAACATTCCCAAGAGTTGCACTTGTTTAAGACGTAACATTCCCCAGTGTTGCACTTCTGTGTAAGACAAACATTCCGCGAGTGTTTGCACTGTGTAAGACACACAATCCCCAGTGATGCACATGGTGTAAGACAAACATTCCAAGGTTGCACTGGTGTAAACAAACAATCCCAGTTTTTGGCCCTTAGTGTACGACAACCATTCCCAAGTGTTGCACTTGATAAGACAAACATTCTCCCAAGTGAATCACTTTTGAAGACAAACATTCCCCAGTGTATACACTGTGGTAAGAACAAACATTCCCAGTGTGTTTGCACTTTGTAAGACAAACATTCCCAAAGTGTTGTGCACTTGAGTAAAGAACAACAAATTTCCCAAGTGTTTGCACTATGTTAAGACAAACATTCCCAAGTGTTCACTGTGTAATACAAACATTCCCCAAGTGTTGCAACTAGTGTTGAATAGACAAACTTCCAAGAGCTTGCACTTTGTGTACGACAAACAATCCTCCAAGTGTAGCACATGTGTAAGGAACAAACTTTCCCAAGATGTTGCAAACTTCGTGTAAATTACAAACATTCCCCAATTGTGTCACTTGTGATAAGACAAACATTCCCAATGTTGCACTTGTTAAGACAAACAATTCCCCAGTGTTGCAACTTGTATGCAACCAAACATTCCCCAGAGTTGCGCACTTGAGTGTAAGACAAACATTCCCAAGTGTTGCACTTGTGTAAGACAAACATTCCCAAGTGTTGCACTTGTGTAAGACAAACATTCCCAATTGATGCACTTTGTTGTAAGACAAATATTCCCCAGTGTTGCACATGTGTAAGACAAACATTTCCCACGCTCTGCAACTTGTGTAAGACAAACATTTCCCAATGTTTTTACGACTTGTGTATCACGACAAACATTCCCAGTGTTGCACTTGTGTAAGACAAACATTTCCCAGTGTAGCAACTTGTGTAATACAAATCATTCCAGTTGTTGCACCTTTTGTATGACAACATTCCCCAGTTTTGCACTTGTGTAAGACAACATCCCAGAGTGTTGCACTTGTGTAAACAAACATTCCCCAGTGTTGCACTTGTGTAAGACAAACATTCCCCAGTGTTGCACTTGTGTAAGACAAACATTCCCAGTGTTGCACTTGTGTAAGACAAACATTCCCCAGTGTTGCACTTGTGTAAGACAAACATTCCCAGTGAGTGCACTTGTGTGGAAGACAAAGCATTCCCTCAAGTGTTTGCACTTCGAGTAAGACAAACATCCCAAGTGTTGCACTTGTTTATCCAAACCATTCCCCAGTTTTTGCACTTATGTGTAAGACAAACAGTGTCCCAAGTGTTGCGACTAGTGTAAGACAAACATTCCCAAGTGATGCACTTTGTGTAAGACAAACAATCCCCTAGTGATGGCCACTTGTGTAGACAAACAATTCCCAGTGTTAGCAACATGGGTATGAACAAACATTCCCAAAGTGAGTGTGCACGTTGTGTAAGACCAACATTCCAATGTTTGCACTTTGAAGACAAACATTCCCAAGGTTGATTTGTTCAACTTGTGTAAGACAAACATTCCCAAGTGTTGCACTTGTGTAAGACAAACATTCCCAAGTGTTGCACTTGTGTAAGACAAACATTCCCAAGTGTTGCACTTGTGTAAGACAAACATTCCCAATTAATTATGTCACTTGAGTGAAAGACACATTCCCCATGGTGTTTGCACTTGCGTGTAGAGTACAAACATTCCAAGTGTTGTCCCTTGTGATAATACAAACATTCCCGAGTGTTGCACTTGTGTACGACAAACAGTCTGCAAGTGATTGCACTTGTGTAACGACTAAACATTTCCCTAGTGTTGCACTTGTGTAAGACATAACAATCCCCATTGTTGCACTTGTGTACGACAAACATTCCCCAGTGGTTTGCACTTATTGTGTAGACAAACATTCCCAAGTTGTTGCACTTGTGTAAGACAAACATTCCCAGTGATGCACTTGTGTAAACAAACATCCCAAGTGTTTGCACTTGGTAAGACAAACAATTCCCATTGTTGCACATGTGTAAGACAAACATCCAAGTGTTGCACTTGTTCAAGACAAACATTCCAAGGTGATTTCACTTGTTAAGACAAACAATCCCCAAGTGGGTTGTGCACTTGTGTAAGACAACTTACAGCCAAAGTGTTTTGGCACTTGTTTAAGACAAACATTTCCCCAGTGGTTGCATCTTGTGTAAGACTAACATTCCCCAGTGGTTAGCACTTGTGTAAGACTCACATCCCCATGTTGCACTTTGTGACCGACAAAGCATTCCCCTAGTGTTGCACTTGTGTAAGCAAACAAGCCCCAGTGTTGCACTTGTGTAAGACAAACAATCCGCAATTGTTGACACATGGTGTAAGACAAAACATTCCCCAGTGTTGCGCACCTTGTGTAAACTAAGCATTCCCCAGTGTTGCCTTGTGTAAGAACAAACATTCCAAGTGTTGCACTAGTGTACGACAAACCATTCCCAATGGTTGCACTTGTGAAGAACAAACATATCCCATGAGTTGGCACTTGTTGTAAAAGACAAACATTCCGAAGTGTGTTTCGCACTTGTCTAACGACAAAACATTCCCGAAGTGTTGCACTTGAGATGTAAGACAACATTTTAGTTCTCCAAGTGTTTGCACTGATAAGCAAGACAAACATTCCCCAAGATGTATTGCACTTGTGTAAGACAAACATTCCCATTGTTTGCACATGTGTAAACAAACATTCCCCAGTATGTGCACTTGTGTAATACAAACAATCCCAGTGATTGCCAACTTGTTAAGACAAACATTCCCCAGTGTTGCACTTCGTTTAAGACAAACATACACCAGTGTTGCACTTGTTTGTAAGACAACATTCCCAAGTGAGATTGCAACCTTGTTGTAAGACCAAACATTCCACCAGATGTTTTGCAGCTTGTAGTAAGACAAACATTCCCCAGTTTTGCAGCTTGTGTAAAGCAAACATACCCCAGTGTTGCACTTGTGTAAGACAAACATTCCCAGTGTGCCTTTGGTAAGACAAACATTCCCTCAGTGTTGCACATGTGATAAGGTCAAGACATTTCCCCAGTGTTGACACTTGTTTAAGACAAACAATACCCAGTGTGCAACTTGTGAAAGAACAAACATTCCCCATGTATTGCACTTGTGGTAAGACAAACATACCCAAGTGTTTGCACTATGTGTAAGACAAACATTCCCAGTTGTTGCACATGTGTAAGAAAACATTCCCAAGTGTTTGCACTGTGTGTAATGACCAAACATTCCGCAGTGATGCACTTGTGTAAAGACAACATTCCAAGTGTTGCACTTGATGTAAAGTCAAACATTCGCCCAGATGTTTGCACTTGTGTAACGACAAACATTCCCATTGTTTTCAGCTTGTGTAAGACAAACATATCCCCATTGTTGCACTTGAGTAAGACAAATATATAAATCTTAAAACGATTTCCCAAGTGTTGCACTTGTGACAGTCAAACATACCCAAGTGACGCACTTGTGTAGACAAAGATTCCAAGTGTTGCACTTGTGGTAAGACAACATCTCCCCAGTGTTGCACTTTTGTGTAATCAACAGTCCCCAGTGTTCCACTTTTTATAAAGACAAACATTCCCAAGTGTTGCACTGTTAAGACAAACATATCGCCAATGTTGCAGTCTTTGTGAAAGACAAACATTCCCAAGTGTTGCACTCTCGTGTAAGGACAAACATTCCCAAGTGTTTGCTCTTGTGTAAGACAAAATCATTCCCCCCAAGTTTATGCACATGTGGTAAGACAAACATTCCCCATAGATGCCACTATGTAGTACTGACAAACATTCCCAAGTGTTGCACTAGTTGTTAGAGACAAACAATCCCAAGTGTTGCACTATGTGTAATGTCAATAACATTCCCCAGTAGGAAATGCACAATGAGTTCAAAGACAATATCACATGTCCCATTTGTTGCCCTTGTGAAAGACAAAACATTCCAAAGTGTTTGCACTTGTGTTAAGACATCAACCTTCCCAAGTTTTGCACTGTGTTAATATCAAACATTCCCAAGTGGGTTGCACTTGTGTAAGACATAACATTCCCAAGTTTTGCACTTGGATGTAAGACAAACATCCCAAGTGTATGCTCTTTGCGGTTGTAAGACAAACATTCCACGGTTTTGCACTTGGAAGACAAACATTCCCAAGTGTTGCCCTTAGTGGTAAGACAAACAATATCCACCATCCAAGTATGTCCCATATCCACTGAGACGCGTACAGACTACAACATCCCCAAGATTCACCACTTGCACATCCACAATGAGCAACCATAGCTAAACCAGCACATTCGCAGGAACAACACACCACATCCCCCCCGAGTTTGCACATGTGATACAAGACAAACAATTCCACCCCTTCATTTTCCAGACCCACTATTGCAAACGCTCAATCCTCCACTCACCCACATTCACACCAAACGTATGTAGTCTACACCAACTCTTTAAGTAAGAGGCAAACTAACAATCAACCCATACACATACCTGTATTACCTGCCACCTGGCGATCCGACTAACACACCATACTGGCTCCCAGGAGACACACCTCCGCTTTGAGGTCACTGTGTGTTCACCACAACCAGAAGCACATGATCCAGCCAACATGTCAGAGGATTAGACCATACACTTGCGCATCGAACAAAGACATACAAACCAGCACTCCCAACGTATTTCTCCGTCCCCCCCTTATATGCGCACCTAACCACAAAGCGCGACCCAAACACAATCACTTTCCCCACACGACCTAAGCGGAGGTTACAGTCAATCTCATCTGATCGATACACCCGAAAATGCGCACCGCGTCAAACCAAACGGCGCATGTCTCTATACTTTCAACCAAGTGCATCTATATGGCTGAACCCTAACACAATTGTAAGACAAACATAGTACAATTATTCCTTCTGTCTTTCACTAATTCTCCTCTCTCTAATTTAATTTTTACTTCTTACTAAAGTCTCAGTTAAGCATAACAGACTATCTTTGCAAACTAACATAACAAATTTAGAGAATCCAAAATATATACATCGTCCAAAACATTCCCTCAAATGTAACACACATCATCGAGCATCATAACAATGAGCATTTATCTAAACCAACACACCTAAAGTACAGTAGCACAGTGTTCGGGAGTTGAAAACAATAGTGGGGGGAAAATTGGGTTAGTATAAATTTAATTGGTGGAATTGTGTTTGGTAGCAAGAGGGGAATTTAAATTGGGGGGAAAAGGGTTGTTGTGAATACACACACACACAGGTGTTTGATATTGTGATTTTAAAATCTAAAAACTAAATCAATATGTAAAATATCTTGGCTAATGCAATTATGTTCTAAAGAAGATAAAGTCAAAACAAAAAACATTAAGTTCAACAAAAAATTGCTATTAATGTCAAAATCTACAGACTACACAAAAGAAATAAAAAATAAACAATAATACGCGAGCGAACTAGACTGGTTAAAAAGTGATGATTCATCACATGTGGGGAGAGAATATCTCTCGAGTATATATCTCTATAAGATATCACATATCGAAATGATCATTCAAGAATAATCGATCTAGAAAACATATCTATATAGCTGGAGGATCATATTAGAACAAATAACAATTATATAAGTACAAACATTAATCTATGGATGCGGGTATTTATTTTTTGCTGCGTAGATTTATAAAGCTATTTATAATATATTTATATACAATAGTATGCATTCTTATGAAAAAATTATAGCGTGGATTATGTAATATACGATCTAATTTCACTATAAATTAAATATACATAATTGTGATCATGCAGAGCAAAAGATAGTAGGATAGGAACAATAACATCGTATTTGAAATAGACGACGCAGTATATTAATTGAGGATTTAAGGAAAATTGGGGGGGATAGGGGGGGTTGTATTGTATGGAAGGGTGTGGTGTGTGTGCGAAGGTGGTTGTATTTAGGAAATGGGGAATATGATGTTTGTAATTATGTAATTGGGGGTGAATAGGGGGTTGTATTTATGGAAATTGGGAATAAGTGGGTTGTATTTTATTAAATTTGGGATAGGGTGGTTTATTTATGGAAAATAGGGGGGGATATGGTGGTAAATATTAAAATGTGGGGATAGGTTATGTATTTATGGAAATTGTGTGATATGTTTTGTATTTATTTAAATGTGGGGAATGTGTAGAAATTAATTTAAATAGGTTATATGTGGTTGTACTTATTAATTGGTGATATTGGGTTAGTAGCCCCAACCGCTTGAATTAGGGAAGCAAAAGAGCCTAAACCCTTTCCCTTAACTTAGGGGGGCAATAAGAGCCCTAACCTTCCTGACTTAGGAAGGTCAAAAAAGCCCCCCAACCCTTCCTTGACTTGGGAAAGGTCAAAAAGACCCCAAAACCCCTTGAATTGGGGAAGTAAATAAGAGCCCAACCTTCCTTAACTTAGGGAGGTAAAAAAAAAGCCCCAAACCTTCCCTTACTTAGGAAGGTCAATAAGACCCCCCAACCCTTCCTGATTGGGGAGGTCAAAAAACCCCAACACTTTTTCACTTAGGGAGGTTAAAAGGCCCCAAACCTTCTTTGACTTAGGGAGGTCAAAAAGGGGTCCCAACTTCCCTTTTGATTAGGAGTTAAAAAGGCCCCAACCCTTCCTTGACTTATGGGGTCAATAAAAACCCCACCCCTTTTTGATTAGGGGGTCAAAAGAGTTCCATCCTTCCTTGATTTAGGAGGTCAATAAGAACCCCAGCCCCCTTGATTTAAAGAAAGGTCAATAAGACCCCCCAAAACCTTCCTTGATTAGGGGGGTAAATAAGAACCCAGCCTTCCCTTTGCTTAGGAAGGTCAATAAGAGCCCAACCTTCCTTGTTTAGGGGGTCAATAAGAACCCAACCTTCCTTGACTTCGAAGGTCAATAAGAGCCCAACCCCTTCCTTGATCAGGAAGGTAAATAAGAACCCCCAACCTTCCTTTATTTAGGAAGGTCAAAAAACCCCAACCCTTCCTTTACTTGGGGAGGTAAATAAAGTTCCACCTTCCTTGACTTATGGGGGGTCAATAAGAACCCCAGCCTTCCTTTCTAAAAAGGTAAATAAGACCCAACCTTCCATGACTTGGAAGGTAATAAGCCCCCCAACCCTTTCCCTTTTACTTAGGGGGGTAATAAGGCCCCCCTTTTCCTTGACAGGGAGGTCAATAAAACCCCAAACCCTTTCCCTTGATTAGGAGGTAAATAAGCCCCCAACCTTCCTTGCTAGGGGGTTAATAAGGCCCCAACTTCCTTGATTTTAGGGAGTCAAAAGAACCCCCCCCTTCCCTTGACTTGGGGAGGTCAATAAAGAGCCCCCCGACTTAGGGGGTCAATAAGAGCCCAACCCTTTCCTGACTTGGGAGGTCAATAAGAGCCCCAAACCCCTTTCCTTTATTAGGGGGGAAATAAGTCCCTAACCTTCCTTTACTTAGGGGGTCAAAAAGGCCCCAACCCCCCTTGACTTGGGGAGGTCAATAAAGCCCCAACCCTTCCTTTCTTGGGGAGGTAAATAATGCCTAAACCTTTTCCTTTACTTGGGGGCAAAAGGCCCCAACCTTCCTTGATTAGGAAGGTCAATAATGCCTCAATTTCCCTTTATTGGGGGTCAATAAGAGCCCCAACCTTTCCCTTGTTGGGAGGTAAATAAGACTCCAAGCTTGACTTTGGGGGTTAATAAGACCCCCCCCACCCCCCCCCTTGACTTAGCAGGTCAATGAGAACCCCCCCCTTCTTTGACTTGGGAAAGGTCAATAAGACCCAACGTTCCTTGACTTGGGGAGGTCGTAAGAACCCCAAACCTTCATTGACTTTGTTAGGTCAATAAGACCCTAACCTTTCCTTTACTTAGGGGGGTCAAAAAACCCCAAAACCTCCTTGACTTGGGGGAGGCAATAAAAAACCCTCCCTTCCTTTGACTTGGGGAGGTCAATTAAGAGCCCCAACCTTTTTTGGCTTAGGGAAGTCAATAAGAGCCCCAGCCTTCCTTGATTTAGGGAGGTCAATAAGAGCCTCCGCCTTTCTTGACTTAGGGAGGTCAATAAGAGCCCCCGCCTTCCTTGATTAGGGGGTCAATAAGATCCAGCCTTTTTTAAATTAGGGAGGTAAAAAGGAGTCCCAGCTTTTTGATTTTGGGAAGGTAAATAGAGCCCCGCCTTCTTGACTTAGGGAGGTCAATAAGAGCCCCAGCCTTCCTTGACTTAGGGAGGTCAATAAGAGTCCCAGCCTTCCTTGACTTAGGGAGGTCAATAAGAGTCCCAGCCTTCCTTGACTTAGGAAGGTCAATAAGACCCCCCCCGCCTTTTTTTCCATAAACCAAGGTATTAGTTGGGAAAAAAAGGGGCACAAGAGTAACCAATATGACATTTTATTGTGGTAACGTTTCTCTCTCCCGGAGCTTTGTCAAGCCTTTGCGGTAATGAGTCCCTCAGGCTGGAGTCGATGTAATTAACTACATCGACTCCAGGCTGAAGGTATGATTGTCTCAAACGGCTTGACAAAGTTCCTAAAGGGCGAAACGTTGACACAGTAAAATGTCGTATTAGTTGCACTTGTGTCTTTTTACTTAACATATTGTTGGTAATTCTAGCAATATATTGCAAGACACACCTGCGCTCTCAATGTTGCACATAAAGGAAATGGTTTCTCCAATTGTTGCATCGTAAAAAATTACCCCATTTTATTAAGTATATTAGTAAACTGACAAATAAAAGCCTAAATAACAGTAATAATTTTCGAATTACTGACAAATTATTAGGTAAATGGCCACAGTAAAACGCGCTAGTTCCGTCTGTATCCATTTACCTAACATAAACCTAGGCAGCTTAAAACTGAACTGTATCCTTTGTTTCTCCCATAAATTCGTCACCATTTAAGTTTGAAGTTGTTAGTAGGAGGAATTTTCTACTTATTGGTAGGAAACATACAATACAGTTTTAAAAATATAATTGTACAAGAAACACCAGAAATCAACTTAGTAAGTTTGAAGCCGATAAGAAGAGGCATTATAAATATGCACGAAAGCTAGTGTCATGTGTTGATACGGAAAATTGAGGAAAGAGCACCTAGGGAGATCAATAACAATCAAAGTCTTCCATTAGGTGCAGCACACCAACGATGTAAGTTTGAAGCCTATCAGAAGAGGCATTGTCAGTTTATGTGCAAGAACCTGGAGAAAAAATCCCACAACCACAGTACGTATTCCTCTCGGGGGATACCTAAGAACCGGTAATAACTGTTATGCCTCAAACTGACATTGTTCCTTTCTTGTGTTCACTCTTCATATTTTTGCCTTACAGTCCGCTAGAGTCCGTTTGTGTAAGATTATTATTATATTATAATCAAGGGGGAAACGCTAAACCCGGAGGATTATACAGCGCCTGGGGGGGGGGGATGTGGAAGGCATTCAGGCTTAATTCTGGGAACTGGAGCACAGATCCAATTCCCTAAATCAAGAGCCCCTCACCAACATCAAGGAACCTTCCTTGAGGGGCCGTTTGTGTAAGAGCAAGTGATTATAATTGTAAGACAACAAGTACCAGACGAGAGTGATACTGGAACTGATCTACAACCATCCACAGGCACTACTGAGGGAGGATCAGGGAAGACCCGGGATCTGAGTAAAGATATCACTTGTTAGACAGTGGTTCATGGTAGTGCAGGTGTGAAGTTGTCACTTGATGGACCCAGGTACATGGTAGTGCTGGTGTTGTGGTGTGAAGTTATCACCTGGTGAACCCTGGTTCATGGTAGTGCAGGTGTTGTGGTGTGAGGTTGTCACCTGGTGAACCCTGGTTCATGGTAGTGCAGGTGTTGCGGTGTAAGGTTGTCACCTGGTGAACCCTGGTTCATGGTAGTGCAGGTGTTGTGGTGTGAGGTTTTCACCTGGTGAACCCTGGTTCATGGTAGTGCAAGTGTTGTGGCGTGAGGGTTTTTCACCTGGTGAATCCCTGGTTCATGGTAGTGCAGTGTGTTGCGTGTAAGAGTTGTCACCTGGTGAACCCGGTTTCACGGGTAGTGCAGTGTTGTGGCGTAAGGTGTCACCCCTGGTGAATACCTGGTTCATGTAGTTGCAGGTGAGTGGTGTGAGGTTTTCAACTGGTGAACCCTGATTCATGGTAGTGCAGGTGTTGTGGCGTGAGGTTGTCACCTGGTGAACCATGGTTCACGTTAGTGCAGGTGTTGTGGTGTGAGGCTGTCACCTGGTGAACCCTGGTTCATGGTAGTGCAAGTGTTGTGATGCGAGGTTTTCACCTGGTGAACTCTGGTTCATGGTAGTGCAGGTGTTGTGGTGTGAGGTTATCACCTGGTGAACCCTGGTTCATGGTAGTGCAGGTGTTGTGGTGTGAGGTTTTCACCTGGTGAACCCTGGTTCATGGTAGTGCAAGTGTTGCGGTGTGAGGTTGTCACCTGGTGAACACTGGTTCACGATAGTGCAGGTGTTGTGGTGTGAGGTTGTCACCTGGTGAACCCTGGTTCATGGTAGTGCAGGTGTTGTGGTGTGAGGTTTTCACCTGGTGAACCCTGATTCATGGTAGTGCAGGTGTTGTGGGTGGTGAGGTTTTTCACCTTGTCAAACACCCTGATTCATGTAGTGCAGGTGTGGGCGGAGGTTGTCACCTAGTGAACCCTGGTTCACGATAGTGCAGGTGTTGTGGTGTGAGGTTGTCACCTGGTGAACCCTGGTTCATGGTAGGGCAGGTGTTGTGGTGTGAGGTTTTTCACCTGTCAACCCAGATTCATGGTAGTGCAGGTTGTTATGTGGCGTGAGGTGTCACCTGAGAACCCGGTTCATGGTAGTGCAAGTGTTTGATGTGATTGTCACCACTGTGCACCCCTGTTCATGGAAGGGCAGTGTTGTGGTGTGATTGTTAGATAGCCGGACAGACATCTGTTTTACTCAAGTTTGTTTAATTTAACAATGTAAATCTGTTTACATTCACGGGGCGTCGACTGCATATGAAGCAATCTCTGCCCTAAACCGGAGTGTAGCCGCGTATTATGTCGGGAGCGAGTAACACCGAGTAACACTGAGTAACACTAATGTCTGTTGTGAAGATCGATTAAGTAAAACTCCTCATTTCATTACTTACATTCCAGGTTTAGATGTCTCAGGTGTGACGTTAATGTGAGTGATGTCATGTTAGGAGTGTGAGGTTTGGGGTGCAAGGTGTGGGGTGTGGGATACCCATCTGACATAAACCAACAAAATGGAGTCCATTAAACAAGAGATTATTACCGAAGAGGATAGAGAACTATGTCGTCTGGTGAGTGTTATTAAAGATTCACAGAAAGCGCTAAATTCATCACATGGATGTGAAGGTGAAACAATTCATTACTTAGACTGCACCTTCACCTGGATATTTGAGACAGTCCTTGCTTAGGGCGATGAATAAATCCTTGAGAATGTAGACAGTCATGGCTCTAGGGCGGTTTCTCGGTCCTTGAGTTCGAGACGCTTGTCCTCGTGTTATCACCATGGTGTCTGGAAATGTAAAATGATGTTTAGGATGTTCCTTCCCGAGAATTACATATATTCACTTTTATAATCATGGCATGTGCTTCAAACCACAACTTGCATGATTACTGGGCGTGGGAGAAAGAAAATGGGAGTCGCGTATCTGGCCGGATATGCAGAAAACGTGAAAATGTGTGTATCTCATTAGCACAGGTGAGAGTAGCACCTGCTGGCCTAAACACCGTCATTACTATGAGGATAACTGCTGCTAGCCGCGCCGCCTCTGGCTCCAACACTCGCTTATACCACTGCTCTCTACCCTCACTACTTCTGGCTTCTAACATTCGCTTATACCATTGCTCTCATCCCTTACTACCAACACTACTTGTGGATTTTTTTTTACATAATTTTCCTAAAGGTAGAATATATAAATGAATAATATAATAATTGCGTATTAAAATGTGATGTTATTTGGATCTTTCGAGAAATTTTAAGTGAAGGGGGATGTGGAACAGCCGGAGAGTGAAGCGGAAAGGGAGATGCCATATTGAAACTGAATGTCTGAACACTGGTTCTTTAATAGTGGAATGTAATCAGGCGTTATCGAAGTTCAGTTGGTGTACATAGGCCTCAATCCGTAATTTAGAAATTGCTGACACGTTCCCGCTAAAGAATTAGGATAGTGTAGAAAACCCTTACATTTCGGCAACAAGAACGGAAAAATAGAGGACACCGATTCTTCCTAGGAGCACACCTTAGCTAAGTGATTCTTACCCATAATGTACAGTAGTTTTGGGTTGGCCAACGTAAATTCTAGCTGTAGTGGTAGCGTTAGGGTGTGTTACATAAATATAATAACTGTGATCCAGTAATCAAATGGTGAGTGCTCATTATATAATATGCACATATTTTTGTAAAATGTATACTCAACAGATCCCCCACCTTTCTTTTCAAGTCACAAACCATCATACAGTCCGCTCAATATCTTGTAATTTACCAACATTATTGGTATTAATTTTATGTTGTAATGTTTGATAAGCCCGACTTTGTGGGTGGGAAAGAGTGTGTGTGGGTTCCGGAGGAGAGGCTGGTGTAGCCTAGTGTCTCTAAAAACCCATCTGGCTCTGAGGTACAACTAACATTGGTAAGTACAATAAATTGTTGCTTAGTTCCCCCTCCCCATCCCCTCAAATTAACTACTTATGGTTCCAACACTCGCTTGTGCCACTGTTCTCTACCCTCACTGGCAACACTACTTCTGGCTCCAGAAGTAGTGTTGGTAATAATAGTTCTAATATTCCTTTAAACAATATACACCAACTTTGAAATTTAAAGTTGATTAAAAAAGATGTTCTAAGATTATCATGGAATGAATGGAGGAAGGAACAATATAGCAACCATTATTATTTTTATAATTATTATTAATATTTTCATTATTATTATTTTCACTATTATTATATTTATTATTATTATTAATTTTAATAATAATAATAATAATAATAATAATAATAATAATAATATTATTATTATTATTAATTATTATCTTCTTGGAGCAGCAGTAATTTTCTGTATTAATATTAGTAGAATTACCGACTTGTGTCCTTTTACCTAACAGCAGTAATTCTCAAGCGTTATATAGCTGCTTGGTATGTTACAAGGTGAAACAACACTCACAGATCCATGGATCAAGAGCCCTCTAGGGATAACCACAGTAAACATCATCTTTGGCTGGATAAATAACATCAGCGAATGGTATCTTATGTCATGTGTGGCACTGGGAGGTGTGTGAACCTTCAACGATCATTAGAACTTGAGGAGAGTCCATCAAGACTACGCTCTTTACTCTTCCTTAATAAATTTTGTCTTTGTTGAACGCCATCTCTTTCTGCTACTTTCGATACTAGATTTTACCCCAAGCCTATTCCTGTTATTTTTTTTTTTAGGTGTACGTAGCCTACTATCTCCTCTTTAAATATATTTTTAAGACTGGTTAGGTTAGGTAAGATACGTCAGGAAACAGGACAAGTATTTCCTGACGCGGGTCTTAGTCATAACATGACCCGCCGATGAAGCTTTTAATCATCTGATTGAAGCCTTCCACTGGCTGACCCATCCACCCCCTTTAAAAAAAGGGTTATGTTTTAAACCTTTTTTATTTACAATTTTCCATTTTGGACTGTTGAACAATACGTTTTTTTTTTTGTATTTCTTTCCCGGAGCAAATGTCATGGACCTGATACCCTGCTTTTGGGAGAATTTTAAAAAGGGGTTATTTTAACAAGGTGTTAGCTGTGACAGTTTATTACATCGCGCTCAAATTCTAAGGTGGGATAAAAACTCTTAATCCAGTAGTATTTTTTCATGAAAGTTCGCGTACAGTGAATTTTTTTTTCTAGGGGCCCTTTTGGGGGGAAAATTTTCGTTTAAGGGTTACAAACAAAAAAAGAAGGCACAATGAAATGTGCACAAACATCACGAAGTTAATACGTGACAAAATGAATGATGTGATGATGGGTGGCAGGGTTTTAATTACTAATTTTTAGCTAGATCGCCTGAAAAACTTATTATTAACTTTTCCCGTGACCACGACGAGTGAACTCTCAATTTTTGGGCCATTTCTCCCTGTAAAATTTTTCCCGATACCTGTAACGAAAAATATATTCCGGAAAGCCAACAGATGTTTTAAAACCACTGAACGGGTCCCGTGAATAAAGCCTGCACCAGGAACACACGATAAAACCACCATTGCCACATTGTTTTGCCTTTTTGGGGATGAAAAACGCCTTTGAAATATATTAAGTGATTGAGGGGGGGAAAGAGTCAGATCGTACCAACGATTTAATAATTGTTTTGTAAAAGAAGGGAAAAAAATAAATCTATACGATAAATTGTTTTACGGGTGATTCAAGGGGGGTTAAAAGTAAAAACTAAAAGAAAATAAAGGGTTTTGGGCTAGGTTTATAAAGTTTTTTTGATAACAACGGGGCCAGAAAAAGCATTAAATAATGGTGAAGTAGAATAAATTGTAAATAAAAAGGCAGTGATACAATTTCTGAGTATGGCAGTTTTATAAACATACTTTTGTCCTAACCTGCCAAAAGCCACATCGTAATCTTATCAGTTCCAAGATCTCGTAACAGTGCCCCTGTGCTCGTCTCCGAAGTGAATCGAGGTGTCTAATAATTTATATATATAAATATATATATATATAATATATATATATATATATAAATATATATATATATATATATATAAATATATATATATATATATATATAAAATATATATAGCGGGCCTGCTGCAGTATTCTCTTTCTTATGAGTCGCGCATTAGGTGTTGCCTTGTTTTGGGATGTGATAGTGAGATGTGGTTTAGACCCTTTTATATGCCTTCCTTTGATGCATTACTTTTATTGTTCCTTGATAATGGAGCAGTCACGAAAGCGCTTGGAATTTCTCTATTCTTTCACAGTGGTTGCTTTGTATATATATAATATATATATAATATATATATATATATATATATATATATATATATATAAATATATATATATATATATATATATATATATATATATATATATATATATTTATAATAATATATAAATATATATATATATATATATATATATATATATATAATATAATATATATATATATATATATAATATATAATATATATATAATATATATATATATATATAATATATATATATATATATATATATGCAATAAGATCACAGTAAACAGGTGATTTCAAAATATGCAAAAACAACCACTCTGAAAGAATAGAGAAATTCCAAGTGCTTTCGTGACTACTCACATAGTTCCTTGATAATGTGAGTAGTCACGAAAGCGCTTGAATTTCTCTATTCTTTCAAAGTGGTTGTTTTGCATATATATATATATATATATATATATATATAGGTAGTAGGCTGGTAGACAGCAACCACCCAGGAGGTACTACCGTCCTGCCAAGTGAGTGTAAAATGAAAGCCTGTAATTGTTTTACATGATGGTAGGATTGCTGGTGTCTTTTGTCTGTCTCATAATATGCAAGATTACAGCATGTCTTGCTACTTCTACTTACACTTAGTCACACTACACATACATGTACACGTTTATTTATACACACTCATCTGAGTTTTCTTTGATTTTATCTTAATAGTTCTTGGTCTTATTACTTTTCCTTTTATATCCATGGGAAGTGGAATAAGAATCTTTCCTCCGTAAGCCATGCGTGTTGTAAAAGTCAACTAAAATGCCGGAACAATGGGCTAGTAACCCCTTTTCCTGTAAAGATTACTAAAAAGAATAAGAAGAAGAAAATTGTCAAAGTGGGAAGTCTGAATGTGCGTGGATGTTGTGCAAATGATAAGAAAGAGATGATTGTGGATGTTATGAATGAGAAGAAGCTGGATGTCCGGCTTTAAGTGAAACAAAGCTGAAGGGGTGGGAGAGTTTCAATGGAGAGGAATAAATGGGATTAGGTCAGGGGTTTTAAATAGAGTTAGAGCTAAAGAAGGAGTAGCAATAATGTTGAAGGATAAGCTATGGCAGGAAAAAAGGGACTACACATGCATAAATTCAAGGATTATGTGAGTAAAATAAAGATTGGATGTGAAAAGTGGGTTATAGTAAGCGTGTATGCACCTGGAGAAGAGAGAAGTGTAAGGAGAGAGAGAAATTCTGGGAAACGTTGAGTGAATGCGTGGGGAGTTTTGAATCAAGTGTGAGAGTAATGGTGGTTGGGGATTTCAATGCTAAAGTGGGTAAAAATGTTATGGAGGGAGTAGTAGGTAAATTTGGGGTGCCAGGGGTAAATGTAAATGGGAGCCTTTAATTGAGCTATGTGTAGAAAGAAATTTGGTAATAAGTAATACATATTTTATGAAAAAGAGGATAAATAAATATACAAGGTATGATGTAGCACATAATGAAAGTAGTTTGTTAGATTATGTACTGGTGGATAAAAGGTAGGCTCCAGGATGTACATGTTTATAGAGGGGCAACTGATATATCAGATCATTATTTAGTTGTAGCTACAGTTAGAGTAAGAGGTAGATGGAAAAGAGGAAGGTGGCAACAACAAGTAAGAGGGAGGTGAAAGTGTATAAACTAAGGGAGGAGGAAGTTCGGGCGAGATATAAGCGACTATTGGCAGAAAGGTGGGCTGGTGCAAAGATGAGTAGTGGGGGGGGGTTGAAGAGGGTTGGAATAGTTTTAAAAATGCAGTATTAGAATGTGGGGCAGAAGTTTGTGGTTATAGGAGGGTGGAGGCAGGAGGAAAGAGGAGTGATTGGTGGAATGATGAAGTAAAGGGTGTGATAAAAGAGAAAAAGGGAGCTTACGAGAGGTTTTTACAAAGCAGAAGTGTTAATAAGAAGAGCAAAGTAATATGGAGAGTAAAAGAAAGGTGAAGAGTGGTGGGAGAGTGGCAAAAGGAGAGCAGATGAAAGAGTGGGAGAGGCACTGTCCAAGAAATTTTAATGAAAATATGAAAAATTTTTTGGGGTGAGTTAAACAACTTAAATAAAGCCTAGGAAAGTATGGATTTGTCCGTTAAAAACAGAGTAGGGAGTTAGTAGATGGGGAGAGGGAGGTATTAGGTAGATGGCGAGAATATTTGAGGAACTTTTAAATGTTGAGGAAGAAAGGGAGTGGTAATTTCATGCACTGGCCAGGAGGTATACCATCTTTTAGGAGTGAAGAAGAGCAGAATGTAAGTGTGTGGAGGTACTTGAGGCATTACGTAGAATGAAAGGGGGTAAAGCAGCTGGAACTGATGGATCATGACAGAAATGTTAAAAGCAGGGGGGATATAGTGTTGGAGTGGTTGTACTTTTGTTTTAATAAATGTATGAAAGAGGGAAGGTACCTAGGGATTGGCAGAGAGCATGTATAGTCCCTTTATATAAAGGGAAAGGGGACAAAAGAGATTGTAAAAATTATAGAGGAATAAGTTTACTGAGTATACCAGGAAAAGTATACGGTAGGGTTATAATTGAAAGAATTAGAGGTAAGACAGAATGTAGAATTGCGGATGAGCAAGGAGGCTTTAGAGTGGGTAGGGGATGTGTAGATCATTGAAGCATATATGTGAACAGTATTTAGATAAAGGTAGGGAAGTTTTTATTGCATTTATGGATTTAGAAAAGGCATATGATAGAGTGGATAGAGGAGCAATGTGGCAGATGTTGCAAGTTTATGGAATAGGTGGTAAGTTACTAAATGCTGTAAAGAGCTTTTATGAGGATAGTGAGGCTCAGGTTAGGGTGTGTAGAAGAGAGGGAGAATACTTCCCGGTAAAAGTAGTTCTTAGGCAGGGATGTGTAATGTCATCATGGTTGTTTAATATATTTATAGATGGGGTTGTAAAGAAGTAAATGCTAGGGTGTTCGGGAGAGGGTAGATTAAATTATGGGGAATCAAATTCAAAATGGGAATTGACACAGTACTTTTGCTGATGATACTGTGCTTATGGGTGATTCTAAAGAAAAATTGCAAAGTTAGTGGATGAGTTTGAGAATGTGTGTAAAGGTAGAAAGTAGAAAGTGAACATAGAAAAGAGTAAGGTGATGAGGGTACAAATGATTTAGATAAAGAAAAATTGGATATCAAATTGGGAGGAGGAGTATGGAAGAAGTGAATGTTTTCAGATACTTGGAGTTGACGTGTCGGCGGATGGATTATGAAGGATGAGGTTAATCAAGAATTGATGAGGGAAAAAAGTGAGTGGTGCGTTGAGGTATATGTGGAGTCAAAAAACGTTATCTATGGAGGCAAAGAAGGGAATGTATGAAAGTATAGTAGTACCAACACTCTTATAATGGATGTGAAGCTTGGGTGGTAAATGCAGCAGCGAGGAGACGGTTGGAGCAGTGGAGATGTCCTGTCTAAGGGCAATGTGTGGTGTAAATATTATGCAGAAAATTCGGAGTGTGGAAATTAGGAGAAGGTGTGGAGTTAATAAAAGCATTAGTCAGAGGGCAGAAGAGGGGTTGTTGAGGTGGTTTGGTCATTTAGAGAGAAGGATCAAAGTAGAATGACATGGAAAGCATAAAAATCTATAGGGGAAGGAAAGAGGGGTAGGGGTCGTCCTCGAAAGGGTGGGAAAGAGGGGGTAAAGGAGGTTTTGTGGGCGAGGGGCTTGGACTTCCAGCAAGCGTGCATGAGCGTGTTAGATAGGAGTGAATGGAGACGAATGATACTTGGGACCTGACGATCTGTTGGAGTGTGAGCAGGGTAATATTAGTGAAGGGATTCAGGAAACCGGTTATTTTCATAATAGCGGACTTGAGTCCTGAAATGGAAGTACAATGCCTGCACTTTAAAGGAGGGTTTGGGATATTGGCAGTTTGAGGGATATGTTGTGTATCTTTATACGTATATGCATCTAAACTGTTTGTATTCTGAGCACCTTTGCAAAAACAGTGATAATGTGTGAGTGTGGTGAAAGTGTTGAATGATGATGAAAGTATTTTCTTTTTGGGGATTTTCTTTCTTTTTTGGTCACCCTGCCTCGGTGGGAGACGACCGACTTGTTGAAAAAAAAATATATATAAATATATATATATATATATATATATATAATATATATATATATAATATATAATATATATATATATATATATATATATATATATATATATATATATATATATATATATATATATCAGGAAAGGGCAAAGGTCGTCTCCTGGCAGTGAAGGCACCACACTCAGGAGATTTCCTGTTAGCTGTTCCCAATTCCTCCTTGGGCACTCGACTAGACCCACAGGCTATTCGGATTAGTGTTGGTCTTCGCCTAGCCGCCCCCATCCTCACGGAATATAGGTGTATTTGAGGCAGGGCGACAGCTGATCAATTCGGACTTCATGGTCTCGTGCGTCACACAGCAGAAGGGAAGTATGCCAGGCATGAAGAGGTCAATGACATCATAAAGAAAAGTCTCTCCACAGCCCGTTGCCCAGCTCAACGGGAACCCCAAGTGCAGAGGTCTGACGGAAGTCAAAAGCGCCCTGATGGAGCGACTATGCTACCTTGGAAGAATGGAAAGCAGATTGCCTGGGACTACACCTGTGCCGCTACATTGGCAGACACCTACTTGCCATACTCCGTAGTGGAAGTGGGTGGAGCTGCCAGCCACAGGGAGACCCAGAAGATCCGCAAATATGAATACCTTCCCCCTTGCTATAACTTCATCCCAATAGAGTAGGAGACCCTTGGAGCATGGGGCAAGTGCTCTAAAGTTCCTCAAAAGGGGAAAAAGCTCACAAAAAACCAAGGACCCCAGGGCGACCATTTCCCCCTTTCAAGACTCGTGTTGCGACCCAAGAGGAAATCCTGCAGCTTTCGTCATGCCCACGCCGGGGAGCTGGACAATTTTCGAAGTAGCCTGATTCCCTATGTTGTTTTACTTCTATTGCATCTTTTGAACTTTTTTGTCAATGTATTTTGTCTTTAAATAAATAATTTTAAATTAAAATTGGGGGGGGTGGGAGAAAACCAAACAGCTTCGGGGAAACCTTGGTTTTTTCCCCTAAAGCAATTTTAAATTTTTTTTCCTCTGAAGATTGGGTCCCTATAACAGTTTAGGGGGGGTACCTCCCTAATTTTAAAATTTACAGAACCATTTAAAAAAACCTTTTCTAAAATTTTCTCTAATACATTTTAAAGAATATTTTTTTCAATTTTTAAAAATATAAAAAGTACTGATTTTGACTAAAAACCCTTAGGAAACTTACCTAACCTTTTTATAACAAGCGCAATTTCATAACCCTAATCCAACTAAATATATTTTAAATAATTTACAAAAATTTAATAAAAAAAAGCCAATAACTTTTTTTCGTTTGATTAGAATGATCTTGGCAAAATTTATTGCATCCCCAGTTTTCTGTTGCCGTTTTCGCAAAACGGGCTTTTTAAAAGCTTTTCTTATTTACTAATAAAAATATTAATAATAATATATAAATTTATTAATATATATATAAAAATAATATATATAATAATATACTATAAGTGTTGGTTTGTGTTGCCACCTAGTTGTGGTTGGGGGGTAAAGTCACAGCTCGGGGCCCCGCCCTTCACCTGATCGCTACCTGGTCACTCTTCCCGCCCGTAAGTTTTATCTACCCCTTCTTAAAGCTATTAGGATCCTGCCCCACTACATCACTACCCAGGGTATTCCCTTCCTGACAACTGTGTGACTGAAGAAAGCTTTCTAACATCCCTGGGCACGGAACTTTTCTTCCAAGTGATTTTCTCGGAACACTTTTCTCGTCCCTTTGTCTAACCTCTCAGTACTTTATATGTTTGGTGGGATGTTAGTTTTGTTACCATTTTTTTCCTAGGGACTGTGTGTGTTGTGTTTGTGGGTGTGTGGTGTGTGTGTGTGTGTGTGGTGTGGTGTGTGTGTGTGTGGGTGTGTGTGTGTGTGGGTGGTGTGTGTTGTGTGTGTGTGGTGTGGTGTGTGTGTGTGGGTTGTGTGTGTGGTGTGGTGTGTGTGTTTGTGTGTTGTGGTGAAACTCACCTATTTGGGGTTGCAGGGTCGTCCAGCCCCTCCCTCCCTCCCTCCAGTGTATGTGTGTGTTTGTGTGTGTGTGGTGAGGTGTGTGTGTGTGTGTGTGTGTGTGTGTGTGTGTGTGTGTGTGGGGTGTGTGTGTGTGTGTGTGTGTGTGTGTTTGTGTGTGTGGGTGTGTTGTGTGTGTGTGTGTGTGTGTGTGGTGTGTGTTTGTGTTGGGGTGTGTGTGGGTGTGTGTGTGTGTGTGTGTTGGTGTGGGTGTTGGTGTTTTGTGTGTTGGTGTGTGTGTGTGTGTGTGTGTGTGGGTACTGTACTGACCAATAGAGTGCCCCTGTCTGGGAGAAACGTTATCGTAATAATATTTTGCTGCATCTAAGAGCCATTTATTCCCACTGTCTAGTAAACTGTACTTCCGTTTGGTTCCTGCACTTTTTGAGTTCTTGGTAGGAAAACGAGTTCTCAACTGTCAAAAACAGCGACTGTCGCCCATTGTTCCTAGCAGTCTCTGCCCTCACTCTTCTATTACAGTTTAAACTGCACAATTCCTTGACCCTTTTATAAATGCCAAATCCCTTGAAACATCTGTGGTTTTGTAGAGCTGCTGTCAGAGACCGAAATTAAACCAACTTAGAATTTTTACCCCAAGTGAAAGTTAACATAGTTATTGCAGACTTGTTACTTTTGTAGGTGATGAATGATTGTAGAACGTACCACCCCTCCCTCCCTCCCTCCAGTGTATGAGGGGAACCCCCTCCCTCCCTCCCTCCAGTGTATGAGAGGAACCCCTCCCTCCCTCCCTCCCTCCCCCCTCCAGTGTATGAAGGAACCCCTCCCTCCCTCCCCCCTCCATTTGTATGAAAAGAACCCCTCCCCCCCTCCCTCCCTCCAGTGTATGAGAGGAACCCCTCCCTCCTCTCCCTCCCTCCAGTGTATGAGAGGAACCCCTCCCTCCCTCCCTCCAGTGTATGAGAAGGAACCCCTCCCCCCCTTTCCATTGTATGAGAGGAACCCCTCCCTCCCTCCCTCCAGTGTATGACGGAACCCCCCCCTCCCCCCTCCCTCCCCCCCTCCAGTGTATGAGAGGAACCCTCCCTCCCTCCCTCCCTCCAGTGTATGAGAGGAACCCCTCCCTCCTCCCTCCCTCCAGTGTATAGAGAACCCCCCCTTCCCTCCCTCCATGTATGAGGGGAACCCCTCCCTCCCTCCCTCCCTCCAGTGTATGAGAGGAACCCCTCCCTCCCTCCCCCCCCCTCCAGTGAAATGAGAGGAACCCCTCCCTCCCTCCCTCCCTCCAGTGTATGAGAAAAAACCCCCCCCTCCCTCCCTCCCTCCAGTGTATGAGGGGAACCCCTCCCTCCCTCCCTCCCTCCAGTGTATGAGAGGAACCCCTCCCTCCCTCCCCCCTCCAGTGTATGAGAGGAAACCCCTCCCTCCCTCCAGTGTAGAGAGGAACCCCTCCCTCCCCCCCTCCCCCCAGTGTATGAGAGGAACCCCTCCCTCCCTCCCCTCCCTCCAGTGTATGAGAGGAACCCCCCTCCCCCCCTTTCCCTCCATGTATGAAGGAACCCCCCCTCCCTCCCCCCCCCTCCAGTGTATGAGAGAACCCGTCCCCCCCTTTCCCTCCAGTGAAATGAGAGGAACCCCCCCCCCTCCCTCCCCCCCCAGTGTATGAGAGGAACCCCTCCCTCCCTCCCTCCAGTGAAATGAGAGGAACCCCCCCCCTCCCTCCAGTGTAGAGAGGAACCCCTCCCTCCTCCCTCCCTCCAGTGTATAGAGGAACCCCTCCCTCCCCCCTCCCTCCAGTGATGAGAGGAACCCCTCCCTCCCTCCCTCCCTCCCCCTCCAGTGTATGAGAGGAACCCCCCTCCCTCCCTCCCCTCCCTCCAGTGTATGAGAGGAACCCCCCTCCCCCTCCCCCCTCCAGTGTATGAGAGGAACCCCTCCCTCCCCTCCCTCCCTCCAGTGTATGAGGGGAAAAAACCCCTCCCTCCCTCCCTCCCTCCAGTGTATGAGAGGAAACCCCTCCCCTCCCTCCAGTGTTTTAGGGGAACCCCTCCCTCCCCCTCCCTCCCTCCAGTGTATGAGAGGAACCCCCTTTCCCTCCCTCCCTCCCTCCAGTGTATGAGAGGAACCCCTCCCTCCCCCTCCCTCCAGTGTATGAGGGGAACCCCTCCCTCCCTCCCTCCCTCCAGTGTATGAGAGGAACCCTCCCTCCCTCCCTCCCTCCAGTGTAATGAGAGGAACCCCTCCCTCCCTCCCTCCCTCCAGTGTATGAGAGGAACCCCTCCCTCCCTCCCTCCCCCCAGTGTATGAGAGAACCCCCCCTCCCTCCCTCCAGTGTATGAGGGGAACCCCTCCCTCCCCCCTCCAGTGTATGAGAGGAACCCCCCCCTCCCTCCCTCCAATGTATGAGAGGAACCCCTCCCTCCCTCCCTCCAGTGTATGAGAGGAACCCCTCCCTCCCTCCCTCCATTGAATGAGAGGAACCCCTTCCTCCCTCCCTCCAGTGTATGAGAGGAACCCCCCCCCCTCCCTCCCTCCATGTATGAGAGGAACCCCTCCCTCCCTCCCTCCCCCCCTCCAGTGTATGAGAGGAACCCCCCCCTTTCCCCCCTCCAGTGTATGAGGGGAAACCCCCTCCTCCCTCCCTCCCCCTCCCTCCAGTGTATGAAGGAACCCCTCCCTCCCTCCCCCTCCAGTGTATGAGAGGAACCCCTCCCTCCCTCCCCCCCTCCAGTGTATGAGAGGAACCCCTCCCTCCCTCCCTCCCTCCAGTGTATGAGAGAACCCCTCCCTCCCTCCCTCCCTCCATGTATGAGAGGAACCCCTCCCTCCCTCCCTCCCTCCAGTGTATGAGAGGAACCCCTCCCTCCCTCCCTCCCTCCAGTGTATGAGAGGAAACCCCTCCCTCCCTCCCCCCCTCCAGTGTATGAGAGGAACCCCTCCCGCCCCTCCCTCCATGTATGAGAGGAACCCCTCCCTCCCTCCCTCCCTCCAGTGTATGAAGGAACCCCTCCCTCCCTCCAGTGTATGAGAGGAACCCCTCCCTCCCTCCCTCCATTGTATGAGAGGAACCCCCTCCCTCCCCCCCTCCCTCCATGTATGAGAGGAACCCCTCCCCCCCTCCCTCCAGTGTATGAGAGGAACCCCTCCCTCCTCCCCCATGTATGAGAGGAACCCCTCCCTCCCTCCAGTGTATGAAGGAACCCCTCCCTCCCTCCAGTGTATGAGAGAACCCCCTCCTCCCCCCCTCCAGTGTATGAGAGGAACCCCTCCCTCCCTCCAGTGTATGAGAGGAACCCCCTCCCTACCCTCCCTCCAGTGTATGAGAGGAACCCCCTTCCCTCCCTCCCTCCCTCCATGTATGAGGGGAACCCCCCCTCCCTCCCTCCAGTGTATGAGAGGAACCCCTCCCTCCCTCCAGTGTATGAGAAGGAACCCCTCCCTCCCTCCCTCCCTCCCTCCAGTGTATGAGAGGAACCCCTCCCTTCCCTCCAGTGTAATAAAGGGGACCCCTCCCTCCCCCAGTGTATGAGAGACCCCTCCCTCCCTCCATTGTATGAGAGGAACCCCCCCCTTTCCCTCCAGTGTTTGAGAGGAACCCCTCCCTCCCTCCAGTGTATGAGATGAACCCCTTACTCCCTCCAGTGTATAGAGGAACACCCCCCCTCCCTCCAGTGTATGAGATGAACCCCTTACTCCCTCCAGTGTATGAGAGGAACCCCTCCCCCCCCTCCAGTGAAATGAAAGGAACCCCCCCCCTCCCTCCCTCCCTCCCTCCATTGTATGAGAGGAACCCCTCCTTCCTCCAGGTATGAGAGGACCCCTCCCTCCCTCCAGTGTATGAGATGAACCCCTCCCTCCCTCCAGTGTATGAGAGGAACCCCTCCCTCCCTCCAGTGTATGAGAGGAACCCCTCCCTCCCTCCATGTATGAGATAAACCCCCTTCCCTCCCTCCAGTGTATGAGAGGAACCCCTCCCTCCCTCCAGTGTATGAGAGGAACCCCTCCCTCCCTCCAGTGTATGAGATGAACCCCTTACTCCCTCCAGTGTATGAGAGGAACCCCTCCCTCCCTCCAGTGTATGAGAGGAACCCCTCCCTCTTTCCAGTGTATGAGAGGAACCCCTCCCTCCCTCCCTCCAGTGTATGAGAGGAGCCCCTCCCTCTCTCCAGCGTATGAGAGAAACCCCTCCCTTCCCTCCAGTGTATGAGAGGAACCCCTCCCTTCCCTGCAGTGTATGAGAGGAACCCCTCCCTTCCCTCCAGTGTATGAGCGGAACCCCTCCCTTCCCTCCAGTGGAAAGAGCAGAACCCCTCCCTTCCCTCCAGTGTATGAGGGAACCCCTCCCTTTCCCTCCAGTGTATGAGAGGAACCCCTCCCTTCCCTCCAGTGTATGAGCGGAACCCCTCCCTTCCCTCCAGTGTATGAGTGGAACCCCTCCCTTCCCTCCAGTGTATGAGAGGAACCCCTCCCTTCCCTCCAGTGTATGAGCGGAACCCCTCCCTTCCCTCCATTTATGAGGGAACCCCTCCCTTCCCTCATGTATGAGCGGAACCCCTCCCTTTCCCTCCAGTGTATGAGCGGAACCCCTCCCTTCCCTCCAGTGTATGAGTGGAACCCCTCCCTTCCCTCCAGTGTATGAGTGGAACCCCTCCCTTCCCTCCAGTGTATGAGTGGAACCCCCTCCCTTCCTCCAGTGTATGAGTGGAACCCCTCCCTTCCGTCCAGTGTATGAGTGGAACCCCTCCCTTCCCTCCAGTGTATGAGTGGAACCCCTCCCTTCCGTCCAGTGTATGAGTTACCCCAAATTCTGCAAAATATTCATGACTATGATGGTGTCATTCGTGGTATTCTATATCAGGTATCCCTGAGGATAATAATTCGTTAAAAAAATATCAGACTTACAGCAACTGCAGCATCATCAGTAAGGTGATAAGGTGGTTGGCGGAGCACATCTCAAGCCGAGTACAGTGCTCAGTTCACACCTTATTGCCAGGTGAGGCGAAATATATGCACCAGTCATCTTATACCTAGTTCTCCTGTTCACCTAGCAGTAAATAGGTACCTAGGTGTTAGTCGACTGTTGTGGTTGGCATCCTGCTGGGTTGTAGTATACCTTACATAGGCATAGGCTCTGAATGGGTCAGAAGTAAAGCAACAGCTCCTAGCCAGCAAATTTAAGCGTGTTCCACCCTGGGTTGTGTAACATAAGCCACGATGTATCGTAAAGTTCACCGTGCCTTTCAAACACGTAGTTTTTACTGTTTCACTTGAGTAGAAAATTTTCTCTCTCAGTAACAACAAACTCACAATTTAGAGAGAAAATGTAGCGAATAAGCCAGGAATGAGAAACACTCGTAGCATAAAGAACAAAAAGTCACAATACCGTGACTGGAACAACACACAAATAACCCACATTTAGGAGAAAGAAATTTACGACGACGTGTGTGACTAGATAACGGTCCAAGTCAGACCCAAACATCGTTCTAAGTTTCTTTCTTCTATGCGCCGGTTATTTGTGCACTCGTAGAATATCCAGCTGCTTTATTAAACATTTTGACGCTTCGGTCCGTCCCGAGACACAGTCAAGGTCTCGGACAGAGAGCATAGCAGCGTCTACCTAGAGTCTACCTGGAGGGTATTCCGGGGATCAACTCCCCCGCTGCCCGGTTCACGACCAGGCCTCCAGGCAGATCAGGGCCTGATCAACCAGGCTGTTACTGCTGGCAGCACGTAGTCCAACATACGAACCACAGCCCGGCTGATCCGGCTCTCTCTTGAAGGCAGCCAGGGGGTCTGTTGGTAATTCCCCTTATGCATGGTGGGAGGCCTTCCCCCTTGCTATAACTTCATCCCAATAGGGTCGGAGACCCTTGGAGCATGGGGCAAGTGTTCTCTATAGTTCCTCAAAGAGCTGGGTGAAAAACTCATTATAGAAACCAAGGACCACAGGGCGGCCAGCTTTCTCTTTCAGAGACTCAGTGTTTTGATCTAGAGAGGAAATGCCTGCAGCATTCTGGTCACACGGCCCACCGCCGGGGAGCTGGACGAAGTATTGGAGATGGTATAAACCTTGGTAATAAATACCGACAAGTTGGTTTAGAAAGACACGTAAGCAAACACTATGACATATTTATTAGAAAACGTTTCGGCCCTGGGACCTTGATCACTTCTAACATACAGAGGTAGAAAGACATCATATATATAGGCGGAGAGTGAGACGGGGCATTTGATGAACTGGAATGAGGCAAAACTCGTTCTTACAGAACCAGACCTCAGACGCCGACGGTGCCTAGAAGCCTCACTAATCGCCGTCACCGACACTATAGAACGCAACACTGGAAACTACAAAATTTCAAAAACATTGGCATACATGATACTTAAGCACCACCAACCCAACAACACAGGAGTCACATGATTTCATCGTCTACCCGTCCTCATCACAACATGACATGCCTCAGATCATGTGCGTCACTCACATCTCACTCTCCGCCTATATATGTAATGTCTTTCTACCTCCGTATGTTAGAAGTGATCAAGGTCCCAGGACCGAAACGTTTTCTAATAAATATGTCATAGTGTTTGCTTACGTGTCTTTCTATTGGAGATGTACCTCTGAGATGTTATCTTTGTTGTTGTACTCCCTATTGTATTCCTTTTATTTCTCTCAATGTATTTTGCCTTTAAATAACGTCTACATAGAATATAGAATATAGGAGGTGGTAAGAGAAGACAATATTCAAACAGCTCAAGGGAGAACCTTGAGTTTTCCCTGAAGTAAGTTTATTCTTTTCTCTGAGGATGAGCGTCCCGCACACGGTGTTCACACGGTGTTCACACGGTGTTCACACGGTGTTCACACGGTGTTCACACGGTGTTCACACGGTGTTTTCAAAAGCGTGTGCACAAAGGTGTGCACACGGTGTTCACACAGTGTTCAACATTGTTCACAAGGTGTTCACACGGTGTTCACACGTGTGCACAGGTGTTCAAACGGGTGCACACGGTTTCACGAGGTGTGGAAAGTGAGATTTACATTGGTGCTAATTTATACAATTATTTTAATTCCTTCCTATTAATAGGTGATGAAAAGTTGATACATTAAAGGATAAATTAATAGTGATAAATAATTGTTATTAGTAAGATGATGATAATGGGGATTATGATATGGTTGTGATACAAATGACCCATTCTGAAAGTGAATGATTATCAAGATGGGGATACTGTAAAATGAAGATGACGATTCTGACAGTAATATGGGTGACTATGGTGAAGGGCAGGCGTTACAAAAGATGATACGAACCATGAATGGTGATACAATGGCGATGTTTTTGACGATGAAAGTGGGCAAAGAAATGATCATAATAATGATTAAAAGATAGTAAGTTTAATTAAGCAGATAAAGAGTATAATGATGTTTTAATTTAACATTATCATCGATATAATTTAATTAACATAATGAAATAATTAATGAATTTGGGCATGATAATGATAAATAAATGACGATGAAATAATTAATTATGATAAAGATATAATGGAAATAAGTTTGATTACAATAACACAAATCGCTGGGGACCAGACGAGGTCCCAGGACCAGAAACAAAGTCCTGGGACCAAGATCGAGGGTCCCAGACCGAGAAACACAAGTCCTGGGACCTAGATCGAGGTCCCAGACCGGGGAAACAACAAGTCCTTGGACCTAGACGAGGTCCCAGACCGAGAAACACAAGTCCTGACCTAGATCGAGGTTTCCCGACCGAGAAACACAAGTCCTGGGACCTGATCGGTCCCAGACCGAGAAACACAATCCTGGGGCCTTAAAAAAAAGAGGTCCCAGGACCGAGAAACACAAGTCCTCGGACCTAATTTGAGGTCCCAGGACCGAGAAACACAAGTCCTGGGACCTAGATCGAGGTCCCAGGACCCGAGAAACACAAGTCCTGGGACCTAGATCGAGGTCCCAGGACCGAGAAACACAAGTCCTGGGACCTAGATCGAGGTCCCAGGACCGAGAAACACAAGTCCTGGGACCTAGAACGAGGTCCCAGGACCGAGAAACACAAGTCCTGGGACCTAGATCGAGGTCCCAGGATCGAAACGTTTTGTAATACATATGTCCGAGTGTTTACTTACATGTTTTTTTAAACCAACTGTAGATTATTACAAACTAATAATTTTACACTGGTTCTCTCAGTCTGAAGCAACAAAACACGGGTTCCTCAGTCTGAAGTCACACAAACACTGGTTCCTCAGTCTGAAGCAACAACAACACTGGTTCTCCCCAGTCTGAAGCAACAACAACATTGGTTCTCTCAGTCCCAAGGCAACAACAACATTGGTTCTTCAGTCTAAGCAACAACAACACAGCTTCTCCCCAGTCCCTGAAGCAACAACAAAACTGGTCCTCTCAGTCGAAGCAACAACAACATTGGTTCCTCAGTCTGAAGCAACAACAACATTGGTTTCCTCAGCCCGAAGCAACAAACAACATGGTCCTCACAGTCTGAAGCAACAACAACACTGCTTCTCTCTCGCTGAAGCAACAAAACCACTCTTCTCTCATCTGAAGCAACAACAACACTGCTTCTCTCAGTCTGAAGCAACAACAACACTGCTTCTCTCAGTCTGAAGCAACAACAACACTGCTTCTCTCAGTCTGAAGCAACAACAACACTGGTTCTCTCAGTCTGAAGCAACAGCAACACTGGTCCTCTCAGTCTGAAGCAACAACAACACTGGTCCTCTCAGTCTGAAGCAACAACAACATTGGTTCTCTCAGTCTGAAGCAACAACAACACTGCTTCTCTCAGTCTGAAGCAACAGCAACACTGGTCCTCTCAGTCTGAAGCAACAACAACACTGGTCCTCTCAGTCTGAAGCAACAACAACACTGCTTCTCTCAGTCTGAAGCAACAGCAACACTGGTCCTCTCAGTCTGAAGCAACAACAACACTGGTCCTCTCAGTCTGAAGCAACAACAACACTGGTTCTCTCAGTCTGAAGCAACAACAACACTGTTCTCTCAGTCTGAAGCAACAACAACACTGTTCTCTCAGTCTGAAGCAACAGCAACACTGGTCCTCTCAGTCTGAAGCAACAACAACACTGGTCCTCTCAGTCTGAAGCAACAACAACATTGGTTCTCTCAGTCTGAAGCAAGAACAACATTGGTTCTCTCAGTCTGAAGCAACAACAACACTGGTTCTCTCAGTCTGAAGCAACAACAACACTGGTTCTCTCAGTCTGAAGCAACAACAACACTGCTTCTCTCAGTCTGAAGCAACAGCAACACTGGTCCTCTCAGTCTGAAGCAACAGCAACACTGGTCCTCTCAGTCTGAAGCAACAACAACACTGGTCCTCTCAGTCTGAAGCAACAACAACATTGGTTCTCTCAGTCTGAAGCAAGAACAACATTGGTTCTCTCAGTCTGAAGCAACAACAACACTGGTTCTCTCAGTCTGAAGCAACAACAACACTGGTTCTCTCAGTCTGAAGCAACAACAACACTGCTTCTCTCAGTCTGAAGCAACAGCAACACTGGTCCTCTCAGTCTGAAGCAACAGCAACACTGGTCCTCTCAGTCTGAAGCAACAACAACATTGGTTTCTCTCAGTCTGAAGCAAGAACAACATTGGTTCTCTCAGTCTGAAGCAACAACAACACTGGTTCTCTCAGTCTGAAGCAACAACAACACTGGTTCTCTCAGTCTGAAGCAAGAACAACATTGGTTCTCTCAGTCTGAAGCAACAACAACACTGGTTCTCTCAGTCTGAAGCAACAACAACACTGGTTCTCTCAGTCTGAAGCAACAACAACACTGGTTCTCTTCAGTCTGAAGCAAGAACAACATTGGTTCTCTCAGTCTGAAGCAACAACAACACTGGTTCTCTCAGTCTGAAGCAACAACAACACTGGTTCTCTCAGTCTGAAGCAAGAACAACATGGTTCTCTCAGTCTGAAGCAACAACAACACTGGTTCTCTCAGTCTGAAGCAACAACAACACTGGTTCTCTCAGTCTGAAGCAACAACAACACTGGTTCTCTCAGTCTGAAGCAAGAACAACATTGGTTCTCTCAGTCTGAAGCAACAACAACACTGGTTCTCTCAGTCTGAAGCAACAACAACACTGGTTCTCTCAATCTGAAGCAACAACAACACTGGTTCTCTCAGTCTGAAGCAACAACAACACTGGTTCTCTCAGTCTGAAGCAACAACAACACTGGTTCTCTCAGTCTGAAGCAACAACAACACTGCTTCTCTCAGTCTGAAGCAACAACAACACTGGTTCTCTCAGTCTGAAGCAACAACAACACTGGTTCTCTCAGTCTGAAGCAACAACAACACTGGTTCTCTCAGTCTGAAGCAACAACACTGGTTCTCTCAGTCTGAAGCAACAACAACACTGGATCTCTCAATCTGAAGCAACAACAACACTGGTTCTCTCAATCTGAAGAAACAACAACACTGGATCTCTCAGTCTGAAGCAACAACCCAACACTGGTTCTCTAATCTGAAAAACAACACTGGTTCTCTCAGTCTGAAGCAACAACAACACTGGTTCTCTCAATCTGAAGCAACAACAACACTGGTTCTCTCAATCTGAAGCAACAGCAACACTGGTTCTCTCAATCTGAAGCAACAACAACAACACTGGTTCTCCGGCACCTGAAATGGTGTTGACGCTGCGTACAATACCTCTGACTCATATGGAAATTGAATGTTTGTTTTGTATGTGTGTGTGTGTGTGTGTGTGTGTGTGTGTGTGTACTCACCTATTTGTACTCACCTATTTGTGGTTGCAGGGGTCGAGTCATAGCTCCTGGCCCCGCCTCTTCACTGATTGCTATTAGGTCCTCTCTCTCCCTGCTCCATGAGCTTTATCATACCTCGCCTTAAAACTATGTATGGTTCCCGCCTCCACTACTTCACTTTCTAGGCTATTCCACGGCCTGACTACTCTATGACTGAAGAAATACTTCCTAACATCCCTTTGATTCATCTGAGTCTTCAACTTCCAATTGTGACCTCTTGTGTCTGTGTCCCATCTCTGGAACATCCCGTCTTTGTCCACCTCGTCTATTCCGCGCAGTATTTTATATGTCGTTATCATGTCTCCCCTGACCCTCCTGGGAAATCGTTGAGGGAAATCGTCAGGCCGTTTTCCCTCAACCTTTCTTCGTAGGACAATCCCCGTAGGTCTGGGACTAGTCTTGTTGCAAACCTTTTCACTTTCTCTAATTTCTTGACGTGCTTGACTAGGTGTGGATTCCAAACTGGTGCTGCATACTCCAGTATGGGCCTGACGTAAATGGTATACAGAGTCTTGAACGACTCCTTACTGAGGTATCGGAACGCTATCCGTAGGTTTGCCAGGCGCCCGTATGCTGCAGCAGTTATCTGATTGATGTGCGCCTCAGGAGATATGCTCGGTGTTATACTTACCCCCAGATCTTTTTCCTTGAGTGAGGTTTGCAGACTTTGGCCATCTAAACTATATTGGTCTGCGGTCTTCTTTGCCCTTCCCCAATTTTCATGAATTTGCATTTGCCAGGGTTAAACCCCAAGGCCAGTTGGGGGACCAGGCTTGTAGCCTGTCCAGGTCTCTTTGTAGTCCTGCCTGATCCTCATCTGATTTGATTCTTCTCATTAACTTCACATCGTCCGCAAACAAGGACACTTCTGAGTCTATCCCTTCCGTTATGTCATTCACATATACCAAAAACAGCACAGGTCCTAGGACTGACCCCTGTGGAACCCCGCTTGTCACAGGCGCCCACTTTGACACCCCCATCACGTACCATGACTCGTTGTTGCCTCCCTGTAAGTATTCTCTTATCCTTTGCAGTGCCTTTCCTGTTATGTGTGCCTGATCCTCAGCTTTTTCCCAGTAACCTCTTGTGGGAACTGTGTCGAAGGCCTTCTTCCAGTCCCAAAACAATGCAGTCGATCCACCCCTCTCTCTCTTTGTCTTACTTTGTCCCCTTTGTCATAAAACTCTAATAGGTTTGTGACACAGGATTTTCCCTCCCTGAAACCATGCTGGTGTCAATTATACACTTGTTTCTTTCCAGGTGCTCCACCACTCTCCTCCTGATGATTTTCTCCATGACCTTGCCATACTATACCGTTAGTGATGCAGGTCTGTATTTTTAGTGTCTCATGTCTATCTCCCTTTTTAAAAATTGGGACTACATTTGCCATCTTCCATACCTCAGGGAGTTGCCCAGTTTCAAATGATGTGTTGAAGATCTTTGTTAATGGTAAACACAATATCTCTGCTCCCTCTTTAAGGACCCACGGAGAGATGTTGTCTGGTCCCACCGCCTTTGAGGTGTCAAGTTCGCATAGCAGCTTCTTCACCTCCTCCTTGGTTATATGTACCTCATCCAGCACTTGCTGGTGCACCCCCTGCTCTGATTTCCTGGAGTCCTACTGGTTTCTACTGTAAATACTTCTTTAAATCTTGTGTTGAGCTCCTGACATACCTCCTGGTCGTTTCTTGTGAATTCCCCATCACCCTTCCTCAGTCTGATTACCTGGTCCTTGACCGTTGTTTTCCTCCTGATGTGGCTGTACAACAGCTTCGGGTCAGTCTTGACTTTCGATGCTATGTCATTTTCGTATTGCCGCTGAGCCTCCCTTCTTATCTGTGCATATTCGTTTCTGGCTCTTCGGCTAATCTCTTTATTTTTCAGAGTTCTCTGTCTTCTGTACCTTTTCCATTCTCTAGTACACCTAGTTTTTGCCTCCCTACACCTTTGGGTGAACCAAGGACTCATTCTGTTCTTCCCATTATTTCTGTTTCCCTTGGGAACAAACCTCTCCTCTGCCTCCTTGCTTTTTGTTGCCATATAGTCCATCATTTCTTGTACGGGTTTTTCCCTGTCAGTTCCCTCTCCCACTGAATGTCTTGAAGAAGTTCCTCAAGCCTGAGTATTTCCCCCCTTTTTTGTAGTTTGGTTTTTCCCACCCTATTCCTGCTGCTCTCTCCACTTGGAGCTCAACTATGTTAAGTCGAAGCACAGAACCACATGACACTAGCTCCCAGGGGCCTTTCATACAGATATCCTCGATGTCAGAACTACCCCAAGGTGAATACAAGGACCATCTTGCTGGTTCATCCCTCCTCTCTCTCTGGTAGTGTCTCAAACATGTTGATGCATGAGGTTTTCCAAGTACCAACATCATCATCTTGTTCTCTCCATGTTTCGGGGACCCCCCATGTGGCGCTCCAACGGTTTTCCCAGTCAAATCTCCTTGTGATTGAAATCACCATAATTAGTAACTTTGGCTCCCCCCCCCCATGTGTGCTCTCTCCTGGCCACCTCGGCTAGTGTGGTCGACATTGCTTGTTGCACTCATGTATTCTTCTCTTTGGCTCCTGCAGTTCTGTGGTGGGCTTGTTACAATTACTGCCAATTGTATGCACCTTATGTCCTCAGTGATGGAGTGCGTTCCTACTAAGTGTCTCCTTTCGCTCCCGTCGCCCATTCCATTCCTTCCATTTTCCTCAACCCCACTGTGGTTTAAATGAAGCGGTGCAACTCCTCCTCCCCCCTCCCTCCCTCTTCTTTCCTGGATTTGATATCCGGATGGAAAGATATGAATCTGTTATTATTCTGCGTGAGTTTTTGTTTTCTGTGAGTGCTATTATGTTGGAGGATGTTCCTTTGATTCTTTCGTGCCACTCCTCATATTATTTGTTTATGTTCCATCTGCATTTGTATACACACTTCAAACTTCTTTTCTAAGATTTGTGGTATTCTGGGAGGTTGTATTGGAGTTAGGGGAAGTGGTGAGATCTGTTAAGGAACTATGGGTGGTTGTTTGTGCGGTGGTGGAGTTTTGTAATGGCAGTGGGTGGGGGCATTGGATGTTCGGAATGGGGTGTTTTGGTTTAGAGTGTGGAGTTTTGCATGGTGGTTGTTCTGTTGAGAGTCTTCTATAGGATAAGTTTGTGAGGGAGGCTTGTATTTGTTCTTTCCTGTGTAGTGTGAATCTCCTGTCTGTCTTACTCCATCCCTCAGATTTTCCTCCTTTCGCCTTTGTACCTCTTCTCTCTCTGTTTCTTCCTTTTGCTTGTGTTCTGTCGCGGTCGAGATACACCTTCTGGTATGTGGCATGTCCTTTAATCGTGCTTTCTCCTGCAAGGGATCTGTTCCGACGTCGATTCTGCATGAAGGTCACTTTCAATGGCGGGTTCGTTTTTTTTACAACCTCTATTCTCGAAAAATTTTCCAAGCTGAGAGTCATGTCGCTTTCTATTGCTTTCATGATGCTTTCAAATTGTTTTTTTTTTTTCCCCTTTGTTTTTGCTTCATATTTTTTCCCTTAAAATTTCCCGGGGCCCCATCACAAAGGGATTGACCTCACCTTTCATGTCCATGCATACCCATGTGTACCCCCTTTTAAATTTGTTTCCTCCATTGCAGTTTTCCTTTCTTCAGTTTCACTAGCTAATGTACTTGGGGTCATGGTCGTATTTTTCCCCCCCTCGGTTTCCCTGGGCTTGCTGTGGTCTGTTGGGCCCCCCACATTAGCTTAGCTCTTTTTATTTATACAGTCTCCACTATTGAGCTTCTACATGCGTTTTTCCCTTCTTCCCCCACAGTCCCCTTTTTTGTGACTGAGGTAGCGTCTCTGTTGTCAAACCCCAAAAATTTTTTAGTTCTTTAGGCTGTTTCAGTTTTTTTTTGGGTTCCCCTTCTAAACTCTGTGCCCGGCCTCTCTGCTTTACTTTTCACCTCCCCTTTGCTTTCCCTGTCTATCCTTCTTTCCCTTCTCATGCTAAATTCTTCTGTTTTTTTCCCCTTTATGTTCCCTTTTTGGAGCTCTGCTCCCAAACTTCCCTTTTCAGTTTCCCCCCTCCTTTTTCCCTTGGTTTTTCTTGTTGCTCTCTGGGAAACCATTTTTTTTTTTATCCTGATTGCCTCAGAGTGGGAAACCTATGTAATTCTGTATGTTAGGTTAGTATTGTGTATGTCAGAGTGTTGGGGGGGGAGGTAGAGGAGGAACTGTGGTTATGTGGGAGAGTAGTGGGGAGGGGGAGTGGGAAGGAGAGTGAAGCAAGTGGGTGAGTGGGAGAGGGAGAGGGGGAAGGAGGGAGAGGTGGGGAGGGGGGAGGGTGAAAGAGGGAGGGGAGGGATCAGGTGAAGGAGGGAGAGGTGGGGAGGGGGAGGGTGAAAGAGGGAGGGGAGGGATCAGGTGAAGGAGTGAGATGTCGGTGGGGGAGGGGGGGAGTGTATGTGTGAGTCTGGCAATGTGTGTGTGTGAGTGTGTGAGTATGTGTGTTGCGTATGTGTGTGTGTTATGTGTGTGTGTGTTGTTGTGTGTGTGTTGTGTGTGTGTGTGTGTGTGTGTGTGTGTTGTGTGTGTGTGTGTGTGTGTGTGTGTGTGTATGTGTGTGTGTGTGTGTGTGTGTGTGTGTGTGTGTGTGGGGGGGGGGGGGGTGTGTGGGTGTGTGTGGGTGTGTGTGTGGGTGTGTGGCTGTGGGTGTGTGGGTGTGTGTGGGTGTGTGGGTGTGGGTGTGTGTGTGTGTGTGTGTGTGTGTGTGTGGGTGTGTGTGGGTGTGTGTGTGTGTGTGTGTGTGTGTGTGTGTGTGTGTGTGTGTGTGTGTGTGTGTGTGTGTGTGTGTGTGGGTGTGTGTGGGTGTGTGTGTGGGTGTGTGGGTGTGGGTGTGGTGGGGTGTGTGTGGGTGTGTGGGTGTGTGGGTGTGTGTGGGCGTGTGTGGGTGTGTGTGGGTGTGTGTGTGTGTGTGTGTGTGTGTGTGTGTGTGTGTGTGTGTACTCACCTAGTTGTACTCACCTAGTTGAGGTTGCAAGGGTCGAGTCCAAGCTCCTGGCCCCGCCTCTTCACTGGTCGCTACTAGGTCACTCTCCCTGAACCGTGAGCTTTATCATACCTCTGCTTAAAGCTATGTATGGATCCTGCCTCCACTACATCGCTTCCCAAACTATTCATTCCACTTCCTGACTACTCTGTGGCTGAAGAAATACTTCCTAACATCCCTGTGATTCATCTGTGTCTTCAACTTCCAACTGTGTCCCCTTGTTGCTGTGTGGCATCTCTGGAACATCCTGCCTTTGTCCACCTTGTCAATTCCTCTCAGTATTTTGTATGACGTTATCATGTCCCCCCTATCTCTCCTGTCCTCCAGTGCCGTCAGGTTGATTTCCCTTAACCTCTCCTCGTAGGACATACCTCTTAGCTCTGGGACTAGTCTTGTTGCAAACCTTTGCACTTTCTCTAGTTTCTTTACGTGCTTGGCTTGGTGTGGGTTCCAAACTGGTGCGGCATACTCCAATATTGGCCTAACGTACACGGTGTACAGGGTCTTGAACGATTTCTTATTAAGATGTCGGAATTCTTTTCTGAGGTTTGCTAGGCGCCCATATTCTGCAGCAGTTATTTGGTTGATATGTGCCTCAGGAGATGTGCCTGGTGTCATACTCACCCCAAGATCTTTTTCCTTGAGTGAGGTTTGTAGTCTCTGGCCCCCTAGACTGTATTCCGTCTGCGGTCTTCTTTGCCCTACCCCAATCTTCATGACTTTGCACTTGGTGGGGTTGAACTCCAGGAGCCAACTGCTGGACCAGGTCTGCAGCCTGTCCAGATCCCTTTGTAGTTCTGCCTGGTCTTCGATCGAATGAATTCTTCTCATCAACTTCACGTCATCTGGAAACAAGGACACTTCGGAGTCTATTCCTTCCGTCATGCCGTTCACAAATACCAGAGCAGTGTGTGTGTGTGTGTGTGTGTGTGTGTGTGTGTGTGTGTGTGTGTGTAGGAGGAGCCAGACGAGGCCAGCTGAACCACGGAAGACACCAATTACTGCCTCGGCCACACGGGTACTAGTTATGGATGACTTTAAATGTATTTCTCGTTTCGCAGCTCCCACCATTTCCCTACTGAGATGCCCGGCTGTATCCCACAACCATGTAAACAGGGTTCGACTCTTGCACGTGTGGAAAAGCTTCACGTGTTTTCCGCACACTCTTGCCCCTGCTCGCCCAGCAGTAAATAGATACCTGGGTGTTAGCGGGTTGTCGTGGGTCGCATTCCAGAGAGGGTGTTAGTGTAGCCTAAATAGCGCAAGGATTTCCAATGAGCCTGCCAACTGAGCTGTGGGAATAAATGGAAAACAGGGGATAGGAACTCAATTTCATCACCTACAAAGTGCAAGTACACACATACACTTTTAAAAATGGTTACTAATTAACGCTCACCCACCAAGACACCCACACTTGATGTATCAAGTATGTTGAGAAGCTGGAAAATGTTCAGAGGATTGCCAGGAGACTAATCCCGGAGGATATGGGTATGAGATGTTATGAGAGGCTAAAATAACTGAAGCTAATGATATTAGAGAACAAGAGGACCAGGGATGGGTTATCCTATGTAATCATACACATGCTGCTATGTATGATAATTGATGTAACTGTATTTATTGTGTTCCTGTAGATGAATGGTTCAAAGAATAAACTTGTTCACAAAATACTAAAAAACATTAATACGGGGGACAGGACCAGACTGTTGTAAGGGAACAACCGCAATTTAAAAAACACTGAAAGCTCACTTCTTTAGCCTGAGAGTGGTTAAGAGGTGTAATATTCTAGACAGAGAAGTCTTACAGGCAGAATCCATACACAGACATATTAACAGGTATGATAGGGCTCTCACAGCCAGAAAATAGGAAACCCAGCAGCAGAGGAGTTTCCAGGAGCTGAGACTTGACCCCTGCAGCCACATATAGGTAAGTACACCCATTAACTTATACTCCTTTCTCTCTCACACACATAGTGCATAGCACCGAAGAGCCTTGGACACAATTTACACATTAGGAGAAGATGTGAGCTAGATAAATCAAGGGCAAAGAGGACAGACAGTTAACATCTTTCCGCGGGTTCTGAGAGAGGAAGCAGAGGAACTGTAATGAGTTATTAGTGCAAATGTGAAATGTGTTACACACACACACACGCACACACTAATACATACACACACACTAATATACACATACACACACACACACTAATACATACACACACACTAATATACACATACACACACACACGCACACACTAATACATACACACACCCTAATATACACATAACACACACACACACACACTAATACACACACACACACTAATACACACATACACACACACACACACTAATACATACACACACTAATACACACAAACACACACACACACACTAATACACACATACACACACACACACACTAATACATACACACACTAATACACACTAATACACACACACACACTAATACACACATACACACACACACACACTAATACATACACACACTAATACACACAAACACACACACACACACACACAAATACACACACACACTAATACACACACACATACACACACACACTCACACCACACACACACACAAAACACACACACCACACACACACACACACACACACACACACACACATACACACACACACACACACACACACACACATACACACACACTAATAACACACACACACACACACACACTAATACACACTAATACACACACACACACACTAATACACACACACACACACACACACACACACACATACACACTAATGCACACACGCACACACACACGCAAATACACACACACACACACACACCCACACACACACCAACATACACACACACACACACACACACACACACACACACACACACACACACACCACACACACACACACACACACACACACACACACACACACACACACTAAACCCCCACACACACACACACACACACACACACACACACACACACACACACACACTAATACGCCACACCACACACACCCCACACACACAACACACACACACACACACACACGCATACACACACGCATACACACTAATACACACACGCACACACACACACACAAATACACACACACAAAAACACACACACACACACACACACACACCCCACACACACACACACACACACAAAACACACACACACACACACACACACACACACACACACACACACGGCAACTGAACAATCCAAACCAACCATCACACACCGATCTCTCTGTTCCCACCCCCCGCACCACAGTTACAGTATTTAAACAGAAGTTGAAGGTTTGGTACACAAATGCAGATGGATTAACGAATAAACATAAGGAATGGCAAGAAAGAATCAATGAGAAGTCCCCAGACATCATAGCAGTTACAGAGACAAAACTCACGGGGACAATAACAGATGCAATCTTCCCACCAGGATACCAGATCATGAGGAAAGATAGAAGGGGCAGAGGGGGAGGTGGGGTTGCTCTGCTAGTAAAAAACAGATGGAAATTCGAGAAAATGAAAGGCATAGATGAGATGGGAGAAAGAGACTACATAGTAGGTACACTTCAGTCTGGGGAACACAAGGTGGTCATTGCAGTGATGAATAATCCACCACAGAACTGCAGGAGGCCAAGAGAGGAATATGAAGAGAGCAACAGAGCAATGGTGGACACACTTGCTTAGGTGGCAAGAAGAGCTCACTCCAGCAGAGCAAAGTTGCTGGTTATGGGGGATTTCAACTACAGGGAGATTGACTGGGAAAACCTGGAGCCACATGGGGGTCCCAACACAGGGTGAGCCAAGATGTTGGACGTGGTGCTGGAAAACCTCATGCACCAATATGTTTAAGACACTACCAGAGTGAGAGGGGAGGATGAACCAGCAAGATTGGACCTTGTGTTCACCCTGGGCAGTTCAGACATTGAGGACATCATGTATGAGAGTTCCCTAGGAGCTAGCGACCACGTGGTTCTGTGCTTTGAATATATAGTAGAGTTGCAAGTGGAGAGAGTAACAGGAGTTGAATGGGAAAAGCCTGACTATAAAAGAGGGGACTACATAGGGTTGAGGAACTTTCTGCAGGAGGTCCCATGGGACAGAGAACTGTCAGGAAAGCCAGTAAATGAAATGATGGAATATGTAACAACAAAATGCAAGGAGGCAGTGGAAAGGTTCATTCCCAAGGGCAACAGAAACAACGGGAAGACCAGAACGAGCCCTTGGTTTACCCGACGGTGTAAGGAGGCAAAAACAAAGTGCAATAGAGAATGGAAAAAGTGCAGAAGGCAGAGAACACACGAAAATAGGGAGATCAGTCGCAGAGCCAGGAACGAGTACGCACAGGTAAGGAGGGAGGCCCAACGACAGTATGAAAATGACATAGCATCGAAAATCAAGACAGACCCGAAACTGTTGTATAGCTACATCAGGAGGAAGACAACAGTCAAAGACCAGGTGATCAGATTAAGGACAGAAGGGGGAGAACTCACAGGAAATGACCAGGAGGTATGTGAGGAGCTAAACAGGAGATTTAAGGAAGTTTTTACAGTAGAGACAGGAAGGGCTGTGGGAAGTCAGTACAGAAGGAAACATCAAGAGGGAATATACCACCAAGCGTTGGATGACATACGAACAACCGAGGAGGAGGTGAAGAAGCTGCTAAGTGACCTTGATACCTCAAAGGCGATGGGACCGGACAACATCTTCCCATGGGTCCTTAGAGAAGGAGCAGAGATGCTGTGTGTGCCTCTAACCACAATCTTCAACACATCCCTTGAAACTGGGCAACTACCTGAGAAATGGAAGACAGCTAATGTAGTCCCCATATTTAAGAAAGGAAACAGAAACGAGGCGCTAAACTACAGACCTGTGTCTTTGACATGTATTGTGTGCAAAGTCATGGAGAAGATTATCAGGAGGAGAGTGGTCGAACACCTGGAACGGAACAAGATTATAAATGAAAACCAGCATGGGTTCATGGAAGGCAAATCTTGTATCACAGACCTTCTGGAGTTTTATGACAAGGTAACTGAAGTAAGACACGAGAGAGAGGGGTGGGTTGATTGCATTTTCCTAGACTGCAGGAAGGCCTTTGACACAGTTCCCCACAAGAGATTAGTGCAGAAGCTGGAGGATCAGGCGCATGTAACAGGGAGGGCACTGCAGTGGATCAGGGAATACCTGACTGGGAGGCAGCAACGAGTCAATGTACGTGAAGAGGTATCACAGTGGGCGCCTGTGACGAGCGGGGTCCCACAGGGGTCAGTTCTAGGGCCAGTGCTATTTTTGATATATGCGAACGACATGATGGAAGGAATAGACTCTGAAGTGTCCCTATTCGCAGATGATGTGAAGTTGATGAGAAGAATTAAATCGGATGAGGATGAGGCAGGACTGCAAAGAGACCTGGACAGGCTGGACATGTGGTCCAGAAACTGGCTTCTCGAATTCAATCCTACCAAATGCAAAGTCATGAAGATTGGGGAGGGGCAAAGAAGACCGCAGACAGAGTATAGACTAGGCGGACAAAGACTACAGACCTCACTCAGGGAGAAAGACCTCGGGGTGACCATAACACCGAGCACGTCACCGAAGGCACACATCAACCAAATAATTGCTGCAGCATATGGGCGCCTGGCAAACCTGAAAATAGCGTTCCGATACCTTAATAAGGAATCGTTCAAGACACTGCACACTGTGTATGTTAGGCCCATACTGGAGTATGCAGCACCAGTCTGGAACCCACACCTGGTCAAGCACGTCAAGAAGTTAGAGAAAGTACAAAGGTTTGCAACAAGGCTAGTCCCAGAGCTCAGGGGAATGTCGTACGAGGAAAGGTTGAGGGAAATCGGACTGACGACACTGGAGGACAGAAGGGCCAGGGGAGACATGATAACGACATACACGATACTGCGGGGAATAGATAAGGTGGACAGAGATAGGATGTTCCAGAGAGGGGACACAGGAACAAGGGGTCACAACTTGAAGCTGAAGACTCAGACGAGTCACAGGGACGATAGGAAGTATTTCTTCAGTCATAGAGTCGTCAGGAAGTGGAATAGCCTAGCAAGTGAAGTAGTGGAGGCAGGAACCATACATATAGTTTTAGGAAGAGGTATGGCAAAGCTCAGGAAGCAGAGAGGGAGAGGACTTAGTAGCGATCAGTGAAGAGGCGGGACCAGGAGCTGAGTCTCGAACCCTGCAACCACAATTAGATGAGTACAATTAGATGAGTACACACACACACAGACGTGCGTACCAGATAACTGCTGTAGCAGATAACTGCTTAGTAAGGAATCATTCAAGACACTGTACACCGTGTACGTCAGACCCATACTGGAGTATGCAGCACCTGTTTGGAACCCACACTTGATCAAGCACGTCAATAAACTAGAGAAAGTGTAAAGGTTTGCGACAAGGTTAGTTCCAGAGGTAAGGGGAATGTCCTACGAAGAAAGGTTTAGGGAAATCGGACTGACGACACTGGAGGACAGGAGGGTTAGGGGTGACATGATAACGACATACAAAATACTGCGTGGAATAGATAAGGTGGACAGAGACTGGATGTTCCAAAGAGGGGACACAGAAACAAGAATTGGAAGTTGAAGACCCAGATGAGTCAAAGGAATGTTAAGTATTTCTTCAGTCATAGAGTATTCAGGAAGTGGAATAGCCTAGGAAGTGAGATAGTAGAGGCAGGAACCATACATAGCTTTAAGATGAGGTATGATAAAGCCCATGGAGCAGGGAGAGAGAGGACCTAATAGCACTCGGTGAAGAGGCGAGGCCAGGAGCTGAGTCTCGACCCCTGCAACCACAATTAGGTGAGTACACGTGTTATGGTACGTGGCGAGGTGTAAGAGTGGGCGCCTGTGACGAATAGGGTTCCACAGGGGTCAGTCCTAGGACCGGTGCTGTTTCTGCTATTTGTGAACGACGTGACGGAAGGAATAGTCTCCGAAGTGTCCCTGTTTGCAGATGATGTGAAGTTCATGAGAAGAATCCAATCGGACGAGGACCAGGCAGAACTGCAAAGGGATCTGGACACGCTGCAGGCCTGGTCCAGCAACTAGCTAATGGAGTTCAACCCCACCAAGTGCAAAGTCATGAAGACTGGGGAAGGGAAAAGAAGGCCGCAGACGGAGTACAGTCTAGGGGGCCAGAGAGTACAAACCTCACTCAAGGAAAAAGATCTTGAGGTGAGTATAACACCAGGCACATCTCCTGAGGCGCACATCAACCAAATAACTGCTGCAGCATACGCACGCCTAGCAAACCTAGCATTCCGACATCTTAATGAGGAATCGTTCAAGACCCTGTACACTGTGTACGTTAGGCCCATATTGGAGTATGCAACACCAGTTTGGAACTCACACCTAGCCAAGCACGTAAAGTAACCAGAGAGTGCAAAGGTTAGCAACAAGACTAGTCCCGGAGCTAAGAGGTATGTCCTACGAGGAGAGGTTAAGGGAAATCAACCTGACGACACTGGAGGACATGAGACATAGGGGGGGACATGATAACGACATATAAATTACTGAGAGGAATCGACAAGGTGGACAGAGACAGGATGTTCCAGAGATGCTACACAGCAACAAGGGGACACAGTTGGAAGTTGAGGACTCAGATGAATCACAGGGATGTTAGGAAGTATTTCTTCAGTCACTGAGTAGTCAGGAAGTTTGGAAGCTTTAAAAATAGGTATGATAGAGCTCATGGAGTAGGAAGAGTGACCCAGTAGCTGAAAGTGAAGAGGCGGGGCCAGGAGCTGTGAATCAACCCCTGCAACCACAACTAGGTGAGAACTAGGTGAGTACACGAACCCTCACACACACGAGCGAAGCATTGGTCAAGTGGAACGAGGCAGCCGCTGAAGGTGTGAAAAACAGCGAATGAACGCCCAGTATTTAAGAAAGGGGACAGAGAGGTAGCACTGAACTACAGGTCAGTGTCACTGACATGTGATGTAAGAGTATGGAGATTATCAAGAGTAGTGGAGCACTTGGAAAAGAGCAGATTCATAATTAATAGTCATCACTGTTACAGAGATGATAAATCCTGTCTCATAAATCTGCTAGAGTTCTAAAACAAGGTAGTGAAAGTTAGGCAATAGAGGGATGGGTAAAATATTATTTGATTGTAAGAAAGTATTCGATACAATACCCCACAAAAGACCAAGAAAAAAGCTAGAGAAGAAGGCACGAATAATAGGGTAAGTACTGCAGTTATTATCCCGGAATGAGCGAGTGTGATTCCACAAGAGTCAGTGCTGTTTCGTGTGAACTTACACCATGTTACAGAAGACATCGAATATGAAGTGTTCTTGTTTACAGTTCATCTGACACTGAGGAGAGTAAAATGTAGGAGACCAGGAAACTAAAAATAGATCCAGACAAGCAGCAGAATTAGTCTGACAAGTAGCAATTAAAATTTAACCTCAGTAAATGCCAAGTTATGAAATTCGGGGAAGAATAAAGGGGACCAGAAACAGTATAGGCTGGGAGAGCAAAGGTTGCAACCTGCATGAAGGAGGAGGACCTCCAGGCGAGCGTATTTCCGAGCACTTGGCTTGACTGCCGAGATTGGTAAATTTAAGTGTAGGTTTCAGCAACCTCAACAACGAGTTTTTCACGACACTATATACAACATATGTAAAAGCCATCTTAGAGTATGCAGCACACGTATGGAATCCACATGTAATAAAGCATGCCAAGAAGCTGGAAAAAGTGCAGAGGTTTGCAGAGAGATTAATTCCGGAGCTGAGGGTTATGAACTCTGATGAGAGGCTACAAGAACTTAACCTAATAACATTAGAAGATAAAACAACCATGAGAGACATGATTACGACGTACAGAACAATGAAAATAATGGAGAGAGTGGACAGGATGAATCGGTTCGAGAGGAGAGAATCAGGTACATGAGGGCGAAGCGGAAGTTAAAAACAGACGAGTCAAAAGATGATAGGAAATACTTTTTAGAGTGGTCAGGAGGTGGAACGATTTAGATAATGAAGAGGTAGAGCATGGATCCATACATAGTCTTAAGAATAGGTATCATAGGACTCACGCCCCCAGGAGAGAGGGAACCCGATTGCAGCTAGCAGTAAGACTCGAACCCTTCTAACACACACACACACATCCACTAAACTAAACTGCACACACAAACACTCCAGACTGCACACTTCGCTCCTTCCTCAAATCGGGTCACATCGTGAAAAAAAAGATTACAGCGCTAACAACACTGGAAAAAGGTATAGGTAATTAGGTAGGGAGAAGGAAGAACAGGAAACTCATCCACAGTTGGTGGGGCTGAAGAACAGTAAAGAAATAAGGTATGACCAAACTAGGAGCATGTATGGTAGGGTAAATAAAATGACAGGGGAAACAAATGGGATCATACGAGAGCTTATTTTTATGACTTTTACTAATACACAAAAGGTAGAGATAAGGATATTTGAGGAGCAAGAGTAAAGAAGTTGAGAAATTCAGGAAGTTGCAGGAAGAGTCAGTGGACGGCAGGCATCCTGGGGGACAAGACTGTAGGACCCCACTGGATATAAGACAGTCGGTCCTCGATGGCGCACTGACTTGTCTTGGATTATCATGGGTAGCTAACTCTCTGGGTTAAAAATCCGAAAAAATCTTATCCTACAAACATAGATGAGTTATATACAAACATAGATGAGTTATATACAAACATAGATAGGGGTGTACAGAAAAATATATACAAATATTCTGGGTATATACAAATATAGACACGGTTTATACAAAATATAGGAAGGACACATACAAATATAGATAAAGTATATACAAACAGATGGGGTATGTACATTGATGGGTCGGTATATAAATATAAATGAGGAGTGAACAAACAAAAATGGGATGTATATAGATGGATTATATACACATATGGGATGTACATAGATGGAGTATATACAAACATGAGAGGTACATAGATGGAGTATATACAGACATGAGAGGTACATAGATGGAGTATATACACACATGGGATATACATAGATGGAGTATATATACACATGGGATGTACATAGATGGAGTATATACACACATGGGATGTGCTTAGAAGGAATATATACACACACGGGATGTATATAGATGGAGTATATACAAATATGGGATATACATAAATGGAGTATACACACACATGGGATGTATATAGATGGAGTATATACAGACATGAGAGGTACATAGATGGAGTATATACACACATGGGATATACATAGATGGAGTATATACATACATGGGATGTATATAGATGGAGTATATACAAACATTGGATGTATATAGATGGAGCATATGCAAACATTGGATGTATATAGATGGAGCATATACAAACATGGGATATATGTAGATGGAGTATATACAAGAATGGGATGTATATAAATGGAGCATATACAAACATGGGATGTACATGTATGTAGATGGACCATATACAAATATTGAATGTATATAGACACAGCATATGCAAACATGGGATGTATGTAGATGGAGCATATACAAACTTGAGATGTATGTAGATTGAGTATATGTAAACATGGGATGCATATACATGGAGCATATACAAACATTGGATGCATATAGATGGAGCATATACAAACATGGGAAATATGTAGATGGAGTATATACAAACATGGGATGTATATAGATGGAGCATATACAAACATGGGATGTATATAGATGGAGCATATACAAACATGGGATGTATGTAGAGGGAGTATATACAAACATGGGATGTATGTAGATGGAACACATACAAACATGGGATGTATATAGATAGAGCATATACAAACATGGGATGTATATAGATGGAGCACATACAAAAATGGGATGTATATAGATGGAGCATATACAAACATTGGATGTATATAGATGGAGCATATACAACATGGGATAGAATGTATAAGAATTATGATACAACTCATGATGTATATAGATGGATCACATAGACAACATTACTGTAGTAGAGATGGAGTCTTATACAAACATGAAATATGGTAGAATGGAGCATATACAAACAGGATGCATGTGGATAAGCATATACAAACATGGGTATTAGAGAAATGATATATAAAACATAAAAGAGCTGAACACAGACCAGCTTTGTAGGCTAACACGTAGGCAGCAGTGAGGCAGAACACGAGGTAGCTGTTAGTTGAAACACAGCAGCTATGAGGCTGATTCATCTGTCATTCTATAGCATTGTTCCCAAACTGTGGGTAAATACCCCCTGGGGGTAATTTAACCATTTTTGGGGTAATGGAGGGTGACAGAAATAAAAAAAAGTTATGAATTCTGAAAATCAAGAAAACAAATGCGTACCCTATGAGGATTATGTTACATTGTGCTTAGTATATAAAGTTGTAAATTAAATCGATTATAAGTAATAATAAAGTTAGAACCAGAAGTAACAATAAACATCCATAAACTAATAAACAGTATTAGAAAAGAAAGAAATATATAGCTGAAGTTTCTGAAACCCAAAAGTATTTTGACAAGTATTCTTGCAATGGACAAAATCACTCAGTAGCCCAGAATCGACCTGTCCAGTTATGCGCACTCACTTCCTGAGGGCTGCTCTATTCACACTGTCAGTGTTATCTGTGAGCAATCACCGAGTAAGACATAACTGTATGTATGTACGTGCACTGTGCATATAATATTAGTATTTACCCATTAGGTTACTTTGAATTTGTAGCTATTTAATTAATTTTATCTATAATGATATGTGTGGTTCTTACTTTTCAATGGTATTTTGCTAGGATTTACATAGTCTTCCGAGGCTGTATACGTTCACTGTATCCTCGCTACACGGTGCTCTTGTCTGACAATCCATGATACTTGCAGCCTGACAATTTGAATCATGCGTGTGTGCTTGGCATCATGAACTGCGTTAGCTGCCATGCGAGAAATTAAGTACCATTGCGTTGTGCAGTGTATGCCATGGATATTCTTCTTTTTCTGCAATTGAACAAGAAAATGATCACAAAAGCACACCTAGCACTGACGCCTATTCTTCGCCATGGCTTTGTGAATTGTAACATCTGTTGGAGAGGAACGCCACAATGTGTGCATGCACAAAGCGTGTAGACAATGAAAGCCTCAAGCCATCAAAACTCTCAGCTCACCTCCAGATGCCATCCAATCTTCAAAATAAAGGATCAGCGTTAGTGTTCAGGCGCGAAGGCTTTACACAGAAGAAGTTCCAGTTCTGGCTCATCTGGAATTCATCAGCCTATGTCAAAACTTCAAGCTGCGGTCGAAGCATCCTACTGATGTTGCATATAAAAATGCCCGAACATCAAAAAGCCTTCACCATTGCAGAAATCTGATTATGCCCTTGTGCAACGAATGTAAACAAGGTATGTGGTAGGATCAACGAAGAAACTGAGTGTCCATATCTCTTATCAAGCAACACCATCCGCCGACCATCGATGACATGCATCAATATCCTGTCCGAAAGTTACAACAGAGATCAAGGAAAGCCATAGCAAATTCTCCTGCAATTTGATGAAATCGTGTTGACTACCAGTGTGTGCTGTTCTCCTTGTTCGTCGTTCGTCCACATGACAAGATCAAAGAAGGTAGTTCCTATTATGCGAGGATCTGCTGACAAAAACCCACCCCACAAAGGAATGATTCCTTCAATATAACAACAGTTTCTTTCCCACGAATGATTGGATTGGAACAGCGTTCAACAGTAGGAACGATGTTTATATAAATCTAAATAGTATAAATACAAAGATTTACACCATAAAGTCATATACAGTTTTATTATTGTACAAGTAACTGTAGTTAGCTAATATTTGTACAAGATTCACACAAAAAATATCGTGCCTTCGTACTGAAATACTTCAAGTAACCGAAATAATTAATTAAAAACCATATAATATAAACGCAAAAGATATGTAACAATGACTAACTACGCACTATAATAATTTCTTTTTATTCCAGGTGCTCCGTCCGAAGGAGCCACACGTCGATGATGGTGGTCATCGTGATTACGGGGCCTCTACAACTATCAATCCAGAAATTTTTCTGATAGAACACAGCATCAGTCATCGGTACTCTCTTGATCGAAAAGGCCTGCCTGGTAATCTGAAGTGATGAGTTTAAGATGTATGAAAATCGGTCAACTTCATCAGTGCTCAAGTGTGTGAATTCGCGCAAATCACGGACGCTGTGCAAGAAATTGAGAGAGCAGTATCGATTCTGCTCTTCCACAGACTCAACCGATGTTCGCTGGTGTCACGAGCAAGGTTGTACTCGAGTCATTTGCTCCGAAAAGCTGTTCAGAATTCCTGAACAAAAAGATCTCCTTTTTGCTATACCAGAGTATCACCGATAAGGAGTGGCCGTGTGCTCGACTTTGTTACTTCTGACATATTTGCGACTGAACAGTGTAATCTGCAACTCCAGCCGAAACACACTGCAATGATGCCCATCACTCGTTACGGCATCTTCTGGGGGAAACAGAGACTACTGGAATCTGCGTTGGAGAAAGAGCTCGCCCAGTTTCCCACCCTATATCCATTATTGTTGAGGAAGAATATGTCATGATACTGGATCCACTTCTACAGACCATCACAAAGAAATGGAGCGAACCAGTGAAGGCGTTGAAACAAGCATCATCACTACTTCAAGAGTGACCAAGAAACAGCCACTCTCTGTGGATGCATTCATCCCTTCTCCTGTAACCTGATGATCATTCATGAGGAGTTGATCACAATGCGAGCCAATGAAGCCTTGAAAATCGAATTCCAAAACCAAAATCAAATGTCCTTTTTGATTGTCATTTCACGACTACCTGACTCGCTAACTCCTGTCCAAGAGAGCCTTGAAGTTTAGTATCATTCTCAAGCACGTATCGTGCGAAAGGCTTTCTCAACTGTGCTGGTATGAAAACAAAAAAGAGACTTCGCTTGAATGATTGCAAACGATGCCAGGCTGGCACTTTCAACCACGAAGCCGAAAATTCCTAAACTAGCTTCAAATTATGCAACTCCATCCATCCCACGTTGTTTCTTGACTTCCTTTTGGAAATAGTCATTAGAGATTCACAAGGTTCAAATACAATAAATAAAATAAAATATCTCAAGTTTTTTAATTAGCCATATATATCAATAATACAACCATTTTTGTGAAAGGTAACATCTGTTTATGTGGGCATGTTAAAAATGGCTAACAAGCTGAAAAAAGTTTGGGATCCACTGTTCTAGAGGAACAAAAGACAGTAGCAACACACAGTGAGGAGAACAAAACTGTGAGGATGAACAACCCATAGGAGGAACACACATTGAGGGAGGAACGACACAGTGAGGAGGAATGCTCAGTGAGGTATTAACAGACGCAGTGAGGAGGAACAATCACATGAGGGAGAACAACACCGTGAGAAGGAACAACACAGTGAGGAAACTAACACGAGTGACGAGAATGACTCCATGAGGGAGAACAACGCAGTGAGGAGGAACAACACAGTGAAGAAACCCCACAGTGAGGAGCACAACAGCCACAGTGAAGGAGGAACGACACATGAGGGTAGGAATGACACAGCGAGGGATGAACGGACACAGTGATAATAGTGAACGACACAGTGATGGAGGAACGAAACTGTGAGAGAGGAACGACACAGTGAGAGAGGAACGGCACAGGGAGGGTAATGACACAGTGAGGAGAACCTACACAGTGAAAGAACGACACAGGAGAGGACTGACAAATGAGGTTAGGAACAACAATGAGAGAGGAACAACAAGTGAGAGAACAACACAAGTGAGGAGGCAACGACACAGTGAGGGGAGGAACGACACAGTTGGAGAATGACACAGTAGGAGAACGAACACAGTGAGAATAGTAACGACACATGAGAGAGAACGACACAGTGAGGAGAAATGACACAGTGAGGAAGAACGACTACAGTGAGGGAGGAACTACACAGATTGATGAGGAATGACACATGAGGAGGAATGACACAGTGGTGGAGGGAACAACACAGTGAGAGAACAACACACAGAGAAAGAAACGACACAGTGAAGGGAGGAACAACACACTGAAAAGGAACGACACAGTGAGTGAGAACAACACACTGAGAATGAACGACACAGTGAGGGAGGAACGACACAGTGAGAGAGGAATGGCAACAGTGAGAAGATACGGACACAGTGATGGAGGAACGACACAGTTGGAAAGAATGCGACACGACACATGAGGAGGAACGACACAGTGAAGAGGAACACACATGTGATGAGGAACTGGGCACGGTGAGGGAGGAACGACACCAGCGAGGGAGACAACACATTGAGGGAGGAACGACATCAGTGAGGGAGGACGACACAGTGAGAGGAACGACACAGTTAGAGAGAAACGATACAACAGTGATGAGGAACGACACAGTGAGAGAGAAACGACACAGAGGAAAAAAGGGAGGAGAACGACACAGTGAGATAGAAACGACACATGAGGGAGGAAACGACACAGCGAGGGAGGAACAACACAGTGAGGGAGGAACGACACAGTGAGGGAGGAACGACACAGTGAGGGAGGAACGACACAGTGAGGGAGGAACGACACAGTGAGGGAGGAACGACACAGTGAGGGAGGAACAACACAGTGAGGGAGGAACGACACAGTGAGGGAGGAACGACACAGTGAGGGAGGAACGACACAGTGAGAGAGAAACGACACAGTGAGGGAGGAACGACACAGTGAGAGAGAAACGACACAGTGAAAGAGGAACGACACAGTGAGAGAGAAACGACACAGTGAGGGAAGAACGACACAGTGAGGGAGGAACGACACAGTGAGAGGAACGACACAGTGAGGGAGGAACGACACAGTGAGGGAGGAACGACACAGTGAGGGAAGAACGACACAGTGAGGGAGGAACGACACAGTGAGGGAGGAACAACACAGTGAGGGAGGAACGACACAGTGAGAGAACAACACTGTGAGAGGAACAACACAGTGAGGAGGGAACGACACAGTGAGGAGGAAACGACACAGTGAGGAGAACGGACACAGAGGAGAGAGAACGACACAGTGAGGGAGGAACGAACACAGTGAGGGAGGAACGACACAGTAGGAGAACACACAGTGAAGGAAACACACAGTTAGGGAGAACGACACAGTGAGGGAGAACGATCACAGTGAGATAGGAACGACACAGTGAGAGAGGAACAACACAGTGAGGAGGCACAACACTGTGAGGGGAGGAACAAGCACTAGTGAGGGAGAAACGACACAGTGAGGAGGAACACACAGTTAGGAGAACGACACATGAGGGAGGAACGACACAGTGAGGAGGAACAACACATGAGGGAGGAACACCCAGAGAGGGAGTAACAACACAAGAGGAGAACAACACATGATGAGTACTACACAGTGATGAGGAACACACTTGAGATAGAACACAGCAGTGATGAAACAACACAGTGAGAGGAACGACACAGTGAGAGAACAACACAGTAGGAGAACGACACAGTGAGTATGAGACAACACATTGAGGGAAACAACACAGTAGGGAAACAACACATGGAGGAGAACACAACAGTGAGGGAGGAACAACACAGTGAGGAGAACAACACAGTGCGGGAGGAACGACACAGTGAGGGACGATCACAACAGTGAGGGAGACGACACAGTGAGGAAGGAACAACACAGTGAGAGGAACACAAATGAGGGAGAACAACAGTAGGAGGAATGGGGGCGGACACAGTTAGAGAACATCACATGAGAGAACGACACAGTGAGAGGACAACACAGTGAGGGAGGAATCAACCACGAGTGAGAGGAACAACACAGTGAGGAGGAACGACACAGTGAGGAGAACGACATCGTGAGGGAGACAACACAGTGAGGAGAACAACACATAGGGCAGAAACAACACATGAGAGGAACATCACAGTGAGGAAGAACCGACACAGTGGTGAGGAACGACAGAGTGAGAAGAACACACAGTGAGGGAGAGAACAACACAGTAGGGGAGAACGACCACAGTGAGGGAGAACGACACAGTGAAGGGAGGAACGAACACAGTGATGAGGACGACAACAGTGGAGAGAAGGCGACACAGGATGGGAGGAACGACACAGTGAGGGAGAACAACACAGTGATGGGAGGAACGACACACAGGTGAGGATTGAACGACAAGAGTAGGAGAACGACACAGAGGGAGAACCACACAGTAGATGGAGGAACAACACAGTGAGGGAGAACGACACAGTGAGGAAACAACACAGTGAGGGAGGAACGAACACAGTGGTAGGAACGACACAGTGAGGGAGAACCATCACTGTAGAGAACACACAGTGAGGGTAGAACGTCACAGTGAGGAGGAACAACACAGTGAGGGAGAACGACACAGTGAGGGAGGAACGGACACAGTTATGGAGGAACAACACAGTGAGGAGAGGAACGCACAGTGAGGAGAACAACACAGGAGGAGAACAACACAGTGAGGTATTAACGACACAGTGAGGAGAACAACACGAGTAGGAATGGAGAACTGACACAGTGATGGGGAACAACAACAGTGATGGAGGAACGAACAGTGAGAGGAAGCGACACAGTGAGGGAGGAACAACACAGTGAGGAGGAACGACACATTGAGGGATGACTACACAGTGTAGGGAGAACAACACAGAGATTGTAGGAAAGGACACACAGTAGAGTGAACAACACAGTAGGGAGAAAACGACACATGAGGGAGGAACGACAACAGTGATGGAGGACAACACAGTTGATGGGCGGAACAACACACAGTGATGGGAGGAACACCACAGTGAGAGAACGACACAGTGAGGAGAACGACAACAGTGAGAGAACAACACAGTGATGAGGAACACAACACCGTGTAGGAGGAACAACACAGTGAGGAGGCGAACAACACAGTTGAGGGAGGAACAACACATTGAGTAGAACCACACATGAGGAGCACAACACATGTGAGAGAACAATAACACATGAGGAGGAGAACGACACAGTATGAGACGACACAGTGAGTGGAGGCGAACATCACAGTGAGAGGAACAACACAGTGCAGACAACACAGTGATGGAGGAAGACACAGTGAGGAGGAACTACACAGAGAGAGAAAACACAGTGAGGAGAACAACACAAGTGAGGGAGGAACACACAGTGATGGAGGAACGACTACAGTGAGGGATAACAACACAGTGAGGAGAACTACACAGTGAGGGAGGAAACAACACAGTGAGGGAGGAACACACAGTAGAGGAAGAACGACACCAGTGCGGAGGAACAACACAGTGAGTGGGGAACAACACAGTGAGGAGGAACAACACAAGTGAGGAGATCGACACAGTGCGGGAGGTAACAGACACAGGAAAAACAAACAGTAGGAGAACAACACAGTGAGGAGGAAACGACACAGTGAGGGAACGACACAGTGAGGAGGACGACACAGTGAGGAGAACAACACAGTGAGGGAGGAACGACACAGTGAGGAGGAACAACACAGTGAGGGAGGAACAACACAGTTGAGAACAAACAACAGAGAGAAACAACACAGTGAGGGAGAACGACACATGAGGAGGACCACAGCAGTGAGGAAGGAACATCACAGTGATGGAGGAACAACAAAGTAGGAGGAACAACACAGTGAGGAGACTACACATGAAGGAGGAACAACACAGTGAGGGATGAACAACACATAGGGAGGAACACACAGTGATGAGGAACACACAGTGAGAGAACAACACAGTGGGGAGAACATCACAGTGAGGGAGACAAAACAGTGAGGAGGAACAAACTACAGTGAGGGCGAACAACACAGTGAGGGAAGAACAACACAGTGAGAGAACAACACAGGAGGGAGAACAACAACCTGAGAGGAACGACACAGTAGGGAGGAACGACACATTGAGGAGAACACCACAGTAGAGGGAACAAAACAGTGAGGAGAACACACAGTAGGAGGAACGGACACAGTGAGAGGAACAACACATTTGTGGGAGGAACAACCACATAGGGAGAACAACACAGTGAGAGGAACAACACAGTGAGGAGGAACGACACAGTGAGAGAGGAACAACACGTGAGGAGTACAACACATGAGGAGAACAACACAGTGAGGGAGAATCGACACAGTGAGGAAGGAACGACACAGTGAGGAGTAACAACACAGTGATGGTGGAGACAACACAGTGATGGAGAAACAACACAGTGAGGATGCGACGACACAGTGATGGAGAACGAACAACATGAGAGAACAACACAGTGAGGGGAAAACACAGTGAGGAGGAACGACACATGAGGTGGAACGACACAGTGAGAGAACGACACATAGAGGAGGAACAACACAGTGAGGAGGAATGACACAGTGAGGGAAACAACACAGTAGGAGGAACAAAACATGATGATGAACAACATCAGTTAGGAGAAACAAACACAGTGATGAGAGAACGACACAGTGAGGAGAGACCAACACAGGAGGAGGAACAACACAGTGAGGAGGAACACCACAGTGATGAGGAACAACACAGTGAGGAGGAAACGACACAGTGAGGGAGGAACAAAAGTGAGGGAGAACGACACAGTGGAGGGAGAACGAGGCTTTCGCAGTTTTAGTATGAAAAATTAATTCAACTATAAAAAAATATATATCCAAAACGACATTATTTAAATTCCTGAGAAAAAATCTAACAAAGATAAAAAAGACTATTTAAACATGGAAGCAAAGTTCAAGTATACAAGAAAAACACAGACTATATACTGATCAGATACTATCACTTTTTCAGTACTCTTATAAATAATAATAAAGAATAATAATAATAATAATAAGTAAATTAATATATAATAGATAAAATAATAGTATAATAATAATATTTTATGTAGTACAAGTACATTACAAGGAATACATCCTAGACTGACATCACTGACACACTACAATACAAGAAAGCCGCTTGTTATGCTGAGCATTGTCGTTCGTGCAAAATTAGGTCAGTGTCCCAGGATGAGACCCACACCAGTCCACTAACACCTAGGTACACACTTACTGATGGATCATAGACAACAAGTTGAGAAGAAACACCCCAATTTTCTACTCTCAGGCTGGAGATCGAAACCCAGACCCTCCCGTGTAAGCGATAGTGATAACCACCAGGCCACCACAGCGCCCTTACTTGGTACGAAATGAATTCTTCTTTAACAAATGTTTTTGATCATTGGTAAACTAAGGTTTGTGAGCATCACCCATACCACTCTCCACATTGAGCATCACAATAATGTCCCCACATAACACAGCACCAGACCAATTACTTCCCACATGTCACACACCATACCACTCCCTCATTTCACAGCACCATAGCCACTCCCACATGTCACACACATATACCACTCCCACAGTCACAGCACCATTATACCACTCCCACATGTCTAGCACCAACACACCAATTGTGAAATGAGAACGTTTTTTAGAACTTGCATAGGAAAATCCGATCACAACCAACAGAGTAATACATTCCACAAATATATAAGCGAATAAACAAGAATTTTTAAAATCTATATGAACAAGAAAATTCAGAAAGTAATCTTTATTTCAATTTATAATGTCTACGAGTTACAAGTTTGTTGTCAAGTAACACATAGACGCTGCTGGTATAAAACCCGAAAAAATCCATCAATTAAAGATTAAAAACAAAAAGACTGGAGTAAATAATAAGAGGCAATAGGATACTAGTAAAACATGACGAAGAACAACACGAAGCCATTGTTTCAGACGAACTAAGTTATACAAGTCTGGAGTTGGTAAATTAGACACATTACATCGCTTATACTTTACTAGGAAACTTCGTCACACACATGGATTCATCAGTTCCGATAAAAAAATAGTATGAATTGAAAGATTTGAGTAATCTGTCCCCTCACCGGAGGACTGATTACGGTGAAGAGCACCGAACACTATACTCAAGCTGGGACTGATTACCTCATCTTCTGTATATATTCTACTGTCTCCAATTATTCCTTGAATTTGTATAGAGATAAACCACTGATCTAAACGTCCCCCCCCACCCGGCGCCCCCCCCTATAATAAAGATACCCAATGTGCACATTTTCTTTTTTCAATCTTTTGGCATTGTATACCAGTTGTAAACCATTGTATACCATGATGTATACCATTGTATACATTGTAACCATTGTATACTAATGTATCCCATTATATACCATTAAAACCATATATACCATTAATACCATTTATACATTATAAATACCATTGTATACCATATATAACCATTATATACCAATTTGTAATGGGTGACCATTGTATACCATGTATACCATTGTATACCATGTTAGACCATTGTATACCATTGTAAACCATTTATACCATTATCCTTAATATACCAGAATATAAACCATTGTATACCATTAAATACCATTGTATACCATTGTATACCATCAATACCAGTTTTACCATTAATACAAATGTATACTCATTGTATACGCATTGTATACCATTGTAATACCTAATGTATAACCATTGTATACCATTGTAGACCATTATAATACCATTATATACCATTAAATACCATTTATATAACCTTTGATCTACCCATTGTATACCATGGTAAACATCTATAACCATTGTTTAGCCATTAAATCTGGAGGCCCTCTCTGAGTTTACCTGGAAGAGTTACGGTCACCGCCCCCGCGCCCCGGTCTTGAGCCCAGCCTCCTGGTGGATCACGCCTACAACCAGGCTGATGCGCTGCCTGGCTGCACGCAAACCAACTACGAGCCACCAGCCCGGCCTGATCAGAAACTACTTTAGGTGCTTTGCCAATGCCACTAGAAGAAGACAGCCAGGGGTGCCTGTTGGAATCCTCCTTAGTTGCTGGAGCAGTGAACATTCACGGCCCCGACACTTATTGTATGGTCTCTTAAACGTCTAGTACACCCCTGCTTTTCATGTGGGAATGTGCAGTCGCTGCCATCCTTAGCTTTCGTATGATGATTTCGGTGTGCAAGTGTCGGTACTAGTCCCTAGATTTTCCCGTTTCCCAGTGTATATAATCATTATCTCTCCTCCTTTGCGTTCCAGAATACATTTAAGAAACCCATACGCTCCCCAGTAAATATTTGAGGTTTTTACTCCGTTAAGACGCCCGTAGAAAGTTTCTCTGTTACAATTTTCTATGTCCTGGCATTCATTCACCTGCCTTAAAGGTGCTGTTAGAGTGCAGCAATATTCCACCTAGATAAAAATACCTAATAGTGTCATCAAGCTTTTGGCTCCCTAGTTTTGAAGTTCCTCATTATCCATCCTTTCATTTTTCTACAATGCATGAATACAATGTTATGGTCCTTGAAGGTGAGCTCCTCCGACATAATCACTCCCAGGGCTATTGAACGTTGTGTTTCGCTCTATTGTGTCAGAAGTTGTGGTTTACACTGATGAAAGATTTAATTTCCTCATTATACCATATCTGAGAATTGAAAATTTTCTCATCGTTGATCTACATATTGTTTTCTGCACCCACAAGAAAGAGTTGGTTGAATTCAGCTCTGGAGCCTTGCAGTTCTGCAATGGAAACGCACATCATGCAGATTCGGTCATCCGCAAAGAAGACACTCTGTGCTGACATCCCTTGTCTATTCGATATGAGATGAAGGAACAAGATAGCTAGTACTGGTGCCTTGTGGAATCAAGCTTTCACCGTAGCTGCCTCGGACTTTACGTCTCTGTGACGACTACTCTCTTGTTCCTGTTAGTAGAAATTATAATCCAGAACCGGACTTTTCCTGTATTCTTTAGTGCGCATCTTGTGCGCTATTACGCCATGGTCACACTTGTCGAATGGTCTTTTTGCAAAGTCTGTATATTTACATCTCATTCTTTTCTTCTCATGCATTTAGGACCTTGTCGTAGTGATCCAGTAGTATGAGAATACAGACAACAGGAGCGACCTGTTCTACTAAACCCATGTTGCCTCCTGGTTGTGTAAACTCTGATGTTCTAGATGTGGTGAACTTGCTTCTTAAGGACCCTTTCAAGATTTTTCTGATATGGGATGTTATTGTCTATTGGTCTGTAGTTCCTTTCTGTTGCTTTACTGCCCCGTTTGTGAGTGGTCTGAATCTGTTTTGTCTTTTAAGTAACTGAGGGACGAAAACCCCCGTGTCCATGCTCCCTCCATAGGATGGAAAAGCCTCGTGATAGGGCTTCTTGCAAGTTCTTGATGAACACAGAGTTCCAGGAGTCTGCCATGGGCAGGATTGCATGGCATGTCATATTATCGCCTTTTCGAAGTCATTTGGTCTCAGGATAACATCGATAAGGCGTGTGTAATCAAATTTTGTGGCTCTCTCATAAAAAATTCATTTTGATCTTCGACTCTCAGTCTGGTTAGCGGCTTGCTAAAAAAAAAAAAAACTGAGTCATATTGGACTTGAGTACTCACTCATTCCTTGCTGTCATCTGTGTAGGACCCCATCTTGTTATTAGTAGGGCGGCCCAATTACTGACGTTGTTCTCCTGATTTTGATTTGGCATAGGAAAAGAAATACTTTGGGTTTCTTTCGATTCTTTCATGAGCTTTTAGTTCTTCCCGCATCCTGACTCCTAAAGATTCTTTTACTTAAGTTCGATGCTTGCTATTTCTCTACCAGTGTCATCCCTGCGCTTTCAGATATATGACCTCTTTAGCCCTCTGTTATTCTTTTCCGTCGCCACTGTAAAGAGCGCCTGCCTCTTTTCTATTTTACGATCTACTCCTCCTTTTTCTTAGAGAAATAACCTTGTGGCATACATCGAGTCGATGCCACACCGCGTTAATCTCTTCGAGGCAATAGTTTGGGTCTTGTTGCTTAGTATATTCTTCCCACTTATATCGTTATACTTGGTTACTTGGTCCCACTTAATTTTTTTTGTTATTGAAGTTGAATTTGGTGAATTGCTCCCTCGTTATAGTCTCATTTGTCCGTCTGGGCACCACCATACAATGCTGAACCACACAATTAATTTGTGTTCTAGTATATTATTTTTTATATGGTACTTCTTATCACGATCATCATTGTTAGTGAAGACTCTGAGGTAATGTATTCTCCATCTAGTAGGCTTATATTTCTGGTTAATATTGAATTTTGTCAGAGAATAAAAAGGCTCTGTGAGTTATTTGTCATCAAGCTGGCTCCTGGTGTATTACCAACAATATTATTTTGCTATATTCCTCCTTTTTATGAAGTCCTTAAGTTAAATCGCCCCGAGCGATAATTGGGACAGGAGCTGAAAGAATTCCAGACAGTGGACAATTTTTAACAGCTGTTTTCCTGAATTGTCTGGGATAAGCATCCGAGCTTGAGAACTACCACAATGACAAGTTTTTGTTCTCGACCTTGTACTATACTGCTAAAACTATCCACTTCGTCATTATGAGCATAAGCATTTCCGGTGCAAACAAGTGACTCTGCAATGACAGCCAACCCTCCCCCTTTTGCCTGTTCACTCTGTCACATCTGTATAGATTTTGTAAACCTGGATCGCATATTTCGTTTCCAAGTGAATCCTTTATTGTGGTCTCAGTGAAAGCCGCGAACATTGCCTTTGCCCTGCAACAGTCCACGATGAAAGTTTTTTGTTGTTTTTGCTGCTTTAGACCTGTATATTTGCAAAGACGAATGGTAACGGACTGGTGGTATTGATGGTCACAGGGGTGTGGGAGTAATTTTTTTTCCCGCTTAAAACTCTGATATCAGTTGGTTTGAGTGGACAGCCAATCGACTTGTTCCACTCCTCGTAATGCCTGAACTAGGTTAGAACGATATCTGGTTCTGCCATTTCCCTTGCCAGTTATTTTTCCTTCACTGCACTAAAACCCTCTCCCTCTTGAGCTGGCAGTGGCTACTCCAGGTTTTCCCATGCCTGCTGGTTTGAATCTTTTTGTCCCTTTAGAAGGTATGCCTTGCGATTATAAGTTATCGCACCGATCTTTCCTGTACTGAAGAGGTACACATTTCGGGTGAAAAAGCTTTACAAAGGAGTTTTGCATTCCTGTTGTCCTATGGTCATTGCAGTCTTCTAGTTCCATAGTTTGCACGTCCCACGTTTTTCTCCAATTCCCAGCCAGCAGATACCAAGTGCATAGAATTGCACAGGCTTGGTTTCCGCTTGCCTTGGTTCTGTGACTAGTATTCACCCTGTTTGTGCATTTCCCTGTCCTGTACTTCTATCCTCCCCTAGCACCAACAATGGAGCTCCCACCAGTTGTTTTGGTAATTTATCCTCACTATTGGCCTATTGGAGGTCTCTGTGTTTGCTATTTTCTCAGCGGTATTTCTAGTTTTGCAATATTGTTTTATCTATCTTTGACTACACTTGTTTTCCCACTATGGCTCCTGTCCCATATGAGTCATTTATATGAATTCCTTCCTGCGTAATAATTCCCTACTACCTGGACAAAATCTCCAGCTTGCACCATTACTGTCTCCCATGACAGTATCTCCAGCTTCACCATTTCTGTCCTCCCAACAGCACCTGCACCTCCCGCTTCAACCATACTGTCTCCCAGGCAGCCACCTCCAGCTTTACTATTACTGTCTCCCAGGACATCACCTCCGCCTTACCGTTTTGAACTACAGGGCCAGTATCAAGGGCAGTACATTCAAGCCCAGACTTTTTATGTTCCATCTGTTTGTAGAAAGCTTCCGTTTTCTATGAAAGCTCAGCTTTGATGTTTCCTCATTTCATACCCTTGTGATTTTTAGTCCACAAGATTTAGCCGTTCATTTGGGCATACCCAAAACACTTCTCAGTTTTAAATACTGCATTGTAGCTAGTTCTGGGATATCTGCACAAGGGGCGGACACCAATTTCCACAAAAATAACAATTATCCAGTGTGGAAGCCCGTTTGTTTTTGGACTGACCAAGACTACACACAGCTCATAATGATTTGAATGGTTGTATTTACTGCTATTCTACTAGCAACCTCTTGAATATTATATTAATAACCTAACTGAAGCTCTAGCAATTTGTATTTCTGTTTCTAACTCTTTTTGTATATATTGGACAGCTTACCGTCATGGGGGTCACTCCTGATTTTTAAGGTTTGTGTTTATAAGGGGCGCCTACAAGCCCATCCGTTACAGTCTGCATTATTGTCCAACGAAACTGTTTGAATCCAGTCCCGTCGGACCATCAAGGGGTTTCGGACCATCAAGGTTCGGACCAGTCGATCTTCTCTGATCATTGGTCACTTATTTAAAACAAACTTGTCGTGATTTGATCTAACACATGAAAGGATCTACTTGGAAATGTATCTACCCGATAATATGGCGAATTGACTGATACAAAAGTATAACTTCGTGTTGAAGATCCGGTGATAACTGGCAGCTCCTACAATGACGAACGGTCCTACCTCCTTTTTTATCAATCGCTGTCTCTGGCTTTTCTATTTTTTTTTTTTTTTTTCCCGTCTCCACCACAATAAATGCATAATATCACTATAGTTACTGGTGCAAATTGGAGAAGGACGCTTTTTTCTGTAGTAATAATTGCTTCTCTCGTGTATATTTGCGACGCTGGTAACTAACCAGTTATATGAAATTCACAGTAACGTCTCGTATTTCAAGAAAAGAAACTAATGATAGTCACTCCACTCCACTAATTACCATAAATAATACTGTTAGTATACATACATGGATGTATATAGATGAGTAATATACAAACATTGGATGTATATAGTTGGAGCATATATGAAACATTGGATTATATAGATGGAGCTTATACAACATGGGATATATTAATGAGTTATATACACAAGAATGGGAATGTAATATAAATGGAGCATATACAAACATTGATGTACATGTATGTAGATGAACAAATACAAATATTTATGTAATATAACAGCAGCATATCAAACATGATGTAATGTAGATGGAGCTATAGCAAACTTTGAGATGATGTAGAGTGAGTATATGTAAACATGGGACTGCATATACATGGACATATACAAACATTGATTCTATAGATGGAGCATAATAACAAACATAGAAATATGAAATGGATATAAACAAACATGGATGTATATAGATGGAGCATATACAAACTAGTGGATGTATATGAGATATCATATACTGAACCTGGATGTAAATGTAGAGGGAGTATAATACAAACATGGATGTAGGTAATGGAACCACATACGAACATGATGTATATAATAGAGCATAACAAACAATGGATGTATATTGATGGACACATACAAAAATGGGATTTATATAGATGGCGCATATACACACATTGATGTATATAGATGGACAAATACAACATGGGATAGAATGTATAAGAATTATGATACAACTCATGATGTATATAGATGGATCACATAGACAACATTACTGTAGTAGAGATGGAGTCTTATACAAACATGAAATATGGTAGAATGGAGCATATACAAACAGGATGCATGTGGATAAGCATATACAAACATGGGTATTAGAGAAATGATATATAAAACATAAAAGAGCTGAACACAGACCAGCTTTGTAGGCTAACACGTAGGCAGCAGTGAGGCAGAACACGAGGTAGCTGTTAGTTGAAACACAGCAGCTATGAGGCTGATTCATCTGTCATTCTATAGCATTGTTCCCAAACTGTGGGTAAATACCCCCTGGGGGTAATTTAACCATTTTTGGGGTAATGGAGGGTGACAGAAATAAAAAAAAGTTATGAATTCTGAAAATCAAGAAAACAAATGCGTACCCTATGAGGATTATGTTACATTGTGCTTAGTATATAAAGTTGTAAATTAAATCGATTATAAGTAATAATAAAGTTAGAACCAGAAGTAACAATAAACATCCATAAACTAATAAACAGTATTAGAAAAGAAAGAAATATATAGCTGAAGTTTCTGAAACCCAAAAGTATTTTGACAAGTATTCTTGCAATGGACAAAATCACTCAGTAGCCCAGAATCGACCTGTCCAGTTATGCGCACTCACTTCCTGAGGGCTGCTCTATTCACACTGTCAGTGTTATCTGTGAGCAATCACCGAGTAAGACATAACTGTATGTATGTACGTGCACTGTGCATATAATATTAGTATTTACCCATTAGGTTACTTTGAATTTGTAGCTATTTAATTAATTTTATCTATAATGATATGTGTGGTTCTTACTTTTCAATGGTATTTTGCTAGGATTTACATAGTCTTCCGAGGCTGTATACGTTCACTGTATCCTCGCTACACGGTGCTCTTGTCTGACAATCCATGATACTTGCAGCCTGACAATTTGAATCATGCGTGTGTGCTTGGCATCATGAACTGCGTTAGCTGCCATGCGAGAAATTAAGTACCATTGCGTTGTGCAGTGTATGCCATGGATATTCTTCTTTTTCTGCAATTGAACAAGAAAATGATCACAAAAGCACACCTAGCACTGACGCCTATTCTTCGCCATGGCTTTGTGAATTGTAACATCTGTTGGAGAGGAACGCCACAATGTGTGCATGCACAAAGCGTGTAGACAATGAAAGCCTCAAGCCATCAAAACTCTCAGCTCACCTCCAGATGCCATCCAATCTTCAAAATAAAGGATCAGCGTTAGTGTTCAGGCGCGAAGGCTTTACACAGAAGAAGTTCCAGTTCTGGCTCATCTGGAATTCATCAGCCTATGTCAAAACTTCAAGCTGCGGTCGAAGCATCCTACTGATGTTGCATATAAAAATGCCCGAACATCAAAAAGCCTTCACCATTGCAGAAATCTGATTATGCCCTTGTGCAACGAATGTAAACAAGGTATGTGGTAGGATCAACGAAGAAACTGAGTGTCCATATCTCTTATCAAGCAACACCATCCGCCGACCATCGATGACATGCATCAATATCCTGTCCGAAAGTTACAACAGAGATCAAGGAAAGCCATAGCAAATTCTCCTGCAATTTGATGAAATCGTGTTGACTACCAGTGTGTGCTGTTCTCCTTGTTCGTCGTTCGTCCACATGACAAGATCAAAGAAGGTAGTTCCTATTATGCGAGGATCTGCTGACAAAAACCCACCCCACAAAGGAATGATTCCTTCAATATAACAACAGTTTCTTTCCCACGAATGATTGGATTGGAACAGCGTTCAACAGTAGGAACGATGTTTATATAAATCTAAATAGTATAAATACAAAGATTTACACCATAAAGTCATATACAGTTTTATTATTGTACAAGTAACTGTAGTTAGCTAATATTTCTAGCAGATCTTTGATACAATGTTATGGCCCTTGAAGGTGAGATCCTCCGAAAAATCACTCCGGTCTTTGCGTTGGTTTTCGCTTATTTTGTGGCCAAATTTGTTTTGTACTCTGATGAAATTTAAATTTTTCCTCAGTTTACCATTTTGAGTAATTGAAATTTCTCATCGTTGAACTTCATATTGTTTTCTGCACCACTGAAGTTTTGGTTGATGTCCGCCGGAGCCTTGATTTCTCAATGAAGAACTGCATCAGATTCGGTGTCATCCGCAAGAAGACACGGTGCGGGCTACATCTTGTCTATGTGGGATATGAGGATGAGGAAAAAGAGGGGAGCTAGTACTGTGCCTTGGAACAGAGCTTTTCCCGTACTGCCTCGGACTTTACTTTTTGCGACTACTCTCTGGTTCTTTATGGGGAAAATTATAACCCATCGCCCGATTTTTCCGTTTTCTTTTATGCGCATTTGTGCGCTTTTTACCCCCATGGTCACACTTGTCGAAGGCTTTTTGCAAAGTTGTATATTTTACATCTGCATTCTTTTTGTTTCTAGTGCATTTAGCCCTTTGTCGTAGTGACCCAGTAGTTGAGACAGACAGGAGCGACCTTTTCTAACCCATGTTCCCCGGGGTTGGTAACTGAGGGGGTTTTCTAATGGGGGGTGATTGCTTTTAGGACCCTTTTCAAAGATTTTTATGATAGGGGTGTTGTGCTATTGGTCTGTATTTCTTTGCTTTTTGCTTTACTGCCCCCCTTTGTGGAGTGGGGCTATGTTGTTGTTTTTTAGAAAACTGAGGGACGCCCCCCGTGTCCAGCCCCCTCTCCTAGGAGGGAAAAAGGCTCGTGATGGGGGCTTCTTGCGTTCTGTAAACACGGGGTTTCCCATGATCGGGGCCGGGGGCAGAGTGCATGGCATTCATTTATCGCCTGTTCGAATTTTTGGCGTCAGGATAACATGGGATAGGCTTTTGTTAATCAAATTTTGGGGCTCCTCATAAAAATTCTTTTGATCTTCGATCTCAGTCTGGTTAGCGGCTTGCTAAAACTGAGTCATATTGGGATTTGATAGCTCACCTTTCCTTGCTGTCACTGTGAGGCCCCCTCTTTTTTAAAAGTGGGGGCCCCAAATACTGGACGTTGTTCTCGATTTTTATTTGGGATAGAAAAAAAATACTTTTTGGGTTTCTTTCGTTTTTATTCAAGCTTTTTGTTCTTCCCGCGATTCCCGACTCCTAAAAAATTCTTTTAGTTAAGTTCGTGCTTTCTATTTCTTGCCAGGTCTCCCTGCGCATTTCAATATATTGACCTCTTTTAGCCGCTCGTTATTCTTTTCCGTCGCCCGTAAAGGGGGGCGCCTGTCTCTTTTTTTTTTCATCTATCCTCCTTTTTCTTAGAGGGAAAAACCCTTTTGCATCATCGAGTGCCACCGAGTTAACCTTTTTAGGATAAGTTTGGGTTGTGTTGTTTGTAATTTCCCAGTTTATCGGTTAGGCTTGGTTTACTTGGTCCCACTTTATGTTTTTTTTATTGAAGTTTAAATTTTGGGGAATGCTCCCCGTGATGTTTTTTGTCGGTTTGGGGGTCCCCCCTAATTTTCTAACCTCAATTATTTGTGATTGAGAATTGTTTTTGTATGGTGCATTTCTTATCAGATCATCATTGTTTTTGAAGAGAGGTCTATTATTTTCCCGTCTAGTAGGCCTATTATTTGCTGGTTTAAATTAATTTTTTGCAGAGATTTTAAAAAATCGTGTGAGTGTGGTTTTATCAAGCTGCCTCCTGGTGTTATTCGCAACATATTATTTGCTATTTCCCCTTTTTGGGGCCCTTAAGTTGAAATCCCCAGGAGCAAGATGTTGGGGCAGGAGTGGAAGATTTCCCGACGTGGTCAAATTTTTTAAAAGCTGTTCCTGGAATTGTGGGGGTTGCATCCCGGGGCTTGTAGCTACCACAATGACTAGGTTTTGGTTCTCGACCTTTACTGCTAAAACTTCCCCCTACGTATTTGAGGAAATTTGCAGTTTTGTGCAAAAAGTGACCGCAATGTACACCAACCCCCCCCCTTTGCCGTTCACTCTGTCAACGTATGGTTGTAACCTGGGGTCCATATTTCGTTGCCAAGTGATCCCTTTTGTGGGTCTCAGGGAAAGCCGCGAAAAATTGCCTTTGCCCCTGCAAGCGTCCAGGATAAAGGTATTTGTTTTTTGTGTGGCTTTAGACCCCGTATATTTCAAAGAAAATGTTATCGGAGGTGGTATTGTTGGTATGGGGGGGGGGTTTTTTTTTTGGCATTAGTACTGTATTGTTGGTTTGGGGTGGAGGCCATCGACGTTTGGGTTCCCCTCCGGAAATGATTTGGGGACATTTCTTCCCTTTCCCCCAGTTTTTTTTTCCCTTTCCCGGCAAAAAACCCCTCCCTTTGGTGGCTTTGGTACCCAGGTTTTCCCATGGCCTGGATGTTTTGTATCTTTTTGTCCCCTTTAGATGGTTTGCCTGGCAATTTAAGTTATAGCACAGTCTTTCTGTACTGAAGAGGTACACAATTCAGGGTGAAAAAGCTTACAGGAAGGGAGTTTGAAATTTTCCTGTTGTCATATGGTCATGGCATTTTTCTAGGGTTGTCATAGTTGCACGTCCCATCTGTTTTTCCAGATTTCCATGCCAGCAGATACCAAAGTGCATAGTATGTCCCACAGGCTTGGTTTCCGCTTGCCTTGGGTTTCTGTGACTGTATTCCCTGTTGGTGCATGTTTCCCTGTCTTACTTCTATCTCCCTAGCCCCAACAATGGAGCTCCCACCAGTTTTTTTGGTAATTTATCCTCACTATTGCTATTGGAGTCCTCTTGTTTGCATTTCCTGCGGTATTTCTATTTTGCAATATTGGTTTTATCTTATCTTTGACTACACTTGTTTCCTACTATGGCTCCTGTCCCCTATGGGGTCATTTTATGTATTCCTTCCTGCGTTTTTATTCCCGACTACCTGGACAAAATCTCCAGCTTCACCATTACTGTCTCCCAGGACAGTATCTCCAGCTTCACCATTTCTGTCTCCCAGGACAGCACCTCCAGCTTCACCATTACTGTCTCCCAGGACAGCACCTCCAGCTTTACTATTTACTGTCTCCCAGGACATCACCTCCAGCCTTACAGTTTGTGACTACAATGGCCAGTATCAAGGGCATACCATTCAGCCCAGCTTTTTATGTTCCCCTCTGTTGTAGAAAGCTTCCAGGTTTTCTATGAAAGCAGCTTTTATGTTGTCCTCTTTTAATACCCTTGTGATTTTAGTCCACAGATTTCCTCATTTGGGCATACCCAGAAACACTTCTCTGTTTAATACTGCTTGTTTGCTAGTTCTGGGATATCTGCAAAAAGGGCGTGACACCAATTTCCACAAAAATGACAATTTATCCATGTGGAAGCCCGTTTGTTTGACTGACCACAGACTACACACAGCTTCATATTTAATTTGAATGGTTGATTTACTGCAATTTACTAGCAAACCTTTGAATATTAATAATAAACCTTAACTGAAGCTCTAGCTATTTGTATTTCTGTTTCTAACTCTTTTTGTATATTGGACAGGTTACCGTCACGTTCCCGATTTTTAATGTTTGTGGTTATAAAGGGCGCCTACAAGCCCATCCGTTTACAGTCTGCTTTATTGTCCAACGAAACTGTTTGAAACCAGTCCCGGGTTCGGACCAGTCAAGGGTTCGGACCAGTCAAGGGTTCGGACCAGTCGATCTGCTCTGATCAGTGGGTCACTTATTTAAAACATACTGGTCGGTGATTTGAGCTAACACATGAAGGATCTACTGGAAATTATCTACCCGAGTAATATGCGATTTGACTGATACAAAAGTATAACTTGCGTGTTGAAGAGCCGGTGATATCTGGCAGCTCCTACAATGACGAACGGTCGACCTCCTTGTTTATCAATCGCTGTATCTGGCTTTTCTATTTTTTTTTTTCCCGTCTCCACCACAATAAATGCTATATTATCACTATAGTTGACTGGTGCAAATTTTGGAGGAAGGACGCTTTTTCTGTAGTAATAATTGCTTCTCGTCGTGTATATTGCGACCGCTGGTAACTACAGGTTATATGAAATTCACAGTAACGTCTCGTATTTCAAGAAAAAGAAACTAATGAAAGTCACTCCACTCCACTAAGTACCATTATAATACTGGTTAGTTGCTACTACAACACTGTATTCTGCTATTCACTGGTATCACTAGATTATATGCGAGTACACTAGCAGGCCAGTAAGATTATTAAAAACAGCTGACCTGTGGTAAGTTTCTGGCGACTTCTGGCACCTTCCTCTATAGGCTTATCACTTCATTTACAAATTCACCTGTTTTCAAATGACACTTTAGCCTTTATCATCAATATACTAGGGAGCCACTGTAGTATACACTATACACTATGTATACTCAATGTTATCAGGGTATATACCATTATATACCATTGTATACCATTATATACCATTATATACCATTGTATACCATTATATACTATTATATACTATTATATACCATTATATACCATTATATACCATTGTATACCATTGTATACCATTATATACCATTATATACCATTATATACCATTATATATCATTATATACCACTGTATACCATTGCATACCATTATATACCATTGTTTACCATTATATACCATTGTATACCATTGTATACCATTGTATACCATTGTATACCATTGTATACCATTGTATACCATTGTATACTATTGTATACCACTATATACCATTATATACTATTATATACCATTATATACCATTGTATACCATTTTATACCATTGTATACCATTGTATACTATTGTATACCATTATATACCATTATATACCATTATATACCATTATATACCATTGTATACCATTTTATACCATTGTATACCATTGTATACCATTATTTACCATTGTTTACCATTATATACCATTGTATACCATTGTATACCATTGTATACCATTGTATACCATTGTATACCATTGTATACCATTGTATACCATTATATACCATTGTTTACCATTATATACTATTGTATACCATTGTGTACCATTGTATACCATTGTATACCATTGTATACCATTGTATACCATTATATACCATTGTTTACCATTATATACCATTATATACTATTGTATACCATTGTATACCATTGTATACCATTGTATACCATTGTTTACCATTGTATACCATTGTATACCATTGTATACCATTGTATACCATTGTATACCATTGTATACCATTATGTACCATTGTATACCATTGTATACCATTGTATACCAATGTATACCATTGTTTACCATTGTATACCATTCTATACCATTTTTTACCATTGTATACCATTGTATACCATTGTATACCATTGTATACCATTGTACACCATTATATACCATTATATACCATTATATACCATTATATACCATTGTATACCATTGTATACCATTGTATACCATTGTATACCATTATATACCATTATATACCATTATATACCATTGTATACCATTGTATACCATTCTATACCATTGTATACCATTATATACCATTATATACCATTATATACCATTGTATACCATTATATACCATTGTATACCATTGTATACCATTGTATACCATTGTATACCATTGTATACCATTGTTTACCATTGTATACCATTATATACCTCTTGTATACCATTGTATACCATTATATACCATTGTATACCATTGTATACCATTGTATACCATTGTATACCATTGTATACCATTGTATACCATTGTTTACCATTGTATACCATTATATACCTCTTGTATACCATTGTATACCATTGTATACCATTGTATACCATTGTATTCCATTATATACCATTATATACCATTATATACCATTGTATACCATTATATACCATTGTATACCATTGTTTACCATTGTATACCATTGTATACCATTGTATACCATTGTATACCATTGTTTACCATTGTATACCATTATATACCTCTTGTATACAATTGTATACCATTGTATACCATTGTATACCATTGTTTACCATTGTATACCATTATATACCATTGTATACCATTATATACTATTGTATACCATTATATACCATTGTATACCATTATATACTATTGTCTACCATTATATAACATTGTATACCATTATATACCATTATATACCATTATATACCATTATATACCATTATATACCATTGTATACCATTGTATACCATTGTATACTATTGTCTACCATTATATACCATTATATACCATTGTATACCATTGTATACCATTATGTACCATTATATACCATTATATACCATTATATACCATTATATACCATTATATACCATTATATACCATTATATACCATTGTACACCATTGTATACCATTCATGTACAAGGAAGACGTACACAAGCACATTGCTTGTACTGAAACTTGACAAATTTCTTAATAGAATTCTCATGAAAAACTAAACTGGACATTATTAAACACAGAAAGAACAATACACAAGATATTAAAGTGGTTGAGAGATTTTTCTATTTAGAGGAAACGTCTAGACTGATAATAATGAAAATATTCTCGAGATGAAAGTGCTACACTCATTGACGCTGTCCCGACATTGTTTTTAATTTGCATAAATGACTTGCCAGAAGGAATATAAAAAACTATACAAACATGTTTGCAGATGATACAAAGATTCTATGCAAAATAGGCAATAAAAATTATTGTAAATCTCCCCACGAATAAATCACACCCAGGTATATGATGGCCACATGTTGAGGGAAAGGGCAGGTAGACAAGCATTTAAGACATTGTATCAGAAAACATTTTGGTCCCTGGATTTTTTTCACTCTTGTGATGTAGTGAACAAGGTCCCAACACCGACGAATTTCCTAATGAAATGTCCGAAACGTTTGCTCACTTGTTCTGTTCCTCCGCAAGAAGTCTTGAATAGATGATAAATGAGACTTCTGCAACATTTGAGTATCTTTTTTTCTGGAAACGTTTCGCCAGCTAATGGCTTATTCAGTCCGATATAGAAAAGAATGATGAAGGATAAGGAGTTTGAGGTAAACAGTCCCCCCAGCATGGAGTCGATGTGTTCAGTCCATCAATCTTGATAGAAATAAAGCAGTGAGGGAGAAACGACGCAGTGAGGGAGGAACAACACAGTGAGGGAGGAACAACACAGTGAGGGAGGAACAACACAGTGAGGGAGGAACAACACAGTGAGGGAGGAACAACACAGTGAGATAGGAACAACACAGTGAGGGAGGAACAACACAGTGAGATAGGAACAACACAGTTAGGGAGGAACGACACACTGAGGGAGGAATGACACAGCATCACCATACACTCCCACATGTCAGCAGCACCATACCACTCCCACATGTCAGCAGCACCATACACTCCCACATGTCAGCAGCACTATACCACTCCCACATGTCAACAGCAGCATACCACTCCCACATGTCAGCATCACCATACACTCCCACATGTCAGCAGCACCATACACTCCCACATGTCAGCAGCACCATACACTCCCACATGTCAGCAGCACTATACCACTCCCACACGTCAACAGCAGCATACCACTCCCACATGTCAGCATCACCATACACTCCCACATGTCAGCAGCACCATACCACTCCCACATGTCAGCAGCACCATACACTCCCACATGTCAGCAGCACTATACCACTCCCACACGTCAACAGCAGCATACCACTCCCACATGTCAGCATCACCATACACTCCCACCTGTCAGCATCACCATACACTCCCACATGTCAGCATCACCGTACACTCCCACATGTCAGCATCACCATACACTCCCACATGTCAGCATCACCATACACTCCCACATGTCAGCAGCACCATACACTCCCACATGTCAGCAGCACCATACACTCCCACCTGTCAGCATCACCATACACTCCCACATGTCAGCATCACCGTACACTCCCACATGTCAGCATCACCATACACTCCCACATGTCAGCATCACCATACACTCCCACATGTCAGCAGCACCATACACTCCCACATGTCAGCAGCACCATACGCTCCCACATGTCAGCGGCACCATACCACTCCCACATGTCAGCAGCACCATACACTCCCACATGTCAGCAGCACCATACACTCCCACATGTCAGCAGCACCATACGCTCCCACATGTCAGCAGCACCATACACTCCCACATGTCAGCAGCACCATACACTCCCACATGTCAGCAGTACCATACACTCCCACATGTCAGCAGCACCATACATTCCCACATGTCAGCAGCACCATACACTCCCACATGTCAGCAGCACCATACACTCCCACATGTCAGCAGCACCATACGCTCCCACATGTCAGCGGCACCATACCACTCCCACATGTCAGCAGCACCATACACTCCCACATGTCAGCAGCACCATACACTCCCACATGTCAGCAGCACCATACATTCCCACATGTCAGCAGCACCATACATTCCCACATGTCAGCAGCACCATACGCTCCCACATGTCAGCAGCACCATACCACTCCCACATGTCAGCAGCACCATACACTCCCACATGTCAGCAGCACCATACACTCCCACATGTCAGCAGCACCATACATTCCCACATGTCAGCAGCACCATACACTCCCACCTGGTGGCCTACATTATACACTAAGTTGAATATAAATAAAAGTGACAAAAAAGGCAAAAATATTTGTAAATGAATTTCAACTTTGAAGAAAGTCTGGTTTGTCTAATTGACTGTAACAGTAAACTGCTCGCTTTAACGTCTGATTTCTTCGTTCAGAGACGAAAACGATGAGGTCAGTGCTAGACTTAGTGTGTACTAGGAAAGAGGAAGTTAAGAACATGTTCTGTTGAAACTGATGTGTTGCTAAACACGGTCTGGGGAGGAAAATGTATCACCTACGGGATCAACTAAATTATGAATAAGTACGATAACCTAAGATACCGTTGCACAAAAGATGAAATATAATGTTGAAATGAACAAATATTAACACAATATACAAAGAGTTCTGCAAAAAGCTGACGACAAAGAAAAGTTTAATTGAAAAATGTTCCAGAGTGGTGAAATGAAGAACGTTTTTAGAACTTGCATAGGAAAAGTGTCGATTCACAAGCCAACGGAGAGTAATACATTCCACAAATATATGTGCGGAATAAACAAGAATTTTTAGATATGTATAGTGAGCAAGAACATTTAGAAAGTAATCTTTTATTCAGATTTATAATGTACTAAGTTACAGAGTTTGTTGTCAAAGTGAACACATTAGACGCTGCTGTTTTAAAACCTAAAAAAGTCATCAATTAAAATTAAGAAACAAAAAGACGATGGATGTAGATGAGATAAGAGGCAATATAGTAGAACATGACGAGAGAACAACACGAATCCATTGTTCAGACGAACTAAGTTATACAGTCTGGAGTTGGTAAATTAGACACATGTACAACGCTTGAGTATCTTTACTGAGGAAACGTTTCGTCACACACTGGCTTCATCAGTCCGATATAAAGAATAGTTATGAAGTTGAGAAGGAGTTTGAGGTAATCAGTCCCCTCAGCCTGGAGGGGACTGATTACGGTGAAGAGCACCGTACACTAACTCCAAGGCTGAGGGACTGATTATCTCATCTTCTGTATATAGTTCTACTGTCTTCCAATTATGTCCTTGAATTTGTATTGATAAAGCCACTGGATGGCTAAACGTCTATAATAAAGATACCCAGATGTTGCACATGTGTCTGTTTTTCATCTTGTGGGCATTGTATACCATTGTATACCATTGTATACCATTGTATACCATTGTATACCATTGTATACCATTGTATACCATTGTATACCATTGTATACCATTATATACCATTATATACCATTATATACCATTGTATACCATTATATACCATTGTATACCATTGTGTACCATTGTATACCATTGTATACCATTATATACCATTGTATACCATTATATACCATTGTATACCATTGTATACCATTGTATACCATTGTATACCATTGTATACCATTGTATACCATTGTATACCATTGTATACCATTGTATACCATTGTATACCATTGTATACCATTGTATACCATTGTATACCATTATTACATTTATACCATTATTACCATTGTATACCATTATATACCATTGTATACCATTGTGTACCATTGTATACCATTGTATACCATTTATACCATTGTATACCATTGTATACCATTATATACCATTGTATACCATTATATACCATTGTCTACCATTATATACCATTGTTTGCCATTATATACCATTATTTACCATTATATACCATTATATACCATTGTATACCATTGTATACTATTGTCTACCATTATATACCATTGTATACCATTGTATACCATTGTATACCATTATGTACCATTATATACCATTATATACCATTATATACCATTATATACCATTATATACCATTGTATACCATTGTATGCCATTCATGTACAAGGAAGACGTACACAAGCACATTGCTTGTACTGAAACTTGACAAATTTCTTAATAGAATTCTCATGAAAAACTAAACTGGACATTATTAAACACAGAAAGAACAATACACAAGATATTAAAGTGGTTGAGAGATTTTTCTATTTAGAGGAAACGTCTAGACTGATAATAATGAAAATATTCTCGAGATGAAAGTGCTACACTCATTGACGCTGTCCCGACATTGTTTTTAATTTGCATAAATGACTTGCCAGAAGGAATATAAAAAACTATACAAACATGTTTGCAGATGATACAAAGATTCTATGCAAAATAGGCAATAAAAATTATTGTAAATCTCCCCACGAATAAATCACACCCAGGTATATGATGGCCACATGTTGAGGGAAAGGGCAGGTAGACAAGCATTTAAGACATTGTATCAGAAAACATTTTGGTCCCTGGATTTTTTCACTCTTGTGATGTAGTGAACAAGGTCCCAACACCGACGAATTTCCTAATGAAATGTCCGAAACGTTTGCTCACTTGTTCTATTTCTCCGCAAGAAGTCTTGAATAGATGATAAATGAGACTTGTGCAACATTTGAGTATTTTTTTTTTCTGGAAACGTTTCGCCAGCTAATGGCTTATTCAGTCCGAAATAGAAAAGAATGATGAAGGATAAGGAGTTTGAGGTAATCAGTCCCCCCAGCATGGAGTCGATGTGTTCAGTCCATCAATCTTGATAGAAATAAAGCATATGAGCGAAAAGGGGTTTATGTATTGCAGGGAGATGAGGTGAAGCAGTGGTAAACGGCGTCACCAGTGGATAAATCCACGAGTGGAAGTAGGTCATGCCTGTTGGTCTGGCATCAAGATCGCAAGACGCTACTGTGTCTGACAGAACTATATAAATTGCTTAGAAAATCGACAAGTCTTGAAGAGATTTAGCAAGCAGAGTGACAGATACTTAGGTGATGGGTGACATGAAGAATATAAACTGCGTCATAAAATATTTAATGCGTCAGATGGGAGAGAGACCAACGAATCATTATTATAATTCTGTGCTGTATGGATGGGGAGAAAATGTCAAAATTCTTCTTCACACCGGATATTAGACTTCAACTGGTACAAGTAGCGGCGGTAGTGCGTGCACTACGTGAAACACACGAGGCTAAGATACAAAAAAGTGAACTTCAGTTACAAAATGGCTTCCAAACGGAAAAAAAAAAAACAGGCATATCTGATATTTGAAAAATATCAGATTTGCCTGATTGACTGATATTAAGAAGAAAAAAAGAGACATTATAAATGCTTATAAGTAAGATAATACATGGTTAAGAAATATTATATAAGGAGGACATTTTCACTTGATCAGCAACGATAACAAGAGACCAGAGTTGTAAACTGAAGAAGTGGAGACACCTTCAAGATCACAAACAAATTGATACGTAAGACACATGTGCAACAGTTTTGAATGTTTATCCGGAAACGTATCGCCTACACAGTAGGCTTCTTCGGTCTGTTACAGAGAAGGTAACAGAAGCAGTAGAGATGCAAAGACGATGTAATCAGTCCATGATCCTGGAAGAAGTAATCTTTGTCAATTACGAAGAGTTTTCCAAGACTTAATTCTCGACGGAGCAAAGTATTGTGCTTAAATCTCTTCACAGAGCGAAACATAAAGAGATAAACATCTTCACAGAGTGAAACATAAAGAGATAAACATCTTCACAGAGCGAAACATGAAGAGATAAATATCTTCACAGAGCGAAACATAGAGTGATGAACATCTACATAAAGGGAAACATGACTTGATAAGCCTCTGCACGGAAAAAAACAAAACTCGTTAAATCTCTTTCTTCTACGCAAAGCGAAACGTTGTCCCGATGAAATTTTATATACATGTTTTTGTTGCGGGCAACGTGTGTCGTTCCCTGCAGACTGTAGCTCAGCTCCAGCGCCTGCAACCATTCTCAAATGGAATGCGATATTCATTGCTCTGGTTTGACAATGTAATCACTTCTTTCTGTCATGTCAACCACAAGCCTTCATTATCTTGGCCTCTCACTGGTAAAAACTGACGGCCTCATATCCGGCCACAAGCTGAACATGACCGAGTGTGTGTGTGTTCTGACTACGTGCGCTTATGTGAGGCGATGTGGGAATATGTAAGGTGATGTGGGAGTATGTGAGGTGATGTGGGAGTATGTGAGGTGATGTGGGATTATGTGAGGTGATGTATGATTACGTGAGGTGAAGTAGGATTATGTGAGGTGATGTGGGATTATGTGAGATGATATAGGTATATGAGATTATGTGGAATTATGTGTGGCATTGTAGGATTATATGTGGTATTGTGGAATTATATGTGGCATTGTGGGATTATATGTGGTATTTTGGGATTATATGTAGTATTGTTCGATAATATGTGGTATTATGGCGTAATATGTGGTATTACGGGATGTGTGGTATTGTGGGATATGTGGTATTGTGGAATAATATGTAGTATTGTGGGATTACATGTAGTACTGTGGGATTATATGTGCAATTGTGGGATTATATGAAGCTATGTGGGGTTATGAGGAATTATATGAGACAATGTGGGATTATAAGTTTATGGGATTACATGAGGGTTAATACAAGGTTAAGGGATTATTAAAAGTTATATTGGCAATATGGGGTTATATGTAGCTATGTGGGGTTATATGTGGCTATGTGGGGTTATATGTGGGTATGTGGGGTTATATGTGGCTATGTGGGGTTATATGTGGCTATGTGGGGTTATATGTGGTTATGTGGGGTTATATGTGACTATGTGGGGTTATATGTGGTTATGTGGGGTTATATGTGGCTATGTTGGATTATATGTGGCTATGAGGAGTTATATGTGGCTATATGGGGTTATATGTGATTATGTGGGGTTATATATAGCTATGTGGGGTTCTCAGTAGTAGTACCAGTTCCTAGTAACCAGTTACCAGTAACCAGTGTACCAGTAGATGACTCACTACCAACCGTCTGTGTGAATCATTGACTGTATTCATATTGCTGCTGACCATAGCAGGATTTCAAACACCCTCACCCGTAGGCACTATGGGTCAGTGGTAGTAGGCAGCAGAGAGAGACAGGTCGGCTGTTGGTGCTCCCCATACTTTCTGTTATATTATACGTACTACCAGCCTACGTGAGTATTTTTACCCATCCACGTATCAAAAACCCACATGACAGGGTTATATGTGGCTATGTGGGGTTATATGTGGCTATGTGGGGTTATATGTTGGTATGTGAGAGTATACATGATTATGTGGATAATATGTGGGATTTTAATCCAGTTCTTGGTTTCATGCTTAAGCCTCAGTGTTTTCCTACGACATGCTAGTGAAGAGCTCTTGATCCAAGGAATTGGAGTTACCCCTCATCTTCCTTGGATCAAACCTAAATAATAATAATAATAATAATAATAATAATAATAATAATAATAATAATAATTATAATTATAATAATAATAATAATAATAATAATAATTATAATTATAATAATAAAATAATAATAATAAATGATAATACATCATAGTCAGTCGAGGTGCAGCTCGAACTGACACTCGAGTGCTGACACCAGTGTTCCTGTGCTGACACCAGTGTTCCTGTGCTGACACCAGTGTTCCTGTGCTGACACCAGTGTTCCTGTGCTGACACCAGTGTTCCTGTGCTGACACCAGTGTTCCTGTGCTGACACCAGTGTTCCTGTGCTGACACCAGTGTTCCTGTGCTGACACCAGTGTTCCTGTGCTGACACCAGTGTTCCTGTGCTGACACCAGTGTTCCTGTGCTGACACCAGTGTTCCTGTGCTGACACCAGTGTTCCTGTGCTGACACCAGTGTTCCTGTGCTGACACCAGTGTTCCTGTGCTGACACCAGTGTTCCTGTGCTGACACCAGTGTTCCTGTGCTGACACCAGTGTTCCTGTGCTGACACCAGTGTTCCTGTGCTGACACCAGAGTTACTGTGCTGACACCAGTGTTCCTGTGCTGACAAATGTGTTTGTGTGCTGACACCTGTGTTTGTGTGCTGACACCTGTGTTTGTGTGCTGACACCTGTGTTTGCATGCTGACTCCTGTGTTTGTGTGTTGACACCTGTGTTTGTGTGCTGACACCCGTGTTTGTGTGTTGACACCTGTGTTTGCATGCTGACACCTGTGTTTGTGTGTTGACACCTGTGTTTGTGTGCTTACACCAGTGTTCCTGTGCTGACAAATGTGTTTGTGTGCTGACACCTGTGTTTGTGTGTTGACACCTGTGTTTGTGTGCTGACACCTGTGTTTGTGTGTTGACACCAGTGTTCCTGTGTTGACACCTGTATTTGTGTGCTGACACCTGTGTTTGCGAGCTGACACCTGTGTTTGTGTGTTGACACCTGTGTTTGGGTGCTGACACCTGTGTTTGTGTGTTGACACCAGTGTTTCTGTGTTGACACCTGTGTTTGTGAGCTGACACCTGTATTTGTGTGCTGACACCTGTGTTTGTGTGCTGACACCAGTGGTCGTGTGTTGACACCAGTGTTTGTGTGCTGATACCAGTGTTTGTGTGCTGACACCAGTGTGCATGTGCTAACACCTGCGTTTGTGCGCTGACACCAGTGTTTGTGTGCTGACACCAGTGTTCGTGTGCTGACACCAGTGTTTGTGTGCTGACACCAGTGTTTGTGTGCTGACACCAGTGTTCGTGTGCTGACACCAGTGTTTGTGTGCTGACACCAGTGTTTGTGTGCTGACACCAGTGTTTGTGTGCTGACACCAGTGTTCGTGTGCTGACACCAGTGTTTGTGTGCTGACACCAGTGTTTGTGTGCTGACACCAGTGTTCGTGTGCTGACACCAGTGTTTGTGTGCTGACACCAGTGTTTGTGTGCTGACACCAGTGTTCGTGTGCTGACACCAGTGTTTGTGTGCTGACACCAGAGTTCGTGTGCTGACACCAGTGTTCGTGTGCTGACACCAGTGTTCGTGTGCTGACACCAGTGTTTGTGTGCTGACACCAGTGTTTGTGTGCTGATACCTGTGTTTGTGTGTTGACACCTGTGTTTGTGTGCTGACACCAGTGTTTGTGTGCTGACGCCAGTGTTGTTGTGCTGTCGCCAGTGTTTGTGGGCTGACACCAGTGTTTGTGTGCTGACACCAGTGTTTGTGTGCTGACACCAGTGTTTGTGTGCTGATACCTGTGTTTGTGTGTTGACACCAGTGTTTGTGTGCTGACGCCAGTGTTGGTGTGCTGACGCCAGTGTTTGTGGGCTGACGCCAGTGTTTGTGTGCTGACACCAGTGTTTGTGTGTTGACACCAGTGTTTGTGTGCTGACGCCAGTGTTGGTGTGCTGACGCCAGTGTTTGTGGCTGACCAGTGTTGTGTGTGACACCAGTGTTTGTGCGTTGACACCAGTGTTTGTGTGCTGACACCAGTGTTTGTGTGCTGACACCAGTGTTGTGTGTTGACACCAGTGTTTTGTGTGCTGACACCAGTGTTTGTGTGCTGACACCAGTGTTTGTGTGTTGACACCAGTGTTTGTGTGCTGACACCAGTGTTTGTGTGCTGACACCAGTGTTTGTGTGCTGACACCAGTGTTTGTGTGCTGACACCAGTGTTTGTGTGCTGACACCAGTGTTTGTGTGCTGACACCAGTGTTTGTGTGCTGACACCAGTGTTTGTGTGCTGACACCAGTGTTTGTGTGCTGACACCAGTGTTCGTGTGCTGACACCAGTGTTTGTGTGCTGACGCCAGTGTTTGTGGGCTGACACCAGTGTTTGTGTGCTGACACCAGTGTTTGTGTGCTGAACCAGTGTTGTGTGCTGACACCAGTGTTTGTGTGCTGATACCAGTGTTTCGTGTGCTGACACCAGTGTTCGTGTGCTGACACCAGTGCTTGTGTGCTGACACCAGTGTTTCGTGTGCTGACACCAGTGTTGTGTGTGCTGACGCCAGTGTTTGTGTGCTGACACCAGTGTTTGTGTGCTGACACCAGTGTTTTGTGTGCTGTACACCTGTGTTTGTGTGCTTGACACCAGTGTTTCGTGTGCTGACACCAGTGTTTGTGTGCTGACACCAGTGTTTCGTGTGCTGACACCAGTGTTTGTGTGCTGACACCAGTGTTTGTGTGCTGACACCAGTGTTCGTGTGCTGAACACCAGTGTTTGTGTGCTGACACCAGTGTTGTGTGCTGACACCAGTGTTGTGTGCTGACACCAGTGTTTGTGTGCTGACACCAGTGTTTGTGTGCTGACACCAGTGTTTGTGTGCTGACGCCTGTTGGTGGCTGTCGCATGTTTGGGCTGACACCTGTGTTTGTGTGCTGACACCAGTGTTTGTGTGCTGACCCAGTGTTTGTGTGCTGATCGCCAGTGTTTGTGTGCTGACACCAGTGTTTGTGTGCTGACACCAGTGTTTGTGTGCTGACCCAGTGTTTTGCTGACCCAGTGTTGTGCTGACACCATGTTTTGTGTGTTGACACCAGTGTTTGTGTGCTGACGCCAGTGTTGGTGTGCTGACGCCAGTGTTTGTGGGCTGACACCAGTGTTTGTGTGCTGACACCAGTGTTTGTGAGTTGACACCAGTGTTTGTGTGCTGACGCCAGTGTTGGTGTGCTGACCCAGTGTTTGTGGTGTCTGACACCAGTGTTTGTGTGCTGACACCAGTGTTTGTGGCTGACACCAGTGTTTGTGTGCTGACACCAGTGTTGTGTGCTGACACCAGTGTTTGTGTGTTGACACCAGTGTTTGTGTGCTGACACCAGTGTTTGTGTGCTGACACCAGTGTTTGTGTGCTGACACCAGTGTTTGTGTGTTGACACCAGTGTTTGTGTGCTGACACCAGTGTTTGTGTGCTGACACCAGTGTTTGTGTGCTGACACCAGTGTTTGTGTGCTGACACCAGTGTTTGTGTGCTGACACCAGTGTTTGTGTGCTGACACCAGTGTTTGTGTGCTGATACCCTGTGTTTGTGTGCTGACACCAGTGTTCGTGTGCTGACACCAGTGTTTGTGTGCTGACGCCAGTGTTTGTGGGCTGACACCAGTTTGTTTGATGGTGCTGATACCTGTGTTTGTGTGCTGACACAGTGTTGTGTGTGACCGTTTTGTGCTGACACCAGTGTTTGTGTGCTGACGCCAGTGTTTGTGGGCTGACACCAGTGTTTGTGTGCTGACACCAGTGTTTGTGTGCTGATACCTGTGTTTGTGTGTTGACACCAGTGTTTGTGTGCTGACACCAGTGTTGTGTGCTGACACCAGTGTTGGTGTGCTGACCAGTGTTTGTGGCTGACACCAGTGTTTGTGTGCTGACACAGTGTTTGTGTGCTGACACCAGTGTTTGTGTGTGACACCAGTGTTTGTGTGCTGACACCAAGTGTTTGTGTGCTGACACCAGTGTTTGTGTGCTGACACCAGTGTTTTGTGTGACACCAGTGTTGTTGCTGACACCATGTGTTGTGTGCTGACACCAGGTGTTGGTGTGTCTGACACAGTGTTGTGTGGCTGAACAATTTTTGTCATGAACACCAATGAGTGCTGACACCAGTGTTTATGTTGACCACCAGGCTTGTAGCTGACACCGTGTTTTAATGCTGACACCAGTGTTTGACAAAGTGTTGACATACAGTAGTTGTGTGCGACTACTCAGCTTTGTAGGCTGACACCATGCATTGGCTGACACAGTGGTGCTGACAAATGTTGTGCGCACAGTAGTGTTTGACGGACACACATTTGCCACAGTCTCGACCACATGTAGAAATTGTTCACGAACAAATAACAGCTACATCGAGAACGACAATAGCACTACCTGGAACGACAATAACCAGCTACACGTGACGACATAACAGCTACACAGTAGCTGACAACAGTCTACACTGAACGACAATACAGCTACACGAGAACACAATAACAGCTATCAGAAACGACAATGCACACAGTCTACACGAGAACGACAATAACAGCTACACGAGAACGACAATACCACGAACAAAACGACAATAACAGCTACACGAGAACGACAAAAATACGAGACGACAATAGCAGCTACACGAGAACGACAATAACACACGAAACAACACAGTACACGAACGACAATAACAGCTACACGAGAGCGACAATAACAGCTACACGAGAACGACAATAACAGCTACACGAGAACGACAATAACAGCTACACGAGAACGACAATAACAGCTACACGAGAACGACAATAACAGCTACACAAGAACGACAATAACAGCTACACGAGAGCGACAATAACAGCTACACGAGAACGACAATAACAGCTACACGAGAACGACAATAACAGCTACACGAGAACGACAATAAGAACTTCACGAGAACGACAGTAACAGCTACACGAGAACAACAATAACAGCTACATGAGAACGACAATAACAACTATACGAGAACGACAATAGCAGCTACACGAGAACGACAATAACAGCTAGACGAGAAGACAATAACAGCTACACGAGAACGACAATAACATCTACATGAGAACGACAATAGCATCTACACGAGAACGACAATAACAGCTGCACGAGAACGACAATAACAGCTACACGAGAACGACAATAACAGCTACACGAGAACGACAATAACAGCTACACGAGAACGACAATAACAGCTACACGAGAACGACAATAACAGCTACAGGAGAACGACAATAACAGCTACACGAGAACGACGATAACATCAACACGAGAACGACAAAAACAGCTACACGAGAACGACAAAAAACAGCTACACGAGAACGACAATAACAGCTACACGAGAACGACAATCACAACTACACGAGAACAACAATAACAGCTACACGAGAACGACAATAACAGCTACACGTGAACGATAATAAGAGCTCCACGAGAATGACAATAACAGCTACACGAGAACGACAATAACAGCTGCACGGGAACGACAATAAGAACTTCACGAGAACGACAATAACAGCTACACGAGAAGACAATAACAGCTACACGAGAACGACAATAACAGCTACACGAGAACGACAATAACATCTACACGAGAACGACAATAACAGCTGCACGGGAACGACAATAACAGCTACACGAGAAGACAATAACAGCTACACGAGAACGACAATAACAGCTACACGAGAACGACAATAACATCTACACGAGAACGACAATAACAGCTGCACGGGAACGACAATAACAGCTACACGAGAAGACAATAACAGCTACACGAGAACGACAATAACAGCTACACGAGAACGACAATAACAGCTACACGAGAACGACAATAACATCTACACGAGAACGACAATAACAGCTGCACGGAACGACAATAACAGCTACACGAGAACGACAATAACAGCTACACGAGAACGACAATAACATCTACACGAGAACGACAATAACAGCTGCACGGGAACGACAATAACAGCTACACGAGAACGACAATAACAGCTACACGAGAACGACAATAACAGCTACACGAGAACGACAATAACAGCTACACGAGAACGACAATAACAGCTACACGAGAACGACAATAACAGCTACACGAGAACGACATAACACAACACGAGAACGACAATAACAGCTACACGAGAACGACAAAAACAGCTACACGAGAACGACAATAACAGCTGCATACGAGAACGACAATCACAACTACACAGAGAAACAACAACTACACAACGACATAAAACACGAGAACGACAATAACAGCTACACGTGAACGACAATAACAGCTCACGAGAACGACAATAACAGCTACACGAGAACGAATACTACAGACAATACAGCTACACGAGAACAACATAACAGTTACACGAGAACGACAATAACAGCTACACGAGACGACACGTGACGAACAATAACAGCTACACGAGAACGACAATAACAGCTACACGAGAACGACAATACTACAAACAAAAACTACACGAGAACGACAATAACAGCTGCACGAGAACACAGAATCGACAAATAACAGCTACACGAGAACAACAATAACAGCTACACGAGAACGACAATAACAGCTACACGAGAACGACAATAACAGCTACACGAGAACGACACAATAACGAAGACATACAACCAGGAACGACAATAACAGCTACACGAGACAACAATATAACAGCTACCCGAGAACGACAAACAGACACACGAAAACATAAAGCTACACGAGAACGACAATAACACTACACGAGAACGACAATAACAGCTACACGAGAACGACAATAACAGCTACACGAGAACGACAATAACACTACACGAGAACGACAATAACAGCTACACGAGAACAACAATAACAGCTACAACACGAAACGACAATAACAGACTGACAACGGAACGACAATAACAGCTACACGAGAACGACAATAACAGCTACACGAGAACGACAATAACAGCATACACGAGAACGACAATAACACACATGAACACAATAACACACGAGAACGACAATAACAGCTACACGAGAACGAACAATAAAACACACAATACAACAACGAGAACGACAATAACAGCTACACGAGAACAACAATAACAGCTACACGAGAACGACAATAACAACTACACGAGAACGACAATAACAACTACACGAGAACAACAATAACAGCTACACGAGAACGACAATAACAGCTACACGAGAACGACAATAACAGCTACACGAGAACGACAATAACAGCTACACGAGAACGACAATAACAGCTACACGAGAACGGCAATAACAGCAACATGAGAACGACAATAACATCTACACGAGAACAACAATAACAGCTACACGAGAACAACAATAACTGCTACACGAGAACGACAATAACAGCTACACGAGAGCGACAATAACAGCTACACGAGAGCGACAATAACAGCTACACGAGAACGGCAATAACAGCAACATGAGAACGACAATAACATCTACACGAGAACAACAATAACAGCTACACGAGAACAACAATAACTGCTACACGAGAACGACAATAACAGCTACACGAGAGCGACAATAAGAGCTCCACGAGAATGACAATAACAGCTACACGAGAACTACAATAACAGCTGCACGAGAACGACAATTACAGCTGCAAGAACACAATAACATCTACTAAAACAACAGGGAAGATAAACAAAAATAATATCACTATGTATTAAGACCGCAGATATTAACATATATTAACATATTCTATACGTATTCAAAGAATATAATTCTGCGGAAGTTTCAAGATTGTTCAACTGAGTTTTGTGAGCAAATGAATGGAAGAATGATCTGAATGTTGTTGATTTAATCTAGTTTAAAATAACTCCGAGAGAGAGAGAGGGAGGGAGAGAGAGAGAGAGAGAGAGAGAGAGAGAGAGAGAGAGAGAGAGACTGACAGACAGACAGAGGATGACTGTACTTCACAAGAACAGCTCGAGTCCTGCAGTTCAACAGCAGCTGCAACAGTAGCAGGAACAGCAACACAGGCAGAAATACCAGTAACAGGATCAGCACCAACAACAACAACGTAACAGTAATAGCAGCAGTAGCAGGAGCAACAGCAGCATCAACAGCAGCAACAGTAGTAACAGTAGCAGAAGTAGCAGAAGCAATAGCAGCAGCAACAGCAGTAGCAGTAACAGTAGCAGCAGCAGCAACAACAGTAGTAGCAGCAGAACGGGCAGCAGCAGTAACAACAGCAACAGTAGCAGCAGTATCAGAAGCAGCAGCAGCAGCAGCAGCAACAGCAACAGCAGAAAAAGTAGTAGTAGCAGCAGCAGCAGCAACAGCAACAACAACAACAGCAACAACAGCACCAGCAACAACAGCAGCAGCAGCAACAGCAGCAACAACAGCAGCAATAACAGCAGCAGCAACAACAACAACAGCAGCATCAACAGCAGCAACAATAACAGCAGCAACAACAACAACAACAGCAGCAGCGGCAGCAATAACAGCAGCAGCAGCAGCAACAACAACAGCAGCAACAGCAGCAGCAGCAACAACAGCAACTACAGCAGCAGCAAAAACAGCAGCAACAACAGCAGCAACAACAGCAGCAACAACAGCAAAGATAAGATTTCGTTCGGATTTTTAACCCCGGAGGGTTAGCCACCCAGGATAACCCAAGAAAGTCAGTTCGTCATCGAGGACTGTCTAACTTATTTCCATTGGGGTCCTTAATCTTGTCCCCCAGGATGCGACCCACACCAGTCGACTAACACCCAGGTACCTATTTGCTGCTAGGTGAACAGGACAATAGGTGTAAGGAAACGTGTCGGAATTTCCACCCGCCGGGAATCGAACCCGGGCCCTCCGTGTGTGAAGCGGGAGCTTTAGCCACCAGACCACCGGGCCACAGAGCAGCAATAACAGCAGCAACGGCAACAACAGCAGCAGCAACAACAGCAGCAGCAACAGCACCAGCAGCAACAACAGCAGCAGCAGCAACAGCAGCAACAACAGCAGCAATAACAGCAGCAGCAACAACAACAACAGCAGCATCAACAGCAGCAACAGCGGCAACAATGACAGCAGCAACAACAACAACAACAACAACAGCAACAACAGCAGCAATAACAGCAGCAACAACAACAACAGCAGCATGAACAGCAGCAAAAACAGCAGCAACAACAGCAGCAACAAGAGCAGCAACAACAGCAGCAACAACAACAGCAGCAATAACATCAGAAACAACAATAGCAACAACAACAGCACAACAACAGCAGCAGCAAAAGCAACAGCAACAACTCAGCAACAACAACAGCAGCAACAACACAGCAAAACCCAACAAAAAGCCAACAACAGCAGCAACAACAACAGCAGCAACAACAGCAGCCAAACAGCCAACAAACAACAACAGCAGCAAAAAGCAGCAGCAACAACACGCAACAACAACAGCAGCAACAACAACAGCAAACAACAAAACAACTAACAGCAGCAACAACAGCAGCAACAACAGCAGCAAGAACACAAAGCAACAACACAGCAGCAGCAACAACAGCAGCAACACAGCAGCAGCAACAACAGCAGCAACAACAGCAGCAAGAACTCAAGCAACAACAGCAGCAACAACAACAGCAGCAACAACAGCAGCAACTACAGCAGCAGCAACAACAGCAGCTGCATCAACTGGAGCAACAACAGCAGCAACAACTCCAGCAACAACAGCAGCAACAACAACAGCAACAACAGCAGCCACAACAAAAACAACAAAACACACTGCAACAAAAACAGCAGCACAACAACAAAAGCAGTACAGCAGCAACAACAGCAGCAGCAGCAACAGCACAGCAACAACAGCACCCAAAAACAACAGCACACAGCAACTTTCAGCCAGCATCAAAAGGGCAACAGCAGAACAACAACAGCACTAAGAACAACAACACACAATATAAGCAACAACAGCCCCAGCAACAGCAGTAAAACAGCGCGCAGCACCAACAACACAGCAACAACAGAACAACAACAGCAGCAACAACAGCAGCAACAACGCAGCAATAACAAGCAACGACAACAGCAAAAAACAGCAGCAACAACAGCTCAGCATCAAGTGGGGGCAAAACACGTAACCCAAAAGCAGCAGTAACAGCAGCAAAAACATACAAAAACAGCAGCAACAAAAAGCACATCAACAGCGCAACAACAACAGAAGTAACAGCAGCAACAACAGCATAACAACAGCAGCAAAACAGAGAAAAAACAGCAGCAACAAAAGCAGCAACAACACAGTAGTAGCAGCAGCAACAACACACAACAACAACACAACAGTACAACAACGCGGTAAAACGCAGCAACCAGAGAACAACAGTAGCAACAACAGCAGAAACAGCAGCAGCAACAACAGCAGCAGCATCAACAGCAGCAACAACAGCATGGGTAACACTAGCAAAACAACAACAGCAATAGCAGCAGCAACAACAGCAGCAACAACAGCACAGCATCAACTGGAGCACAACAGCAGCACAACTAGCAGCAACTAACAGCGTAGAAACCCAGCAGCAACAACAGCAGTATGTAACCCAGTAGCAACAGTCACAGCCAACACACTGCTGTACACAGCAGACAACAACAGCGCAACAACAGCAGTAACAACAGAGCAACACAGCAGCATACAACAGCAGCAACAACAGTTGTTAACAACTGCAGCACCAACAGCAGCTCAACAGCAGCACAAACACCGTGTTACACGCAGTAGTAACACGTAACAACAAGCTGACACAACAACAGCCAATAGTAACAGTGTAACAAAAACAGCAACAACAGCAGCAAACAACAGCGCAAAACAGCAGTAACAACTGCAGCAACATAACAGCCGCCGCTTTCAACATTCCTTGGCACGTGGTTACAACAGCCGAGAACTTTCCTTCTAACCAATTTCGAGGAACCAAAGTTTTTGTGTTATCTTGAGTCCTGACTGACACTTGTGTTACACTGAGTCCTGACTGACACTTGTGTTACACTGAGTCCTGACTGACACTTGTGTTACACTGAGTCCTGACTGACACTTGTGTTACACTGAGTCCTGACTGACACTTGTGTTACAACTGAGTCCTGACTGACACTTGTGTTACACTGAGTTCTGACTGACACTTGTGTTCACTGAGTCCTGACTGACACTTGTGTTACACTGAGTCCTGACTGACACTTGTGTTACACTGAGTCCTGACTGACACTTGTGTTACACTGAGTCCTGACTGACACTTGTGTTACACTGAGTCCTGATTTGACATTGTGTTACACTGAGTCCAGACTGACACTTGTGTTACACTGAGTCCTGACTGACACTTGTGTTACACTGAGTCCTGACTGACACTTGTGTTACACTGAGTCCTGACTGACACTTTGTGTTACACTGAGTCTGACTGACACTTGTGTTACACTGAGTCCTGACTGACACTTGTGTTACACTGAGTCCTGACTGACACTTGTGTTACACTGAGTTCCTGACTGACACTGTGTTAAATGAGTCTTGACTGACACTTGTGTTACACTGAGTCCTGACTGACACTTGTGTTACACTGAGCCCTGACTGACACTTGTGTTACACTGATCTGATGACACTTGTGTTAACTGAGTCCAGACTGAACTTGTGTTACACTGATCCGACTGAATTTGTGTTACACTGTGTCCTGACTGACACTTGTGTTACACTGGTCACTGACTAACTTGTGTTACACTGAGTCCTGACTGAACTTGTGTTACACTGAGTCCTGACTGACAATTGTGTTACACTGAGTCCTGATGACACTTGTGTTACACTGGTCCTGACTGACACTTGGTGTTACACTTAGTCCTGACTGACACTTGTGTTACATGAGTCCTGACTGACCTTGTGTACACTGAGTCCTGATGACACTTGTGTTACATGAGTCCTGACTGACACTTGTGTTATCACTGAGTTCTGACTGACACTTGTGTTACACTGAGTCTGACTGACATTGTGTTACATGAGTCTGACTGACATTGTGTTACACTGTGTCCTGACTGACACTTGTGTTACTGAGTCCTGACTGACACTTTGTTACCTGAGTCCTGACTGGCACTTGTGTTTACACTGTGTCCTGACTGACACTTGTGTTACACTGAGTCCGACTGACACTTTGTGTTACCTGAGTCCTGACGGGACAACTTTGTTACACTGAGTCGACTGACATTGTGTTATGAGTCTGTGACACTTGTGTTACATGAGTCCTGACTGACACTTGTGTTACACTGAGTCCTGACTGACCTTGTGTTACACTGAGTCCTGACTGACACTTGTGTTACACTGAGTCCTGACTGACACTTGTGTTACACTGAGTCCTGACTGACACTTGTGTTACACTGAGTCCTGACTGACACTTGTGTTACACTGAGCCCTGACTGACACTTGTGTTACACTGAGTCCTGACTGACACTTGTGTTACACTGAGTCCTGACTGACACTTGTTTTTACACTGAGTCCTGACTGACACTTGTGTTACACTGAGTCCTGACTAAACACTTGTGTTACACTGAGTCCTGACTGACACTTGTGTTACACTGAGTCCTGACTGACACTTGTGTTACACTGAGTCCTGACTGACACTTGTGTTACACTGAGTCCTGACTGACACTTGTGTTACACTGAGTCCTGACTGACACTTGTGTTACACTGAGTCCTGACTGACACTTGTGTTACACTGAGTCCTGACTGACACTTGTGTTACACTGAGTCCTGACTGACACTTGTGTTACACTGAGTCCTGATTGACACTTGTGTTACACTGAGTCCTGACTGACACTTGTGTTACACTGAGTCCTGACTGACACTTGTGTTACACTGAGTCCTGACTGACACTTGTGTTACACTGAGTCCTGACTGACACTTGTGTTACACTGAGTCCTGACTGACACTTGTGTTACACTGAGCTCTGACTGACACTTGTGTTACACTGAGTCCTGATTGACACTTGTTTTAAACCCCTGAGTTCTGACTGACACTTGTGTTACACTGAGTCCTGACTGACACTTGTGTTACACTGAGTTCTGACTGACACTTGTGTTACACTGAGTCCTGACTGACACTTGTGTTACACTGAGTTCTGACTGACACTTGTGTTACACTGAGTCCTGGCTGACACTTCTGTTACACTGAGTCCTGACTGACACTTCTGTTACACTGTGTCCTGACTGACACTTGTGTTACACTGAGTTCTGACTGACACTTGTGTTACACTGAGTCCTGACTGACACTTGTGTTACACTGAGTCCTGACTGACACTTGTGTTACACTGATTTCCTGACTGACACTTGTGTTACACTGAGTCCTGACTGAACACTTGTGTTACACTGAGTTCTGACTGACAATTGTGTTACACTGAGTCCTGACTGACACTTGTGTTACACTGAGTTCTGACTGACACTTGTGTTACACTGAGTCCTGACTGACACTTGTGTTACACTGAGTTCTGACTGACACTTGTGTTACACTGAGTCCTGACTGACACTTGTGTTACACTGAGTCCTGACTGACACTTGTGTTACACTGAGTTCTGACTGACACTTGTGTTACACTGAGTCCTGGCTGACACTTGTGTTACACTGAGTTCTGACTGACACTTGTGTTACACTGAGTCCTGACTGACACTTGTGTTACACTGAGTCCTGACTGACACTTGTGTTACACTGAGTTCTGGACTGACACTTGTGTTACACTGAGTCCTGACTGACACTTGTGTTACACTGAGTTCTGACTGACACTTGTGTTACACTGAGTCCTGACTGACACTTGTGTTACACTGAGTTCTGACTGACACTTGTGTTACACTGAGTCCTGACTGACACTTGTGTTACACTGAGTTCTGACTGACACTTGTGTTACACTGAGTCCTGACTGACACTTGTGTTACACTGAGTCCTGACTGACACTTGTGTTACACTGAGTTCTGAATGACACTTGTGTTACACTGAGTCCTGACTGACACTTGTGTTACACTGAGTCCTGACTGACACTTGTGTTACACTGAGTTCCTGACTGACACTTGTGTTACACTGAGTCCTGGACTGACACTTGTGTTACACTGAGTTCTGACTGACACTTGTGTTACACTGAGTCCTGACTGACATTTGTGTTACACTGAGTTCTGACTGACACTTGTGTTACACTGAGTCCTGACTGACACTTGTGTTACACTGAGTTCTGACTGACACTTGTGTTACACTGAGTCCTGACTGACATTTTTGTTACACTGAGTCCTGACTGACACTTGTGTTACACTGAGTTCTGACTGACACTTGTGTTACACTGAGTCCTGGCTGACACTTCTGTTAAAACTGAGTCCTGACTGACACTTCTGTTACACTGAGTCCTAAACTGACACACTTGTGTTACACTGAGTCCTGACTGACACTTGTGTTACACTGAGTCCTGACTGACACTTGTGTTACACTGAGTCCTGACTGACACTTGTGTTACACTGTGTCCTGACTGACACTTGTGTTACACTGAGTCCTGACTGACACTTCTGTTACACTGAGTCCTGACTGACACTTGTGTTACACTGAGTCCTGACTGACACTTGTGTTACACTGCGTCCTGACTGACACTTGTGTTACACTGAGTCCTGACTGGCACTTGTGTTACACTGAGTCCTGACTGACACTTGTGTTACTGAGTCCTGACTGACACTTGTGTTACACTGAGTCCTGACTGACACCTGTGTTACACTGAGCCCTTTGACTGACACTTGTGTTACACTGAGTCCTGACTGACAGCCCTTCTTGGTTTTACACTGAGTCCTGACTGACACTTGTGTTACACTGAGTCCTGACTGACACTTGTGTTACACTGAGTCCTGACTGACACTTCTGTTACACTGAGTCCTGACTGACACTTGTGTTACACTGAGTCCTGACTGACACTTTGTTACACACTGAGTCCTGACTAAACACCTGTGTTACACTGAGTCCTGACTGACACTTGTGTTACACTGAGTCCTGACTGACGTGTGTGTTATACTGAGTCCTGACTGACGTGTGTGTTATACTGAGTCCTGACTGACGTGTGTGTTATACTGAGTCCTGACTGACACTTGTATTACACTGAGTCCTGACTGACACTTGTGTTACAATGTGTCCTGACTGACACTTGTGTTACACTGAGTCCTGACTGACACTTGTGTTACACTGAGTCCTGACTGACACTTGTGTTACACTGAGTCCTGACTGACACCTGTGTTACACTGAGTCCTGACTGACACTTGTGTTACACTGAGTCTTGACTGACACTTGTGTTACACTGAGTCTTGACTGACACTTGTGTTACACTGAGTCCTGATTGACGCTTGTGTTACACTGAGTCCTGATTGACGTTTGTGTTACACTGAGTCCTGACTGACGCTTGCGTTACACTGACCTTGGTCATTGACCTTGGTCACTGACCTTGGTCACTGACCTTGGTCACTGGCCTTGGTCACTGGCCTTGGTCATTGACCTTGGTCACACTGAGGCCTGGCCAGGTTGGTAGGAAACATAAGAGCCAACGAGAATTTTATGTTCATCGAAGCCCTGGCGTGTGAAAATAAAATTTTAGTAGTCGACAAAGTGTGAGTTAAGAAGCTTGTGATAAAAGTGTGAGTGGTCCAACGGACCATCGGATCGAAATCCCATCGATAATGGGAAATCATTAAATCTATGTAAAGGTTTTATAACTTAGGAAGGAGAACAAGGTGCACAGCCTGGCCAGAGTTACACTACAACATATATATATATATATAATATATATATATATATATATATATATATATATATATATATATATATATATATATATAATATATATAGTATATATATATATATATGTATATATATATATATATATTATATATATATATATATATATATATATATATATATATATATATTTATATATATGTATATATATATATTTATATATATTTATATATATATATATAATATATATATATATATATATATAATATATATATATATATATATATATATATATATATATTTAAAAGGTTACCTGTCCAACAGAAAGTCGTCTGGGGTTGTTCCAGGGACATAGAAGTGTAACTAAAGATTTTGAATTAGGAACCCCACAGGGAGGTGTGCTTAGTCCCACCCTTTTCAACATTTTGATTAATGCCTTACTTAATGCCATGCCTAGCCAGCCCATCATTATATGGTTAGTTTGCTGATGACATAATGATTCACACCACCGGATTCTCCAACACCCAAAACATTCTTAATCATGTTTTAGCCTCGTGTCAGGACCTGGGGTTAATAATCTCAGGGGATAAAACAAAGATACTCAACAGGCGTCCTCCTCGGCAGAGAGGCACAGTTCGTCAGATCCAGTTGCATGATGGGTCTCTTCTAGAATATGTAAGCAGATACAGGTATCTAGGCTTTGAGGTTCCACTACTTGGACCTGTTGTAACGAGACTTTGTCGCCAATACAAAGAAAGGCTGAGAGCACTTAGAGTTGTGGCATGTTTTCATCCCAGGTATGGTGCTAATGTTAAAATTGTGAAAATGATGTATCTTGCTTATATTAGATCATTGGTTGATTATGCAGCGCCACTACTTGCACTCGTGTCTGACTGGAAGCTTGGAGGGCTGGAAAAACTGCAAAACGAAGCTATGAGGATCATCCTAGGATGCCCTCGTACTGCTAAAATTTTAAATATGCGGAAAGAACTTAATATTCCAAGCATTAGAGATCGTGTTACTGAAAGAAATAATCCTTATTGGGGTCAATATGCTTAGGCTAGCCCTTCAAACCCTGCACAAAAGCCCCCCAAACTTTTCCC